>OX244034.2:44660604-45860604 GCA_945859785.2 Tridacna gigas | reverse complement strand
TGGCTTCAAGCACTTTTAACCCTTTACATGCAGTTACGAGTTTTAATGACCCAGAAGAAAAATCTTTTGAAAACATAGTGGGAAAAGGAGAAAATGCTGGTAAACAGCATTTTCTCTTTTTCCCACAATGTTTTCTCTCCTTGCAAAAACATTTCAGTTTCAGAGTCATGTTTATTGTGTTGTCTGCAAATGCTTTGAATTTGGACCAGTCTAAAATTTTGTCATTTGGTAAAGAGTTAACTTCAAATTAACCAGAACAGGGGCCAAATGAAAAGATAGTACACTGATGTATTATGAAAAATAAGTTACGGGTTTGATACACCACAGGAGGAGGTTTTAAAGTCATAAAAATATTTTATACAAATATATGAAAAAGAATGCAGTCTTTTGTTACTGCCGATTAGTCCCTCAAGAAATGTCACCAATTCTTTTCAGAAAACAATCTCGACCAAGTTGGAAAGAAGAAAGAAAATTGAATGTTGAGACATTTGGAACGTCAGATCCTCGCCGAGGATTTCGTGGTCGAGGTGGTTTCCGAGGAAACAGGTCATATAACAGTTACTATAATTACCGAGGAAGAGGCAGAGGTAGTGCTGGTGGCGGAGGAGGATTTAGAGGTTTGTTGTGTCAGAATAAAATTCACAATGGATGACTTCCTTAGTCTTGAGCATATCACAGATTGAAAACATTGTGGCAAACAAGTAAAATTAATTTTTTCACATTTATGTAACCTTATTTTAAATTGTCAAAATTTTAGACATTTATCAAAGTTATGAGCTGCTTTAGGATGTAATGAGTTACACCATTTCATCCGAGTAAGTTATGCTGTATGTTGTGAGATATTTTTTGTCCTGTTAGCTTCAATTTCGTCTCCAAAAAGGATACTACATAAGTTTGCATTTGGGAGAGGATGGAATTGAATTCGAAGAATTGATACAACAGGAATTAATGTTAAATAAATAGAAACTTGAATGAATTTGCAAATGTTTGAAAGATAAAAAAAAACCACAATATGTTTAGAATGCAACCATTGTTTTGCTGTCAGAATCTTGCTTTCAAAATTATGTCTCAGTTTATTAAATTTGCTGATCGTAAGAATTAATCAGATGTCTATCCCCCTTACCCACAATTGTGGGGTGTAATGGTACATATAGAGGGAAACATTTTGGGGCTTCAATTAGTAATATCAACTTAGTTTTTCAATATAGTCTGTGTTGTGGATGCTCATCAGAATGGTATGGATGAGATATTTAGTATCCATAATGTAGGATTAAGGTTTTAGTAAAGGGAGGATAAATAGTAGGATTATGGTTTTTAGTGCACCAGTTTCAAAAGATTTCACTTCACTATGGATGAAAACAAGCTTTGTCACGATCTCAAACAAGTATAGGATAAGAAAAGTGGTAATGGCTATATTACTGTGGAAAATGAAGGTAGTTAAGTGATAAAATTTTGTCTCAAATGTGAACTTGGATCTGTAATTGGACCATGCTCTGACAAAAGGGGGCTTAATGCATCTCCGTGATGCATTATACCATTGAAGCCATTACATGATTATGGATCCACAATAGCCACATTTCTTAACAACCGACTGAATCATTAGTTAGACTGATCCTTGGACATACAGAAAATTGACCAGTAGCGAAAAGTTTTGGCCCAGGTCAGCCTCTGCAGACTGCGCAGGCTGACCTAGGTCGATACTTTTCGCAGATGCATTAAGCCCCCTTTTCACAGAGCATGGATCATATTTATTTTGTAGAAAAGACTTAAATATTGTAATTTCTGACTGTTTTTGTCTGGAGTGGTGTAAAGTAATAGACATTGTTGATTTAGAATTGGGCTGTATGCACCCATGTCTGTTCTTGATCTGAAATGTCTGTAAAAACATTTAAGATTTTGGGTAATTAATGTTCTGTCCCTTACAGGCCGTGGTGGAAGTGCTGGTGGTCGAGGTGGACAGAGAAGGAGTCAGGGCTGGGTTGATTATGAATATGATTACGACAGAGAACCAAGACGGTCAGCACCCCCAGAAAGAACAAACAGAGTGAGAATTGAAAATTTATCAATGTTTTATATGGTTTTCAACAATACATCTGTCACATTGTGGCAGTGATTTCCTGACTTTGCTCTAACCTGGGTGTCACCAGTAAGACTTTGGCTCTGAGTTTCCTTGCCAGAGGACACTTACACTTGACAGGTGCCACTAGAAGGGATAGCACCAGTATTTTCCTGGTCAGAAATCTATTTCCTTAGCCACTGAACGATAGATTTCCCTGAACAGATTAAAATCTTTTGACTTTCCTCCTGCTAAATTTATGGAATATTTTACTTTGTACCACGAAATTCTGTTTTAACAACCCTGACACAAGCATTTTGAAAACATTGTAGGAAAGAGAGAAAATGCGGGTAACCAGCATTTTCTCCCTTTTAGCTCACCTGAGCACAAAGTGCTTAAGGTTAGCTTTTGTGATCATGCTGTGTCCGGCGTCTGTAGTGTGTCGTCCATCATGTGGTCATCAACATTTACCTTGTGTGCACTGTAGAGGCAACATTTTCAGTCAGATATTCATGAAAATTTCTCAGAATATTTGTCTTGATGAAATCTTGGACAAGTTCGAAATTTGATTATGTTGGGTCTAAAAGTAGGTCTTGGCCAAGTCTTAGAAAAACCTTGTGTGCACTCTAGAAGCCTAATTTTCAGCCTGATACTCATGAAACTTCGAATGTTTGTCTTGATGTTTATTCGGACAAGTTGGAAATAGGGTCATGCAGGGTCAAATCTTAGAAAAAACTTGTGTGCATTCTAGCGGCCACATTTTCAGCCTGATACTAATGAAACAAGGTCACAGTCTTTGTCATGATGATATCTCAGACAAGTCTCGGCCAAATCTTAGAAAAACCTTGTGTGCACTCTCGAAGCCACATTTTCAGCCTGATACTCTTGAAACTTGGTCAGAATCTTTTTCTTGATGATATTTTGGATAAGTTGGAAAACGAGTCATGTTGGGTCAAAAACTAGGTCACAAGGTCAAATCTTAGAAAAACCTTGTGTGCTCTAGAGGCTACATTTTCAGTCCGATACTCATGAAACTTGGTCAGAATGTTTGTCTTGATGATATCTTGGACAAATTGGAAATTGGGTCATGTTGAATCAAAAAGTAGGTCACTTACACTCATCTGTTTTACATGATTTAAACCAGGATCACTACAGCTTTATTAACCATAGTTGACCTTACTCACGTGAGTGCTTTAGGGCCAGTGGCCCTCTTGTTTATCAAACTGATAATTTTCTGTTGAATTACTCCTACTTCATTATCTTTCGGAGGATTGATGATAGTCATTGCGACAGGATTCATTCTTCTCTCACCGCTGACCATTGTTTTGATGATGGTTATGTGGGAAAGCAGCCAGTGGCTTGGAAAGAATATTTTGCGTAGTACAGGTAACAGAAACTCCAGCATGGATAGGTGGACTGGCCACTGCGATATAACTGAAATAATGTTGAAAACGGCGTTAAACACCATACAATCAATCAATCAATCAACCTAATTAATTATTTTTTTCTGTCCGAATATAGTGGTAAATTACAATATTACAAACCGATCATCCAACCATTTGAGCAACAGCTAATTTGTGGTCTTGAATATACTTTATCTGGACTAAGATTTTGTCATTTGGCAACAATCTAACCCTTTACCACACAATCCTGAGTTTTAACTACCCTTAAAAATAAGACTTTCGGAAACATTGTGGGAAAAAATACTAGAAACCAGCATTTTCTGCTTATCCCACAATGTTTTCTTCCCATTCAAAGACAAATTCCATCATTTGAGCAACACTCGGTGTGTCGTGTGCAGTTGCTTTCAATTTAAACCTGTCTATAATTTTGTCATTTGGTAGAGACTTACCTGATATATTTGAATGATAGTCAAGATTTTATCGTAACTAAAATGTGTTTGTTGTAGCCACAGAATCGCCAGGCAGCTAGAACGGAATCATAACGGACTACCCCAGCGACATCTTGAGGATTTCAAAGCCTTATTCTGTGACAACATTCTTGGATTTTGTTTTGTTTCTAGTTACCTGTAACAAGAACATTGCAAATTAGGACAATCTTGGTTATCTTGGATTTAGGACAATGTGAGTTATTTGACCCTTTACTGCACAATGCCGACTTCTAACGACCCTTGGAAAGAAGCCTTTTAAAAACATTGTTGGAAAAGGAGAAAATGCTGGTATCCAGCATTTTTTCCTTTTCCCACAATGTTTTCTACCCTATCAAAGACAATTTTCATAGTCTGAGCCACATTGAAATTGTTGTCTGCAAATGCTTTCAATTTAGACAAGGCTAAAATTTTGTTTTCTGGTAAAGGGTTAGTTACCAAATCAGACTTGCTACAAGTGAGAGAGTCTAATTGCAGGAGTCAATGATTTAAAATAGATTTAAATTTTTGTTTGAAATTGGGGTTAAAGCAGTTTGCTGATGTAAAGACTAGTAAAGTAACTACATGGTTTTTGTCACCTGAATCAGTCTTTTAGTAGGTGTGGCAATGCCTTAATAATATAATATTGTATGATGATAAACTGACTTGGTGTTGAGAGTCATTCATATACCTTGTTTCTGTCAATGATGTTATGCACTTATTTAATTTTTTTGTTTACCTCTATGTTTAGTTATTTCCTCCTGAAACAACCTTACAGCAAATGACTTAAAAAAATTCCTTGTGAAGTAGGGCATGGCACAATGAATAAAGTTACTATACATAAATACATTGAAAAACATTGTGGCAAAAGGAGAAATTGTTTGGAAGATGCACTCTGAAAGAGGTAGTGTCTTAACCGTTAAGCTGCTAAGGGCGACTCACTTTTTGGGGATGGTGTAGACCAAGATCAGGCTGCACAGAATAATCATGATCATGGATCTACTGTCCACTAAGGAGATATTTTTCCCCTAAAATAACTTTGAAATAGCAATACTTGAGATTTTACTATTGACTTGAAAGTTTCATTTCAGTTATATAGCACGATAAAGGTTGACAATTTTTCATTGTTTAGGTCCAGGGGTGTGGAAATCTTAGAAATTTCTATTTGTCCGCGGACAAGTAAATTAGAAAAATCTACCTGTCCGCCAGTGTGGCTCACCTGTCCAAAACAAAACGATTTTAATTAAAAGGTACACATAAAGTGACATGTCTGCAACATGGGGATGCTCTCGACAAACGTTGAAAAATATTGTTACGATCGTCTGCATTCAACAACGGGAATTCTTTCAAGCACGCTTAGTTGAAAAAAATTTTTTTTCTGTCATATTTCTTGTCACGGTCCGCTTTATGTTTGGAACCGCCAATTGGTTTGGAGTCTCAGACTTCCCACTTCCGTTTGCATCGAAAATTTGATTTAAAAAAAAAAACATTTTCTCTGATTTTATGCACCAACTGATCGCTGAATAGAAAACTTTCGGATATTGAGACAGCTTTCAGCAGAGGTGTTAAATCACGGCCCATTTCGCACCGAAGCACCGAAGCTGTTTAAATCAGATTAAAGGCTAAAATTTTCACGTGTGCGACATTGTCATCAAAGATCTCTGAATCGGTGCTAAAATTATACCAATAAAATCATTTTAATCCATAATGATGATCTTGAAGGTGTTTTCAAATTTTCACATTTTCAAAAAAATCGACGTGCAACAATAGCCACATATTTTACCGATTTTGTCCAATGCGGTGAAAGCTGAAGTAGACTAAATGTGTATTTTGGGTTTCCAGAAATCAGGGATCATCTCAAGAGACTGCTAATCATTCGAAATGTCATTTTGTACGAAGTGAGAGCATACGTATTTCACTGGATATGTATATACAACAGATTTTTGTTTCAAAATTTTCCTCATATTTTCTACTTGTCTGCGGACAACTAGACTGAAAAAATTCACTTGTCCGATGCTGAATTTTCCTGTGTCGGACGAGTAGGGCATAGTATTTCCACACCCCTGAGGTCATTCAATTGTGTTGACTCTACCAAGGACTGAATAATTTTAGCAAATAGGCTGATGTAGCTTTCAAAAGAATTTTTTTCTTGCAAAGAGTGTGTCACTATTTAGTCACGCAAAAAAAAAACTTGAAATAAAAACTGAAATAGGACTTCTATGAAAAAATGTAAAATGTTAAAGCTGAAAAGGTTGCACCATACTTGTTTTACTTCTTCATCATAGCTATGAGCATGCTCTGGCAAAGGGGATTCAATGCATCTCTGTAATGCAGGATACCAAGTAAGTCGCCACATAATTAGGGATCCACAAAATCCATTTTTGATGTAACAACTAGCTGAATCCTGTGGTACGCTGGTTCTTTGACATGCAGAAAATTGACCAATAGCAAAAATTTGGGAAGTAGGATTATTAAGTTGCTCTCTGTCCACGCAATGCTGAGTTTTAACAACCCTGAGAAAGAGGCCTTTTGAAAACATTGTTGGAAAAGGAGAAAATGCTGGCAACCAGCATTTCCTTCTTTCCCAAAATGTTTTTCTGTCCTTTTACAGACAAATCTCACCATATGAAGCACATCTAGTTTGTCGTCTGCAAATGCTTTCAATTTGGACAAGTCTGAAATTTTGTCATGGGGTAAGGACTTAAACTTGGACTGTTCTTAAATTTTGTCATTTGTAAACTGTTAAATTGCATGTTATCATGATCCTTTCAAAGGGACAGTGTATACATCTTTGGCAGAAATATGAAGTATTTGGGGAGAAAGTGGCAGCTTAGCCACCAGGTTTAAAACCTGGAATTCGAGCGAGAAAGTCAGTGCTTCAAATTTGGGTAAAATGTAAATTATTGGAAAAAAATATGAAAAATTGAATAATTCACAAATTAAAAAAAAATCATAATATTTACTAGCTTTATTTTATTGTTACATATTTAGCCTATTAAATAAATAAATAAATAAATAAAAGATTAAATTTGTCTTTCACAGGGTAGAAAGCATTGTGGGAAAAGAAGAAAATGCTTGTTACCAGCATTTTCTTCTTTTCCTACAATGTTTTCAAAGGTCTTCTGTTTAAGGATCATTAAAACTCGGGATTGTGTGGGAAAGGGTTAACACAATGACTGAAATATAAGCAGAATTTTCCATTACAAATGGCTTTACCGGAAAGACTTGATAGAAAGGACAAAACCAGACACAGAAAAAGTGTCAGCAATGAAAAACAGCATGACACATGGAGGTAATGTTTTCAGTCACATGTTTATACAACCCTGAAGCTCCTAAAAATATCATTGAAAAAGGAGAAAATGTTGATTACCAGCATTTTATCCTTTTCCCACAATGTTTTCTAACCCATCGTATACAAATTTCATCGATCAAGCCACAGTAGATAATGTAATCTTTAGATATTTTAAATATGGGTAAGAGTAGAATTTTGTCATCTAGTAAAGATAAATTCCACCAACAGTTGGAGCATCATAAGATTTCTGCTTTAACTCGCTTCCAAACCACAAATTTTAGACTGGTCCAAATGGAAAACATTTGCAGACATCAAATTAACCCCAGACGACAAAATTTTAGCCTCGTCTAAATTGAAAGCTTATGTGGCTCAAACGGTGCAATTTTTAGCTCCAGTGGCCGAAGGCCAGCGGGCTTATGTCCTGGCCCGGTGTCCGTCCGTCAACTTTTATTAGCTCACCTGAGCACATAGTGCTCAGGGTGAGCTATTGTGATCGATTGTTGTCCGGCGTCCGTCCGTGTGTCCGTCCGTCCGTCCGTCCGTGAACAATTAATTAAAAAATCTTCTCCTCTGAAACCGCCCAACAGATTTCAGTGAAACTTCACAGAAATGATCCTTAGGTGATGCACTTTCAGAATACTTCAAAGATTTGAATTCCATGAAGAACTCTGGTTGCCATGGCAACCAAAAGAAAAAACTTTAAAAATCTTCTTGTCCCAAACTGTAAGGGCTAGAGCTTTCATATATGGCATGTAGTATCATCTAGTGGCCCTCTACCAAAATACTTCAAATAATGGCCCTAGTGTGGAAATTGGCCCTATGTTGTGGGTTCTCGGATTTCACATAGAGATAAAGAAGGAAATCTGTAAAAATCTTCTTGTCTCAAACCTTAAGGGCTAGAGCTTTCATATTTGGCATGTAGCATCATCTAGTGGCCCTCTACCAAAATACTTCAAATTATGGCCCTAGTGTTGAAAATGGCCCTATGTTGTGGGTTCTCGGATTTCACATAGAGATAAAGAAGGAAATCTGTAAAAATCTTCTTGTCCCAAACCATAAGGGCTAGAGCTCTCATATATGGCATGTAGTATCATCTAGTGGCCCTCTACCAAAATACTTCAAATAATGGCCCTAGTGTGGAAAATGGCCCTATGTTGTGGGTTCTCGGATTTCACATAGAGATAAGGAAATCTGTAAAAATCTTCTTGTCCCAAACTGTAAGGGCTAGAGCTTTCATATATGGCATGTAGCATCGTCTAGTGGCTCTCTACCAAAATACTTCAAATTATGGCCCTAGTGTTGAAAATGGCCCTATGTTGTGGGTTCTCGGATTTCACATAGAGATAAAGAAGGAAATCTTTAAAAATCTTCTTGTCCCAAACCATAAGGGCTAGCTCTCATATATGGCATGTAGTATCATCTAGTGGCCCTCTACCAATGTACCTCAAATAATGGCCCTAGTGTGGAAATTGGCCCTATGTTGTGGGTTCTCGGATTTCACATAGAGATAAAGAAGGAAATCTGTAAAAATCTTCTTGTCCCAAACCTTAAGGGCTAGAGCTTTCATATATGGCATGTAGCATCATCTAGTGACCCTCTACCAAAATACTTCAAATTATGGCCCTGGTGTTAAAAATGGCCCTATGTTGTGGGTTCTCGGATTTCACATAGAGATAAAGAAGGAAATCTGTAAAAATCTTCTTGTCCCAAACCATAAGGGCTAGAGCTCTCATATATGGCATGTAGCATCATCTAGTGGCCCTCTACCAAAATACTTCAAATTATGGCCCTAGTGTTGAAAATGGCCCTATGTTGTGGGTTCTTGGATTTCACATAGAGATAAAGAAGGAAATCTTTAAAAATCTTCTTGTCCCAAACCATAAGGGCTAGAGCTTTCATATTTGGCATGTAGCATCAGCTACTGGCCATCTACCAAAATACTTCAAATTATGACCCTAGTGTTGAAAATTGGCCCTATGTTGTGGGTTCTCGGATTTCACATAGAGATAAAGAAGGAAATCTTTAAAAATCTTCTTGTCCCAAACCTTAAGGGCTAGAGCTTTCATATTTGGCATGTAGCATCATCTAGTGGCCCTCTACCAAAGTACTTCAAATTATGGCCCTAGTGTGGAAAATGGCCCTATGTTGTGGGTTCTCGGATTTCACATATAGATAAAGAAGGAAATCTGTAAAAATCTTCTTGTCTCAAACCTTAAGGGCTAGAGCTTTCATATTTGGCATGTAGTATCATCTAGTGGCCCTCTACCAAAATACTTCAAATAATGGCCCTAGTGTGGGAATTGGCCCTATGTTGTGGGTTCTCGGATTTCACATAGAGATAAAGAAGGAAATCTTTAAAAATTTTCTTGTCCCAAACCATTAGGGGTAGAGCTCTCATATATGGCATGTAGTATCATCTAGTGGCCCTCTACCAAAATACTTCAAATAATGGCCCTAGTGTGGAAATTGGCCCTATGTTGTGGGTTCTTGGATTTCACATCGAGATAAAGAAGGAAATCTTTAAAAATCTTCTTGTCTCAAACCCTAAGGGCTAGAGCTTTCATATTTGGCATGTAGCATCATCTAGTGGCCCTCTACCAAAATACTTCAAATTATGGCCCTTGTGTTGAAAATGGCCCTATGTTGTGGGTTCTCGGATTTCACATAGAGATAAAGAAGGAAATCTTTAAAAATTTTCTTGTCCCAAACCATAAGGGCTAGAGCTCTCATATATGGCATGTAGTATCATCTAGTGGCCCTCTACCAAAACACTTCAAATTATGGCCCTAGAGTGGAAATTGGCCCTATGTTGTGGGTTCTCGGATTTCACATAGAGATAAAGAAGGAAATCTTTAAAAATCTTCTTGTCCCAAACCGTAAGGGCTAGAGCTTTCATATATGACATGTAGCATCATCTAGTGACCCTCTACCAAAATACTTCAAATTATGGCCCTAGTGTTGAAAATGGCCCTATGTTGTGGGTTCTCGGATTTCACATAGAGATAAAGAAGGAAACCTTTAAAAATCTTCTTGTCCCAAACCATAAGGGCTAGAGCTCTCATATATGGCATGTAGTATCATCTAGTGGCCCTCTACCAAAATACTTCAAATTATGGCCCTAGTGTGGAAATTGACCCTATGTTGTGGGTTCTCGGATTTCACATAGAGATAAAGAAGGAAATCTTTAAAGATCTTCTTGTCCCAAACCGTAAGGGCTAGAGCCTTCATATATGGCATGTAGCATCATCTTGTGACCCTCTACCAAAATACTTCAAATTATGGCCCTGGTGTTAAAAATTGGCCCTATGTTGTGGGTTCTCGGATTTCACATAGAGATAAAGAAGGAAATCTTTAAAAATCTTCTTGTCCCAAACTGTAAGGGCTAGAGCTTTCATATTTGGCATGTAGCATTATGGTGTTGAGCTCAGTTGCATTTCAGGTGAGCGATTTAGGACCATCATGGTCCTCTTGTTTCAAACATCTTCTCTGAAACTACCTATCCAATTTTCATGAAACTTCACAGAAATGATCCTGCCATGGTCCTCTTCAGAATTTCTGGAAAGAATTTAATTCCTTCAAAAACTCTGGTTGCCATGGCAACAAAACTGAAAAATATTGGAAATCTTTAAAAATCTTCTTGTCTGAAACCATAAGGCGTAGGGCTACCAAATTTGGCATGTAGCTTTATGTAGTAGACCTCTATCATGTTTCTTCAAATTATAGCCCTGGGGTCAAAATTGGCTCTGCCCCAGGTTCACAAGTTTTACATACGCTTATATAGAGAAAACTTTAAAAATCTTCCTGTACCTAGCCATAAGGCCTAGAGCTACCAAATTTTGCATTTAGCTATATCTAGTGGGCCTCTACCAAGTGGGCCAAAATTTTAGCCCTGGGGTCAAAATTGGCCCTCCTGCAGGGGTCACAAGTTTTACATGGGCTTACATAGTGACAACTTAAGAAATCTTCCAGTACCTAGCCATAAGGCCTAGAGCTACCAAATTTTGCATTTAGCTTGATCTAGTGGGGGTCTACCAAAAGTGCCCAAATTACAGTCCTGGGGTCAATTTGGCCTCATGCTGGGGGGTGGGGGAAGGTTCACAAGATTTACATGGGCTTATATAGGGAAAACTTTTAAATCTTGGTGTACATAGCCATAAGGCTTAGGGCTACCAAATTTTGCATAATTATAGCACTATCTAGTGGACAGCTACAAAGAGGACCCAAGTTAGAAGCCTAAGACCAAGTTTGGCCCTGCACCAGGGCTCACAAGTTTTACACGGGTTTATGGAGTGAAAACTTCAGAAACCGTCTTGTTACTAGCCATAAGGCCAAGAACTCCAAATTTGGTCACAAACATGTGCTTATAGGGTGAAAATTAAAAAAATCCTTTTGCTCCTAACCGCAAACCCAAGGGCTACCAAATCTGGATCACTTTTGATTTTTTTAGCTCCACTGGCCAAAGGCCAGCGGGCTTATGTCATGGCCTGGTGTCCGTCGTGCGTCTGTCCGTCTGTGCGTCCGTCCGTCCATCCGTCCGTGCGTTAAATTTTATTTCAAACATCTTCTCTGAAACTACCCATCCAATTTTCATGAAACTTCACAGAAATGATCCTGCCATGGTCCTCTTCAGAATGTCTTGAAAGAATTTGATTCCTTCAAAAACTCTGGTTGCCATGGCAACAAAACTGAAAAATATTGGAAATCTTTAAAAATCTTCTTGTCTGAAACCATAAGGCATAGGGCTACCAAATTTGGCATGTAGCTTTATGTATTAGACCTCTATCAAGTTCCTTCAAATTATAGCCCTGGGGTCAAAATTGGCTCTGCCCCAGGGGTCCCAAGTTTTACATAGGCTTATATAGAGAAAACTTTAAAAATCTTCTTGTACCTAGCTATAGGCCTAGAACTACCAAATTTTGCATGTAGCTATATCTAGTGGGCCTCTACCAAGCGGGCCAAAATTTTAGCCCTGGGGTCAAAATTGGCCCCGCCGCAGGGGTCACAAGTTTTACATGGGCTTACATGGTGACAACTTAAGAAATCTTCCTGTTTTGATTTTTTTTTTAAATTAGCCTTGCATCAGGGGTCTTATGTTTTACAGAGGCTTCATATGGACAAAAATTGAAAATCACCTTATTTATAACCATACAGCATAGACTTGTATTATTTTGGCATGTGGCTTTATCTTGTGGACCTCTACCAGGGGCCAAGTAATTATAGCTCTGGGATCAAAAATGGCTTTGCCCTGGGGGTCTCAACTTTCACATGGGCTTTTACAGAGAAAACTTTGTAAGTCTTCATTTTGAAACCATTTGGCTCAGAATTGAAATGTTTAGTATTGATGGTTTATATTTATAAGCCAGTGGAGCGATACAGGGCCATCATGGCCCTCTTGTTTTTAAATTAGCCTTGCATCAGGGGCCTTATGTTTTACAGACGCTTCATATGGACGAAACTTGAAAATCACCTTATTTATAACCATACAGCATAGACTTGTATTATTTTGGCACGTGGCTTTATCTTGTGGACCTCTACCAGGGTTCAAGTAATTATAGCTCTGGGATCAAAAATGGCTTTGCCCTGCGGGTCTCAACTTTCACATGGGCTTTTACAGAGAAAACTTTGTAAGTCTTCATTTTGAAACCATTTGGCTCAGAATTGAAATGTTCAGTATTTATGGTTTATATTTATAAGCCAGTGGAGCGATACAGGGCCATCATGGCCCTCTTGTTCTTTGAAGGGGTAGAAAACATTGTGGATAAAGAAGAATAAGCTGGTTACCAGCATTTTCTCTCTTTCCCACAATGTTTCCAAAATGCATCTATCCCAGGGTCGTTAAAAGGCGGCACTGTGCGGTAAAGTGTTAAATGTAGCTCAAATGATTCAGATTTCTCCCTTTGATAGGGTAGAAAGCATTGTGGGAAAAGGAGAAAATGCTGGTTACCAGCATTTTCTTCTTTTCCCACAATGTTTTCAAAATGCTTCTGTCTCAGGGTTGTTAATACTTGGGATTGTATGGTAAAGGGTTTAAAAAAAGGACATGAAAATGATACTAGCATTACGCTTCCAGTAAACTATGTTAGCCTCAAAAGAGTCAAACATAACTCGCATTCCTTTGGTCGACTGTGTATATGTAGATCCAAAATCAGACTGCACAGAATGTGAAGTATGATCTTTGATCTGTACTGTCCACTACTTTGTAACACATTCTGCCCAATACAATTTTTAAAATGCAGTATTTAGGCCGTTACCTCTTTACCAAACGACAAAATTTTAGACTGGTCCATACTGAAAGCATCTGCAGATGACAAATGTGACTAGAAATTGAAATTTGTTTTGGGGAGGGTAGAAAACATTGTGGGAAAGGAGAAAATGCTGGTTACCAACATTTTCTCCTTTTCCCACAATGTTTTCAAAAGGCATTTTCTTCAGGGTCGTTTAAAGTTGGGATTGTGTGGTAAAGGGTTAAAACACTTTAAAAGGTCAATTCTATCAATTCAGAACTCTAAGGCTTATCTTCTGCAAATTTCTGGAGACACTGAGACCCTTTCCAACACAATCTTGAGTTTTAACAACCCTGTTTTTGAAGACTTGAAAATGTTGTGGTAAAAGGATAAAATGCTGATAACTCCAACTTTTTCTCCTTATATCGTAATATTTTCTGCACTTTCACAGACAAATATCATAATCTGAGTCATACTGAATTAAACATCTCCAAATTCTTTGAATTTGGACAAGTGTAAATATTGTGATTTTGTAAAGAGGTACTGGTCAACATCATTTCTGAGTTCCTTCACATTTTTCACTGTGACTAATACATGTATGTCAATGCTATTAGTTCTTTGTGTCACAATACCTAGCTGCTAGGTTGAGAGATAATATGATATCTATGGTAACAGAAAAATTAAATCAATCTGTCAACATTCGCATGTTACATAAAAAATATAGATGTTATGTCAGTTAGCTGTCAATTACCTGTGAATCATAAATAATTTTCTAATGATCACATCAAATTTCATGTGCACAGTCTATGCCCTGGGGCAGATATAGATATCAAATTTCTTCACAAGAGTAGGTGAAACAGTGATAAGAGTTATTCAAGAAAAATGAATTATTTTATTTTCCAGTTAACTCAGTTGATTTTCTTTTATCTCTTGGATCAAAGTGTAGGAATACCAGAATGTAGGTAAAACTTGTCAAATATTCTAGTTGAATTCTGAGCACTGAATCCCTTAGAAGACAGTTGCATGTTTTAACAGCCTGTTTAAACAAACGGGAAATTTTTAGACTAGTCCAAATTTAAAGCATTTGCAGACAACGTAATAAATCTGATTGAAAAATTGAAATTTGTTTTGGGAAGGGTGGACAAGATTGTGGGTAAAGGAGAAAATGCTTGTTAACAGCATTTTCTCCTTTTCCCCCAATCTTTTCCAAAGGCTTCTTTCACAGGGTCATTAAAAGTTGGGATTGTGTGGTAAAGAGTTAATACGGCTTTTGAAAAAAATTGTTGTGTGCATGTGCTTTCATATATAAAATTGTTGCCTGCATGTGCTTTCATATATACTGCACACACTGTGATAGGGATCATTAGATATTTCAATACAGTAATGTGTTACACAAACACAGTTTTGCTTAACTCTTTACTATACAAAGAAATTTTGGACTAGACCAAATTGAAAGCATTTGCAGACAACAACATAAATATAGCTCAACTAATGATTTTTGTCTTTGATAGGGTAGGAAACATTGTGGGAAAAGGAGAAAATGCTAGTTACCAGCATTTTCTCCTTTTCCCACAATGTTTTCAAAAGGCTTCTGCCTCAGGGTCGTTAAAGCTCGAGATTGTGTGGTAAAGGGTTAAAAAGCATTCATTTCCTCATACTGTTTATTTCATCAGTGTGGCAATGTTACAGATTGAAAACCATACCTGATGCATGCCACACGTACATGTCAGCTAAAACTAAGAATGTGATCCCTAGCAAATTTGGAGTAGTATATAATGAGTCTTAAAAAAAAGAATAACTGTTGTCTGGTAAAGAGTTTACTCTTCTGAAAACAACTTTTTGCATCTTGCAAAAGTGCAATTTTGGAAAAAAAAAAAATGTGGCTTAACACTAAATTGCAAAAAAAAAAAAAATTTCCTTTCACTCTTTACCAAACAACAAAATATTTGGCTTGTCCGAATTGAAAGCATTTGCTGACGAAAAAATAAATTTGACTCAAAAAGAGAAGGGCAGAAAACATTGTTGGAAAAGGAGAATATGCTGGTTACCAGCATGTTCTCCTTTTCCTACAATGTTTTCAAAAGTTTTTCTTTTCAGGGTCGTTAAAACTCAGGATTGTGTGGTAAAGAGTTTTCTTCACAAGTATTTTTCCACAAACAAATAATCAGACAACAAAATTTTGGGACTGTATACATGAAAAATCTGCCGACATCATATTAAATGAGGCTGAAACGATGAGATTTGTTGTTTAAAGGATGGGAAACAATGGTAGAATAGGTGAAAATGCTGATACCTACAAATAAACACATTGGATTGTCTGGAGTTAAAACTCCTTTACCAAACAACAAAATTTTAGACTTGTCCAAATTGAAAGCATTTGCAGACAACAAAATAAATGTGACTTAAAAATTGAAATATGCTTTTGGAAGGGTAGAAAACATTGTGGGAACCTTTTCCCTGTATGTTTTCAAAAAGCTTGTTTTTCACGGTCGTAAAAAGTTGGGATTGTGTGGTAAAGGGTGAAAGCTGAATTAATGTTAATAGCCATATGGTATGTAGGATCTTCCATAGCTCAGTAGTGAAGGTGCAAGATTTGAACCTATGAAATTCTGTTGTGAGTGCCACTGAGCTGATCACACGTCTGCCCTTAGATGCTGGAAAATTGTGAGAGGTAACAATGGCTTGCTATGACTATCGTTTACATTCCTGCAATATTTCTAAAAGTAGTCTTTGGCAGTGACATAAATATGTACAGAGGATATTTGTTTTTTTCGGTGAAAGATTGAAATTTATTACATCAAGTGAAAATATTACCAATAATGTTCACCAAATGAAATAAATTTCGATCTTTCACAAAAAAAAAAAAAATCCAATACCCTATCTATCTCATGCTTCTAACCCCTTTTTTGTTGGGACTTTCATCAAAATCCAGTACAAGTGTTTTCTGTAACTTCCAGTGGTGTACTCCCCTCAGCAACGCATTATAATATTACGTAAAGTGCGAGAAATATTGGGTTAATGCAGGTAAATTTCGTCGTATTTCCCTCTGGTTGAATGGCACACGCTGTTTACCTATGTAACTCGTGCGCAGGAACTACTGTTTCAGCCTTCAATTGAAGAGTTAGAAAATATGAAATCATTATTTTTCACTGGTCGTAACCATGAAATATCAAACCATAATCCACCATTATTTCTCAATAAACTACCAAAGAGCATGAAATAAAAAGCTGTATTTGTACTGTTATGGATTTATTTTCAATAAAAAAAAAATTTATTAAGTCAAATGTATGAGAAAAAAGAATCTATTGATAGAATTATTTCTAGACTATGTAGAAGACCATTGCAGCCAGACTCTAGCTCTTGACTATGGGAGCATTGAGGCAGTCAGGCTCAAACTAACCAAAGCCCTTACTTACCCAGATGGGATGCAGTGTACCATGAGGGTGCAAGCCCCACCAGGTAAAAAATTACACATGGGTATACAGCGTTTTGATGTAAAAGGGCTGCCCGATTTGATGTGCCAGAGTGGAGATTATGTCCAGTTTTTAGATGGTCCAAGCGGTCAGTCTAGAGTTGTGCAAGGTGAGGGATTTACCCATAATCTATTTTTAGTCTTTACCACAGGACTAAATTCAGGGCTCATCCAACTTGAAAGCGTGGGCAGACAGCAAATCAAATGTTGCTCAGTAGATTGAATTTGGCTTTGAAAGAGTAGAAAAGATTGTGGGAAAAGGAAAAAATGCTAGGTACCAGCATTTTATCCTTTTCCCACAATGTTTTTTTTTAAAGCTTTCTTTCTCAGAGTCATTAAAACTTAGGACTGTGTGGTAAAGAGTAAAAACTTTTTGCTCATTTTCACATAATCATGACTTTTGTCAATGTGATTTGATATGCTGATGGATTGTATGGTGTTTAACGCGTTTTTCAACATTATTTCAGTTATATCGCAGAGGCCAGTGCATCTATACATGCTTTTCTGGAGTTTCTTTTACCAGGACTGTGCACAATATTCTTTCTAAGCCACTGGCAGCTTTCCCACATAGCCATCGTCAAAACAATGGTCAGCGGTGAGAGAGGAGTGAATCCTGTTTCAATGACTATCATCAATCCTCGGAAAGAAATTGGCCAGGCCAGGGATCGAACTAGCGACCTTCTGTTGTCAAGTCCTGTACACTATGGACTGATCTACTTGGGCTTGGCGATTTGACATGTGGAAGCTGTAGTTATTCTCTATTGCCCAGAAAAACTTCCTTTGCCCAAGTACAAAATTACATTGTGCAATGTAAGGCAAAACCCAAATTATAACCATCAGTACATATAATATATGAGCCATGCCCTGTGACAAAGGGGCTTAATGCATCTCCAAAATGCATTATACCAAGCAAGACATCACACATTTATGGATCCATAAAATCCATTTTGACGAACAGCCGACTGAATTATGAGGTAGAATTATCACTTGACAAGCAGAAAATTTAGAGATGGCGAAAAGTTTTGGCCAATGTCAGCCTGCGCGGACTGCGCAGGCTGACATGGGTCGATATGTTTCGCAAATGCACTAAGCCCCCTTTTCACAGAGCATGGCTCATATGAATTTAACTTTGTGAAAAGGGGGTTTAATGCATTGGCACAAGGCATCAACCCAGGTCAGCCTGCACAAGCTGATCTAGGTCTAAACTTTTTGCTATTGGACAATTTTCTGCATGGCAAAGGACCAATCAGCCGGTTATTACATAAAATGGATTTTACAGATTCGTAATTACGTGATGACTTGCTTTGTATAATGCATCATGGAAATGCCTTAAACCATCTTTTGCCAAAGCATGGCTCATATTGAAATAGTCAAACCTGTTGAGGCCACTGGTTGTGTTCACCAGCCACCTATTTTCTCAACTTTTTACCAGATAACAAAATTTTTAGACTTGGCCCTGATTAAAAGCATTTGCAGACAAAATATCAGATGTGGGTAGAGTGATGACTGTGTCCTTTAACTCTTTACCACATGACAAAATTTTAGACCAGTCCAAATTGAAAGCGTTTGCAGATGACAAATAAATTGGGGCACAAACGACAGTATCTGTCTTTGAGATCGATGAAAACGTGGGAAAAGAAGAAAATGCTGGTTAAAATCTGAGATGGATGAAAACATTGTGGGAAAAGAAGAAAATGCTGGTTCCCAGCATTTTCTTCTTTTCCCACAATGTTTTTAAAAGCCTTCTTCTCCAGGGTCGTTCAAACTCGGGATTATGTGGTAAAGAGTAAAAGGGAAAAAAACATTATCTGAAATGGAGAAAATGCTGATAAGGGGTGTAAGAGTTTTCTCTTTTTCTCCTGTTGTTTTCAAAATCCTTTTACCTACAGGTAGTAAACAATGGATACTTCGGTCAAGGGTTCAAGTCTTGAAATAGCCTGTGTTGTTACTTGATTGTAAAACTCAATAAAGAATCTGTTTTTAACCCTTTACCACACAATGCCGACTTTTAATGACCCTGAGGAAGAAGCCTTTTAAAAACATTGCCATGAAAAGGAGAAAATGCTGGTAACCAGCATTTTCTCCTTTTCCCACAATTTTTTCTTTCCTATCAAAGAAAAACCATATCATTTGGGCCACTATGAAATTGTCGTCTGCAAATGTTTCAATTTAGACTGGTCTAAAATTTTATTGTGTGGTAAAGGGTGAAACATCAATTTCTACTCACAGGTTTACCAAGTAGGGTATGTTCCCTACCAAAAGTAAAAGGACTAGTAACTTCAGACCGCTATCTAGTCATCCGATTTGTCAGTGACAGAGACATGGTGTCAGGAAAAGGCATTCAAATGGTTTTGACAGCTTTTAATGATGGTAAGTTTTCATTTTTCTTATAGGCCAAATAGCGGCAAAAAAATCAATGCAGGTGTTACAATGCACTTGAATTTAAATCATACCATTTTAAAGTGTGGAAAATATTGTGAAAATAATAACCTGTTATTGTGTGGTCAGTTTAAGTGTTGGTCACCGGCAGAAAAGTGAATTTAAAAATCAGGCAAAAAGTAAACAAAAGATAAAGTGACCTGGCAACTTTTAACCTAGTTTTGAAACATATTCTTCTATTGTCATCTTCACAATGCACAATACCTCATGATTCTGTTTCTTGCTAGATGAAATGGGTTTTATGAATCCATAATTACGTGATGGCTCGCTTGGTACAATGCATAGCAGAGATGCATTAAGCCCCTTTTTGCCATAGCATGGCTCTTATGTTTCTTTCCCCCCAGCTATTTTTGATATTGTGTAGATTGTTTTAACAGGGTTGAAAATAGTGTTAACCCTTTACCAGACAATCCCGAGTTTTAACGACCCAGAGAAAGAAGCCTTTTGAAAACATTGTGGGAAAAGGAGAAAATACTGGTAACAAGCATTTTCTCCTTTTCCCATGTTTTCTACCCTATCAAAGACATAATTTATCATTTTAGGTACACTTGAATTGTCATCTGCAACTGCTTTCAATTTGGACCAGTCTAAAAATTTGTTTTTGGTAAAGAGTTAATCAGTTTATGTACTGAACTTACAGAATATGCCTTTTTCCAGGGCCTTGTTCTGGGGACCAATTCACTTGTAAAGATACAGGAAGATGTATACAGAAATCTTTGACCTGTGATGGAACCAGCAGCTGTGATGACCTATCAGATGAAGCCTTGCCAATGTGTTTGTCTACAGCAGCCATCGCTGGGATTGGTATTGGCTGTGGCATTGTTCTAATAGCCATACTGATCATTGTTGTGCTTGCATGTTTGCGACGAAGAAAGAAAAAGCAAGACAGAACTGTCAAAGTAAGTTGTTGCATGTTTCAAAAATTCTTTTTTCTGGCTTGAAATTTTCTTTATCATGAGTGAGCCCTCTTCTGTTAAAAATGCAATGTATTTCGTCATATTCTATTTTGTGGATTATACACATTTCTAAGTACATGTGTACTTTTAAATATAGTCAAATCTGTGCAAGCAGCCACACACAAACAGCAGCCAATCCGTGAACTGCAGCCACTTTAGAACTTGCCTTCAGTGGCTACTGTACACAGATTTAACTGTAAAATGTCTCACATAATCTTACATAAATTTTAATCTTTATGGTTATGCATCCACTGCTTGTGCTATTTGGCTTCTGTCTTCAAAATAAAAAGTGTATTTTATGTTTTTAAACACTAATTTCTAGGTACTGATGACATCATATTAATTGTGATTAGACTCAAAAATCATGATACTGACATCATGGACATGAACATTATCATGCTGAAATACATTCATGAGAAAAGCTTCAGTTTTTCTGTTTAATAGAATGTAAGAGAAAAAAAAAAATAATGTTTTTGATATAGGATTGAAAAATATTTCTTTCAAACACAATAAAATTTGATGTTGTCACTACTAGCTTTGCCACTGGTTAAAGGATTAATTTTTAAGTTTTCTCAATCTAACTTTTTTTCTATCACATACTGTATTAAGTTAACCCTTTACCACATGATAAAATTTCAGACTTGTCCATATCCAACACACTTGCAAACAAACCTAACTTAAATGGTGAAGTTGTCTTCGATAGGGTTTCAAAAAGGCTTCTTCGTCAGGGTCGTTAAAACTTGGGAATGTGTGGTAAAGGGTTAAACAAAATCTTTTAACCCTTACTTAGCAACCTAATGAAAAGAAAAACCTTAAAAAATTTTGTGGGAAATGGGGAAAATATTGGAAACCAGCACTTTCCATCATTTGATCAATATCTAATTTTGTCGTCTGCAATAGCTTCCAACCTGAACAAGTCTACGATTTTGTCATTTGTTAAAAGAACTAATAATATAACTATTTTATATTATGATAGTAACTATAATCAGAGTTCCAGATAGAGGGAGCGATTTTCATTTCAAAATTGAAAATACTAGTTATTCTCCACTAAACCCTATGTTATGGGTACTCATTAGAATCGTCTCATCAATACGAATCTAATGAGTACCCACAACTTAGGGTTTGGAAGAGAAATAATGGATTTAGAATACCATAACTCCCTCTGTAATAATAATGGTAAATCCATTTCTTTTGCAGCTGAACTATGACAACGAAACAAAGAAAGTCGCAAAATCCAAGCCATACCTATCTTCAAAGGATAACTCCACTGAAATGATTCGCACAGGATTGTAATTTTTATCTATTGACCCTTCACTAAACAATCTGTGGTGTCCATGGTTGCGAGGTAGAGCGTCGACTTTGTAACAATAAGGTCCTGAGTGCAATACCCTTTCAAAGGACAAAACCTTGCATTTAACCCTTTACCGTACAATGCTGCCTTTTTAACGCCCCTGGGAAAGAAGCCTTTTGAAAACATTGTGGGAAAAGGAGAAAATGCTGGTAACCAGCATTTTCTCCTTTTCCCACAATGTTTTCTACTCTATCAAAGAAAAATTGCACCATTTGAGCCACACTGAAATTGTCGTTTGCAAATGCTTTCAATTTGAACAAGGCTAAAATTTTGTCGTGTGGTAAAGGGTTAAACCATATTCAAATTGTCGTCTGCAAATGCTTTCAATGTAGACAAGTCGAGAATTTTGTTGTTTTGTAAAGGGATAGATATCCTTTTTATGTGTCCCCTTATTACCGGTAGATTAAAGGAACTTTCAAGGGACTGATAATGTCACTGTGAAATCAATCCTTAAGTGCTGAGCACTACTTTAGCCTAGGCCAAACAATAATTAAGGCTTAAAGCGCCTTTCGTTACTGAAGTTTCCTTTGTAGCCAGTGTAGATCAAGATCTGGCTGCACAAATTGTACAGTGTGATCTTTGACCAAGACTGTCCGCTTTGCTGAGACACTTTAGACTGGAGCAAACTTGAAATTGTAATTATTTGGGTCTTATTTCTAGATGGAAAATGTATTTTGGGTTTACTCGGCACTTTAAGGGTTAAGTCTTTTAAGAGCATCAGGAGAGAAAGAGAAAATGTCGGTAACCAGCATTTCCTGGTTTTCACATGTTTGTTTTAACCAGTTCAAAGATAAATTCCTTCATTTAAACCATAATCAATTAGTTAGCTGCAAATGCTTTCAGACTTGATGTTTCTAAAATTTTGTTTTCTTTTAAGGAGTTGAGTTACTTCTACAGAGAAAATCATAAGCTATGGACAAAGCCTGTAATGAGTGAAACTTGTTTTGTGGTTATACCATTTCAGATGTTTTAACAATAAAATTCTGATTTTGAGCTGGATTTAAGTCTTTATCTGGGTGGGGATAGCAAAAAATGGTCTGACTTGCAATCTTTTGCACATTTCCTTGAATGGTCAAAAATGACATATGTGATATCCAAATTTGATGATAACTTAAAAACAATCTTCAGTTTACTAGATACAGATTATCTAATTTCCAACTTACTTTGTAAAAAATGGTCTTCAAATGATACGAAATCTGCGAGGTTCAACGCTGTAATTAAGCCATGAATTACACTATTTTCTATGTCATGAACAAGCCGTTTTTCTGCACAAACATAGTGTCCTAAGTATCGTTAAAACCTTTGATTGGTTGGTTAACCCTTTCCCAAACAAGCCCTGGTTTTCACGTGTCTGCGGTACAAGTCTTTTGAAAACACTGTGGGAAAAGGAGAAATTGCTTGTAACGAGCAATTTCTCCTTTTCCCACAGTGTTTTCTACCCTTCTAGAGAACTTTCTGTCATTTTCATCAAATTTAAAATTGTCGTCTGCAAACTCTTTCAATTTGGACCAGTCTAAAATTCATTGTGTGGGAAAGGGTTAAGGGTTAATTCATTTCATGTGTTTTATTGTTATTCAACTGAAACCCCCTTATTTATGGTTTTTTTATTCTTTGAATAAAGATACCCAAAGTGTCTGATGTCTTAATTTTCTCTAAAATATTTCATTAGCCCTTAAAGCGCCTTTCACAACTATAGTTGCCTTTGTGGCCAGTGTAGATCAAGATCAAGCTGCACAAAATGTGCAGCCTGATCTTTGATCTACCCTGTCCGCTTTGCCAAAACACTGGAGACAAAAACAACCACAAACTTGCAATTATTTGGATCGTATTTCTAGGATGGAAATATCTGATAGGTTTATTCAGCACTTTAAAGGTTAAAATTCATCTCCTTTTTTCACTCTTTTCTTGACGTCTTCCGAATTACTCCGAGTTCAAGCTTGAACATTTGTTTCAACCAGTAACCTCACTACCTTATGAAACATAGCAACTTTCAGATTAATGTGGAAATGTAAAATATTTCTGCAAGATATGAAAACATCTGGGGTCAAAGAAAAATAGCCATTGATGAATAGTAGTCTGCTGCAAGACCAAAGAAGTTGGCTGTAGGTAACGAAGAGATCTACGAGGAGTGTTCAAATACGAATGCATCTAAGCACCTAAAATTTGATTCTTCATAGGTTTCACTGAAGTTTTATTTTGTTCCCTCAAAGTATTCACCTCCATGAGATATACAAAGTTTCAGTCTCCGGATCCAATCTTTGAATGCATTTTCATAGTCTTTTTTAGGTATACTATGAAGACACTGGAAAATTGCAGAACCGAGGTGTTTGCGCAGAACAAATTTTTGACCTGAAAGGTATTTTTAGAAACAAAAAGAAGTCACAAGGGGCAAGGTCAGGTGAATACGGAGGGTGGGGGAGCACAATGACTTTTTCCTGCTTCAGAAAGTCTTGCACCTCGTACCAAAGACAATGACTGAAACTGATGGTTTACACACGTTGAAAGAGAGTTGACAGAAAATGAATTCCAGTGTCTTCACAGTAGAAGCTATATGCCAAATTTTGTAGCCCTTGGCCTTAGGGTAAGGAACAAGAAGATTTTTAAAGTTTTGACTATGAAAGCCCTTGTAAAACATGTGACCCCCAGGACAGGGCCAATTTTGACCCAAAGGCTATAATTTGAAGAATCTTTGTAGAGTCTATTAGGTGAAGCTGCATATCAATTTTGGCAGCCCTAGGCCATGTGGTTTAGAACCAGAAGATTCTTAAAGTTTTCCCTATATAAACCTATGTAAAACTTGTGACCCCCATGACAGGGCTAATTTTGGCCCCAGGACTTTTATTTTAAGAATCTTTGTGGAAGTCCATCAGATTAAGCTACATGCCAACTTTTGTAGTCCTACGCCATATGGTTTAGAACCAGAAGATTTTTAAAGTTTTCCTCATGTAAGCCCATGTAAAACTTGTGAAAAAGGTTGTGGCCCAGACTGATGGTTGGACAGACGAAAAAAAAAAAAAGAATTTAATCCCAAAATTTTTTTTGGTCGTGTAAAAAGTCTTCTAGGTTTGTTTGTGCTCTATGGGTTCAAAAAATACATTTTTCGAGACTACTGCAATAACTGCAATGACTTATAAAACCTCCAACAGAACTTTGGTTGAGAAACTACACCAACACATAACCTCTGGATTATAAAACATGTTTATGATCATCTGAAATACTTGGCTAGGTTTTAAGTGAAAAAAACATGCTATCAGCTACTTTAAGCTCTCTTGGATAGCGAGCTGTCTTTATTGAACAGATTCCCTTTTATTTCATATATAGAAATGAACACCATTAGCCTTTATGTCACTTTACACAATAATTTAAACATAAAACATCATACTAGAAAAAATAAATCTCCCTTTCAGCCTACAGTATTCAACTCTTGACCAAATAACAAATTTTGACTGACCATATCAAAAGCTTGTGCAGACGACAACTGTTGCTTAAATGGTGGTTTCTGCATTTGATGGGTAGAAAACATTTTGGAAAAAGGAGAAAATGTTGAATACCAGCATTTTCTCCACTCCCCAACAATGTCTTCAAAAGCATTCTTTTTCAGGGTTGTTAAAACTCAGGACTGTGTGGTAAACAGTTAACTCTTTTAGAGGGTTAAAAATTAAAGTTGTCTGAGCTTTGGACATAAAAAATTGTTAATTCATATTGTCAAAACCAAAAGGTGATAAAATCCGTCAAGTAGAAAACTTGGAGCTGAATGTTGCATTTGAACTCTTAACCACATGACAAAATTTTAGACTCTTCTAAATGAACCCTTTAACACACAATCCCAACTTTAAATGACCGTAACGCAGAAGACTTGAAAGCATTGCTGGAAATGGAGAAAATGCTGGTAACCAGCATTTTCTCCTTTTTCCAAAATGTTTTCTACCGTATCAAAGAGAATGATCATCATTTCAGCAACATTTAATATGTCATCTGCCAATGGTTTCAATTTGGACAAGTCCAAAATTTTGTCGTCTGGTAAAGAGTAACAAACATTTGCAGATAAATTCGAACTGGCTCACATAATTTGTTATGCTTTTCAAAGGTTAGAAAACATTATGAGAAAAGCAGATAATGCTGGTTACAACCATTTTCTCATTTTCCCACAATATTTCCAAAGCCTTCTCTCTCAGGTTCCTTAAAACTCAGGACTGTGTGGTAAAGGGTGAAAGACATTCTATAATTGCAATGCATGTAGTTCCGTTCCAGAAAATTTTCATTATTTTAGTCATACAAAACAGCTTTGAACACTATCATAATGCCTTTCAAAAAAAAAAAAAAAAAAACTTGTGTTTCATTACTGTTCATAGGTAATGCAAATTTCAAGGACGCCTTTTAAAGAGAGATACATGTATTTATCCTGTCACCTCCCATAAATCTTGTTGTATAACATAGGGGTCATACAAACTTGGTGATATACAGTCACTTGACCATATGACTAGGTTTATAATGTCAGCTGGTCATGTGATCAAGGTTTAATAGGCTAGCTGGTCATTTGACCAGCCGGAACTATTTCTTCACGTAATGAAAAAAATATAGCTTCATATGTGAACATATTTTCTTGTTTGTTTGTTTGTTTTGTTCCTTTACAGTGAATGACAGGATAAATACAATAGACGGTTGGTGTCTTGGATGGCTTAAGTTTATCCGGCTCGGCTCCGAAATTTATCCGCTTTGCCTTCAGCTCATCAGATAAATTCCTCCCCCTCACCCGATAAACTTAACCCATCTAAGACACCAACCATCTACTCTCTTTTTACATTTCATGCCAAAACTGAGAATTGCAATATTCCAATTTGTTTCTATTCTCATTCATGTATTACAGGGAAATTACCCCAGATTTTGACCCAAAAAGTTTTTGGGAAAGGAAGTTGATATTTTTTAAGGAAAAATCATAGGGATGTGACTATTTATCTTTATTCTGGAAAAAAAAAAATGCTGAAAAAAAAATTTGCCTTCACTGGGACTCAAACCAATGACCTTTAAAACCATGGTCGATAATCCTACCAATAGGTTGCAGGGTCAATGTTCCACTGTGTTAACCCTTTACCAAGCAACAAAAGTTTGGACTGGATCACACTGACAGCATTTGCAGACAACATTAAATTTAGCTTGAATGATGATTTCTGTCTTTGATAGGGTTGAAAACACTGTGGGAAAAGGAGAAAATGCTGGTAACCAGCATTTTCTCCTTTTCCCACAATTTTTTCAAAAGCCTTCTCTTTCAGGATCATTAAAAGTCAGGAATGTGTGGTAAAGGATTGAAAATGTATTTATCCCTTTTATACAATAATGGCTATACCATGGCTCAAAGACTAAGAGATTGAAATACCATAAGCTACAGTTTGCTACATGTATTTCTATGTTTTAATTTTGAAGCCATCTATGCACTCAAATGAAAATTAGTGGTCTTTGTTAACTCTTTACCACACAACAAAATTTCAGACTGATCCAAATTTAAAGCATTTGTAGATGACAAATTAAATCTGGCTCAAGCAGGGGCACTTGCTTTTGAAAATGAAGAAAACATCATGGGAAAAGGAGAAACTGCTGGTTACCAGCATTTTTTCCTTTTCCCACAGTGTTTTCAAAAGGCCTCTTTTTCAGGGTCGTTAAATCTCGGTAAAGGAGTAAGGTACATGTACTCTAAAGAATTCACAAAACAAAATCTAGTTTAATGTCCCTTTTAAGTCTATATGATAAGAAGTACAATCTTTTTACTTTTCTGGATAAAAGCTGATAAGCTTTCGGAGTTTTATGGCCTGTTTAACCTATTACAAAAACATTCCTGTGTTTTAATGCCTCTGATGAAAAGACTTTTGAAAACATTGTGCCAAAAGGAGAAAATGCTGGTAACTGGCATTTTCTTCCTTTCCCAGAATGCTTTCTATCCATTTAAAGTGAAATTCAATCATTTATACCATGATTAAAATGTCCTCTGCAAATGCTTTAAATTTTGGAAGAACTAACATTTTGTCAATTGGTGAAAAGTTAAGAAACTTTGAAGTAAAATGCAGCTATAAAAAAAAAGAAAATATTTCCTTTAAAAATCATTATACAAAGATATATGAGCCATGCTCTGGCAAAAAGGGGTTTAATGCATCTCCATGACGCACTATACTAAGCAAGTCATCACATTTTTATGGATCCATAAAATCCATTTTGTCTAACAAGCAACTGAATTATCAGGTAGAATGGTCCTTGGACATGCAGGTAATTGACCAATAGCAAGCAGGTAATTCACAAACAGCAAAAAGGTTCAACTCGGGCCAGCCTGCACAGACTGCGCAGGCTGACATGGGTTTGTATTTTTTTGACATACATTAAGCCCCCTTTTCACAGAGCATGGCTCATGAGTAAGTACATACTGACTTTTAATGCTGTTTCACAATTTTTGCTGTTGTTTACACAGATCAGGAGCCAAGTAAAATCATTGAAAAAAAAAAAGAAAGTCATTTTTTGACAAAAAAAATCTAGAAATCTCCTTTTACTAAATAGGGGAAAATGTACCAATACATCATTAAGAGTACAAATATAAAGTAATACAAGATTATGTGACTTATACATGTTAAAAAGTTCATTTATCTCATTATCTCCTGCAGACAATTTTTTCATTCTGCGGTAGTACTCTATTGAGAACATTGTGGTAACTGATGATAAAAATTGTAACAAGCCATTTTTCTTTCTGTCACAATTTCTCAATTTTTTTTTTTCATGCAACCTTAATCCATGTGTTTCAAACTCATACTTTGCTTGGATATTTTCAAAGTCATATGTTTGTCCCTTTACTACACAATGCCAATTTTTCACAACCTTGAAGAAGCCTTTTGAAAATAATGTGGGTTAAGGAGAAAATGCTAGCAACCAGCATTTACTCTTTTTCACAAAGTGTTTTCTCCCATTGTTTGAGTCTCACTTAAATAGTTGTCAGCATAATTATGCTTTCAAAATGGGCAAGGCTAAGATTTTGTTGTTGGGTAAAGGGTTAAACTACCGAGTTGACACTTTACCAAACAAGTCTGCACTTTAACCCCCTTGGCACACATATATGGCGTTTAACGACCCTGAAGAAGAGAGGTTTTTGAAAATGTGGGAAAAGGCAAAAATGCAGGTAACCAGCATTTTCTCTTCCCACCATTTTTTATCCCTTCCAAAGACAAATCTCATCTTTGAGTCACATTTGATTTGTCATCTGCAAACACTTTCAATTTGGATTAGTATGATATTTTGTCGTTTAATTTAATCTTTACCAGACAACAAAATATTAGGCTCATAGACAGTATTCTGAAAACATTTGCAGACAACATATCAAATAGATAGGATTTGCCCTTGAAAGAGTAGAAAACATTGTGGGAAATGGCGAAAATGCTTTTTAAAAAGTTCCAAAAATAATTTCAAAAACCTTCCTTCCTTGGGTCAATAAAATTCAGGATTATGGTAAAGGGGTAACCATCCTTTTTGACCCAGTTCTGATGTAATCCATATACTACATTCATCGACCCTGGCTTATCTTGTGAATGCTTTCTCGTTCTCATGAATTATTCATGAGGCATTTTGATTGGTAATCTTAGTTTTTCAGTGAGAAAATTTAATCTATTTCTATCAACCATATGCCATCATTTCTATTTTTACCTTGCCTACAACCAATCAAATCACTTGTTTCAAATCAAGCTTAGCTGAGACTGTGAACATCATTGACAAAAGCTTACAGAAAACATTCAGCATCAGCCCTGAAAGAGTTCCAGATTAAAGCCCTAGCAGGTTTGGTTAGAGAACTGAATTGTCGTAAGGCAAATGCCACAGAAGGAAGGTCCACCAGTGCCCGCCATATTCGTTGATGATGATGATGTGGGTTTTACCCGGTTTATTCATAGTAATGGAAGAAATGTGATTATCCTCCACTATAAGAGGTATTGTTATATTATCAACAGCTCGATTGGCTATTGGGTGTAATTTGCAATCTTGTGAATATTCATAGAAACGACGGTTTCGCAATTGTATGTCCCAGGGGTTCTGAATGGTAATACCTCAAACCTGGGTTAACAAGGGTGAGGAGTAACCAGCATTTTCTCTTTTTCCCCAAAATGTCTTAGATCCTTTCATAGACAAATTCTATGAAGTGAACCATATTAAATCAGTCATCTGCAAATGCTTTTTG
The DNA here is from genome assembly GCA_945859785.2 of Tridacna gigas. Taxonomy (NCBI): domain Eukaryota; kingdom Metazoa; phylum Mollusca; class Bivalvia; order Cardiida; family Cardiidae; genus Tridacna; species Tridacna gigas. The sequence continues at coordinate 45,830,747 of OX244034.2, read as the reverse complement.
TAATTTATGGGGAAAAGTCTGAAATTTTGCTGCTGGGTAAAACATAGAAATAAAAGGTCTGGTATAGGATAGTAGTGTTTGGTATTCTTCAACTTCTCTCACCTAGCAACCCATCTAAATATTGCAATATATGGTTAGATTTGACAGAATGGCCCTGTCAATCAGAAGATTGTTTTTCAGAGAAAAAAATCTACAACTGTCAAAAAAAAGGAATGAATATCCTACCTAGTGTTTTGATTGAGAAGACAAGTGTTCAAACCGAGTAATATACATTGGGCAGACCTCCAGATAAGAGGGAGTGCTAGTATTCTAAATCAATTATTTCTCTTCCATACCCTATCTTGTGGGTACTCATCAGAATCGTCTCAATTAGACAATTCTAATGAGTACCCATAACATACGGTTGTGTGGAGAGTTAATATTTTCAATTTTGAAATCAAAATCACTTCCTCTATCTGGAGCTCTGCATTGGGTAAAAATATTCAAGGGGAGATAGATCTTTAATTCTTGAGCAAGTGACGTTTTAGACCCACCCACATTGAAAGCATTTGCAGATGACGTGACTCAAAAATTGAAATTTGTTTTTGGCAGGGTAGAAAAGATTGTGGGAAAAGGAGAAAATGTTAATTACCAGCATTTCCTCCTTTTCAAATCTACAACTGTCAAAAACAGGAATGAATATTCTGCCTAGTGTTTTGATTGAGAAGACAAGTGTTCAAACCCAGTAATATACATTGGGCAGACCTTCAGATAAGAGGGAGTGCTAGCATTCTAAATCAATTATTTCTCTTCCATACCCTATCTTGTGGGTACTCATCGAATTCATCTCAATGAGACAATTCATATGAGTACCCATAACATAGGGTTGAGTGGAGAGTTAATATTTTCAATTTTAAAACCAAAATCACTTCCTCTACCTGGAGCTCTGCATTGGGTAAAAATATTCAAGGGGAGATAGATCTTTAACTCTTGAGCAAGTGATGTTTTAGACCCACCCACATTGAAAGCATTTGCAGATGACGCGACTCAAAAATTGAAATTTGTTTTTGGCTGGGTAGAAAAGATTGTGGAAAAAGGAGAAAATGCTAGTTACCAGCATTTCCTCCTTTTCCTACAATATTTTCAAAAGCTTTCTTCCTCAGCGTCATTAAAACTCATGATTGTGAGTTAATAGCTTGAAGAGAACAACTGCACTTTGGCAAATGCATCTCTCACATCTGCAGTTCGTGTTTTGACAAAAAGACAAAATTTCAGACACGTCCAAATTGGAAGCAATTAAATGGGGAACAAATTATGAGATTTTTCTGTATCCCTTCACCACACAGTCCCGACTTTTAACGACCCTGAGAAAAAAGATCTTTGAAAACATTGTGTAAAAAAAGGAGAAAATGCTGGTAACCAGCATTTTCTCCTTTTCCCACAATGTTTTCTACCTTTCCCAAGACAAATTTTAATTTTTGAGTCACATTTATTTTGCTGTCTGCAAATGCTTTCAATTTGGACTAGTCTAGAATTTTGTTGTTTGGTAAAGAGTTTAAGGGTTGAAAACACTGTGGGAGGAGGAAATGCTGGTACCAGCATTTTCTCCTCTTCCAACAATATTTTCAAAAGGCCACTTCATCAGAGTCCTTAACACACAGGATTTTATGGCAACAGGATAAAGTAACAGCAGCTGCCAAAAGTTAACAAAGCAGGTGTTAAAATGCATTTGAATTGAAATCATACCAGTTAAAAGTATGGAAATTATATGAAGATGACAATCTGTTTTTGTACAGTTGATCTAAGTGTAGGTCGTTGGCAGAGAAATTCATTTCAAAACTAGGTTAAAAGTTGCCAGGTCACTCTAATTTTTGTTTATTTTTTGCTTGATTTTGAAATTCATTTTTCTGCCAGCACCTAACACTTGGACCGATTGCAGAACACAATAACAGATTGCCATTTTCACAATATTTTGCATATTTATAAATGGTATGATATGAATTTAAATGCATTTTAACACCTACACTGATCTTGTAAAATGTAAAAGTTTCAGTAAAATGACAAAATAAAGGGAGGAGTCTGTCGATTGTGCATGCCAACAGATAGATAAACCGGCAGGGTGATTCTAGTCAATTCTGAAATCATTTCATTTGCAGGGGTATAAAAAAGAATTAACAATGTAGCAAAAACATGAATAAAAGTTAACTCCTTCTATTTAAGAAATTGCCTGAGTTGTTTTTTTCTTGTAAATATGGTGTATGTTCTGCTTATATAAGCTTTTTGAATTATTTTCTTTTGAGAAAAACAAAGATTCTTGACTTCAAATCATCAAGTGTTTTGAGACACTGGGGAAGCATTGTGGGAAAACGAGTCAATGCTGGAAACAAGCATTACCTCCTTTTCCCACAATACTGTCTACCTTTCTATAGACAGATGCAACCCATTGAGTCACATTTGACTGATCTGCAAATAACATCAATATGAACAAGCCCAAAACTTTAGTCTGTGATAAGAAATTAAACTTCTGTTCGCTGACTGAATGATTTTCTCACTCATGTAAAAGCAAAACATTGCAAAAGCTGATAGTGACGTAAGCTATATTATGAAACAAACCATAAAAAAACGTATCATATGGTTCGGATGACTGTGACAGGAATTACTTGGATTCTAATACACACTTAGTCTTGGTCTAAATAGCTCACTGGTCCCACGTCAATTGTTACGCATTGCTAGGTGCAATCACAAATTTATATAGTAATGCAGCAGCCACAGCAATTCCAAATGGTATAAGCCAGCCTGTCCAGCCACTGAAGAAGATTATAAGAAAAACAAAATGTCAACCCTTTACCAGATGAAAAAGTTGTAGACTTGTCCAAATTTAACTCTTTACCAAATGACAAAATTTTAGACTGGTCCAAATTCAAAGCAGTTGCAGACGATAAAATAAACGTGACTGAAAAATTGAAATCTGCTTCTGGAAGGATAGAAAACATTGTTTGAAAAAGAGAAAATGCTGGTTACCAGAATTTTCTCCTTTTCCAACAATGTTTTTATAAGGCTTCTTTCTCAGGGTCGTTAAAGTTGGGACTGTGTAGTAAAGGGTTAAAGCAGTTGCATACAACAAATGAAATGTGAATCCAAGAATGGAATTTGTTGGTGAAGGGTAGAAAACACTGTGAGAAAAAGAGAAAATGCTGGCAACCAGCATTTTCTCCACAATGTTTTTGAACTGCCTATTTCTCAAGGGCGTTAACTCTGGGGCATATTGTAAACTGATAACCTACAATTCCTTTTTACTAATCTTTTGAGAGCCAAACAAGTAAAATAGAATATCCCTTTACCAGGTGACAAAGTTTTAGCATTGTCCAAATTGAAAGCATTTGCAGTCGACAATTTCACCGTGGCTCAAATGGTGCAATATTTCTTTGGTAGGGTAGAAAACATTGTGGGAAAAGGAGAAAATACTGGTTAACAGCATTTTCTCCTTTTTCCCATAAAGTTTTCTAAAGGCTTCTTTCCCATGGTCATTAAAAAGTGGCATTGTGTGGTAAAGGATTAAACAGGATGGTGCATGGTATATGATACACCTTCCAAGTAATGTAGTGCAATTACACAGAATCAAATTAATTATATTCCGCACCAGATTTTGAATGTTTGACAATTTGCTTTTTCTGTGTCTACATGTATTTCATTCCAAAAAACTCTGACACAGTGCTCTCAAATGTGACATCAGCAAACATGTCACTGGCTTGGACCTACTCAAAGAAAACTTGTGTTTTGAAAGAAAATCAGTAATTTTTCGAAGTTTGAAAACAGCATGTACCGGTATTCAAAATAAAGGACAAAATTCATCAAATGCAAGTAAATAGAACAATAAAATTTGACAATAGGGCTCTCAATGAAAGGCATAATGACCCGGAATGAAAGGAAAACACTGCATGGAATGTCACATGTTTTTCACTTTCAAAACCTGATGTGAAATGATGTATGTTGTAAAGGTGCTTGCCACCTTTTATTCATCTGTTTAACTTTACATACATATAGAACAGTACATGCTGTAAAAATGTAGTCTTTTGACCTATAACGTGGGATAAACTTTCATGTATAATTTTAACCCTGTAGCACACAATCCCGACTTTTAACTCTTTACCACACAACAAAATTTTAGACTAGTCCAAATTGAAAGTGTCAATTTCACTTGTATTCCAAAGGGAATTAATTATACACACTTTTAAAATGTTTACTCTTCTTCAATATTTCCGCTTGTAAATGTAGAGGGCATTATTTTCATGTTGATTTTCTTGAAAAAGGCGTAAGCCGAAAAATTGAAGAAGAGTAAACATTGCAAATTGTAAGTATTTGAAGACGACAAATAAAATGGGGCACAAACGACAATATCTGTCTTTGAGATCATTGAAATCATTGTAAGAAAAGAAGAAAATGCTGTTTAGGGTTGTTTATGTGGTAAAGAGTTAACGATCCTGTGGAAGAATCCTTTTGAAAAGATTTCAGGAGATGGAGAAAATGGGGGTAACCAGCATTTTCTCCTTTTCCCACAATCTTTTCCACTCGTTCACAGACATATCCAATCATTTGAGTTACATTTAATTTGTTGTCTGCAAATGCTTTCAATTTGGACAAGTCTACATTTTTTTCATCTGGTAATAAGTTCACAATGATATGGGCATTGCAGTCTGCACAGGCTGACATGAGTCGAAACTGTTTGTTATTTGTGAATTTTCTGCATTTCACAGGATCATTCTACCTCATGCCTTCGTCGGTTGTTGGACAAAATGGATTTTATGGATCCATAAATATGTGATGATTTGCTTGGTATACTTTGCGAGCCATGCTCTGTGAAAGCAGGGCTTAATGCATTCTGCGAAAAGTATTGACCCAGGTCAGCCTGCGCAGTCCACGCAGGCTGACCTGGGCCGAAACTTTTCGCTATTGGTCAATTTCCTGCATGTCAAAGGACCAGTCTACCTTATAGTACAGTTGGTTGATAGACACAGTGGGTTTTATGGATCCCTGATTATGTGATAACTCATTTGGCATTATGCATTATGGAGATGCATTAAGACCCTTTTGCCAGAGCACAGCTCATATGTATTCAAAGCTGTCTTCTTCAGGGTCATTATAACAAGGGACTGCTCAGTCAACAGTTACTGATATGGCACTTGTCAGAAATCAGCACTTACCCTGACTGGCTATCTTTTGGTGCACTAATGGTAGTTTTCTCCTACAAAACAGAGCAAAAAAAACAGATTTAATCCTTACATATAGGTCAAGATCAAGCTTGGCAGTATGTGCAGTGCTATCTGGGTGCTATCTGGAATTGAAACTCCAGTCAAAAAAGCCTTTAAGTAGGCACAAAGTGTCCATTTCATTTTCTTCAACAGTGTTCAGTTTAATCCTCTACCAAATAAAGGCTTTTGAAAAAATTGTGGGGAGAAGGAGAAAATGCTGGTAGCCAGCATTTTCTCATTTCCCAACAATATTTTCTTCCCTTTCAAAGGCAAAAATCATCTTTCTCACAACACCCAATTTAATGTCAAAAATGCTTAATATTTGGTTGAGTGTAAAATTTTGTCATTTGTTAAAGAGTTAATCTGTTGCTGCAGAGTTTGAATGGTGCTTTACTTCTATTTCATTCTACATGTACAGAACTCCAGATAGAGGGAGTGGTTTTGATTTCAAAAGTGAAAATATTAATCACTATACCCTATGTTATGGGTACTCATTAGAATCATCTCATCGAGAGACGATTCCCCACAAAATAGGGTTTGGAAGAGAAATAATAGATTTGGAATACTGTTACTCCCTTTTATCTGGAGCTCTGCATATATTTCAGTCATACCATAGTTACTGTGTCAACTCACTTATTCATGCCAATCCCGGCTTTTATCAGTGCAACACAAGGGCTCCGTAGTGCTTTACCCAATGCCACACTTACATGACCAACCAATCAAACGGGAATCTTTTTCATGATTTCCTGATTAAGAATGAAGCAACTTAACCACTAAGAAACTGAAATTCCCAATACAACTATGACCAGTTTCAATACAGTACTTTTCCTGTGCTTGTAAAAATGGTTTTGCTTCAGGTAATATTATTGTATACAATCATTATCATTATTCTGAAAGGTGCTCTCTCCACCTTTAGTGTTGGTCCTTTGTCACATTACTTTGTCAAGGTCTTCTGCATGATGATAAAAGTCTTTGTCAGTCAGAATAATGAGACCCATACCATACAACCCAAAGTTTTCACGACCCTGAGAAAAAATACTTTTAGAGACAGCATTTTCTCCTTTTCCCACAATGTTTGTACACTTTCCACAGCACATCACATTATCTATGTCAAAAATAATTTGTTGTCTGTGTACGCTTTCAAATAGGAAAGTCTAGACTTTTGTTATCTGGCAAAATGTTAACACTTAGACTAAGGGCATCTTGAGGCCCTTTTGCAGTGTAGCTCAAGATCAGACTGTGAAGAACTTGCAGTCTGAACTTGACCTACCCTGTCCGATTAGGAGATATTTTACCCCTAAAACTAACTTTGAAATACAGTATCAGTATTTGGGTTTTTTTCATTGGTTGGAAAGTTTCATTTAATTAATCTAGCAAGTTAAGGGTTAATAGACTCGAAAGTCCATCTCCCCCCCCCCCCCCCCCCCCCCCCCCATCCCCTGCATCCCTTTCAAAACAGAGGCTAATAACTTTACCTGTACTTTTCTGTTCTGCTTGTCTGACTGAAAAACAAGTAAAATTGAAGAATGATAAAAGCAAAACTTAAAAAAGCAATACATGGAAAATTTAGTCTGGAAATTTACAGTCAGTCCAAAAATCCACTTGATTCAAAAACTTCCAAAACCAGCATTCTGATTGGCTGATGTAAACAAAAATATGATCAGAAGTCTGATTGGTCCACAGCTCAAAGTATGCTTAATTCTATTGAAAGAATCAATAAAATTTGGACCCAAACTCCTTAATATAGATTTATGGAAGTCTTCCCATATCAAAAGAATTGTGTAAGCTTCCCACTAAACTCTTTACCCCACAAGCAAAATGTAGACTTGTCCAAATTGAAAGCATTTGCAGGCGACAATTTAAATGTAACTCGTAAGATGGAATTTGTCTTTGATAGGGTAGAAACATTGTGGGAAAAGGAGAAAATGCTGGTTAGCAGCATTTTCACCTTTTCCCACAATGTTTTCAAGAGGCTTCTTTCTTAGGGTCGTTAAAAGTTGTCATTGTGTGGTAAAGGGTTAAAAAAGAAGTATTCTGCATGTGGAAATAATACAGGTAATATTTAAACCTTAATCACATGATTCAGAGTTTTAACAACCCTGAGAAAAAGGTAATATGAAAACATTGTAGGAAATCAGAGAAGTTGCTGGTAACTAGCATTTTCTCCTTTTTCCCAAAATATTTATTTTCTACCCTTTCATAAAATTCCATAATTTGAGTCACATATAATTTGTCGTCTGCAAAAACTTTCAATTTGGACAAATGTAAGGTTTGTCATTTGCTAAAGAGTTAACAGCGAACAGAAAAAAAAAATGTGAACATGGTATTGAATGTTGTCAGAGAGCCTATCCATAAAAAGATTAAAACAAAAGGCAAATACATGTGAGCCATGCTCTGTGAAAAAGGGGCCTAATGCATCTGCGAAAAGTATCGACCCAGGTCAGCCTGCGCAGGCTGACTTGGGCCTAAACTTTTCGCTATTGGTCAATTTTCTGTATGTCAAAGAGCCAGTCTATCTTAAGATAGAGTTGGTTGTTAGATGTAATAGATTTATGGATCCCTACTTATGCGATGTCTTGCTAGGTATCATTGCATCACAGAGATGCATTAAGGCCCCTTTTGCCACAGCATGCTCATGTACATGTTCACAAGGTAATCAGTTTCATTACACAGACATTGATATTGCTACTGCTGTTACCAAACAGTCCTCACTTGTACAGACCCATTCATAAAAGGCTTTTGAAGGAATTATGGGAAGAGGAGAAACTGCTAGTAACTTCTTTCAGCACACTGTTTTCTAGCTTTTCACAGACAAATTCCATCATTCAAACCACATGTAATTTGTCAATTGCTTTGAAAATGAACAAAACTATAATTTTGTTATCTGTAGGCACAGCTTACAACATAGCAGACAGTATAGGTTAAGATCAGGCTGCAAAGAATGTGCAGTCTGATCTAGATCTATTTGTAAGCAAAAGCATCTAGAATGGTGCTTGGCACACTAAAGCTTTACCAAACAAAAAAATTTTACACCCATCTAAATTCAGAGCCATTGCAGACAACAAATAACAGCATTTTCTCCTTTTCCCACAATGTTTTCAAAAGGCTTCGTTCCCAGGGTCATTAAAACTCGGGACTGTGTGGTAAACAGTAAACATGCAAATTCTATATTATTCTCCCTAGAAACTTACATCTTGTATAACACCTATAAAATAATCTTCCATCAATTCTCTAGCATCTGTTGAATGTCCAACATCTTCGAAGGCATCAGTTGCATCAGAACCTACAACATATAATACATAACCAATTGTTATCATTGCTATTTAGATATGTAGATCCTCTACATCATATAATAAACAACCAATTGTTATCATTGCTGTTTAGATACGTAGATCACCACATTACCAACACCACTACAACAGCTAAAACCACAACTGCACTGTACTTAACTCTTTGCCATACAACAAAATTCCAGACTTGTCTATGTTGAAAGCATTTGCAGACAACAAATTCAGAGCTAGTCAAAAGAGTGGACTTGTCTCTGAAAGGCTAGAAAACATCGTAGGAAAATAAGAAAATGCTGGTTACCATCAATTTCTCCTTTTCCCACTACGTTTTCAAAAGATTTTTTTTGAGGGTCTTTAAGACTCTGCATTATGTGGTATAGAGTTAAACAGTCTCCAACAGTGATAGTATTCTAGATTGCCTGTACTGGTCCCTTGTCAGTAAGTGGTGATAATGTAAGAAATGCAATCCCGAGGCTGGCCCAAAAACTGATTCTCAATCACTGCTCTGGCTTTCTTTATGGGAGAATTGGCGTAATGCATGACATACATGCATAGGACATTGTGATCAATTTATGTGATTTCAATGAATGTATGTTGAAAGTGGCATCGAAATCCCATTCGATCTTGCTGGCCTGTACTTTGAACTTGTAGGTAGTTTACTGGCATTTTTTCCTTTTCCCACAATGTTTTCTACCCTTCCCATAATAAATTTCAATTTTTCAGTCACATTTATTTTGTCGTCTGCTAATGCTTTCATTTTGGACCAGTCTAAAATTCAAAGCATTTGCAGACGACAAGATAGATATGGCTCAAATGATGGAATTTTTTTCTGAGCGAGGAGAAAACGTGGGAAAAGGAGAACATGCTGTTTACCAGCATTTTCTCCTTTTCCAACAATGTTTTCAAATGCCTTCTTCAAGGTTGTTAAAAGTCGGGATTTGTGGTAAATAGTTAATTCACGAATTTTCAAATCTATAATAAAATGGTGTTTCTAAATTGGTTTTGATTTTTTTTTTTTCAACATAATTCTACTTGCCTGCCTTTTCCAAGAGAACTTCTTCACCCCCAGGATGCTGAAAATACAATACATACGAACAAATTCACTATCAGGCTGAGTAAATAAAATGGACTTGCCCTAATTCAGTGACATACCTACCGGTATATGCTTTAATTCTAGGGGTGGTCAGGTTTGAGAAGAAATTACTCTTGTTAAAAGAATGACAATAAAGATCTGAAATAAGAATGCATGTACTGCTCTGTGCATTCAGATCTTGATTTACATTATTTACCAGGCCCTCTCTGTATGTTGAAAGCTATTCTTTTTTTCTTTGTTTTTCTTGGTTTGTATTGGAGTTTAACACCATTTTAACAGCTCAGGTCATATCATGGCAGTCCGTGACGCATCCATGTGTTTCCTGGTTTTCTCACACAAGTACTTACACAACCTTCTTTCCAAAGCCACTGATTACTTTTCTCACATGCATCAGAGGTGAGAGCAGAACAATCGCCGGAAAGAAATTTTGCCTCAACTGGGTATCGAACTTGCAACCACCAGGTCACGAGTCAAGATACGCTAACCATTGAGCTACCCAAGCAGGCTTTTTTTTCTAAACATTCCAGAATATGAATCAATTAATAAGCTGATTCTTTCAGTATCTCTCATCAATCTGGAACCAAGATGGTGTCTCACAATCCTAAGGACACCTGTGATCCAGAGTATAGGAGAGTGACGTGTACAAAATACTTTCCTAAAAAATAAACTCAGGGCACTTGTCCCGTTTGTATTTGAGTCATGAAATAAATAGGAGAACGAGAGATCTAAATGCCCTATCAGTGTTCTGTTAGAGAGTCAGTAGCTCAGTTTCATTCTGGATCCAGGCTAGGAGATAATTTGTTAAAAGTACATCATGAGCCAGACTCAGCCTATCATATCTAAGGTTCTAAGCTGGGTCAACTATCCAAACTACGTAGACATCAAGATATCCAGGAAGTAACTATCAAGAGTGATTAGTATGAAATGTAGAACTTGTTTCACAATCGAAGGTGAAACAAATAGGCTTTACCCTTTACCAAAATTTCAGACTCTTCCAATTGAAAGCACTTGCAGACTACACATTTATCGATTTGTCTTTGAAAGGGTTGATAACATTAAGTCAATTAGAGAATTGGAGAAAATGCTAGTTACCAGCATTTTCTCTTGTTCCCACAATGTTTTCAGAAGTCTTCTTCCATATGAAGTTAAAACACAGGATTGTTTGCTAAAGAATTGTTAACCAAAAATAACACCGTCTTTATTAGAACTCTGTATAATATTCATGATCCCTAACCAAACATTTACATCCTTATTAATCCTTTACCAGATGACAAAATTTTAGCCTTGTCCAAATCGAAAGCATTTGTAGATGACAATTTCAATGTGGCTCAGATGGTGGAATTTTTCTTTGATAGGTTAGACAACATTGCGGGAAAAGAAGAAAATGCTGGGTACCAGCATTTTCTCCTTTTTCCACAAGGTTTTCAAAGGCCTCTTTTCCAGGGTCATTAGAAGGTTCTATTGTTTGGTAAAGGGTTAATACCCTCAGGAGCATGCTGTCTAAAATTGTTCAGTGATGGAACAGTTAAACCATAAAACTTGCAGAAATAGAGGACATTTTCATAATAAGGCAGGGTGCCGAATCACGTACTGTAGTACATAACTCACGTATAAATTCTAATCCGCGCGTACAAAGTTTTTGTGCTTACGTGCATGCACGCACTGTCAAAAGTATGCACGTATAAAAAGGAAAGCAATTACGTAAACTGCAAGCACAAATTAGATACCATTTCGTATTGCATACCAAATAAATGAAACGAAAGTAGTTTTCCTCGTAAGTGGGTACCACGCTTTGTCCTCAACATAGAGCGGGCTACCAAATATTTTCACTATATATTTTGCGGCTCCCTCGTCTGTCTGAATAATTTTCGCTACAAATTTTTAAGGTGTCAAAATCTACCATGTGTATAGGAAATCTGGTAATTAATTTTCAGTGAGAAATTAAAATCATTTAACTATATTATGATGCGCAGTTACTGTTAAAAATACATTTTTTGACATATGAAAGCTGAAAAATCGAGCCACAAATTAAACATGTAATTTTCGTATGTATTGCGTCTGCTGTAGAAAAATGTCATCATAACAAAAGCTGTTAAAATATTTTACAGCGTGAAGATCAGAGAAAGGTAAGTTTACAAAAGTGATTCTACCATTACACGTTTTGTTTTATTTTGCCCTAACACGGCATTGCCTTTATTTGACAGAGTTTGAGCTTACAACAAGCCGATCGGCCTGCTCCTCTGTGATTTTAAAATAGCCAGAACATCATCTTGGACAATGAGCATCAATCTGTCTACGCTTCCTTTTTAAAGCAGTTCAAATGTACTTCCCAACTTTGAGAAAGGAATAAAGGTGAAAAATCTTCTGTAAAGGCCGTCGATTATCAAAGCTCATGGCCATGTTCGGCTTTTAAACAATGACCACTGTTGCGATTATATCTAAGTAGTCTGTGTGCATGTCCTAGAAACATATGATGCATCCATATAGTCACCAAATGTACAATTTAATAATTCAATTAAGATCCCATTCATTATGGTAAAGGAGCTAAGGTGTTAAAATTCATTAATAAAATTGAAACAGCCCAAAGTTACTCTGTACCCCCTAATTTTTCTTTGTACCCCCAATTCAAACCCCGGAGGCATGTACCCCTAACTTGAAAACTCAGTGGGCATGCTGATAAGGGACAAACATACTCAGAACTAATTCCATGTACAAATTTGAAAGGGACAATGTCCCACATGTGTGCATTTTGATGCAAAATTTATCAAATTCAATGGGAATATGTGTCCCAAATCTCCCTCTTGGCAGAACACTGTTGAGGTAGAAGGCTTTTAATTACATAATAGAGAGAAGAAAAAATGATATTTCATTTTTATATGTTTTCTGGCCTTCCTGGGACAAACCCTTCCATTTTTGCTACATTCAACATGTCGTCTGCAAATGCATTCATATGGATGCGTCGACAATTTTGCCATCTTGTTAAGAATTGAAAGGTCATAAAGTAGAGCAATTTTAGCCCTTTCATGACGACATCGGCACGAACTCTTTACACTCACTTTGATCTTTTTAGAATATTGGTTGTAATGAAACCGATGGTTCTGACAAAATAAAAGGCAGTAAATCTAGGCGGATAGAGACAGACTCCAGTGTTAAAATGTCAAGTTATAAACGGAGTAGCCTACTACTGTGTGCCTGCTGCACAGTAACAATGTGACACTTCCCTACCTCCTCCAGAAACTTCTTCACATCGTAAACTTTGTCGTAAATAATCAACCATGGTGATTTCGAATCATTGTGATTGCTAACTTCAGCCAAGGAAAATGTTTTTGTCTCTGTTTCCGTCATCTCTCCTAATTTAACCTTCAGAATACCTCCCGGCGACAAATTATCGGGATCACAATTTATGCTGCTCGATGTTGAAAGTAAATAAAACGCGTTTGGTTTAATGTATGTATACCTTGACTGTTCGATTCAGAATTTTGTTCTTCATATTTACTTCTTCAACCTTGTGAGGAGATAGCAGGAAGCCTCATACACAGTCCAACTACTTGATGGACAATGAACCGATGAGGAAAAAGGTAACATTGCGCTGAGCAATGCATGCGTCTTTCAATAACGTCGCACTACTGGAAATCATAATATGAATCTCATACTTTATTAGCATCAAAATTGCGAATCCTGTTGTGTGCAATATATACATCCTACTCACTTAATTATCCAAACCATTCTGTTTTACAACCCAGAGGAAGGGGAGTTGTATACATAATCAGCTTTTTCTCCTTTTTCCATTTTTTTCCCCTACCCTTATCGAAGGCAAACATGTAATCATTTGAGCTACATTCAGTTTGTCGTTTGCAAATGGTTTCAATATGGCTAAATTTTCTAAAATCCGTTTTTGTTTGCTAGTGTTGAATAATGAAACACAAGGACAAGGAACTGGACAGAGATGTTTGTTATATAAAATGTACTTTAATGGCAACTATTGATGCAGCTTTGGTTTCTTATTCATCAGTCAAGATTATTTAGTTCACATAGATTGTGAATTTACATCTTTGATAATCACTCTCATCAATAACATCCTAGAAAATAGATCAATGGTAGCACCAAAGTGTGGGAAGTGTCAAAGGTTGACCCCGCTCACAAAGGGAATAGCCTGCAGCCTGAAACCTCTACTGTGAGGGGGCTGGTGATTAACCCTTTTCGCAAACAACAAATCTTAGACTCTTCCGAATATATATGTATATGCATGCATGCATATGCAAACGACAAATTCAACATCGGTACAAATGAGCGTACGTCCTATGATAGGGAAGAATCATTGTGGTACAAGGAGAAAATGGTGGTTATCAGCTTAGTCTCCTTTTCGTCCCCCATAAAAAGGGGGATCGTGTGGAAAAGGGTTAATCTGTTGGATCAAAATTATCTTAGATTGTCAAAGATTGAATTCAATGCTTAATTTACTCCAGTACCAAGAGAAATTTTCAACTTAAATAACCAGCGTGTCTTCACTAATCATGTATTATTATTACAATCCACGTCTCCCACAAAACAAAACATATGAAGAGAAAGCAATTAAGTAAACTTATAGTGTGTTAGAATCTGACAACTTTCTAGAGACACCAAGTTTATTTGCAACTGAACGATCGCCTCATTTATTATTCGGTTAGTCAGTTTTCACTTTAAATGAACTGTAAAATCAAGAGCAACCCTTTTACGCCACACAAGGTGTCATACCGATAACCTTTTGGTACATGTTTGTAATTCATGTATATTGAAATCAGAGTGAAATTTTCTATCTTTGATCCTCTGAGCAGCTCTCTTTTCACAACAAAGAAGAAGTTTTTTCTCTGTCCCTGTGAAACGTATGTCCATTGCCTGTGATCTGCGAATATAAGAGAAAATGACAGCGGGCGGGCCGTCAGGAACCGCGGGCGGCACGTGGGGGAAGAAAGCACAAAAGTTCTCGAGAAACGATCAAATAAACTTCAGAAACACAAGTTAGACTTGTGCTCGCATTTAATGATATAACCCGTACAGCGGCGAATAAACCAATGGACATAGATCTATTCTGTCTAGAAATAAGATCTAAATAAATTACTCTCGTATTTCGCCCATTCTCAATAAAACTGAACATTTCAGAAGAAAGATAAAAAAAAAAAGACCTCTGCAAATTTGAAAACTTTGGACCCTGTTTCAAAGATACATGTATGTACAGCAATTTTCCAAAATATAGCGAACATCATTTCGGAAAAAATAATAATTCACATAGAGTACCCTAATATGTGGGTAACATTTAAACCACCTACGTGTTTCTTTTGTGAAAATAGTCGAAATGTCACTGGAATTACCAAATAAGGATTCTTTTTTCTGTAAAATTAAGACGTTAACAACACAGAAATAAAATAGCAAGACAACCAATTTTACCCTTTCCGTTAAAGTAGCAGACATTAAAAAAGAATCAGGTTTTCAAAACGACAAAATATGGTCACATTTTGGTTCCGTTCTTTTTCCAGCTATTGTTTTTACATTTAATCTTTGATTACTCTTTCATTCTTATTAAGATCTGCAACTGTAATACAAGCTTTAACGATTCAACTACTAAAATAATCAAAGTTAACTGTGTTCTTCAACCTGCTGAAACAAATTTCAATACAGTGCATGATCTAAAGGTAACGTATGTTTCACGTAAACGCCCCGAGCATCATTAATGTTTTCAAAACTCAAACATGCACATATACGGTACTTTAATCCTAAATATTTTGTTATTCTTTAGTTATCTATTCTTTTTGTCATTTAAACTGATATAATCTCATGTATCTGCTTTGAGAAAGCGAGCTGTGGACTTGATGCAGACCAAATGACATGTGATTTGGCTGAACCAGATATTTAAAGAGTCGCTGGAATCAAATGTCATGAATTATCCAGTTTAGGTAATGTGTTAATGACCAAGTTAACCCCAGCAAAGAGTTCAAAGAGTTATGCTTCATTATATTTAGTCAAACACTTGAACTCTACTGTAACGTATGTTTCAGATGTATCCCAGTACTGAAAGAGTTCTCCAATTTTATCTTCATCACATTTTTCTAGTTTGTACTTTCTCATTTGACTTGCCGGAAGCTACCGATGGATTCACTTTACATATGATTTGTGATTCTTTGTGCCATACACAATCTTCTTTACTGGCCATTGGAAATTCAAAAGACTTTTTTTCTGCATAAATGTAACATTGTTGTCAAAACCATCCGGCTGTCATTTTCTACTTGTAGAATCAATCCAGTATACCAGCTCCTTGCAGAAACAGAAATGTAATCTGCAGTGGCATATAATTGCTTTTAAGATGAAGGGGTTTCATTTTCAGCCATTTCAATATGTGTACTTTTATGTTCAGTACGTTCCGAGTGTCATCAATGTTACCTGTGATACAACTTTTACAGTAGCAGGACATACCGCACATGCAAACCTGACCATTTGTGTTTAATCTCACATAGTAAAGCTGTAGTGGTCCGTTGACAAGTGTTAACTTGATATGCTGAACAGAAGCGGTCTAGAGTCCCAATCTTCTTTGTCAACGGAAAGGAACGTCACACCTTTCATATTTGATTTACTCGCCCAGCTCATAAAATCATCTGTTCTTGTATTGTGGACAGCCTCATCTGCAAGGCTTTTAACTGTTCCTCCCACACCATCCCAGACTTTTTTCTCATGATCGCTTTCATAGTAGTTCCATGTGCCGCAGCAACCAAAGAGGTTTTCGTGATTAACAACTGCATCAGATATAAATCGGTTCCTATACTGTGAAGGGAGACTATCCATCTCGGGACAGCCCTGGACATTCTGAAACATAGATTCAAAACCTGATTAATTTTTTTCCCCTTAATATAGATTTAGATCTATCATGGTACAAACATTTTTATGTTACTCTGATGAAATAGAAATAGTTTTAATGGCTGAATTAATTTTTGGATTGTTTATTGAAAAAAGAACTTCAGTTTGAGCTGTTATAATACATGTATCTAATCAAATGAGAATTTATACAGGATGAGGAGGTTCCTTCTCCCCAATTAGAAACGAAGCTTTTCCATCAAACATCTACTAATAAAACTCTTTGAAATCTCTTAAAAATATATTTCTACATTATATTAATTATCTGTACAAGAGTTAACGTACAGATCTTAAAATAGAAAATTTACAATATGAAACATAGGTTACGTTGATAACTTATGTTTCGATGTGTTTGGAAGCCTTATTAGAGTAACAAGAAATAATGGGCACGAATTTATTGTGTCCCCGGACATCCTCTAATTCTATTGAACGGGAATAATATTAGATACAAACTAATCCAATAAAAGTCTTCTTAAAGCTATCTTACCTGACACGTATAATGTCAAGACGAAATTCCCAACATCATCAGCAAAATTTGACCTTTGCCAACTTCAGAACATGTTCTAAGCGTTTATGGTTACGTAATATAACGTCACTAATACTACAGAAACAGCCAAGTTATCCGTCGTCTCGGAAAAAAAACTGATTTTGTACGATCACGTATGTTTTATCATGTATGTTTCATTCAGACTTTATGGGGATCCTGACAAAGTCTGCTCTCACATATAGTGAACTAATATTAATGTTAATGAAAATAGCCTATGCAGTGATCAGTGTGTACCTTTCACAGCTTTATTTCTAAAATAGTATTACTTAAAACCATAGTTACCGTTTGTTTCATTATTAAATGAAGATGCGACATCAAATAAGAATGGATCAAACCTACCGATCACCATGAAAAATGTATCTGGGCACAATTTTACAAACCTTAAATGTTATTCAAGATTCAAGATTCAAGATATTTTATTCAAATATATAGGCCACCGGCCCATAATATATAAACAATTTTACCATGCAATCCCTCACAAAATATAATCTGTTACCTATAGGAGATGCTTAAGTTAACAATTATTAAACTGTTTTCGTCTTTGCACTTTATCAGATTTTAGCCTTGTCCAAAAGTAAAACATCTGCAGTCGACATTGCTCGAAACGGAGAAAATGCCATCAGCGTGCATTTCCTCCATTTGACTTATTACCAAACGACAACACCCTAGGCTTGTCCAAATCAAAAGCATTTGCAGACGATAAATTAAGTAACTGAAAATTGGATTTTTGTTTTATGAAGGGTAGAAAACAATGTAAGAAAAGGAGAAAACGCAGGTTACCAGCATTTTCTCCTTTTCCCAAAACGCCCACTTGAGGTTTCTTTACCGCAATGTTCAAAATGTAATAAATTATTACATTGAAAATTATTTTACTAAAATATTAAAATAAAGGCTGCCGGCCTTTGGTTCAAACAGTTTATATTACTGACACCTACCAACAAAAATTCTAGTCTAGTCCAGATCTGCTACACTCGGTGGTTGGCACTGATTGAAAACGAAAAAACACCCATAACGTGAGTTTCTTCCATTTCATACAATGTTCAGGTGTTATCAACTTGTTACATTAAAATAGCTATTCTAACAATAGTCCACCGGCCGATGATTCAAACATTTTCAAAACCCTATCTTACAAAAGAAAATGCATAAGTTCACACTAATTAGACCTTTTAAACTTATCCGATTTGAGAATTTTAGCCTTGTCCAAATTTAAAAGCGTCTGCGGTTGGCGTTTGACATTGATTGAAAAGGAGAAAATGCCCCTATTGTGCAGTTTCTCCGTTTCACGCAATGCTCAGGTGCTTTCAACTTGTTACGATCTAGATGGCTATTCTAAAACAAAGACCCTTATAAATTTTATAATGCTGTCTTAATTATCTATATACAAAATATCTACGGTCAACCGTTGACATTGGTTGAAAAGGGGAAGATGCACCCAATGTGCATTTCCTCCATTTCACACAATGTGCAGGTGTAAAAAATGTGTTGCACTCTAAATGGTTATTCTAAGACATACACTTAGAAAAAACATAAGTCCACAATAATTAAGTTTTTCTATCTTACCAAATGTGAATGTTCTAGACTTGTCCAAATTCAAAAATATCTGCATGCGAAAGTTGACACTGACTGAAAAGGAGAAAATACTCACAGGGTGCAGATCCTCGATTTCAATCAATGCTCGGGTGCTATCAGCTTATTACGTTTAATATTTCTTATTCTAAGTTATAGGCCATCGGCCCATGAATCAAACCTTGCGATATAATATCTTACGCAGAAAAAATGCATAAATTTACAATAATTAAACTTTTAGTTCAACACTTGTCAGATGTGAAAATTTTAGCCTTGTCTAAAACTCAACACGACCATGTTTGATGTTTGACATTGATTGAGAAGGAGAAAATGCCCTTAGCGTGCTTATTCTCCATCTCACGCAATGTTAAGTTCTGTCAGCTTGTTACAATCCGGTCTCTTTTGTAAGTGTACAGTTCTGGAATATGTAAATAAAGGATGTGTTGTTTAAGTTATTTCGTTCCTAATTTGTAGAATTTTGTGTACGAACTTTGAAATATTAAGGAGACTGTATTGATTAGGATTTGACATAAATCTAAAGAATGAATCGTATGTTTTATTCCTAGGCTCGCCTATATATATTTTCCTATAAAAATCGTATCGGTGGCAGAGAAAAAATACGTGGTATTCGTCTTCAATAGCTTCGGCTCCATATGTCTCAAGACAGTAAGTACAAAGCCTTTCCTCTCTCGGGGCATTATAGTGTCTTCCTACTTCGATATTTAAATTATGATCTGAGCAGCGAAATTTTGCTAATGCTTTCCTTAAATAGAATGGCAGATTGAAAGATAAGTAAAGTTCTACATTTAAAAGTGATTTAAACTGCGTGTAAAACTGCCCTTTCCCCGAATTACTTAGAGAGTTATGCCATTCTTGTTGTAGAGAATCCTTAAGCCTTTGTTTAAAACCTAGAATAAATAAATTTATATCTCCTATATCCTGCGCAATCCAGACATATCCGTATCCATAACTGAATAATAAGTTTCTGACCTCTGATGCATATGTGTGTCTGTTATTGTCATCAAGCCTTTTTAACATCAAATAACATTGTTTAGGATACCTATGGCCTGGCATTTGTATTATTCTTAACCAGTACTTTATAAATTTTACATAATATTCAAGACAAAGGGGAAATCTGCCACATTCACCTAACACCATCAAGTTACTTGTTCTTTTAGTTACACCCAAAAATTGTTTACAGGCTGAGATTTGTATTTTTTCTACGGTATCCCTATACCCGAACCCCCACAGTTCTGCCCCATAGCATAGGATTGGTTTTACCATAGCATCAAAAATTTTGAAAAAATCATTATAATGTATAGATCCGAATCGATTATATTGAGCGCGGATACAATTCAGTGACTTTTTAGCTTGCGCTGCTTGGGCAAATAGCGCTCTAGACCACTTTAATTTAGGTGTGAATATCAGACCCATATATTTGTAAAAAGATGATATGGTTATTGGATTGTCATGAAAATACCATTTCTCGTTTTTTCTCAATGGGCCTCCATTTCTAAATACCACAACATTGGTTTTGCTATAATTGATTTTCATGCCTATCTCGTTCGAGAATTTTTCTATAGAGTTTATTTGTCGCTGCAACTGCACGGCCGTGTCGGCTGGACTTGCTACATCATCCGCAAACATTAAAGAAATTATTTTGGGTATATTTTCAGTTACAAAGATGCCAGAATTACATTCTGTCCTTAAATAGGTACAAATATCGTTTATAAAAAGATCGAATATCATCGGCGAACTTAAATCGCCTTGTCGGGTACCTTTCGAACAAGGGAAAGAACCTGTCCCTAAACTGTTCACTTTTACACAGCAGTTATTTCTCTTGTATATATTTAATAGAATTTTCAGAAAGTTGCAGCACACCCCCTTCCTTGCAAGGATTTCGAACAAAACTTTATGGGAGATATTATCAAATGCCTTTTCGTAATCAATGAATATTATGTAAAGACGGCCCCTTTTTTTCGATAAATACTTTTGGATAAGTGCATGCATTATGAACATGTTATCAACTGGTGAATAATTTTTTCTGAAACCTGCCTGTGATTCATCTATTTGATTATTAATAAATGCCCAATTGCACAGTCGTGTGTTCAGGATTGAAGAAAATACTTTATATATCACATTGATGAGAGAAATCCCTCTGTAATTATTTGGATCATTGATGTCTCCTGTTTTGTGTAGTGGACAGATAATACTTTCTGTCCATTGGTAAGGAATTGTGCCCGTTGTCAAAATGCGATTAAAAAGCCTAGTAAGAATCGGAATCACTGTATGTTTTGTAAGGACAATAAAGTTACCAATAATTCCATCTGGTCCTGGGGCTTTATTTATGTTGATTTTAGAGATAGTTTCCTTAATCTCTTGTTCTGAAATCTCCGAGTTCAGAATATCACACGAAGACTCATTGCATGGATTGATATTTAGCTCTTCTACACTATAGTTAAAATTGTCTTCTCCTTTTAAAAGCCTCGAAAAATGATTAACCCATTGTGCCCCTGAAATATTGTTATTATTACTTGAATTTGTGTTATTTGATTTAAGCAGTTTCCAGAAAGTACGAGGATTTTTTCTTGCGTTTACTAGATCCATTTTGTTTTTGTGTCTGAAAGTGTTTTTCTTTTTCCAGCACGTATGTTTAAAAATCTGTTTTTGCTCTTTGTAAATTTTCAAGTTATCTGGTGAATTAATCTTTCTGAACGTTTTTAGAGCTATGTACTTTCTGCATTTTAGTTCCTGTAGTTCCTGATCCCACCATTCTGGTTGTTTATATGGTGTGCTTGGTTTAGGTTGTTGAACTGTTGATTTTAGACCTAAATCCTCAGCTGTTGATGTGTATAAATGATTGAGTTTAGAGATCATTGCGGCTGTATCTAGGTTAATCAGTTGCAATAGTTCATCATAAATTAAGTTACATTTGAGTGTGAATGTAGAGACAAATAAATCCTTTTTTTCTTCTTTCCAATAATATTTATCTAATTTATGAAAAATTTCTTGCGACCCATTTAAATTTTGAGCCAACGTCTTAGTACCTGGATGGTGCTTGACCTGCAACCCTAACGAACACTTAATAGGGAAGTGGTCAGATTCGTCTCTTGTCAGGATTTCAAAATCTGTCACTAAAGGAAATAAGTCAGTGGATGCAATACTGTAGTCTACCACTGAAGCTCCGTTACCGGAAATACACGTAATATTGCCCTCCCTGTCTTCAAACAATCGACCATTCAAAATATGAATATTAAGAGTGCAACACATTTCAACAAGTGACTTTCCAAATTCGTTATACTTTGTGTCTCTATTTTTCCTAGCAAATGAAAAACTGTCTGAGAAAAAAGGGTTATCACCAAATACAAAGTCTAACGAGTCGTCCGGAATGTAATCTAGAAAATCTTTGGTACGGGCGTTAAAATCACCTGCTATGTAAAATAGGCAGTCAGGATATTCATCTCTTAACAATAATAAATGATTACAAAGATTTTCAATACCATTTGGTTCTTCCCGGTCGTAAATAACAGACCCTTCTGGTGATATATACACAAATACCATAATCAAGTGCCTGTGGAATATCTCATAAATATTATCTTTTAACAGAAAGGCTATGCATTCAGAGAACTCCTCGTGTATTCGACATCTGAAGATTT
Organism: Tridacna gigas; assembly: GCA_945859785.2. NCBI lineage: Eukaryota > Metazoa > Mollusca > Bivalvia > Cardiida > Cardiidae > Tridacna > Tridacna gigas. Next base: position 45,808,488 of record OX244034.2, on the reverse strand, counting down.
CCCTGAATGCATCGCCCTTTATGAATACGGAGATTCCCCCGCTGTTGCGCAAAGCTCTGTTGATCTTTGCCCGCACGATATCAAAATATAAATAATCATGTAGGAGATTTTTAAATTCTGATTTTTCTTTACTCCAAGTCTCGGATAGATGTACTACATCGAACTGAGAAAGATACATTTTTAATTCTTCATTGTTAACATGCTTTTTTAACCCCGCTATATTCCATGATATTGTTTGTAGACTGTAAATATCACGTGCGCCTGGGTGGTGGCCAGAATATCAATACGCATGCGCAGTATTCTCACTCTCGTGTGTGGGAGAACGTGCTTGCGCTTGATTGGTTGACGAGCCATCGACGTGTGTGGTGCTATTATTCATATTCAAAGTAGAGGAATCCTCTTCGTTCTGATTGGTTGTAGCCGATCTGTTGCCGCGCTGAAAACCACGTGTAGTTTGTTTACTATTTTTACGTTGACTAACACATCGCTCTCATTGTATTTGTAGACATTACCATCAATTATAAGTTTGTCGTAGGATATTGACGCGAAGCGATTATTTTGTCTAGCTTCTATCATGTGTTTACCCAGTTCATATCGATGTTTTCGTATTCGCTGGGAAAAATCTTCCCTAACCGAAACGTTGCTGGTTCTTGTCAATTTTTCTTTTGCCGCACTAAGGACTTTTTGTTTACCTTTATAACTCGTGAATTTTACCATAACAGGCAGACAGCTACGGTTTCCTTTACGCCTCAGGCGATGAGCTCTTTCAATTCCTATTTCTTCTGCATCGGATAAGTGTAGATCATGTCTCAAAACATCGCGAATTTTGTCCTCACTCGTACTCCACGTCTCGTCGGCTGATCCCTCTAGTCCATCGAAAATTAAATTTGAACGTCGGGACTGGTTTTCTAGGTTATCAATTACAGATTCTAATTGATTCACTTTATTCTGTAGCAGGTAGTTACTTTTAGATAGTTTTTCATTATTCTCCTTTAGTGATTCACAGGTGCTAACAACATCGGACACTTTGACGGTTAAACTTGAAATAGTTGTGGTAATAGGGGAGACCGGGGCTAGTTGGACCGTGGGGCAAGTTGGTCCTACCATGATTGCCGCCAAGTGATAGTATTTATGACGCCATTTCGTGACGTAATCGAGTCTAAAATGGCGCCATAATAACCCACGAAAATTTGATGAAGATCGGCGGCGATTTACAGAAATTATTTGAAAAAAACTGAATTTGGACCACGTAAGTAAATTTCTTTCTCTCGCAAATTTTACTTTTTGCTTTTCTTCTGTATAGAGAACTAGTCTTATGTTATACATTGTCCGAAAGCTTAACAACCCTTTTTTTCAATAAAGCATACGCAATGTATCTATTTTTAAGGACGTTTAGTCCATGAGTGAAGGTTTACACTAAGGTATGGTCGGGGCAAGTTGGTCCGTTTTTGATGGGGTACGTTGGTCCGTCGGACCAACTTGCCCCGCACTGAGTCAATCTGCCTTGAGACTATTTCGTTTTACAAATATCTTATTATTCATGGGTATTTAGTTTGAAAATGATAAAAATGATAATAAAAATGAAATTAGAATGAATATATATATAATATTACAGATCTAGATCGAACTTTGAAAGATAAAATTAACGTAATAGATCTAATAATATAACATTAATAACAATAAATCTTATACAACTTGATCTATTACTATTCTACTACTACTACTACTACTACTACCACAGCTACTACTATTAACTACTACTTCTACTATTACTATTGTTATTATTATTATTATTATTATTAGATCTATTAACTATGACTTAGACTATAATATATCTAATTACATTTTTATTATTCTTCTTGTAAATCTTGTAATAAGGTGGGTAATTAGATTTTTCACATCACACCAAATTAAAAAAAATATATATCACTGAAATTTATATGAAAAAAACAATACAAGTTATCAATAATTAAGAATCATAAAACTACAAAAAAAAATTATTTTTTTTGATGGTATTCCCTTACAGGGCTACGTAGCCTCTTAAGCTATTTTAGATTTCCGCCAAAATCAAAAAAGCATTGTGGGAATGTTAAGTGATTGGCAAGTGACTTACTGACGCTTAAATTCCATAACATAACAAACATACATTTATTTTCCATAATGTCTTCTTCGGACGCTATGTTTGAAGCTTCGTCTGTATATTTCTGGTATGTAAATGAGCGAGTTGCTCATGTAAAAATAGAAAGTGTTTCCCGTCGGTGTTGACCTGGCCTTTGGTAAGTCTCTAATTTCTCTTGTTGTCGAATGGTTTTCGGCTACTGGGGTTTTATGAACGAAAATTATAAGGCTTTGGGAGTATAAGGATGATTTTTTTGTATTTTTGTAAAATTTTCGTCCCAAAATCTGAAGGGCCACCTTTAAGGGTTTGTCTACATACGAAGTAATTTTTCAAACTCTTTGACTTGTAACAGGGATTACCAAGGTGTCGAGTAATATGTGTTTAGCTGTTGTTCGAACGGCCATGAGACCCGAACACTTTTGTCTCATTTCAATCTATTCAACTCGATTTTTTTTTTCTAAATAGATGTACCAGATGCCATTTTCACACCCCATACAATTCGTCCGTTGCCAAAGGCTGGTGCAAGGAAATCAACCAAAGGAGGTCGCAGAAAGAGGAAGACTGCAATACTTACAAATACGCCGGAGAAAATAGCTCTAGAGAAAGAACAAAATGCTAGAAAGTCAGAAATCATCAATCAAGGAAAAGGCTGTAAAAAGCTTTTATACAAATCTAAAACCAAGAAGAAATGTAGAGAATATTTCTGCATAGTATGTGGGGAACCGTTTTCAAACAGCAAGAGCGGAGAACAGTGGATTCAGTGTGGCGGTTGTAAGGACTGGTCGCACGTTGAGTGTGTGCCGTCTGGTCCGTCATATCTCTGTCACAACTGTGACTTAGGTGACTCTGACTTTATTCGCTGATGAACGGGTTTTTCACTGGTGTGACTCGTTAAGCACTCAGTTTCGAAGTTGAAACTTTATTTCTTCAAAGTTTAAAAATTCTTCAAAATTTAAAAGTTTTGTTTTCTCCATTGAGTAAAAGGAAGCATTTTTGTCCAAACCTATCTCGTCGGTCCAACTTACCCCGCTGTCCGGACCAACTTGCCCCGACACCGGGGCAAGTTGGTCCGTTTGACCACGTCTCAAAAATTAGCTTTTTTGACAATTTCCTGTAATTTACTGTATGGAAAACTACAATTTTAGTTAGAGAAATGATTAAACTAAACATGAAAAGCAATAAATTTACCCACAAATGAATAATTTATTCAGAATTGGGAAAAAACTGATTTTCGGACCAACTAGCCCCGGTCTCCCCTACTGGACAGTTGACTGTTTATTGAGGCCATGTTTATATTCATGTCATGCTTGAGTGATAAAATCAGTTCGGACAAATTACTGGTAGAATTCATGTCGGCTACACTGACCTCACCCTTTTCCCCTATTGTCAATCTAGTTTGACGAGTATTTCTACGACTATCGGGTAAAGAACTCTCAGGCAATGGATCATCTGAATTACCCCTTTTCTCCAACTGAGCCGACGTTACCTCTTCTACTCGGGTTTGGTGTCTCGGTGCCCTAGACCGACTTGCTCTGTCTTGGGTATTATGTGAAGTGTTGCTCGGAGAAGCAGACACTTCTGGATACGTGAGAGTGCCCTGCTTATTTACATTTTTCCGCGTACTTGTCACACCACTAGCACCCCCGGACCTGGTTACTGCTGGAGAAAGGGAGTGGCTTTCTGTTTCATTGACTTTTCGGTTGCCAACCGAACTTGAGAAAGCAGATAGTCTATCCGGGCCCGGATTTCTCTCAACACCCCCACCCATGGTCAGAAGCACGGACAACAGAATAGCCAGTTTCAAAGTCGTACTTACAGCTTTCCTAGACATACATAGTCCATGGAGTACACTCTTACACTTATTTGGCATTGAAAAAATACCAATACGCAGTCTATAGATACACAAATCTACTCCCATTATTGTTTTTCAAAATTACTGCCACGTTAGCTAAAAAATCACGTGCGCCATCTTGCAAGGGTAGACAACCTATTCTTTGCTATGGAAAGAAAATAATTTAGTGTTGTAATGGTTTGGCCATCGGTTCACAAGCTTGAAATCGAAAAATGAAAATGGCGAAAGTAATGTACGTTTCATTTTGGGACCAAAATGGTGACTGCGTGCGAAAACTAATACAAATATCTCAAATTTTTAACTCTGTCTCGCAGTGTCACAACTACATGCCTCTGAAAACGACTTGTTCTTGCAGGTATTAGATCTAGTTAAGATAAGCTTAACAGATACTGGAACATCAAATGTAACGTTTTATTGAGAATGGGCGGTTTGTCTATAGTGTCTAAGCAAAGCGGACAGTGGAGCTTGGACAGTGTAGATCAAAGATCAGAAGGCACTTTTTGTTTTGGTCTGGAGTTTAACGCCATTTTAACAGCTCAGGTCGTATTATGGCGGTCAGTGACGTACCCATGTGCTTCTTGGCTTTCTCACACTAGTACTGACACAACTTTCTTTCCAAAGCCACTGACTACTTTTCTCACATGCATCAGAGGTGAGAGCCGAAATATCGCCGGAAAGAAAGTTTGCCTCAACCAAGTATCGAACTCGCAACCACCAGGTCAGGAGTCAGGTAGACTACGCTAACTACTGAGCTACCCAGGCGGGCTCAGAAGGCACGTTTTGTGCAGTCTGATCTTGATCTACGTTGGCTGCAAGAGCAACCACAGTGGTGAAAGGTGCTTTAAGGGTTAGGATAAACTTTTCCATATGCCAATCTGTCATGCAGATTGTACAAATGGCTCACATTTAGCCTGTGTAATGCCAAAGATCAATATTAATTTCAGATGAAAACTACGTTTAGCAGAGACTGGAGATCAGACTGCACATAATATGCACTAAGTCTGTTCTTCGATCTGCGCTTGCACCGCAAGCTATTTTCAATGAAACCTGTCAAAAAAAAAAAGCCCTTGATATACAATTTCTTTGTCTCTTAGGGTCCACTTCTGATAGATAAAGATGTTACTGAAGTCAAATCACCACCCCACCCAACTAATCCCTTTGTTTCCTTCTCTCCATCATCTCACATTCCCTACACCCCCTAACCTGGGTTCCAGTTCTATCATTTTTTCCTTTTTTATATTCGGACTTTACTTTGTTAAAATGATGTCATTTTTGACAAAGTAAAGTCCGAATATAAAAGAGGAAAAAATTATTGGACTGCAACACAGGCTACACTCCCCCCCCCCCCCCCCCCCCCATTTCCTTTTGGGCACAAGGGGCTCGGGAAAATGCATTTCCTAATGAAAGCTTTTTTTGTGTGCATATCATGCTTCCCGTCTCCTTTCTGTCTGTCATGCTAGTAAAAAACGAAGCACACCGTATGCGGACGTCATTTCTCGGATGCAGTGGCTTTTAGATCTAGAAACAGATGGATTTTCAGAGAATATTCGAAGTCAAAAAAGGGGCATAACAGTTTGTCAAAATATTTTAATGGTTACCTGCCGTACTGGTATGGGTTCCGCTTTTGGTAGTTAACCAGTCCAAGTTTAATTATATATCTTCAGTAATGACGGAGATGTAAAATCAGAGCTCCAAATACAGGGAGTGGTTTTGATTTCAAAATTGAAAATATTAATCGCACTCCACTAAACCCTATTTTATGGATACTCATTAGAATTGTCTCATCGAGACGATTCTAATGAGTACCCACAACATAGGGTTTGGAAGAGACATAATGGATTTAGAATACTTTCACTTCCTTTTTATCTGGAGGTCTGAAAATACCAGTTTTTACACCATGACGACGAAGTAGACGATGACAGGATGCGTATGAGTTAGAGAGCTGTTGTTATTGTTGCTGACGGACACACTGTCTGCACATATGAGTTAGAGAGCTGTCGTTATTGTTGCTGACGGACACACTGTCTGCACATATGAGTAAGAGAGCTGTCGTTATTGTTGTTGACGGACACACTGTCTGCACATATGAGTAAGCGAGCTGTCGTTATTGTTGTTGACGGACACACTGTCTGCACATATGAGTAAGGGAGCTGTTGTTATTGTTGCTGACGGACACACTGTCTGCACATATGAGTAAGGGAGCTGTCGTTATTGTTGCTGACGGACACACTGTCTGGACACACTGTCTGCACATATGAGTAAGAGAGCTGTCGTTATTGTTGCTGACGGACACACTGTCTGCACATATGAGTAAGGGAGCTGTCGTTATTGTTGCTGACGGACACACTGTCTGCACATATGAGTAAGAGAGCTGTCGTTATTGTTGCTGACGGACACACTGTCTGCACATATGAGTAAGGGAGCTGTCGTTATTGTTGCTGACGGACACACTGTCTGCACATATGAGTAAGGGAGCTGTCGTTATTGTTGCTGACGGACACACTGTCTGCACATATGAGTAAGGGAGCTGTCGTTATTGTTGCTGACGGACACACTGTCTGCACATATGAGTAAGGGAGCTGTCGTTATTGTTGTTGACGGACACACTGTCTGCACATATGAGTAAGGGAGCTGTCGTTATTGTTGTTGACGGACACACTGTCTGCACATATGAGTAAGGGAGCTGTTGTTATTGTTGCTGACGGACACACTGTCTGCACATATGAGTAAGGGAGCTGTTGTTATTGTTGCTGACGGACACACTGTCTGCACATATGAGTAAGGGAGCTGTTGTTATTGTTGCTGACGGACACACTGTCTGCACATATGAGTAAGAGAGCTGTTGTTATTGTTGCTGACGGACACACTGTCTGCACATATGAGTAAGAGAGCTGTTGTCGTTATTGTTGCTGACGGACACACTGTCTGCACATATGAGTTAGAGAGCTGTCGTTATTGTTGCTGACGGACACACTGTCTGCACATATGAGTAAGGGAGCTGTCGTTATTGTTGCTGACGGACACACTGTCTGCACATATGAGTAAGAGAGCTGTCGTTATTGTTGCTGACGGACACACTGTCTGCACATATGAGTAAGAGAGCTGTTGTCGTTGTTGTTGACGGACACACTGTCTGCAGGTAAAAGTAAGGGGGCTGCAAAATTTTAGTTTTCCGAGATAGACCAATGGATCTTCAAAGGCCTGTGGTATGAGTAAGGGAGCTGTTGTTACATGTATTCCTGACGGACACCAAGACTGTCTGCACGTATGAGTAAGGGAGCTGTTGTTATTGTTGATGGACACATTGTCTACAATATCCTTTTCTCTTGACCCTTCAACTGCAAAGCATGACTCAAGGCGCTTATGCGGAAAATGAAGATTACGATCATAGCATGCAGTCTGATCTTCGATCTACACTGTTACAATATGATTTTTCCTGCAAAAAGAAGGTCGAAATTGGCAACACTTTGCTTTTTACTATAGAGATGAAAATTTTCATTTGAGTTATTTAGAAATTTAACTCTTACTATACGATAAAATTATATATTTGACTAGTTTGACCTGGTTCAAATGGTGGGACATGTCCTTGAAAGGGGGGAAAACATTGGAGAAGGGAGAAAATGCTGGTTACAAGCATCTTTTGGTTCCCAAATGTTTTCAAACAGTCTAGTCCTCAGAATTGTTAAAAGAAGTGATTGTGTGGTATAGGTTTTGGGATCTTATGGCAGAACAGCTTTGAAAGTGCTCTGTAACATGTACAGAACTTTAACTGAATTAGCAGTTAAGTGGTTTGGTCTTGCTTTCATTTTACAGCAATTTAAAACTGCAAATTTGGTGATTCAGTTACTCTTGCCTTGCAAATGGCACCTGTGTTAACCATCCTTTGTACAGATTAAGTAATTGCTAACTTAAGTCTTCCTTGACAGACAAGGACATATCAGTCTATGATTTTATTGCAAACAAGTGCAGAAAATATTCCAGACCTTCTTTCCACAACTAACACTCTACCACAAAACAAAATTATAGACCGGTCCAAATTGAAGACATTGGCAGACAACACATTAAACATGACTCAAACGGAAGTTTCTATTTGCAGGGTAGAAAACATTGTTGGAAAAGGAGAAATACTGGTTACCACCATTGTCTCCTTTACCCACAATGTTTTCAAAAGCCTTCTTCCTTATGTTGTTAAAATAGAAAATTGTGTGGTATAGGGTAAAGCTTCCTTATTTTCCAATATCTTGCCCGAGTTAAAACTACGGATATCAGAACTCTTTATCAAAAAAGGACTAAACTTTAGACTCTTCCATGTTGAAAACATTTGCCGACAAGAAGCCAAATATGATTCAACCAGACTGATTGTATTGTATGGCGTTTAACACCGTTTTCAACATTATTTGAGTTATATCACGGTGGCCAGTACACCTATCCATGCTTTCCTGGAGTTTCTTTTACCAGTACTCTGCACAATATTCTTTCCAAGCCAATGGCTGCTTTCCCACATAACCATTATCGAAACAATGGTCAGCGGTGAGAGAGGAATGAATCCTGTCGCGATGACTATCATCAGTCCTCGTAAGAAATTAGCAAAGCCGAGGATCAAACCAGCGACCTCCTGTTCTCAAGTCCTGTACGCTACAGACTGAGCTACAGGGGCTTAGCGATTCAAACAGAAGTCCAGATAAGTGGGAGTGAAAGTATTCTAACTCCATTATTTCTCTTCCAAACCCTATGTTGTAGGTACTCATTGGAATCGTCTTGATGAGACGATTCTAATGAGTGCCCATAACATAGGGTTTAGTGGACAGTTATCAGTATTTTCAATTTTGAAATCAAAATCATTCCCTCTATCTGGAGCTCTGTTTAAATGATCAGATATGTCTTCAAAAAGATTGCAAACACTATAATTAGTATATATAAGGTAGCCTGCATTTCTCCTTTCTTACAATGTCTATAAAAGCCTTCTAGTTCAGGGTCCTATAATTCTGGAATGCTTGGTAAAGGGTTAATAACCTGGAACTAAAATTAGATGGCAAGTCAGGAGTTGACACTAATACTGTCCAGAAAACATAAAAATTTGGAGGGGACATTCCAGATTCTTGTCTAAAGTGTTTCAGCACAGCAGACAGTGTAGGTCAAAGATCTACACTGTCTGCAAGTCAACTATAGTCATGAAAGGTGCTCTAAGGGTTAATACCCGTGGATAAGAAGACAGAATGTTTAAAAGCCAGAGATGCATCACAAACAAAAATGCGTAAAAAAAGGTGTCATCTGAAATTTCTTATTTATAGCCAGACAAAGTTTCCCTTCAATGACAGCAAAAACATGTATGCATATGCATATCTGCACAATGTTGTGTACCTGTAGTAGTCATTTGTTTACGGAGTCTTTCCTTTAACTCTTTACCACACAATGACGACTTTTTAATGAGGAAGAAGGCTTTTGAAAAGATTGTTGGAAAAGGAGAAAATGCTGGTCACCAGCATTTATTCATTTTCCCACAATATTTTCTACCCTATTAAAGAAAAACCAAATCATTTGAGCCACATTAAAATTGTCGTCTGCAGATGCTTTCAATTTGGAAGAGTCTAAAATTTTTGTCGTTTGGTAAAGGGTTAAATTCTTTCATTACAACATGTATATGTTAATTCTTACAGTGCCTTTCATCATGATAGTTGCCTTTACCGCTGGAGTAGGTCAAGATCAGACTGTACATACATGCAGTCTGATCTTTGATCTACACTGTCCACTTTGCAGAGATATTCTGGACAAAAGCAAGTTGGAAATTGCACTTATTACTTAATTAGGCCATATTTCTTGGCCGAGTTTGTATTAGGTTATATGGCACCCTATGGGTTAATGTACAGACAGGCTGCTCCAAGTACATACTCCAAAATATTGACTTCAACTCTTTACCACATAATCCCGAATTTTAACCACACTGAGGAAGAAACCTTTTGAAAACATTGTGGCAAAAGGAGAAAATGCTGGTTACCAGCATTTCCTCCTTTTCCCACAATCTTCTCTACCCAGCCAAAGATGAGTTCCTTCACTTGAGAAACATTTGAATTGTTGCCTGCAAATACTTTCAGTTTGGGTAAGTCTACACATTTGTTGATAAGTCTTTCACGCCTATACCCAAGTTTTATGATTGATTTGCACATCAGAGTCACTGCGGGCCTCCATCAGAGTTTTCCCCGACTTTTTCCTGCTCGGGCATAGTTCACCATCCTTCCGGTAACTGGGCATGACAAAGTATCCTATTCCAACTCTACCACACTTGCCACCTCCCCAACATGGTCTCTTACCGCTTGATTTAAAACATCATGAATATCCTTACAACCCTTCACTGCAACATCTAATACACTACTTAAATTGTCTTCATGAAGTCTTGAATTCATTTCTAGAAATACTATCTGTTCAGATTTGGGTAAAGTAGCGACAATCAATTCTGCCCCACCTGATGATTCTTCTATATAACTAATATCTAAAATAGGTTTATCATTCACAAAGCTTGCAGAACAAGCACACACAAAGTCCCTCAGAGGTATTCCTGCATCTATGAGAGCTAGGGTGGCTGCATTCACACTTGCGCAGTAGTTTCCACCATCTGACTGTAAAACCTGATTTAATAAAAATGTTAGTCATCAGTGTACACATAATAAATATGAACCATGCACCATGAAAATGGGGGGCTTAGTACATCTGCGAAAAACTATCGACCTGCACTCCGAGCAGGCTGACCTGGGTCAAACCTTTTAACTATTGGTCAATTTTCTATATGTCCAAAGACCAGTCTATCCCATGATTAAGTTGGATGTCCAAAAAAAAAAAAAAAAAAAAAGAAAAAAAAGTGGCTATTATGGATCCACAATTATGTAATGGCTTGACTGGTGCGATAAATCACCAAGATGCATTAAACCCCCTTTTGCCAGAGCATGGCTCATATGTAGTTGTATAGAAGCTTGTACAGTGTAAGTTCTTACAATAAAATTGTAAGTTGTACACATTGGAAGCTTTTGTAGCATTTATCATCAAAAAAAAAAAATCATATACGTATTTATGACATGTTTGTCTAGGCAGGGCATTTTGCTAGATGTACATGACATAATGGCATCAAATAAACATAACTTTACAATGAATGCAGGTCTAATAATAGCACTTTACCTTAATCCTAAGGCTGCTAAGCACAACCCATTGACCTTTTGTGGACAGTATAGATCAAGATCAGACTGCACAGAATGTGCAGTCTGATCTTGGATCTACACTGTCCAATGAGGAGATATTTCCCCGACCCCCCATAATTTTGAAATACCAACATTTTGGTTTGTACCATCTACTTGAAAGTTCATTTAAGTTATATAGCGAAATAAAGGTTAAAAAGGCAGAAAACATTTTGAAAAAGGAGAAAATGCTAGTTACCAGCATTTTCTCCCTTTCCCATAATGTTTCTTTCTCCAGTTTCCACGATGTTTTCAAAAGCCTTTTGCCTTGTGAAAATTCTACCTTCTTCTAGTGTAGGATTACCCTTTTACCACACAACAAAATTTTTTAATCATCCATTATATAATAAATTAAAGCAGTTATATAGGAGAAACTAATTTTGGTTTAAACAATGAGATTTTTTTTTCGAAAAGGTAGAAAACATTGTGGTAAACGGAGAAAATGCTGCTTACCAGCATTTTCTCCTTTTCCCACCACGTTTTCCAAAGCCTCCTAACTCAGGGTTGTTAAAATTTGGGATTGTGTGGCAAAGGGTAAAGACGATTATGACTAATGAATTAAATCTAGAACCTCCACAAAAATATCAATTTGAGATCGTGGATACAGGCTAGTAAGAATGGCCGCATCAAACGTTTGTTGTAGATGCATTGTCATCTCCTTTGATTTCCTGTCCCCTCGTGGTCGTCTTTTTCTCTCCCCTGTACTGAATGTTGCCATACTGTATTGACAATTCACAAGAACCTTGTCATGGAGAGCTTTTGATCGACTTCCAGTAATCTATTTAAAGACGAAAATAAGACTGATTTAACCCTACAGCGCCTTTCACTTATATAGTTGCCTTTACGGCAAGTGTAGATCAAGATCAGGCTGCACAAAACATGCAGCCTGATCTTTGATCTACAAGATCCGCTAAAACACTAAAGGCAAAGGGTAGCCATGGATTTGCAATTATAATGGTTTTATTCTAGGATGAAAATGACCACTGGGTTTATTTGGTGCTTTACAGGTTAAACCTGTAAAAAGCAACAAATTTCAGACTCATCCATATTGAAATCATAAAATTGTGACAAATACACGTAAGATGTAGCTTAAATAAGGGAATTTCACTTTAACTGAGTAGAAAACAATATATGAAAAAGAGACAATGCTGATTCCCAATAATTTCTTCTTTTCCAACAATCTTTTCAAAAGCTCTCTACATCAGGGTCAAGATTGTGTGGTAAAGAGTGAAAAGGCCTATCGCTTAGTTCAGACCTTAAAAACCTAAAACCTTGTTCCTTTTTCAAGTGACCATTAACCCTTTACCACACAATCCTGAGTTATAATGACTATGAGGTGGAGGGATTTTGAAAGCATGGCGGGAAATCAGCATTTTGTCCTTTTCCCACAGTGTTTTCACCATTTCAAAGACGACATTCATTTGTCATTTAAGCCACATTTGGTAAGTGAATTTGAAATGCTTTCAATTTCAACATGTCTACACAAAATCTGTACGCAGATTTCAACTGTTTTTTTTTCATGATCATCTCTTTAGCCAGAGGCGACCAATCTAAAACTATAATGGAAAAAAGTAGATAGGAAAACAACCCAACATATAGAATCAGCTTTGGAAAAAATTATCCGCCCTCCTTTTATGTTATTGTCGATAAAATAAATTCATATTCAGAAAAAAACATCAAAAGTACTAACATTTCAGTAAATATGACGAAATTATTTTTTACCTGGCTTACTTAGATAAAAATGCGGTTTAATTTTTTTGTTTTAAAAAAAATCTGCTAAGTTGAATTGGTAACTCTACCGTAAACAAAATGGGAAGCTACTCTATGCAAGAATGATGTGCTTGATCTGTCTATCTTTCTTCATAAACACATAAATCAGTGAAAAATAGGTAGGAAATTTGACTATTCTCTCCAAAATTTGAATGCAGGATTATCCTGCAGTTGGTTTGAAAATATGTGTGATTCATAAAAGTATCAGTGATTCCCGCAATCGCGCGCTCTAGATTAGACACTGTAATTATGATATATTTTGAATGGCATAATTTCATGCTTTTTTTTTTTCTGGAAAAAAAAAAAAATCTTTTACACACTGAATTTCACTTGCGAGGTGCATGTTTGTTTTTTCATATTTACTTATCATGTAGATCTAACATCATTATAAAAGACAAAAAACATGCTATAGTTGTGTATTATTTTGTCCTTTAGCGGTGAAATACTGTCTGTTTGAGGTTTTCAATGGACTGTAAAGTGGACAGAATACTTACGAATATCATTGAAAAAGTTTTTTGTCATGTTACATATGTTTACTTCATAAACACAGCTAAATTGGTATCACCGGGTCAAAGAATTCATCATCTGATGTGAAAGACGTCATCAAGAGGTGACAGTCACCAAGAGGCGAAATTAGATGAAATTTGGTTGTAAGTGAACTCGTTTTACCATGCACCCCAGTTTTAAAGGTTGGTTACGAACCTCATGTGGTCCATATACAGCTGCAAGAACTTTTGTGTTTCCTTGTTCGATGTATGCTGAGCCATCTGCTTGACTAAAAACGCCCATTCTACACTGAATTTTTCTAAGCTCAGTTGGCTTTCTACCATCAATCCTAAATCCTTGATCGGACAGCAGTTCCATCCCTGCCATGCTTTCTTGTAAATAATTTCAGTGTCGTCTGAATGCTTGCACTACTGTCTGTGTCAAACTGGTCACAGATACTCACTACCGGTCTTTTATCAATGATAAATAATGATTCTATAAGGGTATGATAGTTACTTTACAACGTTTTAATTCTTAAAATTCGTATTTTACTTTACATCGTTCTTGTCAAGTTTTCCACCGGATCACCTCGCAGAACAGTTCGACCCAAAACTATAGTCTTGCCGGAAGTTGCACGTGTATTCTGAAACTTAGTGAAAGGGGGGGGGGTGGTGTCCACATCCCTTGACCACAGGTACTAGGCGCGTTGCTCTTACACCCCAGGGAACATATACAAATCATCCTTACCCCGTTTCAGACTTTGCTGAAATTTTATTATATACATTATAGATCTATAACGTATATAATAAAATTTCAGCAAAGTCTGAAACGGGGTAAGGATGATTTGTATGTGTTCCCAGGGGTGTAAGAGCAATGCGCCTGGTACCTGTGCTCTTGACGACCATCAAATTTGAAACAAGGTTTCCAACGTCCAGAATTTCATTTTACACAGATCTTGCCAGTAGGCATAAACATCCATTGACTTGTTATTATTTTGTAAATAATGGTATTTTCCTACAGATTACATTTTATCATTAATATAGTCAAGGGTGTACAAGTTTGCCAGCATAAAAACTTGTCACAAGTTTAGTGTAATATAATCTGCTCAATTATTGTATTTTATAACAGTATAACATACTTACGTTTAACTTACGTTCCCTGGACCGCAGGTAAGCCACTGGCTTCTAAAGGTCCTTCTGGTTGTTGGTACACACAACTGTTTGTTAGAGTGCTATAGCAGCTTGGACTAAATTTAAGGGGGTGGTTTTTCCACTGGTTGTTTAATCTACTTTTAAAAGAGTAACATGTTTTATTCTTTATCTTTAAATATCCAAAATGTGAAATAAGTCTTTCAATATTCAATGTTTCGCAGTATTTTGCAAAGTGTTCCTTATATTTGTGTTCCCCGCAATCAATAAACCATGGTTAATAAAAGAAGTCGCTCACTCAATTTGACAATCGTCTGCGCAATGTCGACTACTTTTTGTTTGACCTTCGTAGGGTAACAATGGATACAGTACAAGAAGGAAAAATGTTGCCTTATTTGGAAGCGCTAAAAAAGGCTGAATCAGACAATGAAAAATTTGCTGCCTTGCTCATGGTACAAGAACTCTTTGGCTTCAAAATCCGTCTATAGTATTCTGTATCATGAAAAGCCATGGGTTTTCGAGAATGAAGAAGAAAAAAAAAAATCCACGATGAAGCCGTTCCCATTACTGACCTATCGTTATTTATGCAGTAAAAATAATATGATATGAGTCAAAGTATCTTACTTTGGTCGAAAACTTTTTATTGTGGCCTGCAGTAACAGATGTCTAGACAAATGTGGTTTTCACAATGTCTACTGTGCATGTCTGGCTTTTATCTTTCGAGACATCCCTGTATGCTTTAACTAGATCTATTATTTAATTTCATGAACATTGTCAAATAATTTTGAAAGCCCACAGCATGAACAGTTCTTGGTCACTGGTATAGTGATGGGTAATTATCAGATCTAACCAAGTTGTTTATGTGGCTGGTATTCACCAACCATTCTTAGTTTCATTCTTGGCCTTATTCTAGATTTAGAAAGCAACACAACTTTTTATTGTTTAACCCTTTACCACACAATCCTGAGTTTTAATGACCCTTGGAAGGAAACCTTTTGAAAACATTGTGGGAAAAGGAGAAAATGCTGGTAATGGGAAAGGGAGAAAATGCTGGTAACCAGCATTTTCTCCTTTTCCCACAATGTTTTCTACCCTTCCTAAAACAAATTTCAATTTTTGAGTAACATTTATTTTGTCGTCTGCAAATGCTTTGAAATTGGACGAAGCTAAAATTTTGTCGTTTGGTAAAGAGTTTACACATTTGGTGTAGCCAATCAGAAATGGTGTTACTTTCAAATGTTTTTAAAATTCGTGATAAATATACCAAAATTGTTCTTGAGAATAGCTGGTGAATATGAACTGAGGAAATCCTAGCTTAATTCCAGCTTGAAGTAGTTGTTAGATTAGACTGCTCTTGGGCAAATCACCATAGAGCTTGGTACTTGTTTAACCCTTTACCACACAGTTCTTATTTGAAATAACCCTAAGAAAGAAAGCCTTTAAAAATAATGGGAAAAAGAGACAATGTTGGTAATCAGCATTTTCTCCTTTTCCCACAATGTCTCTACCCTTCCAAAAACATATTTCAGTTTTTGAGTCGCATTCATTTTGTCATCTGCGAACATTTTCAATTTGGACCAGTCTAAAATTTTGTCATTCGGTAAAGAGTAAAGACTGGGCTGGCCACATTATTACTAAATTACTGTTAGTTTCAACAGGGCTGGTTTCAACATGTTTATTTTTATATCAACTGTGAAGCAAGTTCTGAACAACTTATGTTAACTCTTTACCATACAATCCGGAGTTTTAACGACCATGAAAGAGAAGGCTTTTGAAAACATTGTGGGAAAAGGAGAAAATGCTGGTAACCAGCATTTTCTCTCCTTTGCCCACAATGTGTTCTATCCCATCCAATACATAAATCGCCATTTAAGCTACATTTAGTTTGTTGTCTGCAAATGCTTTGAATTTGGTCAAGTCCAAAATTTTGTCATTCGGTAAAGAGTTAATCACTCTCGATAATTGCTCTCTTTAAACCTTAACCATACTTATGGTATGCCATGTTTTTGGTCGTTCCAAAGGTTGAATTTGCTCATCACAGGGTTGGGACGCCTGCACGGGTAGCTCAGTGGTTAGCATATCTGACTCGTGACCTGGTGGTTGTGAGTTTGATACCTGGTTGGGGCAAACTTTCTTTCTGGCGATTTTTCTTCTCTCACCTCAGATGCATGTGAGAAAAGTAGTCAGTTGCTTTGGAAAGAAAATTGTGTAAGTACTAGTGTGAGAAAGCCAGGAAACACATGGGTGCATCACTGACCACCATGATATGACCTGAGGTGTTTAAATGGCATTAAAAACCAATAAAACACAAATCAGGATTTGGACATGGAACCTTTGGATGTGAGAGGCAGAGACTCTACCGTTACAATACTGTCTCCCACGAAATTGTTGTTGAGAACAGGGTAACCCAACATCAGATAAGCAATTATCGGCTAACTAATTTTTTTCATTTATTGATGTCATGATTAACTCTTTACCACACAATCCCAACTTAATGACCCTGAGACAGAAGCCTTTCAAAACATTGTGGGAAAAAGAGAAAATGCTGGTAACCAGCAATTTCTCCTTTTTCCCCCACAATGTTTTCTACTCTATCAGAGACCAATTCCATCATTTGACCCACGTTTAAACTGTTGTTTGCAAATGCTTTCAATTTGAGCTAGTCTACATTTTTGTTACGTGGTAAAGAGTTAATGTATTGCAGAATTGTGTATGAATAGTAAAAGATAAAATTGGCAGCACTGAAAGTTTGTTGTTTTAACATTAAGGAGTCACTTTTTTTTCCTTCTCATAAAATGCATACAGGTATTTAACTCTATGAAATTACGTATTTTCTAGGTTGCTAAAATTACACAGAATGAAAAGTGTGGCATCAGTGTGAAGAAGCAGATTTTGGAGTCGATTGGAAAAAAATTCTTTTCGAGACTCCTGAAAACAAGTAAGACCATTTGTTCCTTTGTGTATTTATTAGTTTATGTTATGCCATGGTATGGTTGCTTCCAATAAAACTTTTAATGTTAAATATTTGCCTGCTTAAGTTGACATTTTTATATGATTCTGGAGTCCTGTCACCTAAAAAGGTTAAGATGGTTCTAGCTTTTAGGTTCAGTCCTCACCCCGGGCACTTGTATATATCAAACAGATGTGTAACCATATGCTTTATGATATTGATCATACCACAAATCCTGTTAATTGGGCATCGAAAATTAAAAATCTTCTTCAAACAACTGGATTCACATAAGTTTGGCTAAATTAAGGTGTTGAAAATGTATTAATCCTTTACCACACAATCCCGACTTTTAACGACCTTGAAGAAGAAGCCTTTTGAAAACATTGTGGGAAAAGGAGAAAATGCTGGTAACCACCATTTTCTCCTTTTCCCACAATGTTTTCTGCTCTTCCAAAAACAAATTTCGATTTTTGATTTACATTTATTTTGTTGTCTGCAAAAGCTTTCAATTTGAACTGGTCAAAAAATTTGTTGTTTAGTAAAGAGTTAAACTTTTATAAATATTTCTAAACAAAGAATTAAAGATATCTATGTACAATACTGGGATGAAGAACTCAACACATCATCAAGAGCAACTTCTTACAGTGTTATATGTTCTTTTACCTTTAAGCCATATTTAGATAAGATAAAATTAAAGAAAGAACCTCTATCACAAAAATTAAATGATCGAGTATTAACCCCTAACACACAATCCTGAGTTTTAACGACCCTGAGAAAAAGACTTTTTGAAAAGATTGTGGGAAAAGGAGAAGATGCTGGTAACCAGCATTTTCTGTTTTTCCAATGTTTTCTACCCTTCCCCCAAGAAGTTCAATTTTTAAGTCAACCTCATTTTGTCATCTACAAATGCTTTCAATTTAGACAAGTCTAAAATTTTGTTGTATGGTAAAGAGTTAAACTCAAAATAGAAACAGGAAGATGGACTAAACTAAAAACCCCAAGATCTGACAGAAAATGCAGACTGTAATATAGTTGAAGATAAATATCAGTTTATAAGCACTTGCAGACGACATATCAAATGTGGTTAAATTAATAATTGTTGTCTCTGAATGGTTAGAAAACATTCTGGGAAATGGAGAAAGTGCTGGTAACCAGCATTTTCTCCTTTTCCCTCAACGTTTTCAAAAGTCTTCTTTCTAAGGGTCGTTAAAACTCGGGAGTGTGTGGTAGCGAGTTGAACCTTGTCTATGTCAATGACATGTAAGCCATGCTCTGTGAAAAGGGGGCTTAATGCATCTGCAAAAAAGAATCGACCCATGTCAGCCTGCTATTTGTAAATTTCTTGCATATCCAAGGACCATTAACATTGTGGAAAAAAGAGAGAATGCTGGTCACCAGCATTTTCTCCTTTTCCTACAATGTTTTCTTCTCTATCAAGGACAAATTTCATTATTTGGACCAGTCTAAAATTTTGTTGTTTGGTAAAGGGTTAAACAAAATGGATTTTATGGATCCATGATTAAAGTTATGATGACTGGCATGGGTTACTGCATCACAGAGATGTGTTAAACCCCCTTTTCACAGAGCATGGCTCAATTATGGAAAATGTGTCAAGTGCATTAACTCTTTACCATACAACAAAATTTTAGACTGGTTGAAATTGAAAGCATTTGCAGACGACAAAATAAAAATGACTTTAAAATTGAAATTTGTTTTGGGAAGGGTAGAAAAAAATTGTGGGAAAAGGAGAAAATACTGGTTACCAGCATTTTCTCCTTTTCCCACGTTTTCAAAAGGCTCCTTTTCCCAGCATCGTTAAAAGTTGTGATTGTGTGGTAAAGGGTTAAAGGGCAATAGCGGTCCTCTTTTTGTTATAGAAACAGTTCCTGATGATTGCCCACCAAATATTTACAAGTCAGTGGCAATATCCATCTTGTCAGCACTCTGCAGTCAGCCAGAAATGGTGAGCCTTTCATTTTTTCACTCGGCTGTTTTCAAAGAAAATATTGAGTATTGTTGTAGCCCTGGCATTGTGTTGTTGTCTGCATCATCATGCAAAAACTTTTATATTTTATGATATCTTTGTTATTACTGAAGATATTTGCTTCAAACTTGGACAAGTTGTAAATTATCAAAGGGAAATCTATGCAACAAAGGCAGATAACCATCAAAGTATTTTTGACAGAGTTATGCCCCTTTTTCACTGAAAATCAAGCATCCGCAGCCGTGTGTTGGCACCTGCATGCAGTGTTCTTGTTTTCAATTTGGTCGTCACGGAAAGATGATGTAAGTTTGGCCTTGAAATGGTCTATTGGTCCAACCTGTAACCCCTTAAATTTTGCTTTCGTAATAACAAAAAATATTTGGAACTCTTTTTATTCTTTACAAACAACACACTTTTGTTCTAGTTCATATTGAATGCATTTGCAGACAACAAAACAAATATTGCCCAAAAGATATACTTTGTCCCTGAAGGAAAAGCCCACCCGAACCGTGTAAAAAGTAAACAAAAGAAAGAGTGACCTGGTAACTTTTGACCTACTTTTGAAATTAATTTTTCTGCCAGCAACTAACACTTGAACCAACCGTACAAGAGATTGTCATCTTCATAATAATTTCCATATTTTTAAATGGTATGATTTAAATTTATATGCATTTTAACACCTGCATTATTTGCTTTTGACCGCTATTGGGGCTTTAAATTATGGTCAAGGCTATAGTTACAAAATAAAAAAAATGGGGAATCTGTTTTAATCCTTTTGCTGCTAAGCGCAACTGACAGATCTTTTGTGAATAGAGTAGATAAGATCAGACTGCACAGAACATGCATCCTGATCTTTGATCTACACTGTCTTATAAGGAGATATCTTTCCTCCAAAAATACCTGTGTAATCTGTGGGGAAATTTGGGTTTATACTATCGGTTTGAATGTTTCTTTTCTTTTATTTAGCAGGATAAGGGTTAAAGGTCTACCAGCTTTGATTATGAAACTTCACAAAACTCTTTGATAATGCTTGAAATTTCTTATTACTAGCCGTTTCTCCATTTTTTCAAGAGGTATTAACCCTTGACCACACAATCCTGACTTTTAATGACCCTGAGAAAGAAGCCTTTGAAATCGTTGTGGGAAAAGGAGAAAATGCTGGAAACCAGCATTTTCTCCTTTTCCCACAATGTTTTCTGCCCTTCCCAAAACATATTTCAATTTTTCAGTTACATTTATTATGACGCTTGCAAATGCTTTCAATTCGGACTAGTCTAGAATTTTGTCATTTGGTAAAGAGTTAAGTCATACCAGTGTGAGTGCATTTGTTTGACTTCTTTTTCAGGCTCTACAACCATTTCTCAGAGATAACATCACAAGCTGCCATGGAATTATCTTACTTAACCCAAGGTATTTTGAATACTCTATTGTTATATTTATCCATGATATAAGTATTTGAATTGTTTCTATATTTGTACTTTGAAGAACTACCAATCAGGGTCCGTATTCACCAACCATTCTTAAGAACATTCTTAGTCTTATTCTTCAGATTTTTCTAAAGTTAAAAGTAACACACTTTCTGATTGGCTAAACCAAATGGTTTAGCCAATCAGAAGTTGTGTTACTTTCAAACTTGGAAAATCTTGGAGAATAAGACAAAGAATGTTCTTAAGAATGGTTGGTGATTACAGACCCAGAATCCTTTGCAAATGGAGAAAGTGTCATTATAAGGCTTACAGTAGAATTTTGTTACAGCATATGTACTTACTGTGTTGTGGATCTGTGTGTATGGGATTTTAGTACATGTCAGGGAGCATCCTTTGGTTTGACTGATATTTTTGTTTTTCTTGGCCGTCAAAATGCACAAATTCATGCAGTCTGCACAGGCTGACCTGGGCTGAAACTTTTTGCTTTTGGTGAAATTTCTGCACTTCCAAGGACCATTCTACCTTGAGATTCAGCCATTAATTTTGTTACACATAACAGATTTTATGTACCGGTATAATATATACATGTAGTTAATGTGATGTCTTGCTTGGTACGATGCATTACAGCTCATATGTTTGTGCACTGTATCATTTCTTTTTTCTGGCTTTATTACACAAAGAAACACACATGCTGTACAAAGAAATGTACACTTGACACACCTAGTGTGTTTTAGTATCTGCTGTTTTCAGAATATTTCAGACAGACAATTCAGACCTCCAGATAAGAGGGAGTGATAGTATTCTAAATCCATTATTTCTCTTTCAAACCCTATGTTGTGGGTACACAATAGAATCGTCTTGATGAGACGATTCTAATGAGTACCCATAACATAGGGTTTAGTGGATAGGATTAATATTTTCAATTTTGAAATCACAATCACTCCCTCTGTCTGGAGCTCTGTACATATATTGCGCTGGCCTAGAACATTCTGTCCATGCAATCCTGGAGTTTCTTTACCTTTCTTACAAGCAACACCCTTTTGAACACACTAGCTACCTCTTCACATACACAAAAAATGAGACTATTTTTAGTGATGAAAGATCTCGCATTGACTTTATCAGTCCCAGAAAAGAATTGGCCAAGCTAGGATTCGATCTCATGACCCGTGATTACTAACACTTCACATTAACAACTGAGCTATTGGCCTTTGCCTGATGTGGTAGATTTTGATGAAACTTGTCAGACATATATATGTGTTTTACAGTGCTGATGACAGAATGAGTTGTCAGCTAGTTGATGACACCTACGAGTGTTTCAGTTTGCTCTGTAAATCGTCAGAGGGCATTGAAGTCATGTTACAGGAAAAAACTTTGCCTACCTTGTGCAAGGCTGTGATCTCTAGGTTATACGGTTAGTATGAAGTTTAAGTGTAAGGTTCTTGTTCTTCAGTTACCCTTTTACCAAGGCCGGTTGGGTAGCTCAGTGGTTAGTGTATCTAACTCCAGATAAGTGGGAGTGATAGTATTCAAAATCCATTATTTCTCTTCCAAACCCTATTTTGTGGGTACTCATTAGAATGTCATAGAGATGATTCTAATGAATACCCATAACATAGGGTTTAGTGGAGAGTGATTAATATTTTCAATTTTGAAATCAAAATCACTCCCTCTATCCGGAGCTCTGAGACTCATGACCTAGTGGTTGCTGCTTCGATACTTGGTTGAGGCAAACTTTCTTTCCAGTGATTTTTCGCCTCTCACCTCTGATGCATGTTAGAAAAGTAAGTCAGTGGCTTGAAAGAAAGGTGTGTCACTACTGGTGTGAGAAAGCCTGGAGGCACATGCGTAGGTGTGCTGACCGCCATGATATGACCCAAGCCGTTAAAATGGCGTTAAACTTCAATACAAATAAACACACAAAACCTCTTTACCAAATGGCAAAATTTTAGACCTGTCCAAATTGAAAGCATGTGCAGCTGACTAAATTAGATGTACCTGAAATGATGGGATTAGCCTTAGAGGATAGAAAACATTATGGGAAAAGGAGAAACTGCTAATAATAAGCATTTTCTCCTTTTCCCACAATGTTTTTTCAAAAGCTGTCTTCTTCAGGGTTGTTAAAACATAGAATTGTATGGCAAAAGGTAACAAAAGAAATTATTACACTGCAAAGAAATATCTCACAATCTGATTGGATTGATGCTCTGAACATACGAGGGGTGTTCAATAGATGAGCAATAAAGTATTTTAATTTTCTCAAATATTGCTCAAATGCAGCACAATTGATACATGTTGTAGACAAATTAATTCTATATTGACAGAATAAATTTCATGCCAATACCTCATCAACTTATAAAGATACGGTTGTTATAGCAACGTCATTGCTCAAAAACTGGCCTAAGGTTACCCAGTGTCAATTTTACGTCGCTTTATTTGCATTACTTATTTATTCTTTCTTTCATATACCTAGATGAGTTAACCATCTAAGGAGTTTCATCTTTTCAAAATATTCTCCTCAAAGTGAAGTACTCTTTTTGCATTGTTTCACCCATGAAAAGAAGCTTTTCCTGTCGGCACCAGACTCAACGGAAGCAATTGTGGGCTGCACTGCACTCTTTATGTTCTGTTATTGACGTCAACCGTCTGCTCCTCTATCACGCTTGCATGACAGTCTTCGTAACACGCATGCGATTTATATAAAGAGGCTTTCTCTATTGCTGAATCGCCATATGCCTTGATTAACATTTACATTGTTTCCTTTCTGGATTCTCCATTTAAAACACAAAATTTAAGTACACTTCTCTGTTCGCACATGAATAAGCAATATGGCTGCCAAACACTCAAATGAAGTCAGAGGTAAATGTGACTTCATGAATGTCATACCAAGAGTTGATGCCGAATCATGACAAAATTTGGTGAAGATATCTGATCAGACACAAAAGAGAAACGTTTTCCACACAGCAAATGCTTTCATTTCATATCATTTTGGGCCGGATTTTGGAACAAGACGTTGCCATTACTACCATATCTTTATGAGATGTTGAAATAATAACTTGATATTTATTCTTTCAGTACAGTATTAATTTGTCTAAAATATGTATCACTTTCGCTGTATTCAAGCAATATTTGGGAGAATTACTGTACTTTTCTGCATATTTTTTGAACATCGCCTGTATATCGCTGTATACTGGCAAAATGGAAGATGGCAGTGTCGATGGAGATTAGTCATCCACAAGACAAATAATGAGTACAACATGTTACTACTAGTTTCCCTTGATGGCTGTATTTTGATTGGAAAGAATGGATTATGTTTAAAAAGAAATGAACATGGTTAAATATATTATAGTTTGTTGTCATCCTAAAACAAATACACAGGGTTAAAACAAGCCATCCCTTTGTCCTGTAAACAAATCATGAAGTGTCAAAGGTCATACACAGTAACTTTAAAGAAAATAAACTAATGGTCGTTAGAAGCAACTAAATGTCATTTACTTTTGTCTACAAATTATAAAATGAATAGATGTATTTACTTACCTTCATTGTGCTTAAGTCCATGTTTAAATGAAAGTACATAGAATGTCTATCACAGTGATTTCGTGCACCAAACTGCATGTTTTACACAGTTTTCTGTGCCATCAGTTTTCAGTGATGTCAGTTTTCAGTATGTTTGGGCACTCAAAAGGAAAATTCAATTTTGTAATTGCACTCAATGTGTGAGACCATAAAATGGGAAAATTTCACATTAATACACATTGGAATGATAAAACTTTGCAGTATAATAAATTCATTGTTGCCCCGAGAGGTGGAGGGGCACTTGGAAACTTAATCACAGCTGTGGAAAATCATGTGGATACCTTGCCTTCGGCTTGCGGCAACATGATTTGCCACAGCCATGAACAAGTTTCCAAGTGCCCTGCCACCTGATTGGACAACTAACACTGTGTCAACAGTGAAGACTCCATGCATTTATTGAAGTACATGTAAATTTATCAAAATTTTATATGTGATCAAAACTCTCAATGAATTTGACTATTTTTGTAGTCTTTTATTTGTTTGTTTGGTGTATTATGGTGTATTACGGCATATCAACATTGTTTCAATTTTCCTTCAACTGTAAACCCCTGTCTCTTACAAAGAGAAATTAACATCGGCTGATTTTTTTGAAAATCTCAGAAATTGGCAATTTTGTCGACATGGGATTTTCAAAGTACAGTCAACATTGATCAAGTACATTGTGGGCCAGGCATTGTGCCCTTAGAAATGTTTAGATTTTGTGTTTCTCTTATTGGCAGGCATTTATAGTAAACATGTGAATAAATATTTCATCGATACAAACTCAATTTTATTCATTTTTACTGAAGACTGTAATCTATTTTGTGTATAATTTTTTTCTTGTGGTATCAGGACCTGTTTTCATTATTCTTGATTTTATTTGGAATGAATTAACTCTCGACCAAACAACAAAATTTTAGACCAGTCCAAATTGAAAGCATTTGCAGATGACAACATAAATTTGACCCAAAAACTTAAATTTGTTTTGGGAAGGATAGAAAACATTGTTGGAAAAAAGAGAAAATGCTGGCTACCAGCATTTTCTCCCTTTCCCCACAATCTTTTCTAAAGGCCTTTTTCTCAGGGTTGTTAAAACTCAGGATTGTGTGGTAAAGGGATAAATGACAATGTTTTACTCCTAGTTTTCATGTCCATTATTTACAGGCTGTGAGAAAGCACAAGATTTATTATTTTGTATCATATCAAGTGTTGGAGTAAGGGCCTGGTATGGATGTGAACTGGCATTTAACTCCATCTTCTCCTACTTAAGTCAACAATTCAAGGAGGAACAGGTTTGATATCAGAGCTCCAGATAGAGGGAGTGATTTTGATTTCAAAACTGAAAGTATGAATCACTCTCCACAAAATCTATGTTATGGGTACTCATTAGAATCGTCTGATCGAGACGATTCTAATGAGTACACCCAACATAGGGTATGGAAGAGAAATAATGGATGTAGAATACTATCACTCCGTTTTATCTTGAGGTCTGTGATATGGCATTAAAGAAGTTCAGATGCCTGTAACACTGTAGTATTTTTCTCCAATTTTAGCTCCACTAGATTGCGTGCAACACACAAAAAGGGGCCTTTGGACATACGTGTAAAAGTGTGTCGTCCCAAATCAGCCTGTGCAGTCTGTGACCAATCCGAGACAACACTTCCCGTTTTTGTGGGATTTTCTGTTTCACAAAAGTCTACTGTATGAAAAAATCTTATGTAGTCGTAAAGTGCCATCTCAGATTAGCCTGCCGGACTGCGCAGGCTAATCTGGGACGACACTTTACGCAAATGTCTGAAGGTCTCATTGTGTGTGTTGCGGGCTAGATATCAATTACTGTAAGACAAATTATAGAGTATTTATTTATTGCTTAGTTATATACATAGTTTGATCCTTTACTACACAATCCTGGGTTTAACGACTCTATGGAAGAAGACTTTTGAAAACATTGCGGGAAAATGAGAAAATACTGGAAACCCTTTTCCCACAATGTTTTCTGTACTCTTGAAGAGAAATTTCAGTATTTGATTCACATCTACTTTGTCGTCTGCAATGCTTTCAATTTGGACAAGTCTAAAATTTTGTCGTTGAGTAAAGGGTTGATGAAATTTTCTAGAATTTTTGTTTTGATTGATTTACAGAACAATGAAGTTTTCCAGAGATTTTTATTTTATTGCTTTTCCCAAGCTTATCTGTGTGAAAATGGTCCATCACCTCTTCAGACAAACTTGCAGTAGACAACATGTGAAATATTGATAGTCAATGGAAATTATGGTATAACTCACACACATGTATGAAAACATTGTGATTAAAAGACAAATTACTATTTAACCCTTTCTAGACTCTTCCAAATTGAGAGCATCTGCCGGCAACAAATCTTCAAAGTTGTAAAAATAAACTGACACATCTTCAAGGGAAAGAAAACATTGGGGGGAAAAGGAGAAAATGCAGTCACTGGCATTTTCTCCTGTTTCCATAATGTTTTCAAAAGGACTCTTTGTCAAGGTAGTGCAAATACGGCATTGTTTTTGTAAAGGGTTACAGCAAATCTGCTGAAAAAGACATTTGGAGAAGGAGGTGTGTTAAGTGTACTGATCTTTATACATACAGGGAGAGAGAAAGTTTGAACTGTGTAAAAATCTGGTATTTCTGCTGACATCTGTGCCAAGGGAAATTGTAAGTTTTCTGCTTTTGCCTGTTTGCTTTTTGGCTTTTACTTAAGAGTCATGCTCTGTGAAAAGAGGGCTTAATGCATCTGCTAAGAGTATCGACCAAGGTCAGCCTGCGCAGTCTGCACAGGCTGACCTGGGCTGAAATTTTTCGCTATGGTCAATTTTCAGTTTGTCAAAGGACTAGTCTACCTCATGATTCAGCCGTTTGTCAGACAAAATGGACTTTATGGATCAATGACTATGTGGGGGGGGGGGCTTAATGCATCTGCGAAAAGTGTTGACCCAGGTCAGCCTGCGGAATGTGCAGGCTGACCTTTGTCATAACTTTTCGCTGTTTGTCAATTTTCTGTATGTCAAAGGACCAGTCTACCTCATCATGCAGTCATTTGTCAGACACAATGGACTTTATGAATAAATGATCATGTGACACCTTGCTTGGTATCATGCATCATGGAGATGTATTAAGCCCCCTTTTGCCAGAGCATGGCTCATATAAACTAGTGTTAACATTTTACCAAAGTTTGAACAATCCCATGTTTTAACCCTTTACCACACAATCCCGACTTTAAATGACCCTGAAAGAAAAGGCTTTTGAAAACATTGTAGGAAAAGGAGAAAATGCTGGTTACCAGCATTTTCTCCTTTTCCCACAATATTTTCTACACTTCCCAAAACAAATTTCAACCTTTGAGTAACATTTTTTTTTTTTCGTCTGCTGAAGCTTTTAATTTGGACTGGTCTTAAATTTTGTCGTTTGGTAAAGACTTAAAGGAAGATGGCTTTTGAAAGCAGTGAGGGAAAGGAGAAAATGATAGCTGCAGTACTTTCAACTTATGGACAAATTCCAACATTTGAGACATATCCACTTTGTCGTCTGCAAATGCTTGTATTTTGAACAAATTTAAATTTTGTTGTCCTTTAACCCTTTACCACACAATCCTGAGTTTTAATGACCCTGAGGAATAAGACAGTGTGGGAAAACATTTGTGAAACATTACTCCCTGACATGAATATGAAATACCTTCAACATCATCTGTCTAAAATAAAGGATTAACACTTTACCAAACGACAAAATGTCAGACTGGTCCAAATTGAAAGCATTTGCAGACGACAAAATAAATGTGACTCAAAAATTGAAATTTGTTTTGGGAAGGGTAGAAAACATTGTGGGAAAAGGAGAAAATCCTGGTTGTCAGCATTTTCTCCTTTTCCGAAATGTTTTCAAAAGGCTTCTTCCTCAGGGTCGTCAAAACTTGGGATTGTGTGGTAAAGAGTTAAGCATGAATTAGAAGTAATATATGAAGACATCTGAGAACATTGTGATTTACTCTTTACCAGATGGCAAAATTTTGGACCCGTCCAGATTGAAAGCATTTGCAAACAACAAATAAAATGTCACTCAAATGATGAGATTTTTTCTATGAAAGGGTTGAAAACTTTGTGAAAAAAGTAAGACAATGCTTGTTATCAACATTTTCCCTTTTCCCACAAGGCTTTTAAAAGCATTTTCTTAAAACCAGAATATGATGTTGAACGGTCAAAGGAGAAATTATTCTTCAATAATTATTGGCTGTAAGAGGAAAATTATCTGCCAGAGGTAATGGGTTAACTTTATTCTACAGGAAGATATGGACAAGCCACCCTGGATTGAGAATGTTGTGTCAGGACTGGAAAGTATTCTTAGGAGCAAAATAGGTATATCATGGTTATATGCACAAAAGAAAAAATAATTCTTTAATCAGATATAGCTACATGCCTTTCAAGCATTTTGTCCTCAAAGTGAGTTATTTTAAAAGAAAAGGTATTTGACTTTCTAGTCATTTCGTTCAGGATTTGGACCCCAGAAAAAGGAGTACCATATTTCACCTAATTAATCCCTCCCTAATAGTAGCGCCACTACTATATTTCTTTCTCCAGAGGCCTCCGGACAACCCCCACCCACATTGACGCTACCTTAAAATTAACGACTGGAGTGGCAAACTTTCAAACACAAGATAACTTCACTAAAATTTTTCAAATGCAGACTTACTAAAATCAC
Source organism: Tridacna gigas (assembly GCA_945859785.2). Lineage (NCBI taxonomy): Eukaryota > Metazoa > Mollusca > Bivalvia > Cardiida > Cardiidae > Tridacna > Tridacna gigas. The sequence goes on along the minus strand of OX244034.2, from coordinate 45,779,267 downwards.
TAATGACCGATATTTTATAAATAAACTTACAGGTATAGAATCTACATAATCCTAGTTACTTCACAAATTGATGTCCTTAAACCTGACGATCAGAATACACATACAGTTCCAATAACAGTATAATCTTCTTGTAACATCAGATTTGTCAGCTAACTTTGAAAAAGTTTAAGAAAGTGACATATTGAATACCAATGTCAGTTACACTAATCATGAATGATATTTAATGTCCAAATTGATCATGATTAGCGGTAAAGTCGATATCTGCATTACTGCACACTACGCCAAGTCTTTCAAAATGGCAACTGCTTTGCACTAGGTACCAACTAAAACCCGGATCAAGGTACCATACTTACCGTACTCTAAGTGACGGCACTTAAATTTTGGGCAATTGGCTATGAAATAGGAGCGCCCTGTTGGTGTTTTGCATGGTGCCTGGGCATGTTGATTTGGTGAAATAGGGCACCTGTAAAAAATATTGGTGAGTCAAAAATCAATGGTTGAGATGTGATATTGGTGCATAACCCTGACGATAAAGGATTTTGAAAACGAAATGGGCAAAATATAAAAATGCTTGTTGTAACCAGTATTTTCTCATTTTCCCAGAATTTTTCTTCAGAGATGAAACCACATTTAAATTGTCATCATATGCTTTTGAAAATTGACAAGTGTATTTTTTTATGGCATTCTAAGCTGCTAGAGGTAACAGCAAATTAATGTTTTTATGTCCCAACAAACAAAGCTTGTCAGAGTAATATTGGAATCACCTGTTTAGTTGGCTGGTTGTTGGTTTGTTGGTCTTTATACCTGTTATTTCTTATTTTAGGATCATTTTCAATATAGACTTGGGAACACATTTTTTTTTTCTCTCCGTTTTCGTCTTTATTCCTATGGTTATCCCTTTACCACACAATCCCGAGTTTTGACAACCATGAAGAGGAAGGCTTTTGAAAACATCGTGGGAAAAGGAGAAAATGCTGGTAACCAGCATTTTCTTCTTTTCCCACAATGTTTTCTACCCGATCAAAGGCAAAAATCATTATTTTAGCTACATTTCGTTTGTCGTCTGCAAGTGCTTTCAATTTGGAGGAGTCAAAAATTTTGTCGATTGGTAAAGAGTTATACCCAAACTGAAAGAGTAGCATGTTTTGCTGAAGGTGAACTTCTCTCATAGCTTCCTATGTAGACAATCTGTCAGACATCTTTTGGTATGTTTTCCATCTGTCAACAGTTACAGTTGATATTTGGCCAATCATGCTCAAATTCTGTTTGATGACTCTATACGATTGGTAAAAAAGATTTTGATTTAGAAGACATTTTGCTCTTTAGAAAGCTGGGTAAAGAGCATTCAAATTACTTTAGTTGTTCATCCAACATGGTTGCAAGCTCAAAAAGTAGAAAAAAATTAATTTCCTCCAGATCGAAGCAACCTAGAAATAATTGCGATGACATTACAGGTGCAAAACAGAAAGAGCCATCTCTACGCCTAGCGTCCATGTTGGTTCAAGCATGTGGTGTGGAGAGTATGTTACCACCACTTACAACAGACTGTAAATTGTTCCTTCTCATGGCCCATCTCTGTTGTGTTGAAGTGAGGATGCTACTTGAAGCTGAGGACATGAGACAGGTGAGTACTTATTTCAAGTTGTCTAAAATAAAACTTCTGAGTACATATATGAGCCATGCTCTGGCAAAAGGGGGTCTAATGCATTCCTGTGATGCATAATACCAAGCAAGTCATCACATAATTATGGATCCATGAAATCAATTTTCTCTACCAACCAACTGTATCATGATGTAAACTGGTCCTTTGACTTTCAGAAAATTTACAAATAGCAAAAAGTTTTGACTCATGTCAGCCTGCACGAACTGCGCAGGCTGACATGAGCCGATACTTTTTGCACATGCATTAAGCCCTTCTTTCACCGACCATTGCTCATTATTTTGGTAGTAGGCAAAATGTAACAGTTACAAGGCTGTTTTGGACACAATATCGCATTGAATAGAGGACAGGTTAGATCAGCGATAAGACTGCACTTTAAATGTTGTCTGATCCTGATCTGCCTTGTCCACAAAAGCGCCATATGTTGCGCCAAGAAACGAAAGAGTTAACTTTTTACCAGACTTCTAAATTTTACACTCGACCTCATTGAAAGCAAGTATAGACAGCAATGAAATGTCACTCTCATAATGATTTCTATTTTTCATATGCTAGCAAAAATTGTTGGGAAAGGAGGCAACGCTGGTTTCCAGCATTATTTCCTTTTCCCACAATGTTTTAGCAAGCTGTCTGCAATGTTTTGCAGTGTTTCTGCAAGCCTTCCTTTTTTCATGTGCAAAATTTGTTCAGCTGTGAGAGAAGAAATCTGCACTGGGATTTGAGCTCACAACCCAATAATAACTAGCCTTTTGCATTACCATCAAGTTACTAGTATGCAACCCCTTCTCTTTGAATGGCACAACAATAACAAGCACTTGGCTAGAATAAGGATTGACTAAGGATTAACTCTTTACCAAACCACAAAATATTAGACTAGTCCAAATCTAAGGCGTTTGTAGATGACAAAATAGATGTGACTTAAAAATTGCAATTTGTTCTGGGGTGGGTAGAAAAAATTGTTGGAAAAGGAGAAAATGCTGGTTACCAGCATTTTCTCCTTTTCCCACAATATTTGCATAACACATCCTTTTTACGGTCGTTAAAAGTCAGGATTGTGTGGTAAAGGATTAATAGTTTGAGACTGTTTTTTCATTTTCTGTGTTCTTGCAGGCTTTTAGTAATGGTCACCTCCTGTCATCCTGTTACAGTTATTTAGAAAGTGTTATAAATCATCTGACCACAAGCTCAAACCTTCAGTTTGATGAAAGACAAATTTTGCAGCTCCATTCTGCTTTAACTGGGGCCTTCAGTGCTGTTGTACATTTCCTAAAGCGAGTTGAAGCTGATGCCACAATACAGGTTAACATTTGAGCCACACTCTGCAAAAAGGGAGACTAATGCATCTCTGTGATGCATTATACCAAGCTAGGCATCACATAATCATTTACCCATAAAATCCATTTTGTTTGACAACCGACTGAACCATATGTGGAATGGTCTTATGACATACAGAAAATCTACAAATAGCAAAAAGTTTTGACTCATATCAGCCTGCACAGACTGTGCAGGCTGACATAGGTTGATACTTTTTGCAGATGCATTAAGCCCCTTTATCACAGAGCATGCCTGATTTGTATCTTTTACTTTTGCTCAGAGTGCCAAGCACTACTTCAGTTGTTTTTTTTTTTTTTTAGCTCTATTTGCTGAAAGCCAGCAAAGCTTATGTCAAGGCATACTTTCTGTCATCCATCTGTCTATCCTTCCATCCATCTGCTAGTCTTTTTCTTGTTTATGCAATAAAGGCTGCATTTGTGGTCAGATTTTTGTGAAACTTGCACAGTTTGTTTATATCATCAATAGCTTGAAGCCTATTGATTTGGAAAAAAATCTGATGATCAGTAAGGGAAAAGTAACCATTTAAAGTTTAACGTTAAAGTTTAAAATTTACTTTTCTTGTATACACAATAAAGTACCCATTTGTGGTTGGATTTTTGTAAAACTCACACAGTTTCTTAATATCATGAACAGCACTGAACCTTATCAATTTGTGAAAAAAATTGACCGTTAGTTAGGGAAAAGTAGTCATTTAAAGCTGAAAGTTTACATTTCTTGTTTACGTGATTCATTCCACATTGGTGGTTTCATTTTCATAAAACTTTCACAGTTGCTTTATATCATCAATAGCTTGAATTCTGTTCAATGTGGAAAAAATCTAACAATTTGTAAGGGAAAAGTAGAATAATTGAAAATTTTCATTTTTTGTTTATGTGATAATGTTGGCATTTTGTATCTAATTCTTTTGAAACTTGCACAGATCCTTTGTATCATCAAGGGATTGAATCCTATAAAAATGAAGGAAATCCAGGTATCAATTTAGGAAAAGCAGCAGTTTGATGATTTAGTCTTGTTTACTCAACATAGTCCGCATTATTTGCCACATTTCTTTGAAACTTGCAGTGATTGTGTAATACAAAAGGTACTATAAGCCTATCAAATTTGGATGGATTCCAAACAAAAATGGGTCATATCAGGTCAAAAACTAGGTCACTGGGTCAGATCTTAGAGAAACCTTGTGTACACTCTAGAGGCTACATTTTCAGTATGATACGAGTACTCATGAAACTTGGTCAGAATGTTTGTCTTGATAATATTGCAGACGGGTTCAAAAATGGGTCATGTTTGGTCAAAAACTAGGTCACCAGTTTCAAATCTTTGAAAAACCTTGTATACGCTGTAGAGGCCACATTTTCTGTCTGATACACATGAAACTTGGTCCAAATGTTTGTCTTGATGATATCTCAGAAGAGTTTGAAAATGGGTCATGTCGAGCCAAAAACTAAGGGCCACATTTTCAATCTGATACTCATGAAACTTTGTCAAAACGTTTGTCTTGATAATATCTCGGACAAGTTTGAAAATGGGTCACATCAGGTCAAAAACTATGTAACTAGGTCAAATCTTTGGAAAAATCTTTAGAGGCCACATTTTCTGTCTGATACGCATGAAAGTTGGTAAGAATGTTTGTCTTCCTGATATCTCAGACGAGTGTTTGTTTGTCTTAATAATATCTCAGACAAGTTTAAAAATGGGTCACATTGGGCCATAAACTAGGTTATGGGGTCAAATCTTTGAAAAACCTTGCGTATGACCACATTTTCAGTCCAATACTCTTGAAAGTTGATCAGAATGTTTGTGTTGATGGTATCTCACATGAGTTTAAAAATGGGTAATACCAGGTCAAAAACTAGGTCACAAGGTCATGTCTTGGGATCACCTTATGTCCGCTCTAGAGGCCAAATTTTCAATTTAATACTCATGAAATGTTTGTCTTGATGATTTCTTTGAAGAAAAAGAAAATGGATGATATTGAGTCAAAAACTAGGTTACCGAATTAAATCTTTAAAAAACCTTCTGTACGATCTACAGGCCACATTTTTGGTCCAATACTCTTGAAAGGAGGTTAGAATATTTGTTTTGATAATATCTTGGATGAGTTTAAAAATGGGTCATACCAGGTCAAAAACTAGGTCACCAGTTCAAATCTTCAGAAAGCCTTGTGTTTGCTCCAGAGACCAAATTTTGAATCCAGTCCTCATGAGTGGTCAGAATGTTTGTCTTGATGATTCCTTTGATGTGATTTAAAATGCGTAATATCAGGTCAAAAACTAGGTCACTGGATCAAATTTTTGAAAAACCTTCTGTATGCTGTAAAGGCCACATTTTCAGTTGTATACTCATGAAAGCTGGTTAGAATGTTGTCTTGATGATTTCTTTGATGAGTTCGAAAATTGGTCACACTGGGTCTAAAACTAGGTCACGAAGACAAATTTTTGAAAAACCCTGTGCACCCACTAGAGGCCACATTTTCACTCCAGTATTCATAAAAGTTTGTCAGAATGCTTGTTATGTTATTTAGGAAAAGATTGGAAATGGGTCATGTTTGGTCAAAAGGTTCAGGTGAGTTACTTCAGGGCCATAATGGCCCTCTTGTTTTATCTAGTTGAGGAGGTGTGTTTGACTTATTTATTGCTTTCAGATTTAAATTACACTTTTCAACCAGTTACATAAGTAAATAATGACTTACTCATAGAAATGTTAACAAATTGTAAAACACAATTTTATGAAATGTTGATCATATAAACACTTACTTTCATTATGAATCAGTAAAGATATTTCAACATCTGAATTTACTTGGTAAAATATAAATACAATATACAAAATTTGTGAATTAAGTGACACTCAGTAATAACCACTTTCCAGATTTTAGTACTTCCCAACAGTTTTTCAGGATTCATATGAGCCATGCTGTAGCAAAAGGGGGCTTAATGCATCTTTGTGATTCATGATACAAAGAAAATCATCACATGGAAGCATAAAATCCATTTTGTCTAACAACCGACTAAATCGTGAGGTAGACTGGTCATTTGACATGCAGAAAATTTACTAATAGTGAAAAGTTCCGGCCCAGGTCAGCCTGTGCAACCTGGCTCGATACTTTTGGCAGATCCATTAAGCCCCCTTTTCACAGAGTGTGGTTCATATCAATTTGTATTATAGTTACAGGTGACTCTATAATGATTGTAAGATTCTTAATTTAATCTATTGTAACAAAAAATACTTTTCACATCCATGCAGTAGATAGTTATTTTCTATACAATTTAAGGAAAGTATTTTCCCTTCCTTCATGTATCACTCCTTTCTGTCACTGATATTTTTTTTATAGGTCTAAAGTACGTCAGTGTGAGTTTTTGCTCTATGTATTTCTAGTGGAATAGTGTGGTGCTGGCAACCATTCGTATCCTAGCTGCATGGATGGCTGAAGAAACAACAGCTTTAAAAACTGAGGTGTGCGATCTGATTCCCTTCCTCGTACAAGTCAGGTGGGTGACAGTACTTTTTGGCTATTGTACTCTCCCTATACTGCCTGTAGACACAATTTTGCATTCTTTTTTGCTATCTTAGGAACTTTTGCACCTGCAATTTTCATAATGATCAATCATCTTATATATGAGTTATAGCCCTTTGAACATACATTTTCCCTGATCCAATGATAAGGCAACAAACTGGGGGGGGAGGGGGCATTCATTGGTTTTCATTGGTTTGTGACATTTCTAATTTTAATACCAACAAAATAAATGTGACTGAAAAAATTAAATTTGTTTTGGGAAGGGTAGAAAAAACATTGTAGAAAAAGGAGGTTACCAGCATTTTCTCCTTTTCCCACAATGTATTCCACAATGTATTCCAGAGGCTTCTTTCTTAGGGTCATTAAAAGTCGGGATTGTGTGTCAAGGGGTTAAAAAATAAAATTTTAAAGTTACCTGCAGCATTATTTTAGTTTCTGTACTTTCTTACCCAGGATTTATGAATTATGACACTATGACATACTTGTATTAAACCTGCTACTTTTTTCTTGTAAATTGTCATTTTTGCTCAAGTCAGTGTCTATATTTTTTTTGCATCTACCATTATTTTGGAAACTAAATCATAGGCTAAATTATTCTAACTTTTCTGATCCATGTGTAAGCATCTGTGCTAAGTGTGATTATGTTCTAAAGTCAAATGAAAAAAGTATGTCCGGCTATTGATGAATCCTGTTTGCACTCCAGAAGCATAACTGTAAGCCTAATCATGTCGACAATAATGGATAAGAGTTGTTACCCTGAACAACTTTTTTTAGCTCATCTGAGCACTAAGTGCTAAGGTGAGGTATTGTGATCGGTCGTTGTCCGGTGTCCATCTGTCCGTCCGTCCATCTGTCCGTCTGTCCACAATTCCTTTAAACATCTTCTCCTCCTAAACCACTGGGCCAATCTTGAAGAAACTTGGCAGGGATGTTCCTTGGGTGAAGCTCTACCAGAGTTGTTCAAGAGATTGAATTCCACCCATAACTCTGGTTGCCATGGCAACAGAAAGGAAAAAAATAGCAGAATCTTTGAAAATCTTCTTCTCTGATTCTAGAAGGCGTAGAGCTTTGATATTTGGTATGTAGCATCTCCTAGTGGACCTCTACCAAGTTTGTTCATATGATGCCCCTGGGGTCAAAACTGACCCCGCCCCGGGGGTCACAAGTTTGAACATAGGAACAAAGACGGAAAACTGTAAAATTCTTCTTCTCTGAAACTGGAAGGTGTAGAGCTTTGATATTTTGCATCTAGCATCTCCTAGTGGACCTCTACTAACTTTGTTCATATGATGCCCCTGGGGTCAAAACTGGCCCCGCCCTGGGGGTCACAAGTTCGAACATAGGAACAAAGAAGGAAAACTTTAAAATTCTTCTTCTCTGAAACTGGAAGGCGTAGAGCTTTGATATTTTGCATCTAGCATCTCCTAGTGGACCTCTACCAAGTTTGTTCATATGATACCCCTGGGGTCAAAACTGGTCACAAGTTCGAACATAGGAACAAAGAAGGAAAACTTTAAAATTCTTCTTCTCTGAAATTGGAAGGCGTAGAGCTTTGATATTTGGCATCTAGCATCTCCTAGTGGACCTCTACCAATTTGTTCATATGATCCCCCTGGGGTCAAAACTGACCCTGCAGGGGGGTGGAGTGGGTGGGGGGGGGGGTGTCACAAGTTCGAACATGCGAACAAAGAAGCAAAACTTTAAAATTCTTCTTCTCTAAAACTGGAAGGCGTAGAGCTTTGATATTTGGTATGTAGCATCTCCTAGCGGACCTTTACCAAGTTTGTTCATACGATGCTCCTGAGGTCAAAACTGGCCCTGCTCCTGGGGTCACAAGTTCTAACATAGGAACAAAGAAGGAAAACTTTAAAATTCTTCTTCTCTAAAACTGAAAGGTGTAGAGCTTTGATATTTGGTATGTAGCATCTCCTAGTAGACCTCTACCAAATTTGTTCAAATGATGCCGCTGGGGTCAAAACTGGCCCTGCCCCGGGGGTCACAAGTTGGAACAAAGGAACAAAGAAGGAAAATTCTTCTTTTCTAAACCTGGAAGGCATAGAGCTTTGTTATTTGGTATGTAGTGAACCTGTTCTAAGTTTGTTAGCCCACCTGAGCTCAACGTGTTCAGTCAGTTTGAAATTGGGTCACCTGGGGTCATAAACTAGGTCACTAGGTCAAATTAAAGTAATACCTTGTGGGCACTCTAGAGTCCTCATTTATCGCTCAAATGACCTGAAATTTGGTCAGAATGTTTGTCTTGATAAAATCTCACATGAGTTCGAATTTGGGTCATTTTGGGTCTTAAATTAGGTCACTAGGTCAAAGAAATACCTTGTGTGCACTCTAGAGGCCACATTTATTGTTCAATTGATTTGAAAATTGGTTAAAATGTTTGTCTTGATGAAATCTAGGATGAGTTCAAAATTGGGTCACCTGGGGTCATAATCTAGGTCACTAGGTCAAATTAAAGAAATACTTTGAGGACACTCTAGAGGCTACATTTCTTGCTTAACTGACTTGAAAATTAGTCAGAATGTTTGTCTTGATAACATCTCAGATGAGTCCGAATTTGGGTCAACTGGGATCATAAACTAGGTCAATAGGTCAAATTAAAGAAATACCTTGTGGGCACTCTAGACGCCATAATTTTTGCTCAATTGACTTGAATGTTGTTCAGAATGCTTGTCTTCATAAAATCTCTTGAAAAAATCTAGGATGAGTTTAAAATTGGGTCACCTGGGTCATAATCAAGGTCACTAGGTCAAATTAAAGAAATACCTTGTGGTCACTCTTGAGGCCACATGTCTTGCTCAATTGACTTGAAAATTGGTCAGAATGTTTGTCTTGATAAAATATTGGATGAGTTTGAAATTGGGCCTAACATCATATTTATTTGGCATGTAGTACTTTCAGTTATGACCCTGGAGTGAAATTTCGCCTATTGACTCAGGTGAGCGATCCAGGGCCATCATGGCCCTCTTGTTTTTCCCATCAGACTGGTAACTCAGTTCATCCTAGAATCAGGCCCGTTAGATGTGAATAGAAATTTGAATCATTGTATCTTGCTTCGACATAAAAACTTCGGGAGGAAAAACACATACAGAATCAATACTTTTGTATATACATATACAAGTATACATTTCATTCTAAAGCATGTAAATTGGCTTTTCAGTTCTTGCAGAATAAGATATGCACAATACATGGTATAATAATTGTATGTATTCTATTACAGTAAACTTTGCCTGCCAATCAACAACGGAATAAATACGGATGAATACTGTCATTCTGCAGGAGTTGATGCACAAAATGACTTTAAAAGTGTGATTATTGAAACAGCAAGTCAAACTCAGTCAGAGGATATTAATCAGACAACTATAGCTGATGGAAACCTTGCACAACACACAAATAACGATTATGAGTCAATAGCGAAAACCCTAGGAGATGTTAAACTGTCAGGTCATGACTCAGAAACTTTAGATGACAGGAAAAGAATGCTGATGTTAAATGATGAATGTGATAAAACATCCAGAGACAAAAATTATAAAGAAAGAAAACAAGTGACCTTTATAGAACCTAATGACACTCAGTGTACAGATATGAAAAATTCTGATAATGAATTACAAACTGACAATGATTTGAATATGACAAAGGATTATGAACAGGTATATGATGAGAAAGTATTACATAACATCGCAGAAGATAATAAAGCTGTGCTTTCAGATCAAGAACTTTTGAATTTGCATTTACGCGTGAACATATTTCATTTCCTTTTGCCTGGATTATGTCACATGACTGCAGATGAAATTCCTCGTGAAATACTGCTCAGTTGTGGTGCTCTAGGTTTACTGGATTTATATATGTGGAAGCAATGGGAAAATTTCCTTAAGATGCCAGCCAACAGAGAAGTACAGGTACCTACAACAATTATTGAGCCCTGCTGTGTGAAAAGGGAGCCTAATGCATCTGCAAAAAGTATCAACACATGTCAGCCTTCACAGTCCACGCAGGCTGACATGGGATGAAACTTTTTGTTATTTGCAAATTTTCTATATGTCCAAGGACCATTCTACCTTCAGATTCAGTCATTGGTTAGACAAAATGGATTTTATAGATCCATAATTATGTGACGACTTGCTTGGTATAATGAATCACAGAGATGCATTAAACACCCTTTTGCTAGAGCATGGCTCAGACACGCATACGCATGCACTTCATATGTGTCCAAATGTATAGTTTTTCTTGCAATGGTAATTTTATTTCAAATTAGGAATTCCTTAGCCAATGTGACTCCTGTCACTAGGTCTTGCATGGCTGAGCAATGAAGATATGAAACCTAGAGGCTGGGGGTTTAATCCTTACTCTAAGCATTTTGGATTTCATGGGACTCATCACTCTCCTTGAGCAAGACTTTTCAGGGCCCTAGCTAAACACTGGTGAAACTTAAGACATACTTAAAAAAGTAAGCTATGGCTATGGTATGACTTAAATAATGTTGAAAGCTGCATAAGACTTAAATAAATATATTCTGCCAATAAGCTATCACTGATAACAGACTGTGACATAGCTAGCTCGCTGGAAAGCCTATGAGGTGCTATTTCAAAACACATCCTCCTTCAGATGCTTTTCTTCTTACAGCAAACAGCCTTTGAAAATGATGTTGAAAAAGAAAAAAAAATTGAATGTTTTCAAACATAGTCATTAGTCAAATCTTAATTCAAGTCAGTTATCACTATTTTTGAAAGGATGCTCTCAAAGCTGGCTCATCCAAATTTGTTTCAGGTCACAAATTATTGAAGTAAGCTGATTTATTCAATTCTTTTGATGTAGCATTACATTGAATTTTGGACAAAGAACTGTGCTAGAAATTTCAGCTCTATTAGAATACTAACTTGGCAAGAGTGTGATTTTTTTTGTGATTGTGGCACAGAAATATCAATTCAAGAATATGCACATGTGTACATGTAATTAGAATTTGATTCATCCTCTTTTGCTTGAAATTTTCTCTTTCTTTTATACTTCCAGTCCAGTATTGTGATACTGTGTAACATTTTCCTAAATCTGACAATAGTAGAACCTGATGTCGTCACAAAATATGAAGAGTTTTGCCATATTCTTCTCCTTACAGTGAAAGGTATTCAGGTTGCTGGTGAGTCTAATTTTTTTCGTTTTATTGATTAACAATACATCTGTACAGCCAGAAAGAAAAGAACGCTGTAAAAATTTGATATACTGTAGAATGCTTTAAAATTTAGTTAGCTGTTTAAACATAGATAAATTGCTAATATATATTGTGTAAGGGATAAATACATATGAGCCATTCCCTGTGAAAAGGGGGCTTAATACATCTGCGAACAGTATCTTTGCATTTTGATACGCAACATTTGATTTTCTTTTCATTTTTTGTACTTGGCATACATTACATTATTATCTGAGCAAAAGTGAAAAAAATCTGTCAGTAGGAAAAAAGCTGTGGCATATGTCCTTAACTTCATCAGTTATAAATATTATATGTGAGTATGCAGTGCTTCCCAACTCTCCCGATTTCATCAGGAGTCTCCCGATTCAAGACAAATTACCCAATCACCCCGACAGACAATTAAAAAAACCCAATTTGGAAAAAATCTGACATAAGGGTAAAAAGGGTGTGATAAATTTGTACCCAAGGTACACGTATATTATCTGAAGTTTACAAGTAGTTCACATGTGTGTATTTCACGGTCGGTCAATCAGGTTCGTTGTCTATAAATAGGAATCAAGATACTGAGATTTATCGATTGATATCATGAACCAATCAAATTTGAGAACGGGCCGAGGTAAGAGTCTAGGTCTATAACACAAAATTCCAATGCTCATTGCGTCCCCAGGACGCAGATAAAAATGAGTGAAAACATTAAGTTATCAGTAACAAAAATAATGAAGTTTTAAACTCTTACTACACAAATTGACTGCTGGAATTCAAATTTATCTAAAAATAGATCAACCAGCACGTGATCGTAGTTTTATTTAAAACAATGACATTAGCAATATTCGACTGGTTACTGGCGATAGAGTAATATAGTAATCCCCAGGGTGCTGATTGGAGGAACCAACTGTTGCCCACCGAAACGGATGCTGATGTTTGTTTCCAGAATTTTTTCGTGTGAAGATTGCCTCCAGATGTTGCTTTTAGAAAAGTGCATTTTTTATTTTACTCTTTTATTTTCTTCATGCTTTTGACGTATTTTACTGATTTGTGCAGACAAAAATGGTACTCAAAAGGAACTCAATGGGACTCAACTTTTTTTTCAGTGGCAAACAGTATGACAGCTTGTCGTTTAGATAGCTACCAGCAATTCGAGCCGAGTTATAAGGTGTTTATTAGATGCTATCATTGAGTACCAACAAGAATGAATAATGTTAGGATAAATTGTGGTACTCTGTAGTCTATATTTAAAGCCAAAACATTATAGGTACAATATAAAATGGGAGAATATCTTTGAAGAATAAGTCAAAATTATATGATATACTTACAAAACAGTGAAAACACAATGAACAAAATAGCATTTGATAGTAAACATTACAGTGCTTCTGTACAACAGTCGCTGCTTTCTATATATTTGTGACTGTAATGATTGATTTTGTTTTTGCTCTTAATATTCACATACATGTTATAAACAATAATTTTTAATGAAGAATAAAAAGAAATAAATCATAAACCAGGCTTTTGTTCCACTATAAAGATATCTGGCCTAGAATGGTTTAAAATGGACTTTAGAGAGACCTTCCCGTATGCCTCAAAAAGTTTCCCCCTTGAAACCCCAAATCTCCCCCTTTGAAAGTCTGAAAAACCCCCTTTGGTGTTCAAAAAAGTTTGGAAGTATGGTATACACAGAAACACATGTTGAACATTTAGACAACAAGATGTATTATTTGAGTTCAGTGGGTAACTTACAGGCTTTTTTATCATAGGGTCACAACACAGCCAAACTCTTTTTGAGTTACGATAGTCATTACAATATGATTCATTTCTCTTTCAAAGTTCCTAATAATTGAAAGCAGCCAGTGGCTTGGTAGGTGTTATGCAAAGTTATGGTAAAAGAAATTTTGGAATGCATAGATAGGTACACTGACCAAAAGAATGTTGAAAATGGGTAAATATTCGTGCAAACAAAACAGATACTGCACATATCTTTCTGAACAGACCTCCAGATAAAAGGGAGTGATAGTGTTCTAAATCCACTATTTTTCTTCCAAACCCTATGTTGTGGGTACTCATTAGGATTGTCTTGATGAGATGATTCTTATTAGTACCTTTAACATAGGGTTTAGTGGAGAGTGATTAATAATTCCACTTTTAAAATCAAAATCACTCCCTCTGTCTGGAGCTTTGTTTTATATCTATTTGATCTATGAAGGGTTGATAAAACTATAGAGAATTAAAAGTCTTGTAATGTATTATTCTTTTCAGAATCAAATTGCATAGTTTTATGGTCCCATTTAGTAACACTTGGACTGATGTTGATCCGACTTCTTCACAGGAAAACAGGTGATTAACATGACTTATAATTAATTGGAAACTACTAGCCTTTAGTATGGTAATTACATGTACATACATGTACATTTATAAGCCTGTTCAAACAGTGTTTTAAGACCCATAGGAAGAGAAATTTTGAAAACATTAATGGTAACCAGCATTTTCTGCTTTTACAACAATGTTTTCCGAATTAATATTTCAAAGACAATACCCATTGTTTGAACAATGCAAAATTTGTTGTCAGCAAATGCTTTCAGTTTGGGCCAGGCAATGATTTTATCATCTGGCAAAGAGTATAGATTACTGTAATCTAATGATGTTGCAGATTGTGTAGCCAATCACTAGCTGTTATCTATCCAGTGTCTATTCTAGAAACTGAAAATTAGGGGGGGATTTCCAAAAATAGGGGATTTCCAAAAATAGGTGGGGCTATTTTCAAACAATTAGAAAACATAGCTCATTTAAATTTATTCCTGTCCAAGACTATACAGTAGACTTACTGACCTGTTTACATGTCAAAAGACGGTTTCAGGAGTATCTTTCTCTAGAAATTAAATTCATTTTTCAAAAAATAGATAACAGTAAGACAGTTATAAATTCATTCTGATAAAATTCATTGCAATATCAGTAACCTAAGACTGGATAAAGTTGGCCGTTTTGGACTGGGTCATTTTGAAAATGAGCCATTTAGACCCACTTCCTGCCAAGGTGGTTACTCTAATGGACATAATATGTTGCAAAACAGCTTTGGCAATGATGTCTTTTTGTTCAAAAGATCAGTATTTTCTGCAAAGCAGGAGTAAATTCTTTATTTTGGGATTTTTTATTGTTTACTTTTTATGCATGACTGTCACGCATTGGGATTGACTTTATGTGTGATCTGAAAAAATTAGCATGAATTGCGCAATCACCCTTCCTGGAATAGACACTGTCTATCGCTGGCTGTTTTATTTGTTATGCTTTGTGTTAGTGTACCTGTCATTGGCAGCATCTAACTGGTCACTGGTTATTGGTTGTGATATGCCAGAGAGAGATGCCCATAATTGACTGTTTAATTTGTGATTAATGGCATAACAAATTATGTGTAAATTGGTATGTGTTTCCTATGTGCTGTATATGTAGTTGTATCATTCTTAATTAACCCTTTACCACACAATCCCGAGTTTTAAAGACCTTGAAGAAAAAAACCTTCTGAAAACAATGTGGGAAAAGGAGAAAATGCTGGTAACCAGCATTTTCTCCATTTCCCACAATGTTTTCTGTCCTTCTCAGAACAAATTTCTATTTTTGAGTCACATTTATTTTGTTGTCTGCAAATGCTTTGAATTTGGACTAGTCTAAAGTTTTATTGTTTGATAAAGAGTTAACTTCTTACCTTGAGCAACAAACTTGCAATAGACAGCATTTAAAGCACACAGAAAATATGGATAACAAACAAGAAAAAAAGTGTAATACATGAATACAATTGAAAACATTGAGGCAGAAGGAAAAGATGTATGTTGCTAGCAATTTTTCCTTTTGCTCCAATGTTTTCAAAAGTGGCTGCTGCTAGACACAAAAAGTCATTTACAAGAACAAATGAGTGAAAAGTGGCATATCAGATTAAAAGAGTTTGTTTAATTTCATTTCAGAGGAAATCTTGGAATCAGAAAGTGTGACAGTATTTTTCAAATCATGTATTAACTATTTAAATAGTGCATACACAGTTAAACACAAGCGTAAAGGCAACATTGTGATGGACATTGCAGAGCTTTACGTCCCAGTCTGGGATCAAATATCACAAACTTGGTTCCTAAGCATGCAAGGTAATTTTGTCTTCTTATTTGTCTAAGTGTACATGTATCAGCAGGAGGATAGTTGGTTGTAATCCTTCTCAGGTTTTTCAACAAAGTGTGATTTGTACATGAATTTCTAACTCTTGCATTGTGATACGAGGGTTTACAGTTAGTACTCAACCAGGAGAGGAATTTTTATCTGTACTTTAGCAATTTTTGCACATAATTTCTCTGCATAATATGCGCTAATTTCAGAGTTTTTAGATAATAGATTATATAAGTTTTCATTTTATTAACCTTTTACCACACAATTCCGAGTTTTAACTATTTTGAGGAAAAAGGCTTTTGAAAACATAGTGGGAAAAAGAGAAAATGCTGGTAACCAGCATTTTCTGCTTCTCTCACAATGTATTCTACCCTTTCAAAGACAAATTTCATAAATTGTGCAACATTTAAATGGTGCTTTCAGTTCAGACAAGTCTAAATTTTTCTTATCATGTCATGCAATAAAGAATTAACAAAATCTGGCCAGTAACAGAGACTTGAATGATTCAAGCCCATATGGTTTTGTTAGCTCCACTGGCCAGAGGCCAGTGAGCTTATGTCATGGCCCAGTGTCTGTTGTGCGTTCATCCGTGCTTGTGTGTGTGTGTCCGTCAACTTTTATTTCAAACATCTTCTTCTGAAACTACCTGTCCAATTTTGATGAAACTTCACAGAAATGATCCTGCCATGGTACTCTTCAAAATTCCTTCAAAGAATTTGATTCCATTAGAAACTGTGATTGCCATTGCAACAAAACTGAAAAAATATTTCAAGTCATTAAAAATCTTCTTGTCAGAAACCATAAAGCCTAGGGCTACCCAATTTGGCATGAAGCTTCATCTAATAGACCTCTACCACAAGTTTTGAAATCATAATCCTGGGGTCAAATTTAGCTCCATCCCAGGGATCACAAGTTTAGCATGGGCTTATAGAGTGACTTAAATTTATAGAGTGATCAAGGGAAATAACTCCTGTTATAAGATATTTAAATTTTGTTACTATTTTCCTCCCTTGATTATAAAAAAAAAAAAAAAAAAACGGTACTATTACATAATGCTGTTGGGTATTAAGTTTTTCGGACAGAAAATGTTTAGTTTTCAGGGAGGGTGTTGATGCTATTTTTATGCGAATTGTTATTTTCAGATGAGTGGAATTCTTAGTATAAAGTAATGTTTCAATCATTCAGTTTTTAGTTCCAGCACTTACCTTTCATGCCATTTAGAAAACTGCATGTATTCACTGACATTATCTTTGCATTTGAAAAAGATATGACATTTTCTTTGTTTGTTAGAGAGAGGGTTTGGGGACTTCATGTAAGTTTATTGCCATACAGACTTCTTATGCTGTATGTCTCTGTCAATACCAGTTAAGTGTTTAATACATTTATTTTACTCTTTACAAAACAACAAGGTTTTTGACTGAACCAAATTAAAATTAAAAGCCATTGTAGATGACCAATTAAATGTAGCTTAAATGATTATTTCTGTCCTTAATAGGATAGGAAACTGTGGGAAAAGGAGAAAATGCTGGTTGACAACATTTTCTCCTTTTCACACAATGTTTTCAAAAGCCTTCTCTTTCAGAGTCTTTAAACTCGGAAATTGCGTGGTAAGGGGTTAAAGCCAGTGGAGCGATACAGGGCCATCATAGCCCTTTTGTTGTTTTTCTTGCAGCCTTCTCTTCATGTATACCGCTATACAAGGAGTTGACATCAGTAGTTGTGCAGTCTGGTTGGCTATCAACTGTAATGAAAAATCTCCTTGAAGTCAGAGGTTTGCCCCTGCTTTTCTTTTAGTGTAAATCATTGTCCATCTTGCACCTTGTGTCCTTAACTATGTCTGTAAAATCTTCATGTGTACAACTTGGTCACTTTCAGTCAAACATCACATAAATGATCCTTGTACGTCTTTTTTATTTTTAGCTCATCTGAGCATGAAGTGCTCAAGGTGAGCTTTTGTGATCATGCTGTGTCTGGCATGCATCCTCCAGGCGTCAACAGTTACCTTATGTGCACTCTAGAGGCTGCATTTTCAATCATATACTCATGAAACTTGGTCAGAATGTTTTTCTTGATAATATCTCGGACAAGAGTAAAATTGGGTCATGTCGGGTCAAAAAGTAGGTCACTGCGCTAAATCTAGGAAAAACCTTGTGTGCACTCTAGAGGCCATATTTTCAGCCTGATTGAATCATGGTCAGAATGTTTTTCTTGATAATATCTTGGACAAAATTGGGTCATGTCGGGTCAAAAAGTAGGTCACTGGTCCAAATCTCAGAAAAACCTTGTGTGCACCCTAGAGGCCACATTTTCAGCCTGAAACTTATGAAACTTGGTCAGAATGTTTGTCTTGACAGTATCTTATACAAGTTTGAAATTGGGTCATGTTGGGTCAAAAAGTAGGTCACTGGGCCAAATCTTAGAAAAACTTTGTGTGCACTGTAGAGGCCACATTTTCTGCCTGAAACACATGAAAGTTGGTCAGAATGTTTGTCTTGTTGATATCTAGGACAAGTTTAAAATTGGGTCATGTCGGGTCAAAAAGTAGGTCATTGGGCTAAATCTTAGAAAAACCTTGTTTTCATTCTAGAGGCCACATTTTCAGCCTGAAACTCCTGAAAGTTGGGCTGAATGTTTGTCTTAATAATATATGGGACAAGTTAGAAATTGGGTCATGTTGGGTCAAAAAGTAGGTGACTGGGCTAAATCTTAAAAAAAACCTTGTGTTCATTCTAGAGGCCACATTTTCAGCCTTATACTGATAAAGATTGGTCAGGATAATTATCTTGTTGATATCTTAGACATGTTTGAAAGTGGGTCATGTCGGGGCAAAAAGTAGGTCACTGGACCAAATCTTTGAAAAACCTTGTGTGCACCATAGAGGCTACATTTTCAGTCTGGTAGTCATGAAACCTGGTCAGAATGTTTGTTTTAACGATACGTTAGACAAGTTTGGAATTTAGTGACATTGGTTCAAAAAGTAGGTCACTTACACTCATGTGTTTACATCATAAAAACCAGGATCTCTTCAGCTTACCAACTGTATATGACTTTACTCAGGTGAGCGCTTTAGGGCCAATGGCCCTCTTGTTTGAAGTTGTGAATGGGTTTAGTCTGTTTAAAAAATAGGTAACAGGAAATAAAAGGGAAAATTATAAACCCTAAAAGAGCTTCTTAGATACTTTTTAACCAATCAAACTCTCCTTTCAGTAGCACCCTCCTAATATGCTAATTTGAAGAAAATGAAATAATTCATGTATTTGTAGGTCATGTGACATTGGAGCAAGATAAAAGATAAAGACCATCAAATTATCAAAGCTTTAGGTCTTTCATTTTAGTGGTTGAAAAATTCATTTTAACCCTTTACCAGATGACAAAATTTAAGCCTTGTCCAAATTGAAAGTATTTGCAGGCGACAATTTCAGTGTGGCTAAAATGGTACAATTTTTTCTTTGAAAGGGTAGAAAACATTGTGGGAAAAGGAGAAAATTTTGGTTACCAGCATTTTCTCCTTTTACCACAATGTTTTCAAAAGGCTTCTTTCCCAGGGTTGTTAAAAGGCGACATTTTGTGGTAGAGTTAATACATGTACCCCTTTGCAGCCTATGGCCCACTTGATCAGCTTTTACCTAAGGGACATAATTATACCCTCACCCTATGAAGTAGAGGGGGGTATACTGGTTTCAGCATGTTCATCTATCTGTCTGTCCATCCATCCATCTGTCAATCTGCCCATGTTTTTCGTTTCCATGCTCTAACTCAAAGCTGTTTGATCTAGGACCCTGAAACTTTATACAAGTGTTGCTCATGACCCAAGGAGGTGTCCTATTGTTTTGGGGTCACATGAGTCAAAGGTCAAAGTCACAGGTGAACTTTGTTGAAATAATTTCTATTCTCCGATTGTGCTGATTCAGTGCTAATTTGCTGGTGGAGGGTATTTGTCTGCTTTGCGAAAGTTCTAGTTTGAACAATTTTTGTAGAGGACAACTAGATAATGCTACATAATATGTGGAAGCTATTGAGCCTTGTGGTTCTTGAGGAAGTTTGCCACATAGCTCTGGAAAGTTCAGTCAGTTAAACTTTCACTTGATAGAGATAGGTCTCATTTCAATCCAAGGTCATCATTTAACTCTTTACCAAATGAAAAAAATTTAGACTATCCTAAACTGAAAGCAGTTGCAGACGACACAATAAATGTGATTGAAAAATTGAAATTTGTTTTGGGAAGGGTAGAAAACATTGTGGGAAAAGGAGAAAATGCTGGTTACCAGCATTTTCTCCTTTTCCCACAATGTTTTCAAAAGGCTTCTTTCTCAGGGTTGTTAAAAGTTGGGATTGTGTGGTAAAGAGTTAAACGTACATGTACTTCTGATATGACTGAAATAATGTCGAAAGCGGCATAAACACCATTCAGTCACCTAATCATTACTTCTGATACTGATTAACCATACCAAATTTCAGTGCCAATTGACCTCTGCTTCTGGAAACTGAGCTGGACAGGTCAAAAGTTAGGTCACAAGGTCAATGTGGTTACATACCTGTATATTATCTGTAAGTTTTCCATGACCTTTTAGAAAATGTGAGTGTTGCATATACGATTTGTATCTACTGTTCTTTTTAGTTTTGAAGTCTAAAATTTGTATCATTGTCATGCCTTTGTATTCAGGTAATGGTGTAACAGAAGAAACCAGAAGTTGTTACTTGTTGTTGTTGGTATCTGTTGCGAACGAATCAGAATCTGCAAAAATGATCATTAAAGAACAGAAAGGAATTGAAATTTCAGTGTATGTATTTATTTTTTTTTTAAATCATTTAATTCATTTTTCTGTGTAGTGTATTTTGTTTGACAAAACTGAATGCACATAGTTAGTTCATTTAATATTTTTTTTAAAAGATCAAGGAAAGTGTACATGTATTATAATGTAAATAAGAAAAAAATATCAGGACATAAAATTTGATATACAGAATTTTATTTAAGTTTGTCATTAGATATTTATCAAGATGTTTATTTCATTTTGCTAATCAATTAATTTATTTTTTCTTTTGACAGGATTTATAAATCAAAGGAGTTACATAACATTCTACAAAGACCTACTGCAACTGGAGAACAGTGACCAGTTATAAATGATCTATACATGCATGTAGTATAAAAGTTATATGGAGTGCATTTATAGGCAGATCACATGGGTTGAAGCTACAATGCGCTACTGACATTCAAAATCACTTACTTGTTAACTTTTAGGCTGCTGAGCATGATTCACTGACCTTTTGCGGACAGCGTAGATCTTGGATCTACACTGTCCTATGAGGCTATATCTTTCCTCCCAAAATAACTTTGACATAGGAAACTTTTTTACTAAACATTTTTACTATCAGGTTGAAAGTTTCATTTCTTTTAATTAGCAGTTTCACCCTTTACCACACAATCCCGACTTTTAATGACCCCAAGAAAGAAGCCTTTGAAAACATTGTGGGAAAAGAAGGAAATGCTTGTAACCAGCATTTTATTCTTTTCCCACAATGTTTTCTACCCTTTCAGAGACAAAATTTATGGTTTGAGCTACATTTGAAATGTTGTCTGCAAATGCTTTCAATTTGGACTAGTCTACACTTTTGTCGTGTGGTGAAGACTTAAGGGTTAATTTGGGTAGCCTCACATATTTGGATTTTTGTTTCTTTTGTGAAACCTGTTTATTCGCTAACCTGAGCACAGGATAAGCTTTTGTGATGGTATTTTGTCTGATGAAAACAATTAGCATCTGCATTCAACAGGCTCAAACTCTGTCATAACTTTTCAGCAGATAACGAAATTTAGACTTGTCCATATTGAAAGCATTAGCAGATGACTAATTGCATGTGGCTGAAATGATGGTACATGTATTGGTCTTTGCAAGGATAGCTAATAACACTGGAAAGGATAGAAAGCTGATTACAGACATTGTTTTCCCCTTTCCTTTTTTAATCCTTTAGCTGCTTAATAAATGAAACGTAAATTTCCACTGAATAGTTAACCCTTTACTGCACAGTGCCGCCTTTTAATGACCCTAGGAGAGCAGCCTTTTGAAAACATTTTGGGAAAAGGAGAAAATGCTGGTTCTCCTTTTCCCACAATGTTTTCTGCTCTATCAAAGAAAAAT
Source organism: Tridacna gigas (assembly GCA_945859785.2). Lineage (NCBI taxonomy): Eukaryota > Metazoa > Mollusca > Bivalvia > Cardiida > Cardiidae > Tridacna > Tridacna gigas. Next base: position 45,757,296 of record OX244034.2, on the reverse strand, counting down.
TGCACCATTTAAGACACATTGAAATTGTCATCTGCAAATACTTCCAAGTTGGACAGGGCTAGAATTTTGTCATCTGGTAAAGGGTTAAAGTAAAGGGTTAAAGCCCAAATGTTGCTATTTTGAAGTTATATTTGGGAAAAGTATCTCCTTATTGGGCAGTGTAGATCCCAGATCAGAATGCATGTTCTATGCAGTCTGATCTTGATCTGCACTATCTGCAAAAGGTCCTTAAGTCGTGCTTAGCAGCCAAAGGGTTGATGCTTTCAAAAGGGTTGATGCTTTCAAAAGCCTTCTTCCTCGGGGTTATTTAAGCATGTCACGGTTTTGTACAGGGATTATATGTGATAAAATTTTGAAGGATTTTCCTCAAATTGACAATATGACTACTTTTGTAACAGATATATCTGCTATATCACTGAAAAAGAAAATATCTACAGGCTATCTTACTGTGACTTGTCCTTGGGATGGATGATATTATACAGATTATGTATATTTTTTTCTTCCTTGGCTTAACTGTTTACCTGATGATGAAATTGTAAACTTGTCTGAATTGAAAACATTTGCAGGCGAATGTATAATGTGGCACAAATGATGGATAAAAAACATTGTTTGAAAAGAAGAAAATGGTGGTTACCAGCATTTTCTCCTTTACCCACAATGGAATCCATAAAGAGGTTCAGCTCTTGCTACTTATTTGCACAGTCAGTTAAAACTGTCATAAAAAAACATCTGCATCAAGTACCTCAATGCTTTCAGAGAGCAGTGGTATGATTCCACAGCTCTTCTTAACTTTTTAGAAGCATTTGCAGACGATAAATGTGGTTTAACTCTTTACCACACAATCCTGACTTTTGACGACCCTGAGAAAGAAGCCTTTGGAAAACATTGTGGGGAAATGGAGAAGATGCTGGTAACCAGCATTTTCTCCTTTTCCCACAATGTTTTCTACCCTTCCAAAAACACATTTCAGTTTTTCAGTCATACATGTATTTATTTTGTCATCTGCAAATGCTTTCAATTTGGACCAGTCTAAAATGTTGTCGTTTGGTAAAGAGTTAAATCACATAATTTGTCTTTGAATGGGTAGAAAGCATTGTGAGAAAGAATAAAATGCCGCTTAACCAAGCTTTTCTCCTTTAACCACAAAGTTTTCAAACATTTAGGGTTGTTTAAATTTGGTATTTGGTGGTAAAGGCATGAATCAATCTAAATCTGCAATAAAAGACCAGCTGTTTAAATAGACCGCTTTTTAGCTCTGCTGGCTGAAAGCCAGCAGAGCTTATGTCATGACGTAGTTTCCGTCTGTTTGTGTGTTAGTCTTCTCCTTCTGTATGTGATAAAGTCTGCACTTGTGGTCAGATTTTCTGGAAACTTGCACAGTTTGTTATCAGTAGCTTGAACCCTATTGATTTTGAAAGAAAATCTTACAATCAGTAAGGGAAAAGTAACCATTTATAGTTGAAAATTTTTATATCTTGTTTACACAATAAACTCCGCATTTGTGCTTCGATTTCCATGAAACCTACACAGCTTCTTTATATTATCAATAGCCTCTCTTCCCACCATGTTTTCAAAAGTCTTCTTCAGGGTCAAAACTAGGGATTGTGTGGTAAAGAGTTTACCCTTTATCACACATTCCCGAATTTTAACAACCTTTAGGGGAAAAGGCTTTTGAAAACATTGTGAAAAAGGAGAAAAATCTTCTGGTTCTAAACCATATGGCCTAGGGCTACCAAAATTGGCATGTAGCTTCATCTGATGGACCTCTACTTATACTCTTCAGATTATAGCCCTGGGGTTAAAATTGGCCCCGTCCCTGGGTTCACAAGTTTTACATGGGCTTATATAGGAAAAAATTTAGAAATCTTCTCGTTCTAAACCATATGGCCTAGGGCTACCACAAATGGCACATAACTTCGTCTGATGGACCTCTACTAGGATTTTTCAAATAATAACCAGGGGCCAAAATAGGCCCTGCCCTAGTGGGTCACAAGTTTAACATGGGCTTATTTAGGGAAAACTTTAAAAATCTTCTGTAATGTTTGGTATGTATGGTTTGTACATAATTTTATTAGTGGAGCAATACAAGACCATGATGGCCCTCTTGTTAAGTTATGAGAGCTATCAACTTCAAACTTCATATGCAGATAGATCACTTTGAGGAGAGGTGCAGTGCATGTGATTCATAACTCTTGTCATCATTGTTTTTGGAGTTATTGCCATTCGTTATTTTACATAATGGATTTTTGTCTGGAGCATATTTTCCAAAGTATAAGAGCTATCAGCTTCAAACTTCATAATAAAATTATGCAGATAGATCACATTCAGAAGTGCAGTGCACAAGATCCATAACTCTGTCATTATATCAGAGTTATTGCCCTTTGTTCTCTTACATGTGCTGAGCTTAGGTAGCTCAGTTGCTAGTGTACTTGAGAACAGAGGGTTGCTGGTTCGATCCCCAGCTTGGCCAACTTCTTTCGGAGGACTGATGATAGTCATTGCAACAGTTCTAGATTAAATAGTCATTGCAACCGTTCTAGTTTATTCTGTACTTATTCATTTCATTTGCAAGAGTATTGCTTGAATTTCCCTTTTTGATGTCTCTGTGCATCAAGCTGTTTATGGTCACTTTTATTTATAGCTCTTATGAATGATGTTACATGACAACACAGAACATGTATACAGTTTCAATGCCTTTACAAGGATCGTTGTGCAAAAAAGTAATTTTAAAAAATCTGCCACTCTGATTGATCCCAAGAAACTCCATGAATGCCATAGACCAACTCTGAAAAACTTAACAGTTTAAATTGGAACTGTTTAATTTTAAAAGCTAACTGAATACTTTCGCTGAAGCACTTGATTCGCTACAAACTTTACCCTCTCTGACCCTTTACCACACAATCCCGAGTATTAATGACCCTAACATAGAAGGCTTTTGAAAACATAGTGGGAAAAGGAGAAAATGCTGGAAACCAGCATTTTCTCATTTTTCCAACCATGTTTCCTACCCCCATCTAAAACAAATTACATCATTTGAGCCACATTGAAATTGTCGTTTTCAAATACTTTCAATTTGGAGCAGTCTAAAATTTTGTTGTTTGGTAAAGAGTTAACCTATTGTATAAGACTAGGTTGTTGATTCCGAAGTTTGTCTAAAGTCAAGTGCTTGTGCCTTATGTGTGTTGATAGGAGGACGGTATCCCAACTTAGCAACCTAGCGCATATTACTCGCAAAAAGTCACATTTCAAGGGGTAAATCTTGAAAGCCTGTTCAAGCCATCTGAAAACTGCGTCAGAACTAAGTCAGAAAGCTTTCACATCTAAGTATTTGGTTAATATAAGTGGTACAAAGTTTCAGCATAATGACAGCACAACTGAAGGAGGAGTGCGCTACACAAATCTATTCTACTAGTGTGCATGTATGTACGAGGGACACTTTTTAAGTTCGTAGAGTAAGCCTATAACTTTTTAACGCGATTATGAAGTTGCACGATTTTTTACACAGAACTTGCGTAATCATTCCTCTCTCGAACGGTGTCACGGTATGCGGCGCACGAGGTCCATGTGCGCGTTGCGCTGGATATTTTCAACACGTGGTTTTATACACTATAGTAAAATATAGCGTTCAATATGGATGGAAAAATCTCTGAACAGAGGGTATATTGTAAGATTCGAGCACAGCTCGGGTTTCCGCCAACAGAAATTCATGCTGATTTGCAAAAAGTTTATGGGAATGGTGCTTTAAAATATGCTACAGTTTTCAAGTGGGTACGTCGTTTTAATGATGGTCGGGAGTCAATTGAAAATGACCCTCGGGTGGGTAGGCAGGTTTCCGTTTTGACGGAAAAGAACGTTGCTACTGTGAAAACGTTAATTGAGGAAGACGCACGTTATACCGTGCAAGAGATAGAAGAATTAAGTGGCATTCATTCGTCAAGTGTTTTGAAGATTTTACGTGAACGACTTGGGCTACGTAAGATCTGCGCGCGCTGGGTGCCCCATTTGCTCACTGACGAGCAGAAACAAAGTCGGGTTAGACTTGCATCGCAAGTTATAGAAAAATATGATAAATGTGACCCACGTCGTTTGGAAGAGATAGTTACAGGTGATGAAACCTGGATCTATCATTTTCAACCCGATTCTAAGGCTAAAAATAAGGTTTGGGTTTCATCTGAGGGCGACAGACCTGTCATTGCGCGCCGTTGCAAAACATCAAATCGCATGTTGTATGCGATATTCTTTGATTCGAAAGGTCCAGTCCTTCAAATTCCAGTCCCGAAAGGTAGTTCTGTCACTGGAAAGTTTTACAGAGAAAGTGTTCTTATTCAACTTGTTGATTTCTATCAGAAACGCAGACCGCGCACCGGTGTCCGCGGCATCAAGTTACTCCATGATAACGCACCGGCCCATAAATCCGCTACGGTACAGGAATATCTGAAAGAATCTGGGCTCCATGTCTTAGATCATCCCCCATACAGCCCTGACCTGTCCCCCTGTGACTTTTGGTTGTTCCCAAGACTAAAGGAAATGCTGGCAGGGCACCGTTTTGAATCCCGTTGTGGTATAGGCAGTGCGGTCTACCAGTGTCTGCAACATATACCTAAAGAGGACTACCGGGCGGCGTTCCGGAAATGGGTAGATCGGTGTAAAATGTGTGTGGAGGCAGACGGGGCATATTTCGAAGGTCTTAGATAAATAAAATTTTGATATTTCAAGCGGTTTTAAAAAGACCGCCCTACTCTACGAACTTAAAAAGTGTCCCTCGTATATACAGACAGAGACATACAATACAATACTTATCTATGTCTCTGATACAGACAGACCAACGCTATTCATTGTAAATTTTGTCAAAATTATCAATAAATGTGTGAAATTTCGTTGTGGAATGTTTTCTGTAGCTCAGTATCCAACTTAAAACATGATGATTTCAGTAATGCCTATTATATAGCATGAAGGCCATTTTCAGGACTAGTTCATAGCCAGAAGATTTTCTTTATAAATATTTGAGCTGTGCTCAGGCAAAAGGGGGCTTAAGGCATCTCCGCAAAGCATTGTATCAATTAAGCCATCAAATAATTATGGATCCATAATAACCACTTTTTTAACAACCAACTGAAACATACGGTAAACTGGTCCTAGGACATACAGAAAATTGATCAATAGTGAAAAGTTTCGGTCCAGGTCAGCCTGCACAGGTTGACCTGGGTTGATACTTCTCGCAGATGCACAAAGCCCCCTTTTCACAGAGCTTGGCTCATTTACATGTAGATCTATTTGCAAATTCTGTGAAATTCTCATGTCGTTCTTTCTTCCTTTCATTTCATTTTGTTGTCTTTGCAGTAAAAAAAAGTTTAACCCTTTACCACACAATCCCTACTTTTAACGACCCTGAGAAAGAAGCCTATTGAAAACATTGTGGGAAAAGGAGAAAATGCTGCTAACCAACATTTTTTCTTTTTCCAACAATGTTTTCTACCCTTCCCGAAACAAATTTCATTTTTCCAGTCACATGTATGATTTAATGAATGATGGCATGACTGTAATGTAGAAAGGTTAGGCTCTTCTCCGTACGTGAAAGAAAACTGTGGAAATTTAGGTAAAAGTAGATAAAATTAATAATAATAATAAATAAATAGAAAAAATGATGATAGTGAAAAACAATGCAGGTTTGGGGGGGGGGGTCATTGTATGGTGTTCTATTTTTAGCCAAATTCGGAACACGTTTGCTCGCGTTTTAGTCTTTATCTACTTGTACATGTTGTAAGCGATTTTCCTGTCGACGGCTCAAACACTGGGATGTGTCTCCAGCAACTATCGGTAAAACTAAACGATTTTATTCTTCAGTTTTGTACTCAAGATCCCACTTTGTTTTGTTTTCTTAATTTTCTTTTCAGAACCTTTATATATTTTAAAAGAGTGTATAGAAATTGCTACAATACTTTGAAGGCTTGATCAAGAGGCACTCCCCTCATAGATCAGTTTGGATAATTTCATAAAAATGACCTTCTTTATCACTAACCAAACAATCCCGCGTTTTAACATCCCTAAAGAAAAAAGGTTTGAAAAAACATTGTGAGAAACAGACATATGGTGGTAACCAGCATCTACTTTTTTCTGTACAATTTTTGCTTTCTTGTCGGAGAGCTTCAGCACATTTTTATCAGTTTCTAACTTGTCAAGTTGTTGTCTGCAGATGTGTTCAATTTCAGATGGTCTGAAATTTGTCTCTTGTGAACGATTTAAAGTCAGCAAATTCAACACAAACAGTGAATGAGTTACAAATGACTGGGTGCATGGAAAAACCCAATTACACATAAAACCAAACTCCGCCTCTTGATGACCGTATTTCATCTCTTGATGACTGTAATTCACATCAAATGACAAATTCTTCATCTAAGGAATACCAATTTAGCTGAATTTATGCAGGAAACCTAGCTAACATGACAAGACTTTTTTTCAAATGATAATTTAAGGCTTATGTCAAGTCAAAACTAGTGTGAAATTATGCGATTTATAGATATGTTATGATTTCAGGTAAAAAAAATCTCACTGTGGCATTAGAATTAGATATTTTAAGGTGAAATACGGTATGTTTGAAGTGAAATTTAGTGAAATTGGGTTATTAGTGAAATTTGGTTTTTCTACAGACTGAATGACAGTTACTGTTTATGAAGTCTATACTAAACAATCCTGAGATTTAACGACCCTAGGGAAGAAGACTCTTGAAAATATTCTTGGAAAAGGAGAAAATGCTGTTAACGAGCATCTTTCGCACAATGTTCTCTATCCTTCCAGTAAACAAATTTCAATTTTTGATTCATATTTATTCTGTATTCTGCAAATGCCTTCAGTTTGGACAAGTCCAAAATATTGTCATTTGGTTAGTATACTGAGTGTCAGTGAAAACACAACACTTCTTGCTTTACAGTGTTTTACAGAAAATAATCACTTTCATTTCCTCATTGACGAATATAAGTTTCCAAACTTATATGGGAGTCTTTCATCACCAACTCATATGGGAGTCTTTCACCAACTTCATGGTCAGGTGGTTATTAAATTCTCTTTCCACATGCCTTCCTCTATCAATGCATGTGAAAGTCATTTTGTCACAAAGACACGCATGGTTGAGTTTTAAAAAGTTTCTATTGTTAAGCCGAACAAAAGTGTTTGATTTTCCAACCACCATTTCCCAATTCCAACTAGTGACAAATGTGAATATGCCAAGGCTTTCAGACAACCAGCAACATGACGTGTGTGGTATGATCCAAGGGGGCATGTCTCAGCTAGAAATTGTTCGTCGAATGCAATGTTCACATTACACGTTTGGGTACAAAAATTTCATCAGACCGGATCCGTGAAAGACAGACCTTGTCCCAGGTGACTTCGAGTTGCGATGCCATAGCATGATCATTACATTCTTCTTCAATATCTATGTGACAGATTCCCGTACGGTAACTCGAACTGCACGGGAGACAGTTAGTGCACATAGTAGATAAAAAGGTGCAAATACAGTCCGGCGACGTCTTCAAAGTAACGGCCTTGGAGCAAGGCAGCCTTTTCATGGAAACATTGTGACGTCCCAGAGACATCTCAACCATCTTGTATGGAGACAGCAACGTCAGTGATGGTCACACAGACAATGGGCATCAGTATTATGGTCCGACACGTCACATATTCATTTACTACACAGTGATGGTAGTATTTGGAGACGTAAAGGAGAGCTTATTTGGATCTGTGCGTTCAAGAGACTGATCGTTTTGATGGAGGCAGTGTTATGGTATGGGGGGGGGGCTATATCACTGAATCACCGGACATGTCTTGCGGTTAAAAAAACAAAGCTGTAACAGCTTCATGCTAAATTGATGAAATATTGTGTCCCCAGGGTGCTTCTGTTTCTTGGCAGACTTCACTCCTCATGCATCACACTTTACTTTCTTAATGCCAATGATGTACTGACACTTCCATGACCATCTTTCCCAACAAGATTTAAGCCTGATCGAACACCTTTGAGATCAACTGGGGCAAGCTGTAAGGAGACATTATCTGATGCTAGTGCCACTACATCAGCTTGAAATTGCATTACCCAATGAATGGAATAACATTCCACAAGGTTGTATCCGTCATCTGGTGCAGTTGATGCCAACGAGATGCAGATCATGTGTAGGTACAAATGGAACACACATTCGGTATTGACACTGTGAGTTTGTGATTTAGCTGTGGTTTAACCCTTTACCACACAATTCCAACTATTAATGACCCAGAGAAAGAAGTCTTTTGAAAACTTAGGGGGAAAAGGAGAAAATGCTGGTTACCAGCATTTTCTCCCTTTCCCACAATGTTTTCTGCCCTTCCCAAAACAAATTTCAACTTTTCAGTCCTATTTATTTTGTCATCTGCAAATGCTTCCAATTTGGACAAATCTAGAATTGTGTCGTTTGGTGAAGAGTTAATTAAAGTTTCATTTAGTGACAAAAACTATAGTTGATAACCCAATTGGTTACCAGCATTTTCTTTTCCCATAATGTTTTCAAAAACCTTCTTCCTTGGGTCATTAAAACTCAGAATTATGCGGTAAAGGGATAGTGTGCTGTAAGCTGAAGAAAAAGGTCAGTAAATGGTAATGATGTTTACAATTGTTCTTATTTTGTAGGTGACCCAGTGGACTTGCAGAGACAGGTTTAACTGATTGGGTTGGATAACTGTTGACACTTGACTGATGGTTTTAAACAACAGGTTTCACTACTACACCATACACAGTCCACTCCTGCTAATCTGATGCATTAGATTTTTACTTCTTACTTCCAACTCAATGTCTCTGAGTCAAGTTGAGCATTAGTTACCACTATACCTACCTGAACTCCTCTATGATATATTACCATGATATAGTAGACACACATAAATGTAATGTAAGCAAGGCTGTTGGAGAGATGTGCTAAATGAAATTATGGGTTTAGGTGTAAAAGTGACATAGAATGTTATCACAGTGTGTGATAAAGTGTTGGTGATACTGCAGTTTATCAGCCGTTGGCTTTAAAGTTATCTCATTATTTTGCTAATATATCAAGTTAACAATACGAACAGACACAATGACCAAGTGGGCAGAAGGATTGCATGTGCCTCACATTCAGGCTAATGATGCAAAGGAGTTTTTGCTTGGTGGTACTTCCAAAGTGGACCAGGTGTTTCTGTCACACCAGTCTCCCAATCAGGAGAACACAAACTTTCAACTAGATATGTGCAACAACACTCTATCAAAACCCATCTCACCTAAAAGTGCAGAAAAGTTTAATTTTTCGGATTCAAAAGGACTGAACTGCTACCAAGTTACATTGTCTTCGATTCTGATAATCTCATGTATTTGCCTCCTCCTTGTTGTTTGTAGGGATTATATAAAAGATATGTTAGTTTGGATGGAGAATGTGGATTTAAGAGTGAGTTTTGTGATATTTTTGCTACTTTATACAGCTGTGTCATATCCAATGGCATGGGGTGTGATTTTGTTAATGTTGGCTTGCGGGTATTTATATGGGCTGATTTATGGTCCTATAGTTGTTGAAGTGTGTAGTTCAGTAGGTGTGGCTATTGCTCATGTAACAATGAAAAAGTTTTGTAGGAGTTTTATAATTAGAAAGTTTTATAATGATAATATGACAGCGGTGATAGCTGTGGTTAGCGGCAAGCATGGATTTAAAGTTGTAGCTTTAATGAGACTTACACCATTCCCCTTTGGTCTACAGAATAGTCTATTTTCAGTAAGTATATCTATTTACTGCTCCTATTTATAGTGAAGTTTCTACCCTGTTGTAATTTTTTAACCCTTACTACACGGGGTAACACAGAATAAACCTATCGGACATTTTCATCCTAGAAATACAACCCAAATACTTGCAATTTCATGCTTGCTTTGGTCTACAGTGTTTCAGCAAAGCAGACAGTGTAGATCAAAGATCTGGCTGTATGTTTTGTGCAGCCTGATCTTGATCTGCACTGGCCGCAAAGGCAACTATAGTAGCGAAAGGTGCTTTAAGGATTAAAATCAATGTTTGGGTGTACATACACATTAAATTTGTCATCTGCAAATGTTTTCAAATTGGATCTGTCCAAAGTTTTGTTGTATGGTAAAAAGTTAATTGTGGTTTTCCATCAATATTTAGTTGATGACTACAGTGCTTTTTAAATCTTAAATGTAAATATCCTGACAAACATTGTACATGTAATGGGCATTAAGTTTTCTTGTCAGCCCTTATCCCTTCACCAAACAATCCTGTGTTTAACCCTTTCCCAAACGACAAATTTTGGACTGGTCCAAATTCAAAGAGTTTGCAGACGACAATTTTAAATTTGATGAAAACGGCAGAAAGGTCTTAAAAAGGGTAGAAAACTCTGTGGTAAAAGGAGAAATTGCTCGTTACGAGCAATTTCTCCTCTTCCCACAGTGTTTTCAAAAGACTTGTACTGCAGACACGTGAAAACGAGGGCTTGTTTGGGAAAGGGTTAAGGGACCCCTCCGTACAGGTTTATGAAACATTTTGGGAAATGAAGAAAATGCTGGTTACCAGCATTTTCTCCTCTTCCCACAATGTTTTCCAAAGGCTCCTTCTCCAGGGTCGTTAGATCTCGGGACTGTGTGTTAGAGAGTTAATCTAAACAGTCATGTCTTTGACCCTACCCCAAGGAAGATTTCTAAACTGGACCAAATTGAAAACATTTGCAGATGACAATTTAAATGAAGCTCAAATGGTAAGTTATGTATTGGATAGGGTACAAAACATTGTGGGAAAAAGGAGAAAATGCTGGTTACAGGCATTTTCTCCTTTTTCCACAATGTTTTCAAAAGCCTTCTCTTACAGGGTCGTTAAAACTTGGGATTGTATGGTAAAGAATTAACTCTTTACCAAACAACAAAAAAGCATTTGCAGAGTAGAAAATGAAGGTGACTGAAAAATTGAAATTTGTTTTGGGAAAGGTTGAAAACATTTTGGGAAAGGGAGAAAAGGCTCGTTACCAGCATTTTCTCCTTTTCCCACATTGTTTTCAAATGGCTTCTTTCTGAGAGTTGTTAAAACTCAGGATTATGTGGTAAAGAGTTAAAACTTTAGCCTGTGTCAAAACTTTCAAAGCCAGAAAAAAAGGCAAAATGTATATAACCAACAACTGCATGTATTAATATGCATTTAGATACCACATAGAATAATTGTGATGATTTTTAAGTACTATTAAAAAAAAAATAGATATGTGAAGAAAAAGCAGGTTAACTCTTTGCCAGATAGCAGAATTTTAGACTTGAGTAAACTGAAAGCATTTGCAGATAGTAAACTAAATTTGGCTGATTAGATGGACTTTGTATTTTGGAAAGGAGAAAATGTTATTGGAAAAGGAGAGAGTGCTATTTTCTACCATCAGAACTGTAAATTGTTTGGTAAAGTGTTAACCCTTTACCACAAAATTTCTAATTTGAACAAACCAGAGAAGGAAGCCTTTTTATAACATTGTGGGAAAAGGAGAAAACTGGCACCCAAGATATTCAATCATCTGAACCACATTTGAATTGTCATCTGCAAATGCTTTCAATTTGGATAGTTCTACATTTTCTTCATGTGATAAAGAGTTAACCCTTTACCACATGACAAAATTTTACACTCTTTCAAATTGAAAGCATTTGCAGACGACAAACTAGATATTGCTCATATGGTGACATATTATGTCTGTAAAAGCACAGGTTACCAGCATTTTCTCCTTTTCCCACAATGTTTTCAAAAGGCCTCTTACTCAGGGTCATTAAAACTCGAATTGTGTGGTAAAGGGCTAATAGAGAAGTTGTAACAGTTTCCTGGGCGCAAGACTTTAGCTGGAGGTTTGCAGAACTTTGGTCTAGTGACAGCTGGTTGTCACTGGACCTTACCAAAAATAATTGGGCCACTCTCTGGCAAGAGGGAGTTTAATACATCTCTGTGATGCATTATACCAAGAAAATTTAATTATTATCACATAATTATTCATTTATTGATCCATAACAATGTATTTTGTTGCACAACAGGCTAAATCTAGAGGTAGATTGGTCCTTGGACATGCAGAAAATTTACAAAAGCAGAAAGTTTTGACCCAGGTCAAGTCTGAGCAGGCTGACCAGGTTGGTACTTTGTGCAGATGCATTAAACCATCCTTTCACAGAGCATGACTCAACTACATGTATATAGTCTTGTATCAATGTTAGGGTCAAAGTTTTGTTCAGAGGATATTCTTCCCACCAAATCTGATATCATAATATAAGTTGGTTAACCCTTTACCAAACAATCCAGTGTTTTCACATTCCTGAGAAAGAGGCCTTTTGAAAACATTGTGGAAAATGGAGAAAATGCTGGTAATCTTCTCCTTTTCCCACAATGTTTTCTATCCTGTTACAAAACCTTAGGTTCAGTTGTACCACATTTGAATTTGTTGCCTGTAGCTGATTCCAATTTGGAAGGGGGCTAAAACTCTTTACCACACATTCCTAAGTTCTAAGAACCCTGAAGAAGAAAGGCTTTTGAAAACATTGTGGGAAAAGAAGAAAATGCTGGTAACCAGCATTTCCTCTTTGGGTTGTAAAATCATGAGATTGTTTGATAAAGGATAAACTCATTTCTTTGGAATAAATTTACAACAGATGACTTTGAAAGCATCATTGTAAAATAGGGCTATTCAACATGAATCATAGGATCCTGAGTGGCTCTGTGGTAAAGTGTAGGACTCATAACATGAAGGCCTTGGATTTGAGCCTCACTGGAAGCACTGTTTTTTTGTAGGAGTGTCCTTGGACAAGAGGCTTCAGAGTCCTAGCCTTTTACTGGTGAAATCCAGGACATACATGAATTTGTTAGCTGTTGCTGCTTAAATAGTGTTGAAAGAAGTGTAAAACACTGTTTAACCCTTTCCCAAACGACAAATTTTGGACTGGTCCAAATTGAAAGAGTTTGCAGACGACAATTTTAAATTTGATGAAAATGACAGAAAGTTCTCCAAATGGGTAGAAAACACTGTGGGAAAAGGAGAAATTGCTCGTTACGAGCAATTTCTCCTTTTCCCACAGTGTTTTCAAAAGACTTGTACTGCAGACACGTGAAAACCAGGGCTTGTTTGGGAAAGGGTTAATAACCCTTTACCACACAATCCTGACTTTTAACGACCCTGAGGAAGGAGCCTTTCAAAAACATTGTAGGAAAAGTAGAAAATGCTGGTAACCAGCATTTTCTCATTTTCCCACTTTTAAGCCAGCAGAGCTTATGTCATGGTATGGTTTCAGTCGTCAGTCTGTCCGTCTGTCCGTCAGTCTTTTTCTTGTTTATGCGATAAAGTCTTCATTTGTGGTCCGATTTTCGTGAAACTTGCAGAGTTGCTTTATCTCATCAATAGCTTGAACCCTATTGATTTTGAAAAAAATCTGACAGTCAGTGCGGAAAAAGTAGCCATGTAAAGTTCAAAATTTCAGTTTCTTGTTTAAATGATTTAGTCTGCATTTGTGGTTGGATTTTCGTGAAACTTTCACAGTTTGTTTATCTCATCAATAGCTTGTACCCTATTTATTTCGAAAAAAACCTGACAATCAGTGTGGGAAAAGTAGCCATTTGAATTCCAAAATTTCAATATAAGGGCAGCATTTGTAGTCAGATTTTCATGAAACTTGCACAGTTGCTTTGTATCATCCACAGCTTTAACCCTATTAATTTTGAAAGAAAAATCAATGATCGGTATGGGAAAAGTAGCCAATTTGGCTGGACTCCAAACAATTGGTTTTGAGAAATTGTACTTCATTTTTTTTCCACTATTTGTTCAATTCACCATGCCTACTTATGCTGTCTTATAGGGTTTAAGCCCAGTTGCAACAATAGCTCCTCCTCCATTTTTTTGTGTTTACTTTTTAGCTCCACTGGCCGAAGGCCAGCGGGCTTATGTCATGGCCCGGTGTCCATCCGTCTGTTTGTCCGTCCGTCCATTAACTTTTATTTCGAACATCTTCTTGTCTAAAACTACCCATCCAATTTTCATGAAACTTCACAGAAATGATCCTGCCATAGTCCTCTTCAGAATTCTTGAAAGAATTTGATTCCTTCAAAAACTCTGGTTGCCATGGCAACAAAACTGAAAAATATTGGAAATCTTTAAAAATCTTCTTGTCTGAAACCATATGGCCTAGGGCTACTAAATTTGGCATGTAGCTTTATGTAGTAGACCTCTATCATGTTTCTTCAAATTATAGCCCTGGGGTCAAAATTGGCCCTGCCCCAGGGGTCACAGAGGCTTATATAGAGAAAACTTTAAAAATCTTCCTGTACCTAGCCATAAGGCCTAGAGCTACCAAATTTTGCATGTAGCTTTATCTAGTGGGCCTCTACCAAGCGGGCCAAAAGTTTAGCCCTGGGGTCAAAATTGGCTCCGCCGCAGGGGTCACAACTTTTACATGGGCTTACATAGTGACAACTTAAGAAATCTTCCTGTACCTAGCCATAAGGCCTAGAGCTACCAAATTTTGCATTTAGCTTGATCTAGTGGGGGTCTACCAAAAGTGCCCAAATTACAGTCCTGGGGTCAATTTGGCCTCATGCTTGGGGGGGTGGGGGGGGGGTTCACAAGATTTACATGGGCTTATATAGGGAAAACTTTTAAATCTTGGTGTACATAGCCATAAGGCTTAGGGCTACCAAATTTTGCATAATTATAACATTATCTTGTGAACAACTACAAAGAGGGCCCAAGTTACAGCCCTAGGATCAAGTTTGGCCCTGCACCAGGGGTCACAAGTTTTACATGGGTTTATGGAGTGAAAACTTCAGAAACCGTCTTGTTACTAGCCATAAGGTAAAGAACTCCCAAATTTGGCATGTTATTCTTCTAATACACATATTCCCCATTTAGTCCGACTGTAGCCCTGGGGTCAAAGTTTTATAAGGGCTTATATAATGAAGACCTCTCGACAATCTTCTTGTTTCTAACCATAAAGCATAGGACTAACAAATTTGGCATGTTTTGAGCTTTGGGATCAAAATTTGTCCCACTCCAGGGTTCACAAATTTTAGATAGGCTTACATAGTGAAAACTTAAGATATCTTTTTTTATCCTTACTGTAAGGCCTAGGGCTATAAAAATTTGGCATGCCAATTCATATTGTAGACTTGTACCAAGATTGTTCCATCTTTTTCATTGAAACCACTCTTCCAATTTTGACCAAACTTTACAGATCTCATCTTGCCATGATGTTCTTCAGAATGTCTTCAAAGAATTAAGTTCTGACAAAAGGTGTGGTTGCTATGGCTACAGAACTGAAAAATATTGAAAAACCTTTAAAAATCTTTCCCAAAAGCTTGTATTTACTAACGTCATTGTAGCCCATGAAAAAGATACTGCTTTTTAGCTCCACAGGCGTTAGGCCATCAAGCTTATCATCTCTGAAACTGCTTCATTCAGTAAGTCCCAAGCTTTACATAGGCTAATATAGTGAGAACTTAAAAGGTCTTCTTGTTCCTTACCTTGAGTTACAGCTGTAATATTGTATGAGTGTAATCTAAATAACCTCGTCCAAAGTTATTCAAGTTATGTCAAAATTAGTCCTATCTCATGGGTCATAAATATGTGCTTATAGCATGAAAATTCAAAACATTTTTTTGCTCCTAACCGCAAACCCAAGGGCTACCAAATCTGGATCACTTTTGATTTTTTTTTGAAATTAGCCTTGCATCAGGGGTCTTATGTTTACAAAGGCTTCATATGAACGAAACTTGAAAATCACCTTATTTATAACCATACAGCATAGACTTGTATTATTTTGGTATGTGGCTTTATCTTGTGGACCTCTACCAGGGTTCAAGTAATTATAGCTCTGGGATCAAAAATGGCTTTGCCCTGCGGGTCTCAACTTTCAAATGGGCTTTTACAGAGAAAACTTTGTAAGTCTTCATTTTGAAACCATTTGGCTCAGAATTGAAATGTTTAGTATTTATGGTTTATATGAGCCAGTGGAGCGATACAGGGCCATCATGGCCCTCTTGTTTCCTATTTACATCATGAATTCATTATGTATGCTAGAAAAAAAGCAAAGTCAATGCCAGTAGAGCAATTCAGGCCCTCAAGGGCCTCTAGTTTGTATTTGTGTATGTGAGAAATGAGGTATTGCCTTTAACCCTTTACTAAACAATCCCAAGTTTTACATCCTGAGGAAGATGTCTTTTAAAAACATTGTAGGAAAAGGACAAAATGCTAGATCAGTAGCATTTTGTCCTTTCTTACAATGTTTTCAAAAGGTCTCTTGTTCAGGGTCGTTAGAACTTGGGATTCTATGGTAAAGGGTTTATAATTACATAAAGAAGGACAGGTTTGACTTTGACAATTATTGATTTTTCTTTTCTGTTTCTTTTTTTTAGCTCACAGATATACCTCTTTCAACGTATTTAGCAGCGACCTCCATAGGACTTTTACCAACGGCAATTTTAAACTGTTACATGGGTTCTACATTAAGATCTATGAACGATATACTTACAGATGGAACTAGTCAGAAAACTGGCTATATAGTTTTAGTTGTGCAGGTAAGTGAAAGATTATGCTTTGGTTTAGCTCTTTACCAAACGACAAAATTTTAGACTGATCCAAATTGAAAGCATTAGCAGATGACAAAACAAGTTTGACTCAGAAATCTGAAATTTCTTTATGGTTGGGTAGAAAACATTGTGGGAAAAGGAGAAAATGCTGGTTACCAGCATTTTCTCCTTTTCCCACAATGTTTGCAAAAGGCTTCTTCCTCATGGTTGTTAAAAGTCAGGATTGTGTGGTAAAGGGCTAACTCTTTACCAAACTAAACTTTTAGACCTGTTCAGATTGAAAGCATTTCCAGATGACAAATTCATTGTAACTCAAATGATAGGATTTGTCTTTGGAATGGTAGAAAACATTGTGAGAAAAGGAAAAAAATGCTAGTAACTAGGGATTGAATGTTAACCCTTAACCAGATGACAAATTGAAAGCATTTGCAGACGACAATTTCAGTGTGGCTCAGATGGTGCAATTTTTGATCGATAGGGTAGAAAACAATGGTTACCAGCATTTTCTCCTTTTTGCACAATGTTTTCAAAAGGCTTCTTTCCTAGGGTTGTCAGAAGGTGGTATAGTGTAGTACAGTGCAGTATAGGGTTAAAGGAGTTGTCAATACCTCCTGAATCAAATTGACAGACATCTTTGAAAACCTCCCTCTTAGCCCTTATCTTAACAACAATTCTTTTACATTCCTATTTGAGAGGAACTGCAGACAACAAAAACTTGGTACAAATGTGTTGAAGGTTTCTAATTAAGTAGAAAATATTGTGGGAAAAGGAGAAAATGCTGGTAGCCAGTATTTTCTCCATTTTCCACAATGTTTTCAAAAGCTTTCTTCCCTTAGGGTCCTTAAAAGTTAGGATTGTGTGGTAAGGCGAATGAATGATGATGCTAACTTACAGTGTGTTAACTGACTATTTTCAGATAATCCTTGGAATAGCTCTTACATGCTTTGTTGTCCATAAAGCTCGTATGGAACTGAAGAAAGCTGTGGAAACAGAGGAAGAAAGGAAAGAACAGAATCCTATGCTGACAGAAGTGGTACATGGAGGGAAGGTGGATGATCAGACTGGGTTTGAAGAACAGCCTCTACCTGGTCTTAAAGATACAAATGTAATTAATGGTTATGTGGAGAGATCAAGGTTGTTAAACTGATGTTACAAGAGGTTTTTGAGATGTTAACCCTAGGTCAAGATGACGAAATTTTGGACTTGTTCATAAACAAAGCATTGAATAAATGTGGCTGAAGTTATGAGATTTGTCTTTGAGAAGGAAGAGAACATTGCAGGAAATGGAGAAAATGCTTGTTACTTCAAAGAATACTTGAAAATTAATAAAAAATCAAAGTGGTGAAAGCACTGGTGTGGCATTTGTCAAGGCAGCCATTGTATGGAATTAATAATTTGAAAAATAAACAAACAATAATATGGGACGAACAAGCCCAAATGAACAAGTCAAGGGACAAACTGGTTTTGGGACGAACACGGTCAAGAGTCAAAGGTTGTGTGTATCATTGCGCCAATAGAAGGCCATAGCGGGTATAGATATTTTCAATTAAAAAAAAAAAAGAAGTTTTCACATGGATTAATGGCCTAATCCAGTTTATTTTAATACGCTGCTGTTAATTATATATCTGAGTGTTATCGAAACACTTATTTGTCTTAGAAAAATTTAGTTTAATTGGGTTTACTTCCTTTGGCTGTGCACAAAATACAATACACAATTTTCAAAATTCGGTATTGAACTCAGAGTGGCATCGTCTTTGACAAATGCCACAAAAATAATCTTGCTCCAAACGGTAAACTGTAAAGCATGGTATTTAGCACCGCGTGGTGGACACCTACCAAGACTATAGAGTGACCAATGGATGGTCAAGACAGCCACACAGAGAACATTTGATATGATGGATGATATTCTGATCGGCCTTTTTCTATTTTGCTCACCAAAATTTTTGTTTATATGGATTGTGATTCTGTTCAGTTCACGGAGTTACTGGTAAATGTATATATAATTGAGCCATACTCTGGCAAAAAGGAGCTAAATGCATCTCCGTAATGCATGATACCAAGCACATCGTCACATAATAATGAATCCATAAAATCCATTTTGCACAACAAGTGACTGAATCAAGAGGTACACTGGTCCTTTGGAATGCAGAAAATTGACCAATGGCAAAAGGCAAAAAGTTTTGACCCATGTCAGTCTGCGTGGACTGGGCAGGCTGACATGGGTCGAAACTTTTTGCAGATACATTAAGCCTCCTTTTCACAGAGCATGGCTCAATTTTAAGTTTCTTTACAGCTTTATTTTCAGCTGCACTTTTCAAAGGTCAGCAAGCTTATCATCATGGCCTGGTGTCTGTTGTGGGTGTATCCATAAGTGCATCCATAGACTGTTAGTGAAACATCTTCACTGAAACTCCCATCCAAGTTGCACTTAATTTCTGATAATTATGCATGTACTCTTGTTTTCTTTTTATAAATCAGTGTCAAGGAGATATAGAGCATCTTACATGAGTTTTTATGTATTATCGTTTTTATCAAACGAGTTGACTGAAATGTATGACGCGAACCTTGGCGAGCGTCAAATACATTTTAGACAACGATTTTGATAAAAATGATAATACATTAACATGAATGTGAGATTCTATCTGTCACATAAAATGAATGACACAAATAAGTATCCTGCATCTTCAGCCCATATACCATTCACGGGTCCATGTTTAAATGTGTAGTTCGGTTTCAAATGTGAACATACACAAGCAGACAGCTCTTTGACGTTTACACCGAAAGTAGAATAAAACAGTTTCTAGAGTGGGTAAGTTCACCTTTTTCTACAATATTGTTGATCTTAAAAAAAAAAAGGTCTCTACATTTTGTGGTTTTATTAAATATGAAAATTAAAAACTTTTCACACGTATACATTTTAGCAACAATGACGTCATTTTTCTGCGAAACGGCATATTAGTACAAATTCTGGCACATGCCGTGGCAGGTTTCTCTGGCATCCCATGTCCATGACTAAAATCTGATCAGAGCCGGACCCAAAGAACGATAATACACTAGTGTATTATCAAAAATAAGTCATGGGTTTATGCACTGCTGGAGGAGGTTTTATGGGATAAATCTGGATCAAAAAAAACTGGAATTAAGATCTTCTTCATCAAAGCCTTATGTTTAAGTATTTCCAAAAAATCATGAGTGTCCATGCATAGGCCTGATACAGATTTGAATTCATTTGGTGTCTTGGTCTATTAACCCTTTACAACACAATCCCGAGTTTTAACAACCCTGGGAATGAAGCCTTTTGAAAACATTGTGGGAAAAGGAGAAAATGCTGGTAACCAGCATTTTCTCCTTTTCCCACAATGTTTTCTAACCTACCAAATACAAATTCCACCACTAGAGCCACATTTAAATTGTCGTCTGCAAATGCCTTCAATTTGGACAAGTCTACATTTTTGTTGTGTGGTAAAGAGTTTAAAAAAATATGACCATGAAGAGTAATGATATTTCTACCATGTAACCTTTATGTATTAACCCTTTACCAGTCACACCAACATTTAACAACCCTGATAAAAGGGGCTTTTGAAAACGTTGTGGGAAAAAGAGAAAATGCTGGTTAACACCACAATGTTTTCTACCCTTCCGGAAACAAATTTTGTCGTTTGCAAATGCTTTCAGTTTTGACAAGTCAAATTTTCTTGTTTGTTGGGGAGTTAATAATAGAAAAAAACAGATGTTGGGTCACAGCAGTTGTATTTCTGCTTGCATGAATTACAAAACTCAGACATAATTGACCCAGTACATGCCATTTATGGTTCATGTGCTATATATGCCAGTGGAGTAAAACAGGGCCACAATGGCTCTCTTGTATTCCAAATTTAGTTGTTACTGAAAAATGTTACTTGTTGAAAGTGATTTTGAAATCTAGGAAATTGACAAGAAACTTGTTATTAAGCCTTAAAGCGCCTTTCATGACTATAGTTGCCTTTGCGACCAGTGTAGATCAAGATCAGACTGCACAAAATGTGCAATCTGATCAAATGATCTACACTGTCCACTTTGCTTATCCATATAGACAAATGTAAAGCCCCATTCTCACTGTCACGGTGCTGGTCCTGGTACACCCCGATGGTAGGATGCCGGTATACTGTGATGATCCAGGACTGTTTTCATGAAAAATGAATTGCATTCTCATAATTATTACCGGCATTGCCCCAGTGTATCTTTCAGTTGGAACCCGGGGTAGCTACGTTTGTTTCCAGTTTCCCACAGAGTAGTTACGATGCAGGCTGGTGTGTTTCCCGGTGAAGCCTGGTGTGACCCCAGTTATTGCCGGTGGTGTCCCGATTATCTCCAGCATCGTCGCGGCATGCCACGGTTGTACCCCAGTGATGTGCTGGTCTTAACGGATGTTACCCAGATGTGATATTATTCAAGGCAAAAACGTCAAACAAGATCATTTCTCTAGTCACGCTGAGAAAGAACAAGCAAAAAAGTCTGTAACGGTAGATGAGCCAGCATCGGATGAGGATTCTGCTGTTGGGCAATCACCTTCGCCACCACCTCATCTTGAAAGAGAACCGTCACCATCGCTGACGCAGAATCAGCCCAAAAGCGTCAAAGAATGTATTCATAACCATATTCACTACTGATATCTGCTGGAATTTGCATATAAATATAAGCATATCAGAGCACTGAACCGTTTTTCTTCATAACTGCACCGTCTTTGATCATGGTGGTGCCGGGTCGTCAGGCATGAACCCAGTTCCGCTGGGCCAGTGCCTGATAAAACGGGGCTCTGCCGGCCCTAACTGTAGGTGTACCGTCATTTTCCGGGTACAAACGGGGCGTAACTGGCCAATGAACTGGGTAATACCCTCCCATTTCCTAGCTGCACCGGGATGAAACGGGGCTTTACCGGGGCTGTTCCGGGGCTTACTGCGGCCCACAACACTCCCGGAATGCTACGGTTTATCACGGTTGGGGGAGGGTACAGCCCCGGCATCGGCCTGGAAACCCCCGGTTTAAGGTGGTCTTAGACATTTTAAAACAACCAGGGCTGTTAGCCGGTTCGTCACGGTTCATACCAGAACACCCGGAAAGTTCACGGTACCGCCAGGGTTTTCTCCCTGTTCGTCATGGTTCTCGAACCAGGGCTCACCGGGGTCGCCAAACTGGGACAGTGAGAATGGGGTGTAACCATGAAATAGCAATTTTTAGGGTCTTATGTTTGGACAGAAAATGTCTGTTGGGTGTATTCGGTGGTCTAAGGGGTAACATTGTTTGTTCCCCTAGATTCCCTGATACAGAACCCTGAAAACCAGTATATGTAATATTTTTACTACACTTATTACTTTGATACTTTTGCTCTCCATGTGTTATGTTTTATTCCATTTATGAAATAAGTTTCAAAAAGATATGTATTTATTGTTTTTTGGTGTTTTTTTTTTTTTTTTAGGACTCATTGTTACTGCTACATGTGTCTTGCCAAAGCTTAGATCCATAATTTATGTTGTAGAAGTCATTAAATAAAATTTGAACCACAGTATTAACTTTCCTAGTATGTACCTCTATTGCTATAAAGAGACATAAAAGATTTTTGATACATTATCTGAGGTCAGAAGATTAAGTTTGAAGCCCATTTTAATCAAGATTAAGACTTCATTTGTTTTCTTGTTCAGCTTAAAATAGATCAAACTCTTTATTCTACAAAAAAGGTTTGGACTTTGTAAAATTTGAAGCATAAAATATGTGGAATAAAGGATGATACTTGCCTTTTAACTGGTAGAAGACATTGTTTGAATAGGTGAAAATGCTGGTAGTGGGCATGTCTCCTTTTTACTATGATGTTTTCAAAATCCCATATTTCCAGGATCATTTAACTCTTTACCACACAATCCCGAGTTTTCATGACCCTGAGGGAGAAGTCTTTTGAAAACATTGTGGGAAAAGGAGAAAATGCTGGTAACCAGCATTTTCTCCTTTTCCCACAATGTTTTCTACTCTTCCCAAAATAATTTTTAATTTTTTAATCACATTTATTTTGTCGTCAAAATTTGTGCCAGTCAAAAATTTTGTCATTTGGTAAAGAGTTAAAGATGGCATTGCTCGGAAGAGTTAAATGTATAAAACTAGCATTTAACATATTTTCAGTTTCTCTTTATAAAGAAATTTAGTACAGCAGGAAGTTTCAGTTAGCAAGTAGATAGCAAAATTTTGAAAGTATTTATAAGTGGCAAATTAAGTGTGGTTCAACGATTGGATTTTATCTTTAAAAAAAAAGTTTGAAAGGGTAGAAAACATTGGCTACCAAGGTTTTATCCTTTTAATGCAAAAGCTGTTTTCTGCATATCTATTAACCCTTAGAGCGCTGAATTTATGAAATAAACCTTTTCAGTGAAGAAAATCATCTGAAATATTGTCATTTCAAGGTTGTTTTAGCCAGAAGGTGTATTGAAGTAGCTGACAGTGTAGATCAAAGATTCGACTGCACGTTCTGTGCAGTCTGATCTTGATCTACACTGTCAGCAAAAACAAGTTAAATTGGTTTCAGCGCTTTAAGGGTTAAAACACTAGATTGGTTGGTAAAGGGCTTAAAAAGAAAATTGTTTCATTAGGATAAACCTGCGCAGTGTAGAAATTATGATGGAAGCAAGTTAGATTTGAGCCATGCCCTAGCAAAAGGGGGCTTAATGCATCTGTGAAAAGCACTGACCCAGGTCAGCCTACATGGTCTTTGCCAGCTGACCTGGGCCGAAACTGTCCGCTAATGGTCAATTTTCTGTATGTCCAAGGACCAGACTACCTTGTTATTAAGTTGGTTGCTGAAAATGTGGCTATTATGGATCCATAATTATATGACGACTTGCTTGGTATCATGGATCACAGAGATGTATTGAGCTCCCTTTTGCTATAGCATAGCTCATATATATTATTTGCTAATCACAATTGATGTTTTGTGATATGTAAATCATGTCATGAGTAGTCGTTTTTATTTGTGTATTTATTTACAGCTTACCTGACTGAGCATGTAAAGCACGTTCGAAGCTTTTGTGATCACTTACTGTCTGTTGGCTGTGGTCATTTTCATATGCCTGTTCGCTCTGTGTTCATCGATTGTTAACAATTTTATGAAGACCTTCTGCTTTATGAATCTTTTGTCTGGCATGCTCAAAATTTTGTATGCTGCCACATCAAGTCAGGAAGAAAAATGTTGTTCAACCCTTTACCAAACAATCTCTAGGTTTGTCATCTCTGAGGAGAGAACTTTTGAAAACATTGTGGGAAAAGGAGAAAATGCTGGTAACAGCATTTTCTCTTTTCTCACAATCTTTTCTGTTATAGAAATAAAGCTCTTTTGTATCAATTTTAAATTTGATGCCTGCAGCAGTTTAGAATTTGAATTTGTTTGAGAAAGTGCTGGCTTACTTTGGTAATATGAGCAATACTTGCTGAACTCGGAAAATTTTCATGAAAAACCTTTACCTGAACCGGAAGTCAGAATGACACCGACACATAGAAACTGGGCACAGATATTCTGCACTGCGTATATGTACAAGTAATGATCTCAATTAGACTTTTTACACATTTGTTAAAGGTTAAAATTGTTTAAAAAATAATCCTGCCTCATTGGAGTTCATGTACATGTTTTGTTGTTTGGTATGGAGTGAGTGATAGAGCAGCAGATGTTGGGTCACAGCAGTTTTATTTCTTCTTGCATGAATTTCAGACCTCCGACGTAATTAAATGCAAGACATTGAGCTTGTAAATTTTGTATATAGCCGTTATAAACTTGGTCAAATTTGCTGATTGAGTCAAAAATTGGCCTTGATTTCATTTTTGTATGTACTTATTAATTGATTTATACAGGATTATGAGGGACTTGTTGTTAGCTCATGGTGAGTTTTTGTTATAGTGCTGTTGTCAACATTTGCCACATTTTTTGTCCATGAAACTTTGTAGTTATGTCTGTCAAGATTGTATCATGTACAAGTTCAAAAATGAGTTTAGCTCAGCATTTATGCAACTTACTCAGAAAGTTTGTCTTCTTACCACCTATACATATTTTGTTTTTATATGATGACATTATTTTTTTTTTCACAATTTGATAAGTATGGCCTGCCGCCATCTTGTCATTTATCAAGGGAATTTATGATAAGACAATCCTAGTCCTCGTATTAAGTTGAACCGTAGTCTGGGAAGGGGGGCTTAATTCATCTCCCTAATGTACTGTACTGAGTCATCACATAATTATGGATCCATAAAATCCATTTTGTCAAACAACCAACTGAATCATGAGGTAGAAAAGTACTTGGACATGAAAATTTACCAAAAGCAAACAGTTTTGGCAAAGGTCAGTCTGCACGGACTCCATACTTTTTGCAGACGCAATGGCTTGTTTGTAAACTTTGCTCAGATATTTATATGCTGTGGATTTGTGTTTTTTATTTTATTCCAGGTTGTTGCCATATATGTAGAGCTCTAGCATGATAAATCTTTTCATTATCAATTTATATATATTGTTTGCAGTTTTTATTATGCAGATTTATGTTAAAAATCATTTACAGTGACAAAGTACATATACAAAATCAATCAAAGCACTTTGTTTGTATACAAATATCTAATTAAGTCATGCTCTGTGAACAGGGAGCTTAATGCATCTGTGAAAAGTTATTTTTTGCTTTTGGTCAATTTTCTGTTTATCAAAGGACCAGTCTACCTTATGATGCAGTCAGGTGTTAGACATAATGGATTTTATGGATCCCTAATTATGTGATGACTTGCTTGGTATCATGCATCACAGAGATGCATTAAGCCCCCTTTTCACAGAGCATGGCTCATTTATTACAGTATATACCTGCTTACCCTGAATGAGTTTTTTTCCTTTAACTCTTTACCAATCGACAAAATTTTACACATGTTCAAATTGAAAGCATTTGCAGACGACAAATTAAATGTTGCTAAAATGGTGATTTCTGCCTTAGTTAGGGTATAAAACATTGTGGGAAAAGGAGAAAATGCTGGTTACCAGCATTTCCTCCCTCCTTTTCCCACAATGTGTTCAAAAGGCTTCTTTCTCAGGGTCGTTAAAAGTTGGGATTGTGTGGTAAAGGGTAAATGTGAACAATACTCTGCTGGAGTTCTAGATCCATTGTGATTATGATATGAAATCCATATACCCCATTTTAATTGGGCATTGTTATTTTTGTAAGGTTCATATTTGTTAATTTATATGTTCAAATTTTTGTTTCTGATTAATGGCACTATTTATGTATTATTGTATCTCAAAGATGTAGTGGGCGCATGAAATGTATGAATATTGGGGAAAAATTACTGCATTGAAATAAAAGTTAAAGAGATTGTGTGAAGTGTGTACTGCATGTTGACATAAAACATTTATGTTTCTATCTGCATCAGAGTGGGACCAGTGAATAAAACTGGTTCTTACTGTTTCAGTGAAAATCTGGCATTTACAAGTTTGCTGAAGGTCATTTTCATTAACCATTACCAAATGACAAAATTTGAGTCCAGCTCAAATTGAAAGCATTTGCAGACGACAAAATAAATGTGACTGAAAGATTAAAATTACTCTGGGAAGGATAGAAAACATTGTGCGAACAAGCAGAAAATGCCGGTTACCAGCATTTTCTGCTTTTCCAACAATGTTTTCAAAAGGCTTTTTTCTCTGGGTTGTTAAAAGGGATTGTGTGGTAAAGGGTTAGGTCTATGGTTCAAAAGTTCCATGTCCAGTTGTGCTGTTAAACCATGGAAACATCACGATCCACATATCCTCTCATGTTGTAGTTAAACTTTAAAATACTTAACACAGTTACTCTGTATATTGGGAAGGGTCCTGTGTGGCTAAGTTGTAAAGTGTAGGACTGGTGACCTGGAAGCCCTGTGTTCGAGCCTCACTGGATCCTCTGGGTTTTTTGTGGGAGTGTCTTTGGGCAAGACACTTCAGAGCCCTAGCCTAGTACTGCTGAAACCCAAGAAATACATGAATATGTGAGCTGTCTCCGTGATAGGACTGAAATGTTTAAAGCGGCATAAAACACTATTCAATCAATCAATATTCTGTATTAGGATATGATTTATAACCACCATATTATCTGATCAACTTGTTTGTCCTGAACTAATATAAATGAAGGGGACTTAAGTTTTCTTTCAAGTCAATCAGATTGGTAAACTCTTTAGGCCTGCCACTCAATCCTGAATCTGATGACAACACCTTTTGAAACCATTGTGGGAAAATGAAGAAAATGCTGGTAACCAGCATTTTTTCCTTTTCCAACAATATTTTTTACCCTTTGAAAGATAAATCCTTTCATTTTAGCCACATTTGATATTTTAAATTTAAATATAGGTTGGACAAGTCTAAAATTTTGTGGTTTGGTTAACTGTCTATAGGTTCCAATCGAATACTTGACACAGTTGTTCTGTTTTGGGTTTTATTATATACCATAAATTTTTCCAGCTGAAATACATGCGTTGCACGCAGATAAAATAACACACGACAGAAAAAATCTGTATCTACATACTGTGAAATACGGTTCCAAATATGGCATAGATGATGTAACTCACACATGGAAAATACACACATTGATTTGTGATTTGACTGGTCAAAATTTAGGCAAGGATATTTATCTGCCATTCATAAAAATGACGTTATTAGCTACTACACCATTGATTGTTTTATTTTGTTCACCATTTTACAAATAAAAAGCCCAGAACTGCAAAATTTTTTCGTTGAAAGTTGCAGGTATATAATAAAAGGAATATTGTGTTGTAGTAACTTTCTTGGTACCTGTATTTACTTTTCGCTGCGTAAGAAAATTTTGACATCTTGCTCGACATTTGGTCTCGCTCGATGTCAAATTTTCTCACTCTGCGCGAATTAAATACACCAGGAATTTTACTACATAATATTCCGTATATATCTTGACACGGCTGTTCTGTTTTGGGTTATATGTATAATCACTTTCTAGTAACTTGTTTCTCCCCTACAAGTGTCAGTGAGAGGGACTATAAGATTACTGTCTATCAATCAGATAAGTTTACTGACTATGGGTCAATTGCCACTGCGTCCTTTTACCCTCTGTCCTCTTAAATCTATATCCTGATGTGACTTAACCCTTTACCTATTACCAAACAATGATATCAGATTTTAACAATCCTGAGGAAGGAGGCCCTTAAAAATAGTATGCAAAAGAGGAGAAAATGCTGATAGTTATTGTTTTCCAATTTTGCCGCTATGTTTTCTACCCTTCTGAAGACAGAAATCATCATCTGAGCAATATTTAATAGGTTGTCTGCATATGATTTCAAATCATCAGAGTCTGAAATTTTGTTGTCTTGTGAAGAGTTAAAAAGCTCAATATGTGTAGCTTACCCTTTACCACATGTTAAAATTTGAGACTTGCCCTTAACATTTTAGACTTGCGCAAGTTGAAAGCATTTGCTTGAAATGAGAAAAGATCCTGCCATGGCCCTCTTTAGAATTCCACCAAAGAATTGGATTCCAGCCAAAACTCCTGTTGCCATGGCAACAAAACTGAAAAATTTTGAAAATTTTTGAAAATCTTCTCTGTCCAAAATCATAAGGTCTTGGGTTGCCAGATTTGGTATGTAGCTTCATCTCATGGACCTCTACCAGAATTCGTCAAATTCTAGCCCTTGGGTCAAATTGGCCCCGTCTCGGGGGGAGGGGGGTGTCACGAGTTACACATAACGTCACACAGCAAAAACTTTAAAAATCTTCTTCCTAACTATAAAGCATAGGGCTACCAAATTTGGCATACATGTGGCTTCATCTAGTATACCTCTACCAAAAGTCTCCAAATTACAGCCCTAGGGTCAAAATTGGCCTCACCCTGGGGGTCACTGGTTTTACACTGGCTTATAAACTGAAATCCAAAAGAATCATCTGGTATGTAACCATAAGGTCTAAGTTTACCAAATTTGCATGGGGCTTCATCTAGTGAACCTCTAGCAAGGTTTTTAAAACTATAACACTGAGATCACCATGTTTTACAAAGAATTAAATAGTCAAAACTTTTCAAAAGCTTGTAGTAGATCACCCACGTTAACCCAGGTGTGAAGTATTACCATTCATCATGAATGAATGGAGTTGAAGGAATACATCGTAACTGGGTTAACGAGGATGGTAGTAGATGATATCAGTACAACTTACGGTAAGCTTACATTAATACATACCAAGGGAAATAGCTCCTATTATAACATAAGTCTGTACTATTTACCTCCCTTGATTATTAAAAACTTCACTATTGCATGATTGGACTGGGTTTTCAAGTTTTTTGGAAAGAGTGTATTCAGTTTTGATAAACATATATTTAGATACATGTAGTTATTTCAGATATGCTGAATGTAAACATAAAGAAAAGTTTCTATTTTTCAGTTTTTGTTCCAGAACTTTACCATTCACGCCAATGAAAGTATGTTTTCTGCTTCTAAGTTTGGGAAATCGTCTTGACAAAGCCCTCTTTTTTAAGAGTTCATTAATATTTGGTATGAATAACCCTTGATTAGGCCTGATATAATTTTTGCATTTGAAAAAGATATGACCTTTTTTCGGGGGGGGGTGCGCTACGCTTTTTTTCCTATGCAAATTTACTGCCATACAAACTTCTTATGACTTGTGTCTCTGTCAGTGCAAATGAAGGGATGACACAATTAGTGCAGTAGAGCGATACAGGGGCATCATGGCCCTCTTGTTTTAAGTCACATTCATTTTGTCGTATGCAAATTTTGTTAATTTGAACATGTCTAAAATTTTGTCTTCTGGTAAAGAGTTAAATGAAAATTTCCAGCCAACAGAAAAACCTCGTTGTCCATTCTCAAAGTGTTGGACGTTCTTGCAGTTTGATCTTGTCTATCCTGACCACAAAAGCGCACCGAGTCGCTTTTAGCACCTGAAGGGTTAGAATAAACTAAGCCAGTCTGCATCCATCTTGTTTGTTTGAATAGTGTTTTGCATCATTTCGAACCCTAAGAGCCGAGCCCCGGTAGCTCAGACAGTAGCGGGAGAGGGGTGGCTGATTCGAATCCCCAGCACGGCGAATTTCTTTCCGAAGATTGATGACAGTAATTGCAAGTCATTGCGACTCTCCCAGCGCTGTTCATTGTTTCGACGATTGTTATGTGGGGAAACAGCCAGTGGCTGGGAAAGAATAATGTGCTACATACTGGTAAAAGAAACCCCAGAAACGCACTAACAGGTGCATTGGTCACGGCGATATAACTGAAAAAATGTTGAAAACGGCGTTAAACACCATACAATCAAATAACCAATTTTAACCCCTAGAGTGCCGAATAAACCCAACAGATTCAGTCAAGAAATAGAACCGAAATAATTTCAGTTTGAATATCGCTTTTGTTCAGAGTGTCTAAGCAAAGCGGACAGTGAAGATCGGACTGCACGTTTTGTTTCGTCTGATCTTGTCCACACTGACTGCAAAGGCAACTAAAGGCGCTTTAAGGCTTAACGGTATTTCACTCATGGCACGGTTCCAGGTCAAAGAGTCGTGTTTTCACCGGTACTTGGTTGGGCTTTGCAGTGACTTGTTCAAGGACACTTTCACGTAACAAGCACTGCCAGCAGGGTTTGAACTAGAACTAGAATACAAATCATACTCCTTGACTGTTTTCTAGAAAAAATTAGACTTGTCCATATTGATAGCATATGCAGGTATCACATTTCAAGTTGCCGCTGTCGTGGAATTTGTCTTGAAGGAATAAAAAACACTGATTATCAGCATTTTCTCCCTTTCCATAATGTTTTCAAAAGTCCCCCTCCTTAGGGACTTGAAACACGGGATTGCTTGGCAAAAGGCTAAGTAAAGAATTGGATGTGTGTTGCAAACCGGTTCTATCTTGCGAGCAAGGTTGCAACAGATGCACAAATAAAGGCTTCGCCCACCTTGAGCATTACGGGTATTATTGGGACTAGATAATTTTAAAAAAACGGGAGTAAAAATTCACGTTTTCCTTTTGAAAACGGGATTAGTCGGATATATGGTTGGTGCCGAGATGGATAAAGTGTATCCGGCTCGGCCCGAAAACGAAGAGGGCGCGCTAAAGCTCGCCCTCTCAAGTTTTCTAAACCTAACCGGATCAACTTTATTCATCTCAACACCAGTCATATATTATTCTCTGTTCTGTTCTATATTCATTTAGTCTTTTAAAAGAAAAGTAGCCGTATGTCCGTATTTCAAAAATTGCTGACCTGAGTCAAAATATGAAACTGGGCAAATCTAGATTTCGTTTTCAGTAATGCAATGTTTTAGTTATTTGATGTTTCTAGGTATAATTTGAGCATATACCCTTAAATAAAGACTTAAGTAATTTTTTTAAATTATATGTGGCTTTCCCATCCTTTTGTAAAAGACGATTTTGAAGATTTTAAGTTTTCTCAGTTTTGTGCGAACAAGAGTTTCAAAACATTCTAAAGCGGACCATAGAAGCTAACTTTCTCTAACTTTCTGTTGATTTTGCGCCCCCCCCCCCCTTTGGGCCAATAGTTTCAGACAAGATGTAAAGATGTATGACGTAAAAGTTAACCCAGGAAAGTGCGGACATACACTCGTATGGATGGACTTACGACAGACACCTTGCAATGACAAAAGATCGCTGCCCGTTGGCTAGTGAGTTAGATTGAAAGTAAATAAAACTTAGCATTTTTAACTTCATTGACGGTTACATGCACATGAATAAAACGGACAGAAAATCCTGAGCTGAGTTCAGAATTAAGGTAAAAACTGCTGAAACCAGCAATTATTTATCTTGTAAATGAGCCATGCCACGACAAAAAGGGGCTTAATGATCTCCTTGATGCATGGTACCAAGCAAGTCATCACATGATCATGGATCCTTAAAGTCCATTTTGTCTAACAACAAACTGAATCATAAGGTAGACTGGTCCTTGGACATACAGAAAATGACCAATAGCGAAAAGTTTCGGCCCAGGTCAGCCTGGGCGAACTGCGCAGGTTGACCTGGGTCGATACTTTCTGCAGATGCATTAAGCCCCCTTTTCACGGAGCATGGCTCAAATGTATTAGCATGGCTATCACGTGATCCATATCTCTTGAACAATTTATACGGGTTTTGGAGTAACGATAAACAGAACAACGGTAACTAGGTTTTCGTGTGATTTTCTCATGTTTTTCTTCAGCTATGTCCACGTTAACAGAGGTTCCAAACGCTGAATAGACTTTTTCAAGAAGTCTACCATCTTTTGTGAAATAATGAAAGATAAGCTTGGTGACCTTATTATGACCCCTTCTTGTCAGTTGTCCATCAGATGTTAAGCCAAAGTTTTGCATTCTCAGTTTAACCCTTAGGCTGCTAAGCGCGACACAAGAACATTTTGTGGACAGTGTAGATCAAGACCAGACTGCACAGAACGTGCAGTCTGATCTTGGATCTACACTATCTGCTAGGGAGATATTTTCCCCTGAGAAATACCTTTGAAATAGCAAAATTTGGGTTTTTACTGTCAGCTTGAAAGTTTCATTCTCTTATTTAACAGGTTAACCCTTTACCGCACAATGCAGCCTTTTAACGCCCCTGGGAAAGAAGCCTTTTGCAAACATAGAGGGAAAAGGAGAAAATGCTGATAGCCAGCATTTTCTCCTTTTTTCCATAATGTTTTCTACCCTATCAAAGAAAAATTGCACCATTTGAGCCACATTAAGATTGTCGTCTGCAAATGCTTTCAATTTTGAAATCGCTAAAATTTTGTCGTCTGGTAAAGGGTTTAGGATCAAATTTTAGAAACAGGCCTTGCCGTACTGCAGTATCTGCTCTCCACTACAGATTGCATCAGCTCTTCTTCTGTCTGGCCACTAACTTATGAGTCAAAAATGAGGAAGAATTTTCTCCTTTTCTGGATATTAATCTCAATTAGTGGATTAAATATTGGTATAAGTGAAGTAATGGTGAACACCGAATATGGACAAATAAGCGGGACAATAACTGACAAAGTGTTGAAGTTTCTAGGAATTCCGTATGCTAAATCACCGGTTGGTGATCTCAGGTACCGAAAAAATTATTTATACACTTCTTCTGTAAACATCTTTTTTTTTAAACCCTTTTAACGACCCTGGGAAAAAAGCCTTTTGAAAACATTGTGGGAAAAGGAGAAAATGCTGGTAACCAGCATTTTCTCCTTTTACCACAATGTTTTCTACTCTATCAAAAAAAAAAAAAAAAAATTGCACCATTTGAGCCACACTGAAATTGTCGTCTGCAAATGCTTTCATTTTGGACAAGACTAAAATTTTGTCGTCTGGTAAAGGGTTAATCCGACATCATATTTCTTTCAGTCCCTATTCATCAACCATTCTTGAGAAAGTCCTTAGTCTTATTATTTAAGATTTTCTAAATTTGAAAGTAACACAACTTCTGATTGGCTAAACCAAATGGTTTAGCCAAGCAGAAGTTGTGTTACTTTCAAATTTAGAAAACTGCTGGCGTATGACATCGATGATTACGCTGGCTATATTGATGATTGAATCGATTATTCCCTAGATTCAAAAAAGACATATTCATCGAGATAATGTTTACACCACGGACCAGGCACCGTATTCACGAATGATTATAGATATTTTGTTAATACTAAGTTTCAGCCCGCCCGGGTAGCTCAGTGGTTAGCGTATCTGCTCGTGACCTGGTGGTTTCGAGTTCGATACCCGGTTGAGGCAAACTTTCTTTTCGGCGATTTTTCGCCTCTCACCTCTTATACATGTGAGAAAAGTAGCCAGTGGCTTTGGACAGAAAGTTGTGTCAGTACCGGTGTGAGAAAGCCAGAAAACACATAGGTGCGTCACTGACTGCCATGATATGACCTGAGCTGTTGAAATGGCGGTAAACTCCAATACAAACCAAAAATATTAAGTTTCAAGATAAGTAATCTGATTTGTCGGGACAGAACGTCTCGATCAATCCAATTTCTAGTGTTGGAATTTTTTAAATTAGACTTGAATTTGGAATAAATGGCTGTATTCAGGGTAATACTACATACATACTGTAAAAAAATCACTATTTTCTCTCTCAAGCGGTCATAATTGAAGAGCTCTACAAGTATTCTGGCAAAATGTATAATTATGTATAATTACGGTAGATTTTCAAATCTGTGATCAACACTTCTTTTTCTGTTTTGCTTTTATAGATGGCAATCTCCACAGAAGCCCACACCGTGGTCACCAAACATATACAATGCTACCCAAAATGGCCCTGGGTGTCCACAGAAAAACTGTCCGGAGTTTCTGCCTCCACATATATGTCCAGAACAGGTTCGCATATTCTACCAAGAGAAAACTTAATTGAGCTGTATTTACGCCTCTTTTAACTATTTACCAAACGACAAAATTTCAGACTGGTCCAAATTCAAAGCATTTGCAGACGACAAATAAAATGTGGTTCACATATAAAAGGGTAGAAAACATTGTGGGAAAAGGAGAAAATGCTGGTTACCAGCATTTTCTCCTTTTCCCACAATGTTTTCAAAAGGCTTTTTCTTTAGGGTCGTTACAAGTCGGAGTTGTGTGGTAAAGAAGGATTAAGGATTTTGCATACTCATGATTTTTTCCATGGTTTCACCAGTACTAGACTGAGGGTCATCAGTGCCTTGCCGAAAGACACTCCCACATGACCAGCGCCGCCAGCATGGAACGAACCAGGGGTTTTCATGTTACATGTCGAACGCTATAACCCTTTGGCTAACAATCCCGGGTTTTAACGAATCCGGGATTGTTTGAAAATATGGTTGGACAAGCAGAAATTGCTGGTAAACAGTGTTTTCGCATTTTCCACGATTTTTTCTACCCTATTAAAGACAAATTCCATTATTGGAGACACAATAGACCTGTCGTCTGCAAATGTTTTCAATTCTAACCTTTCTAAAATTTTGTCGTGGCAAATTTAACCACTAAGCCACGAAACCCCCAACCCACCCCTTTGTGCGTATGATACCGGAGCTGAACAAACATTGTTTTTTAAGTTGAAACTCCTGTCTAGGTGCGGCGTCAGGTTCTCGAACGTGCTGGATTCAAGTCCTCAAACTCTTTACCAAACAACAAAATTTTAGACCAGTCCAGATTCAAAGCATTTACAGACGACAAAATAAAATGTGGCTCAAAAATTGAATTTTGTTCTTGGATGAGTCGAAAACATTGTGGGAAAGGGAGAAAAAAACATTTCTATCCATTTCCCACAATGTTTTCCAAAGCTTTCTATCTCAGGGTCGTAAATGTCGAAATTGTGTGGTAAACAATTTATTTGTGGGATCAAACTTGGTACTTTTCTGGGCTGTAGAGGCAAACAAATTTACAGCAGACAAGTTTGACAATACCCTTCTAATAATATATATGTGTGTGTGTGTGTGTGTGTGTGTGTGTGAGAGCCATGCTCTGGCAAAATGGGTTTTAATGCGTCTCCATGATCCATCATACTAAGCAAGTCATCACATAATTTTGAATCGATAAAATGCGTTTTTTTTCTTCTAGCAACCGATTGATCTGGAGGTAGAATGACCCTCTGACATACATAAAATTGACCGAAAGAAAAAGGTTTCGGCCAAGGTCAGCCTTCTCGGCGAACTGCACCGGCTGACCTGGATCGATACTTTTTCACAAATGCATTAAGCCTTCTTTTCACAAAGCACGGCTAAATTTCAAATATATCAAGCAAGTCATCCCATGATTGTGGACCCATAGAATGCATTTTGTCTTACAACCGACTGAATCACAAGACTGAATGTCCTTTACCATGAAGAAAATTTACAAATAGAAAAACGTTTCGACCCATGTCAGTCTGCGCGGACTGCGCAGGCTGACTTGGGTCGATACATTTTGCAGATGCATTTAGCCCCCTTTCCACAGAGCATGGATCATATGTTGAAGGCTTTTATTCATTTGTATAGATATCAGAGGACTGTCTGTATCTAAATGTCTGGGCCCCTCTGGGTGCCACAAATTCATCAAACTATCCAGTAATGGTATTTATACATGGCGGCGGCTATACGTACGGCTTCATGGAATCCTCTCTGTATGACGGCAGTAACATCGTGAAATATGGACAAGTGGTATTTGTCGGTATTGCTTACAGACTAGGTAAGGTACAATACAATAATTTTTATGTAAATGTAGACCCCCGACCCAAAATACAGGATCACAGAAATGTACATTTAACATTTAGCATGTTTCCTTACATACCGTTAATTAATACAATCAGTTATTCAACCTCGTGATCAATTAATATCCGTTGTCTGCGCATATCATATTCTTCGAAGATAGACCTGTCTGCTGTGGCACATCTCCATCCTGTACAGGATAAATATTAATACGCGGTGCGTAAATTGCCACTAAATGTAGCGGTCAAGCGAAAACTGGCTATAAATATATATTTAAACGGGAAAACTAATTTTATAAAACACCATTGTTTACTGCAAATCTCTGTCTACATTATTGAAATGTTTCGTGGTACAGGCTGGCAGCTCCTAACTTCTACAGTAGACAAACATTTCTTTCTACAAAGTAAATGAAACAATTGTTCTGTGTTTTACGCCGCTTTCGACAAATATTTAAGATATATCAAGGCGACAAGTTCAGATATCATTTCGTTCCCGTCGCTTCTTTTACCAGGACTGCACACACACTAGTTTTTAAGCCACTGGGTGCTTTCCCACACTGCCGAGCTGGGATTCGAGCTCTAATAAGCCTACTAGCCAATTTAGCCGCCAGGATTTACCAACATAGTCAAATCAATTTCCAGCCGTGCGAAAGAAGTTAATTCTATTGGAATAATCATCGTAAATCCTCGTTTACAAACAGTTTAATCGAGCTTTGATTGGAACTAGAATACTAGATAACTGAGCTTCCGGGCTCGAAGAACTACGTCAAAAATAAACCCAGAAATTACAGAACTGTCACTCAAAGATACATCTATACTCGTTTTCAGCCATTCAGTCAGTTTTTAACGCATTTCATCTTCATTTTATCAAACTATAATCGTTCTTGTTTCTTCATGACACCTGTTGCCCGTGAAGATGCCAAGGTTGCACAGATTACGACCGATACAAAATGTATTTCATGCATTTGATAAAAAAAAAAAAAAAAAAATCACAGGTTGTGACCTTTCTAGTGTGAAATCGAAGATTTCCAATATATGTTTTCATTCCATACACCATATATATCTGTAATTTATCCATGTTTACACAGCTGACCAAATTCTGAAACATTCTACAGTCTATCAAATTTTAACAGCGTTTTTTTCTCTCTCTCTCTGGCTGTAACGATGCATCTTTAACAGAAGTTAACCCATTACTGTTCGCGTAGCAGGATGGAGAACACTGTGGAAAAGAAGCAGTCGCTTGTTATACAAGACAATAAGATTACAAAATAAAAGAGAAATAACTGCAAGTGAGCATCAGTGCTTATTGGATTAATTCAGACACATACATCTAAGCTGGGAAAAAAGGATGTTTAATACTCTGCAAAAAGTATCGATTTATGTCAGCTTGTGCAGTCCACGCAGGCTGACTTAATTCGAAACTTTTTGCTATGGGTAGAATGGATTTTTTGAGTCCCTTATTTTATGTGATGATTTGCTTAGTCTATTGTATCACAGAGAAGCATAAACACCCTTTTGCCAGAGCGGCGCTCATTCTTTTTAATTAATCACAAACAGGTGTACTTGGGTTTCTATACACGGGGGACGGAGACAGCAATGTCCAGGGTAATTTTGGCATTCAAGATCAACGGCTTGCTTTAACGTGGATAAAAGACAACATACAACAATTTGGGGGAAATCCAGATAAGGTACATGTATATGAATCGATGGTTTGCATAAAAATATCTATAACGTTTTCAACTTAATTCAGTTTTGTACACCTTTGTGTGCCTAATGCTTTATCCATCTTGATATAATTATAATAATATATATATGAGTCATGCTGTGGCTAAAGGTGGCTTAATGCACCTCCGTGATCCACGATACCAATCAAGCCATCACATAATTATGGGTCCATAAAACACGTACCCACATTTTTTAACAACCGACTTAATCATGAAGTAGACTGGTCCTTTGACATAAAGAAAATTGACCAATAGCGAAAAGGTTTCGGCCCAGGTCAGCCTGCGCGCACTACGCAGGCTGACCTAGGTCCATACTTTTCACAGATGCATTAAGCCCCTTTTTCACAGTGCATTGCTCATATATATGAGCCATGCTCTGGCTAAAGGGGGGTTTTAATGGAACTCCGTAGTCCATTGCACCAAGCAAGTCATCCCATGATTGTGGACCCATAAAATACATTTTGTCTAACAACCGACTGAATCACAAGATAGAATAATCCTTTGACGTGCAGAAAATTTACAAATAGCAAAAAGTTTCGACCCATGTCAGCCTGCGCGGACTGCGCAGGCTGACATGGGTCGATACTTTTTGAAGGTGCACTAAGCTCCCTTTCCACAGAGCATGGATCATAATTATATTGAAGACTCTTGTTTATTTGTATAGATATCAGAGGACTGTCTGTTTCTCAACCTTTAGCTGCTATGCGAGACTTACTGACCTTTTGCGGACAGTGTAGATCAAGATCAGACTGCACAGAACGTGCAGTCTGATCTGTGATCTACACTGTCCGATACGGTATTTTCGTTCCCGTGAAATCAACTCTGAAACATCAATATTCGGGTTTTTACTATTGAGTGGAAAATTTAGCTTCATTTATTTAGCAGTTTAAGGGTTAATTTCAGAACCCCTCTGGATACCACAAATTCCTCAAACTATCCGGTAATGATATTTATACATGGCAGGGTATACATAAGGTTAGCATTGCTTAAAACAGCGTAAGTCTTATTCGTAAAATCAGACAGGCAAACAATCAACATATACTGTTTGTCCCCTTATAGAGAGATATATTATGTAGAAAGTAATAAATACTGATAATTTTTTTAACATACTATACATATATCGTTAACTAATGTTTTGATATGCATACGAGGAGTGTTCACATATGAATACGTCTAAGCGCCTAAAATTTGATTCTTCATAGGTTTCACTTAAATTTTTATTTTGTTCCCCCAAAGTATTCACCTCCAGCAGATATACAAGGTTTCAGTCTCCGGATCCAATCTTTGAAGGCATTTTCATAGTCTTTTTAGGCATACTTTGAAAACACTGGAATATTGCAGAACCGATGTGTTTGCGCTGAACAAATTTTCGACCTGAAAGGTATATTTTTTTTGGCTTTGGAAACAAAAAGAAGCCACAAGGGGCAAGGTCAGGTGAATAAGGAGGGTGGGGGTGCACAACGACTTTTTCCTGCTTCAGAAAGTCTTGCACCTCGTACAAAAGACAATGACTGAAACTGATGGTATACACACATTGAAATAGAGTTGACAGAAAATGAGTTCCATTGTCTTCATAGTATAACTAAAAAAGACAATGAAAATGCCTTCAAATATTGGATCCGGAGACTGAAACTTTGTATATCTTTGAATACTTTGAGGGAACAAAATGAAAATTTCAGTGAAACCTATGAAGAATCAAATTTTAGGTGCTTAGATGCATTCATATTTGAACACTCCTCGTATGAATCTAATTTGAATTAATTTTCACCCATGATGTCGCTTCCAACGTAATAAACTCGAATTTTTTTGAGATCCAAAAGTAGGTTTTCCGCTACATTTGAAATTGATTTTAGTTTAGCATCTGGTAGCGGACGATGTAGATCCAAGATCAGATTGCAGGTCCTGTGCAGTCTGATCTTGCTCTATGTAGTCCGCAGGAGCAATAGAAATTATTAAATCATCATTATTCAGTGTGTTTCATTTTTTGTATCTACACTGAAGACAACTTTATGTTACAGGTAACAGTTTTCGGTCAAAGCGCCGGTGCACAATCTGTCGCAGTACATTTGGCTTCACGTCTGTCTGACGACCTCTTTCAAGGCGCTATAATTCAAAGTTCACCTTTTGCCGTACCTTTCCGATCCAAGAGAGATGCTATTGCGTTAGCGGACGTGATCGTTAAACCACTGAAATGTTCTATCGACGATCTCAAATGTCTCAGGTCTAAAACAGTCGATGAGATTCTAGATGCACAACAAGATTCTTTGCAGAAATTCACAACTACAAATTTGTTAGAATATGTGGAGCCAATAGGTCCAGTTATTAATGGCAAAGATGTCAAATATCAACTGTTCGAAGCAGCTACTAGAGGCGAGATACAATCTATACCTATTGTACTTGGTTCTGTAACGGAAGAATTTCGTTTGTTTTTGTACGAGGCACTATCCACACCAATGTCTCGATTAGAGTACCGGGCAGCTGTAGCTGTGTTTCACCCTTCACACTTCCTAGATATCGAGTTTAAATATCCACCACCATCTGGGAGTGATGATTTTCGTGATGCACTATCACAGGTTCTTACGGACTATTTGTTTACTTGTGCCTCGAGGAATGTATCACGCAGTATCATAAACAATGGTAACAAAAATGTTTACAGATACATATTTGACCATGCCACAATTAGTCGAGGCTCATGGGGAAATTTTACATTTTGTGAAGGGCACGTCTGCCACTCAGAAGAACTTTCATACATTTTTGGAAATAGTCCTGGAAAAAAGGAGACTTCAGATGAGATGGATTTGCACCAGACAATGGTATCGTTCTGGACTAACTTTGCTTATACTGGCAACCCAAATAAAGGATCCAGCAGTGTGAACATGACCTGGCCAGCCTATAGCTCAACAAGTCCATCTATCATGGACTTCAAGACTCCAACTAGTGAACCAGTACTGCGGTTTCGTGGGGATTTCTGTGACTTCTGGGATTCTGTTGGATATCAGATATAGACAGGCTACGTGTTTTCTGTTTTATTCCGTCTTGTATTATTTCGAATACTTGGAAAACGACAAAACTTGTAAGCTTAACGTCATTACATAATGTTTTTTGTAACGATTACAGTCTATATGACCACTCAACACAACATGATATACAAGAAAGTCTCGGTAATATGAAATACCTCAAACCTCCAGCATGAAACGCGGC
This sequence comes from Tridacna gigas, assembly GCA_945859785.2. NCBI lineage: Eukaryota > Metazoa > Mollusca > Bivalvia > Cardiida > Cardiidae > Tridacna > Tridacna gigas. The sequence continues at coordinate 45,716,654 of OX244034.2, read as the reverse complement.
ACTCTGTCACTCTTTATCACACGACAAAATTGTAGACTGGTCCAAACTGAAACATTTGCACACGACAAATTATATGTGCCTCAAATGATAGGACGCGTTTCTTTATTTGTTGGAAAACATTGCGGTAAAAGGTGAAAATGCTGGTTACCAGCATATTCTCCGTTTCCAACAATGTTTTCAAAAGTCTATTTTGCTTGGGTTGTTAAAACTAGGGATTGTATAATAATGGAATTAACTTTCCTAGAGCTGAATACATAAACCCGACCTCTCTCGGCGGCTGAAGAAACAATCCACCGAATCTCAAAAGATTTGACCCACGCTCTGTGAAAAGGGGGCTTAATGCATCTGCGAAAAGTATCGACCCAGGTCAGACTGCGCAGCCCGCGCAGGCTGACCTGGGCCGAAACTTTTCGCTATTGGTCACTTTTCTGTAAGTCCAAGGACCAGTTTATCTCATGATTTAGTCGATTGTTTAAAAAAAAAAAAAAGTTGCTTTTATGGATCCATAATTGTGTGATGACTTGCTCGGTATGATTGCTTCACAGAGATGCATTAAGCCTCCTTTTGCTAGAGCATCATTTAAAAAGCTTTACTAAACAAGTGTGCTGTACAAATTCAAAATCAGCATGTACGTTCTATGCAATCTGATCTTGATAAATATGCTGTCCGCAAAAGCTACTGCGTTAGCCTATGGCATTGACTTGTTGAATAAACCTTTTGCCTAGACTCAACAGTGATGCTAAATTCATTCACATAGTAAAAGACTGTTCAAATGCAAAGGATAGCTCGAAATGTTTCCTCAACCCCAAGGCTGCTATGCGACTCAAAGACGTTTTGAGGACAGTGCACAGAACATGCAGTCTGATCTGGGATCTACACTGTCCGATAGAGAAATATTTCCCCCAAAAAATACCCTTTTTAAAAAAAGCAAAATCAGCGTTTTTAAGATGGGTTTGGAAAATTTCATTTCACTTATTTAGCAAGTTAATGTAAGACTGGAACACTTGTAATGTCATGCCATAATAACAAACTTCATGACATTGGTGGCAGACAACGTTTAGTCCATGCTAAAGCTTTTTTCCGCTGCAGTTTTAATCTTCATTGAACAATTTTGTATCGCCCCAAGATCGTATCCTAGTTCACTTGACGAAAAAATGAACCTTGAATCATCAAAGATTGACACGCTTTGTATTTGGATGTATCCCACTTTAATTTTCCGAATGAGTTTTCCATCTTTTGACAGTATATATATGGTGTGACTCTGTGATCCACAAACGATCAAATTACCATGGCAATCCAAGGTTATGCCAAGAGGACATTTTATGTCTTCTGTTACACGAAAAACAACTTCATTCAGGTCATTGATATCTAGACCGAAAACTCCCCTGTCGGCATCAGATACATATAGCACCAATTTATCGGAACTTAAACACAGGTAATTTGGTCTTTGTAAACCAGATTTTCCGTAAAAATTAATTTCACCACGTGAAGTACCAGCAAAGTCCGTTGTAATAATGTATGCATGTTCACCGTCATATCCGCAGAGAAAAACGTCATTTCCTTTCACAGCGATTCCGGTACACTCTTTCTTCAAATCAAAAGACTCTCCAGAGGCTATGTGTGTACCGACTACATCAATGAACATACAGACAGGTGCTGACGACCGTAAAACAGTGACAATAAACTTGTTGTTATCGAATTCCGAAAGCTGCCACGGTTCTCCACCTAAGTCCAAGGAGCTGATAACTTCGAGACGCTGATTTATTTGTCGTAGAAGTTTTAATTTTCGGTTTTCGTTATCGGCTACAAGAAGTGTGTTATTCGCCATTGTTTTAATGTCAGTTATACAAGTAGCAGAACCATAGTCCCCCTCTGTCCAACAAGACATGAAATTATAATTCTCAAAGGACACTGTCTCTATGTTCACTTTGTGTTTGGGTTTACTTTTAATGGAATCGTAGAATTTGACCTCTTCCATAACTGAACGATCACCGAAAGAACGATGGTCGTCATTCACCTTACATAGTTGTCCTATACCGAACTCTTTCAGGGGATCAAGTAGTGCTTTATTTCGATGAAATTCAACATCTAGAAATCGCTCACATTCCGTGAGCTGCTGTCCGAAAGTCCTATAACTGTGCAGCTTTCTAGTTTCGATTGTTTTTAGTACCTTTAATTGAGATAAACGATCTTCACACTCTGACAACGGTTTAGGCTGTTCTATCGCCTGTATATCCAATTGCAAGTTTTGTATATGCCTCTCACATTGCTCTAACAGTTTCAAGTTTTCGTTAAAAACACTTTCGAGTTCATTTGCAAATAGATCGAACTTGGATTTAATTACTTGTATCAGTTCTTGTGTGTATTTCTTGGCCTGTCTTAGAAGAACATCTCTGTGTTTTCTTAATTTTTCCTTGTTATTTTCTTGTACGTAACACAGAAATTTGCCAAGATTTTCTTTTAGCAAATTTGATGTTGCAGATTTTAGTTTTGGGATATCCGTTTCAGTTAAGAGCTTTTCGACTGATACTGTACGGCAGTCGGAATGATGTTTCGTGTCACACTGTCGACAGCAGAACGTGACGTGTTTACAACAGTATATATCAGTTGGCTCCCTAGTAGTACACAGACATGCGTTGCTAGATTGTTTCTTATCATTATAAACCGTCAGAATCCCGGACTTATCAGTAATTTCAACTGAACCACGATGTCCATATTGCACTGAATGTATTTTTGAACATTGGACACACATACAGGACTCGCAGTCTAGACACATAGTTTCTGGTGTAGACTGGTTGCATACGACACACATTTGTTCGCACATATCTGAATGGTTTAAATCGCTGTCGTCACCAGAACTATGAAAGCAAGATGAGTCTAATTTTTTTACAGGAGAAAATGTCGATGATGAAGTCGACTTTAACAGTGATTTAGGTGATGATCTTGTCGGTTCTGAAGCTCTACGAGATCTTCGACTATGTTTAGATCGAACTGTTTCATCCAACGACATTGTTTCTGTAATGTTCTACTCCAATTTTCCCTTCATAGCTATATATCTTTGCACTTTATCGACTTTGATATTTAGGGTATCTGGGATACGGACACCTTCTTGTTATTGCACTTCACCCTCTTAAAGCTTGCTTGGATCACACAGCCTGAAAACAAAAGAGGTCATTAAAGCTTTACAATCAGATGATATACTGGACAATTATGGAAATACGTCATTCTTCCAGAAGAGCAGAGCGATCCAACGCGCACTGTTCTTCATACGATTTAGATTTGACGTTTATGAGCAGTTGTCAAAACAGTCTGCCTCATCTTAGTACAAGCAAATTTTGATCATGAGAATGGCATCACAATTTACAAAAGAGTCGTGCTGTGTGAAAAGGGGTTTAATGCTTCTTTAGCCTGCGCAATCAGTACAGCCTGACCTGGTTCATAATATTTTGCTATGGGTAAATTTTCTACATGTCCAAGGACCATTCTACCCCATGACTACATAGATTTAAAGGATCCTCAGTTATGTGACGACTTGCTTGGTATTATGCATCATAAAGATGCATTATACCCCCTTTTGCCAGAGCGCTATCCAAATGTGTTTAGAAATTTACTGTTATCTAGTTTGAATGCTCCGGGTCTATGTCTTAAAGATAATTGGTATATGCGTGTATTTTGTTGTACAAGCTCTCTGCTGTTGAAAACTGCCAACACTTAACTAAATTCGTTACCACAGAAGTACATGTATATATGTATACAGAAAGACTCTGCACTAAAGTTGTTGACAAGAAAACACTTTAAGCGTAGTTCCCTTGGAGCCATTGTATACATGTATGTCAGCCGTAAGGTTATACGACGCCGACGACGACAACAACAACAACAACAACAACAATTATTATTATTATTATTATAATAAAAAAAATATTTATAGGTAACATTTTCTTGAATTATCAGTACTTTGAACGCATAAGGACAAGACCTTTGCAATGCACGAGACAAATGAAGGTACTCTAATGTTGATGAACACTGGCGGACATGAAACGTTGATCATGACTTTTCAAAACTGTGTTTGTTAACCCCTTCATCGCTACAGGCAAAAACAGGGGGCATAGATCAATATCAACGGCGCAGTGTGATCTTTGATCCATACCTTGTGTACTCAAGTCTGTAAGGTCAAAATCTTTCTGGGTTTCGGTGGATTATCTGTTCAGCCGTCGATAGAGATCTTGGCGCCACAGGCACTTGGATGTTGACAAACTTCACCTTCTACATCCGTATGGGCCATGCTCTGTGGAAAGGGGTCTTAATGCATCTGCAAACAGTATCGACCAGGTAAACCTGCGCAGGGTGACCCAGGTCGAAACTTTTTGCTATCGGTCAATTTACTGCTTGTCAGAGGACCAGTTTACTTCATGATTTAGTCGGTTGGTGGGCAAAGTGGATATTATGGATCCATAATGATATTATGACTTTCTTAATGTCATGCATTATGGAGATGCATTCAACCTCCTTTTGCCAAAGCATGGCTCATATGAAAGACGTATTATATGAGCCATGCTCTGTGAAATTGGGGCTTAATGCAGCTGCGAAAAGTATCGACCCAGGTCATGGTATTAAGCAAATCATAATATCATTATGGATCCATAATATCTACTTTGCCTACCATCCGACTAAATCATGAAGTAAACTGGTCAGCGTGGTTCATCAATTCCGTTGGGGGCTTCCATTGACAGATCAACAGATGTGAATAACTTCACCGTGGTTTTTCATATCGTTACTAACCGATTTACAGGGGCGCCGCCATGTTTAAGATCATGTGATTGGTGCTTCAAAATGGAAGCCTCTTTTATACGAACGAGATGTACTGTAGCACTCGTCACAACTCGGCCGATTCCGTACCTACATCTAACCTCGTCCGTATAAAGGAGGCTTCCATTTTTGAACTACCAATCACATGATCTTAAACATGGCGGCTCCCCTGTAGATCGCTTAGCAACGACATGAACAACCACAATGCAGTTATTCACTTCTATCGATCTGTCGTTGAAAGCTCCCAACGAAATTGATAAACTACGCTAAAAATTGAATGTACAAACTAAACTGTTTGCCGACTGAAATATTCTTAGAAAGATAACGATAGGAAATTTATTCACGTTTTCTTTTTTAAGAGGAGATTTACAATTTCAATAACGGTAAAACGGTGTGCTTCCGGAGATGTGCGAAATGTACCGTGTAGGGGCATATCAAGCTACGTGATACAGCCGAGGGATTTGATCACCGGATCACCCGAGGTATGCCGAATGGTACTGTAGGTACGGAATCGACCGAGTTGTGACGAGTGCCAAATAGATATGCTGAGCTTTCCCTCGATTACAAATACCAATTAATTGCAAATGTAGAGACTTTTTGACACAGAAGCTGAAAAATACGGACAGTGTAAATCAAAGATCAGGCTTCACGTTGAGTGTAGTTTGGTTTTAATCTCCTTCGTCCACAAAAGCTGCTACAATTGATTTCCAATTTTAGTGAAAGAGAGAAAGGCTTTCAGTCGAGTATTTTAACCCAAAGGCTGCTAAGCGCGACTTGCTGACCTTTTGCGGACAGTATAGATCAAGATCAGACTGCACAGAATGTGCAGTTTGATCTTTATCTACACTGTCCGATAAGGAGATATTATTTTCCAAAGAATAAGTTGGAAATAACATTACTAGGGTTTTTACTATCGACTTGAATTTTTTTATTTAACTTATTTAGTAGGATGGGGGGTAACATAGCCTAGTTTCCAGTCTGATCTATTTTTTACCCCCTTAAATACCTATTCTGACGTTTCATGGTCAAAAATCAAAATTATTTTGGAACCGAGAAACAGTTTATCACAGATCTGTTCAGGTCGTGAAAGCAGTACGTGATATGGAGTGATTAAGAAATTATTACCTCAAGGACCCACGCTAGTATTAACCCTTAACTCTATACCAAACGACAAAATTTTAGACTTGTCCAAATTCAAAGCATTTGCAGACGAAAAAATAGATGTGACTCGAAAATTGAAATTCGCTTTAGAACGGGTAGAAAACATTGTGGGAATAGGAGAAAATGCTGGTAACCAGCATATTCTCCTTTTCACATGATGTTTTCAGAAGACTTTTTTCTTCAGGTCATTAAAACTCGTCATTGTGAGGTAATTTGGTAAAGAGTTAACCTGATAAATAAGTGAAATGAAACTTTCAAGCCCAGAGTAAAAACTCAATTTTTGCTTTTTCAAAGGTCTTTTTTTTACCATCTCCTTATCGGACAGTGCAGGTCCAACCAGACTGCACGTTCTGTGCAGTCTGATCTTGATCTGCACTGGCCGCACAAGGTCCTCGAGCAGCCTACGGTTTAACAAGGAACAGTTAAATTGTCACGTAGGCCAGGTGAATCCCTTTGTATAACAATCACAGATCAACTGTGCATTAAACTTCAAACTCCTGACAAACAAAATTCTTTAAAGATTTCTTCTCAAAGTACTATCAACCTCTTCACTTAAAGGCCCAATAGCAACCAAAAGTAAAGACGGCGGGCATTAAAATGCATCTAAATTTAAATCATACCATTTAAAAGTATGGAAATCATTGTGATGATGACAATCTGTCCTTTTGAGGTCGGTCCAAGTGTTTGTCGCTGGCAGGAAAATGAGTTTTAAAAGCAGTTAAAAAGTAAACCAAAGATAGAGCGACCTGGCAACTTTTCACCTTTTAAAATTCTTTTTTTTTTCTGCCAGGGACTAACACTTGGGCTGACCGTACAATAACAGTGTTATTCGTGTGCATGCTGCTTTGTATCTACTAGGATCTTCTAGCCTGAAATACCAAAGTTAAGGCCCTTTTAAATTGGAATTATTCGCTCAAAATGAAGCACTGATCAGCGGTGTTCTCAAACAAAAACGCTCAAATAACGCCCATGGTTCCGGTGTTTTAACAACTCTGAGAATAAAGGCTATTGAAAACATCGTGGGAAAAGGAGAAAATGCTGATAATCAGCATTTTCTCCTTTTCCCACAATAATTCTTCCCCTGTGAAGACCATATTTATGTAAGATAATTTTTTGCGGTGCTAAATTTACTTTGCTGAGTAATATGAGCTCTTTACCAGTCGACAATATTCTTTACTTGTACAAATCCAAAGCATCTGCAGACGACAAAATCAAATATGGCTGAAATGGTGGGAAATGTCCTTGAAAAAGTAGAAAACATTGTGGGAAAAGGAGAAAATGCTATTAACCAGTATTTTCTCATCTTCCCCCAAAGTTTGCCGCGAGCCTCCTTCTCAAGATCTAGAAAACTTGGCTTGACTTTTATGTTACGAAAGGAGACAAATATATGAAACATACAAACCACAGTATGTCAGTCCAAATCATGAATTAACCGTTTGCCACATAATCCTGATAAAAAGAGCTTTCAAAAACATTGTAGGAAAAGAAGAAAATGCTGGCTACCAGCATTTTCTCCTTTTCCCACGATGTTTGATATCCTTTTACTGCCAGAAAAGGATAATTCCACCCACATCTAAATTTTCGTCTGCAAATGCTTTGAATTTGGACAACTCCAAATTTTTGTCGTTTGGTAAAGAACTCTTTACTGTGATAGTGTGTGTTATCTATACAGGTTTAGGCACAGCAGATATATCACGGCACTTAATAAAATCGTCTCGTTCATAATATGTAACGTTCTGAAACACACATACATAGAAATAATCCGAAGTAAATGATTTATTTATGTTAGACTTTAAATAGAGTATACATATTTATAAAGGAAATCGTACCTCGTCTAAAACATGTATACGGTTTCACATATTTTGTAAGCTAAATCGATATTGACTCATCCATACACGACTGGACATGATCGAAAATATCTCCCCAGTAAACTGCGTTTTATTTTATTATCATTTCTTGTTTGGCATTAACTGCATTGAAGAACATACCTATTAGGCTGAATAACGTTGCAATAATGTTTACATCAGGGTGCAGTTCTTTCTTATGCCAACAGCTATATAATACTAGTATACAAGAAGAAGAGCAGCTATAACATAGATTCATCCACTCTCTGTGCTTGCCGTTTAATCCTTTACCACATAATTCCGAGTTTTAACAACCCTGCGAGAGAAACCTTTTGCAAACATTGTGAGAAAAGAAGAAAATGCTGGTAACCAGTATTTTCTCCTTTTCCCACAATATTTTCTACCCAGTCAATGACAGAAATGATCATTTTCAGAGCTACATTTAAATTGACGTCTAACATTGCTTTCAAATTGGACCAGTCTGAAAATTTGTCGTTTGATAAAGAGTTAAGGAAGGTGGATGTTTGTCCTTTACGGTCATAGAGACGGGTCTTGCCATAAAAAGTATCAACATGCTTAAATGATTGATTGATTGTATGGTGTTTAACGCCATTTTCAACATTATTTCAGTTATATCGCGGCGGCCAGTGCACCTATCCATGCTTTCCTGGAGTTTCTTTTACCAGTACTCCGCACAATATTCTTTACAAGCCACTGGCTGCTTTCCCACATAACTATCGTCCAAACAATGATCAGCGGTGAGAGAGGAATGAATCCTGTCGTGATGACTATCACCAGTCCTCGGAAAGAAATTGGCCAAGCGAACCAGCGACCTCCTGGCCCCGTGCTTATAAAACTTTCTTGAGCACAATCTCATGCTCAAGGAGCGGTTTTGGGGCATTTCAATATACCTGTAATCCACTCCCTGAGTGCCAAGGTCACCTTTACACGCCGCAGTGTAGATCTAGATCAAGATCAGAATGCATACCCAGGACTCGCTGTCTGATCTTGGATCTATGTCCCATGTGTAAATTATACTTCTATAATATAGCTATTTTGACTGCACAGTCCGGACGCATGTGTGTCTTCTCTGATGACTTTTGATAGCAGACCTAGGTAGTCTTACAAAAAAAAAAAAGGGATGGGTTAATCAACGTGATGCATTGTAACAAGTAGGCCTAAGTCATCATATAATTATGGATCCATACAACCCGTTTTGCCTAACAATCAACTGAATCATGAGGTACAATGGTCCTTGAACGTGTGGAAAATTTACAGTAGCTAAAAGTGTCGGCCCAAGTCAGCCTGCACGGACATCGCAGGCTGACATAAAACAATACTTTATACAGGTGCATTAAACCCCCTTTTCACACAGCAGGGCCCATAATAATGTATATGTACTAAGTTGGTACTCAGCTTGAAGTTACTGAATGAATTGAAACATTTCTAGCCAGTGGTGAAAACCCAGACATTGTGATTTCAAACTTCTTTCCGTCAAAAACAAAAAACCTCGCCGTATTTAAAAGGGAAGAAAAACAGATCAGACTGTGCAGACTGGTCCGATCTTTAGGCCCAGATACGGCCTACTGTCCGCATTTTTATAAACAATGAATCGCATTCAGCAGCCTTTTGCTCACATTTCTTTTTTGACTTGCGATTAGATCTAGTCTGGAATATTGTCATAATTATATTCCATCCCTGGTTCAGTTATGACTTATGAAATGTAGATCTACAGGTTTATATAGGGACCTGTACCTAATAATCTTTTATTGCTCACCATTTGCAGCGGTTGACTTTGAAAACACGGATAACAAGACATATCTTTAAAAAAAAAAAAAAGATAGACGGTGTAAGAAATACTGGATTATGAATATTGCAACTCTACTGTGGCTCAAATTGAAGTAAAATAAGGATAATTAATTTTGCGAGAAATTCCATCTTTTTGCCGGCAGGGGCCCGACGAATCAACATGTTCATATTTTTGGCCAGTCGCAAATTACCATCTATTCATTTTCTATCAGTACCAAGAATTAGGTTAAGAGCCAGCGCATTCAGAGCTCTACGCCGAAAAAAGTTCCAAATCCAAATAGCTAATACAATCTTGAGTACATATGGCAATGAAAAATCTTTGCTTCTTGTTACTGTGACGTGCCCAAAGACGTAATTTTAAATCGTCTACATGTGATAGACCGAATTTCTTTTCTGATGAATTATAATTCCGAGAATGTTGTTCTGTTGAACACCTGATAAATGACACCTCACGTCATGATATGATGCTTAAATAAAACAGACAAATGGTATTTTTATTTAAAGTGGAAATAATCTGAAAGAAAGCTGATAAAGATAGCGACGATCCAACAGGAAAAAGCCTATTATTGAAAGTGCTATATTGGCCAAAGTTTAACACCGTTGTTGAACTATGAGCCCTGACTGCTGGTACTCGTGACCGTTCGATTGATGAGCAGTTCTACGCCACATTGGTAATCTATGCATCAACCACCTACAACTCGGGTACCAGTTTCCCGTTACGCAACACTACTGATTGAAAATAGAACCAGATTCGGTAATGGTAAACAAAGGGGAATACTGACAGAAAATATTTCCTGATCACGCTCCTGGTTTCTGCTGAAACGAAGTTTTTGTAAGAGGTGAGTACGGAATCCTATAGTTAGACTGAGGTGGATTTTATTTGCCTTTTGCTGGGTCCAAGTTAATTTGAAGGGAAATTTGTAGGTCTATTCGACCCATAGAAAACTCAACCTCTGTTGACAAATACTCTTTAGTACAAACTCTGTCCTTATGGATATTTTACTTCCTGGCTTCGTCATGTACCCGATCTTTGTGAACTTGGTCTTTGTTCTTTCCAGGAATCATTGTAGATGTTGAAATAGTGCTGAAATTTCAGGTAAAGAAACCCTTTACCAGATGAAAAAAGGGTTAGAGGTAAACCGGGTAAATTTGGACGGTTTTTGTAGCACCTTCGTGGAGGTTTAATTATACATCATGGGGGTGAAACTCGGACACAAGTCCACTGTTACTTGTTCAGGCTATCATTTTACTTGCATTTCATTAGCAAAATGTCAGGTGAAATATGAGCCAAGATTTTGAGAAAGTGCGAGTAATGAGCCTTCTGCAAAATGGCTAAATTCTGACGCAATGGGAAAAATAAAGACGCAAAAGGGGAGGGGCGGACAAATGAACTATTGAAAGGTAAAATTCGGAAAGCCTGAACTTTTGTTGAAAGAACTAAATCAACAATCAGACATTTTAGGAGATGATAATTATCAATCTGCATAATATTCTTATCTAACAGTTGATCACTGCTGACATAGAAACTATTGGTAAGAATAATTGTCTCTAAATCCTCTGGTTTGTTATTCCAATGATTTTCAACATTGGAATGAATCTTAATCAACCCTTTGAGACAATGAGTTTTGTTACATTTACAGCTGAAGAGTGTTAGAAGGGACCGATCAGAATAAATTCTAACATTAGCTATCAGTTTAACCCATTCCCGTTCAATAACGCCTTTTGACGCCCCTATCTCATTTGAACAATGCCGCCTTTTGACGCCCCTACCTTATCTGAACAATAACGCTTTTTGACGCCCTTATCGTATCTGAACAAGACCGCCTTTTGACGCCTCCGGTGTTCAATAGCAAAATACTCGGTTGTTTGAAAGGCAAGAATTTCGTCGAAGTCATGAATAGTAAGTTTAATTTATTATCTTTAAAAGGAATTTAAAAAAAAATACACTTTATTCTTGAAAAAAAATAGTAATTTACGAAAGAAGTGAGCAGGGGTTGAAATTGTAAACACACGCTTACCGTGGACGCTTGGTTAAGATTTTCACCTGAATCCACAAGATTTTCTCAAAAATCAAGCATTGCTTTCAAATGAAATCCTTCCTTTGTTTTTCACCAGTAATATTCCTCATTAACTGTTAGTAATTTAATCCATCTTCGACTCGATATGCTAGCAGAATGCAGTCGAATAAAATTGTGTCAGCAGCCATCATGGCAGCAAAAACACGAATCAAAGTACTTTGACTACTACATGATCGAAGCCTTTTAGCCAACCGAGAGAAATTAATCGACCGTGATCAGACTGCGTATTTCACTTAGAACATCTCTTGCTCTCACGACCTTTTTAAATCAGAACTAATTTTACCCTTTCCCACACAATCACTTGTTTTTGCGACGAAAATGAAAACATCGTGGGAAAGAGAGAACTTGCTTGTTACAAGCAATTTCTCGTTTTTCCATAATGTATTCTACCGTTTGAGATACTTATTTTTCAATTAACGCTCACTTTGAAATGTCACCTGTAAGGTCTTTCGATTTGGATCCGTCTAAAATTTTGTAGTAATGAGTATACATGTAAGCAATTCAAGGCCAAGGAAACAGAGAGCAAGCGGACTTTGCCGTGATTATATTGTTGGACGCTGCGTAATTTTCTTCTTTTTGATACAAAAATAAAGGGATTCTGCATGAACGTAGTTGTTGTTTTGATAAGATTTTATTGCCCTCATTGTTTGATGATTTTCAGAAGCTTGCGATCCCTTTTCTCCCAAATTTAAATCCAAGCTCCCTGGTGTGATTACGTAATTACAGATTATAATTAAAGGCATATCGGCCGACAAATGGTGCTGCAAAGAACACGTGCCATAGCGCATGGTAATATACGACGCACACCCTACATAAAAAAAGTAAAGGGATTCTGCATGAACATAGTCCAATTATTATGTCGTTGTTTTGATAAGATTTTATTGCCCTTATTGTTTGATGATTTTCAGAAACGTGTGATCCCTTTGTTTCTGAAATTTAAATGACCAGGCTCCCTGGTGTGATTACGTAATTATAGATCATAATACATAGGCATATCGGCCGACAGTGTGGTGTTTGCAAAGAACACGTGCCATAATGCACGCGATTGGTCAATTCATAGTCCAATTAAAATGAAATTGTTCAATTGACAAAAATTAATTGACCAATCAAAGAAAACAACAACTTAATGCTAATCCCGTGATTTAATTTTTTTTTTTTTTCAGTTCGTTTGAGAACACTCGCTTCGAAGCATTTACTTCTATCTAATTGCAAAAGCTAAATTACGAAATGTCTGACTCTGATTCTGATAACTCTTGTGTTCGAGTTTGATTTCGACACAGACATATCAAAATTTTCGGGATTTTCTGCGTCTGACTCCGATTCTTCCGTCTCCGAGGTCGAGGATGCTCCCGATCTTCAATGGCAGGACGAGCTTACACCACCGATGGTGTGTTTTACTTTTCTAATTTCGCATATTTACTCAAATTCAGTTTGGGAAAAACTAAAAATAATGGCTGGGCTACCAGAACATCGTAACTTTGATTATTCAAGGCGTAGTTACGATGTTTTGGAAGCCCATCAAAAAATATTTTTTCACTGTATTTTTTGAAGCAAACAACGCATTTTAAAAAAATAAAAATCATCATTTTTCATAAATGATTTTCTATTACGGGATTGGATATAATTTCTTATAGGAAAACACATGGATCGAAAACAACGTGCGCGATATCATGTAAACTCAAAATATATTTGGGCGAATGTTACTTTTGAAAAAATCGCATTTTCTTGGACAACAATTTGCAAAGCAAACGATCTGCATACGCCGAATCTTTATGTTGTCATTGACGATCGATTTTTCCTCTTCCAGAAATGTTTTCTACCCAAATGATCAACAGTATACGTGCTGTTTTGTCACAAATATAACACTCGCTAAAACAATAAAGATAAATTTTAAATCGGAATAAATCTCCGTGAAAAAACTGAAGGGAAAACAACGATTTTCTTCACAACGTCGAATACTCCAAAAAAGAGGGGTCTTTTCAAACAATGACTGGTTCTCATGATCCTAAGATATTATTTTAGGAAAACAATGCTGGAAAAGAAGAAAGTATTTATTACAAGCAATGTCTTCTTTTCCCACAATGTTTTGAAATGTTTTCTACCCTACAAGATACTTGTATTAGAATTTATATTAACTTTGTATTGTTGTCTGCAACCTCTTTCAATTTTGACCAGTCTATAATTTTGACATCTTGTTAAGAGTTAATTATTGAAAAATATCATTTTTGATTTAAATTTTGATGACCTCTAACCAAACAAAATAAAAGTTGAAGAAAACCTTCGAAACAATCAGGAATAACAGAAATTGCTGATCATAAGCACTTCCTCCTTTTCCCACTTTGTTCCGTACCTTTCAAAGACAAATCACACATTTTGAACAATTTATTTTTTTCTTTTCTTTTGGATATTCCAATTTTGTGAGGTTTGAATCTTGCTGTTTACTAAAAATTGAAATTAAAGCAGGAAAAATGGAAATTGTTACAAGAAAAGAGTTTTTGTGAACATGAAGAATAAAAAGACTTACTTTTACACCCATTTTTTTCTCAAACGATTATTAATTTCTGCAAAATAATTATACCATAAGAAAGAGCTTTCAATTCTCTTAAAACTTTATATATACCAAAAATGTGTCAAATTATTATTTCAGTGCTTTTTTATCACTTTTTTAGGCCAGGTGCAAAATTTTCAATACAAATTGATAAAATCCAATATTCCCTGTTCAAACAAGACCATAAAAGGGCATTCCCTGTAACTGGTATAGATTATTGATTTTTCTTTATCAGATTTCAGTACACTGCTGTATTATCTCTACCTCTCTGAGTGGTAATGAGTTAAACCAATTACTACCTTGATTTCTGCCAGTCTGAATTTATACAACATCTGAAAATAGTGGGGGAAATTCAGATGACTTAGACATACCTTATTTTCTCATTGTTTTCAAATTGTTATAATCACATTGCTTATTAATTCATCTTTATTAAAACATCACTTCTGTAATTGTTTTCCTCCATACAGTATGTTTTTTTGGTTGGAGAATGGGGCCTGCACGAATTCACCTTATTTTGAAGTACACCAACTATTGAAAAGAACACAGTCATTGTTGGATGACTTAACCCTTTACCACACAATCCCAAGTTTTAATGACCCTAACAGAAAATACTTTTGAAAACATTGTGAGAAAAGGAGAAAATGCTGGAAACCAGCATTTTCTCCTTTTCCCACAATGTTTTCTTACCTTTCAGTGACAAATTTCATAATTTAAGCCACATTCAATTTGTAGTCTACAAATGCTTTCAATTTGGACCAGTCTTAAATTGTTTCGTTTGGTAAAGAGTTGAGAAACTCAAATTAAGTGACCATTTTCATGGTGTAATTACATCATGGAATTTCCTAAATAGGACAGAAACCCCATTTTAAAGATGTAATAATCTGATTCTATACCAAATGACAAAATTTTGGACGTGACCGAATTGAAAACATTTGCAGACGATAAATGTAGTTAAAATTATGATTTTTGTCTTTGATAGGGTTGAATACATTGTGATAAAACGAGAAAATGCTGGTAACCAGCATTTTCTCCTTGTCCCACAATGTTTTCAAAAGCCTTCTTCATCAGGGTCGTTAAAACCAGGGACTGAGTGGTGAAGGGTTATGGAATTGGTTCCATTGTTCGTCAAAAAAAAGATGGATTTTAGAGAACTGTTTGGATTTTCATGTATATGTTTGTCTGAATTTACCCAGTTTTCCCCTAACTCATTACTGAAGACAAAATTTTAGACTGGTCCAAATGGAAGGCTTTTGCAGATGACAAGTTTTAACATGACTCAAAAACAGAAATTTGGTAGAAAATATAGCAGGGAAAGGGGAAAATGCTGGCTTTTAGAAAATTCTGGTCACCAGCATTTCCTTCTTATACCACAATGTTTTAAGATAACATTTTTCCTAAAATTCATCAGATCTTTGGATTGTGTGGTAAACAGTTAAGTTAATGTAATTTTTGATAGGCCTCCACCTGGGCTGGATAACATTATGCTAATGTAAATCTCTGAGTATCTTTGATTTACAGGCTCGTCACAGAAGATCTACAGTCAAGATGGGGACGTTCATACAGCTTGCACTGGTGTTTATGTTTGCTGTCATTCTTGGCTCAAATGCAGCAGTCAATCCCGGATTTAAAGCAAGAATTACAGACAAAGGCTTGAAATATGGTATAGCTACACAATTATGGTAACTCTTTTCCAAACGACAAAATATTGTACAAGATCAAATTCAAAGCGTTTTCAGATGGCAACTTGAATGTAGCTCAGATGATAATTTCTGTCTTTGATAGGATAGAAAACATTGTGGGTAAAGAATAAAATCCTGGTTAATAGCGTTTATTTCATTTTTACACAATGTTTCCAGAAGCCTTCTTCTTCAGGTTCATTACAACTCGGGATTGTGTGGTATTGGGTTAATGATCATGTGGAAATGATAGATCTTATCTGGGTTTTATTTTCAGAAGTTCAAAACCTGTTCATGAGCATTAGCAGACAACAAATTAGATATGGTTCAGACCTCCAGATAAAAGGGAGTGATAGTAATTCTAAATCCATTATTTCTCTTCCATACCCTATGTTGTGGGTACTCATTAGAATTGTCTCGATGAGACGGTTCTAATGAATACCCATAACATAGGGTTTAGTGGAGAGCGATTAATATTTTCAATTTTGAAATCAAAATTATTCCCTCTATCTGGAGCTCTAATGGTTCAAATGATAGGATAAGTGAGTGAAAGCAGACAAATCATTGTGGCAAAAGGGGGAAATGCTGTTCACCATTATTTTCTCCTGCTCCCACGATGTTTTCGAAAAACTCTCACCTTAGGAGTATCAAAGCAACAGATTACCATGGAAAGAGTTGAAAACTTCAGGGGTAGCAAAATAAAGAAGACCTGTTGTTTGTATCATCCAACAGAAATTCAAGCATCTGCTTGAATCTTAACCCCTGGGTTGCTTGGCACGACTTAATGACCTTTTATGGACAGTGTAGATCAAGATCAGACTGCCATGCTTCCCAACATTTTTGAACACCAAAGGGGGTTTTTGAGAGTTTCAAAGGGGTAGATCTGGGGTTTCAAGGGGGAGACTTTTTGAGGCGTACCAGAAGGTCTCTCTAAAGATAATTTTTAAACCATTCTAGGCCAAATATCTTTAATAATTGAACAAAAGTCCGGTTTACAATTAATTTCTTTTTATTCTTTATTAAATATTATTGTTTATCAAATGTACGTGAATATTTAGAGCAAAAACAAATCAATCATTACAGTCATAAATATATAGAAAGCAGCGACTATGGTAAAAAAGCACTGTAACGTTTTTTATCAAATGCTACTTTGTCCATTGTGTTTTCACTGTTTTGTCAGTACATCATATAATTTTGACTTGTTTTTTAAAGATATTCTGGCATTTTATATTGTGTCCCTAATATTTAGCTTTAAATATAGACTACAGAGTACCACATTTTATCCTGACATTATTCATTCTCTTTGGTACTCAATAATCGCAAACAGGTGTTTCGAATAAACACCTTATAATCAGGCTGGTAAACTCTATCTAAAAGACAAGCTGTCATATATACTGAAAAAAAAAAGTTAAGTCCCATTGAGTTCCTTTTGAGTATCATTTTTGTATGCATAAATCATCAGCAAAAATATCTCAAAAGCATAAAGAAAAAAAAAATGCACTTTTCAAAAAAAAAAAAAAATCTGGAGGCAATCTTCACACGACAAAAATTCTGGAAGCAAACATCAGCATCGGTAACGCTGGACAACAGTAAGTGCCTCCCGATCAGTGCTCTATAGATTACTATATATTACTCTATCGCCGGTAACCAGTCGAATATTGCTACGTCATTGATTTAAATAAAACTATGATCATGTTCGGGTCAATCTATTTTTAGATAAATTGGAATTCTAGTGGTCAATTTGTGCAGTAAAAGTTTAAAACTTCGTATTTTTTCATTGTTTTTGTTACTGATTAACTTAATGTTTTCACTCATTTTCGTCTGCGTCCCAGGGACGCAATGAGAAATGGTGTTTTGTGTTTATAGATCTAAACTCTTACAACAAAGATCCAATCCTTTGAGCCATGTTTTAGTTGTCATCTGCAAATGCTTTCAATTTGGACAAGTCTATATTTTTGTCATGTGGTACAGGGTTAAGTTATTCTCAAGTGAGAGCCATAATCTACTTGAAAATAACAGACCTTAACCTGCTTCATTGCTTCTTAAGTTAAATGAAACTTTTAAGCAGATAGTACAACCCTAATGTTGCAATCAAAGGATTGGATTTGTCTTTTGAACTAATGAAAACATTGTGGGAAAAGGAGGAAATGCTGGTTACCAGCATTTTCTCCTTATCCCGCAATGCTTTTAAAAGGCTTCTCCTCAAGGGGTGTTAGATCTCGGCATTGTGTGGTGAAGGGTTAATTTTAAGTATGTCTTGGCTGAATTTTGCTGCTCTTGCATCCTGACACCACATTTGGAATGAACAAGCAGTGGTCATTTGTTATGCTGATACCTTGAATTGTAAAACAATTTGACTATATTTGAGCCGTGGTCTGTAAATAGGGACCTTAATGCATCTCTGTGATTCATATCAATAAAGCCATTACATAATTATGGATCCATAATAGCCACTTTTTTGAACAACCAACTTAATCATGAGGTAGACTGGTCCTTAGACATACAGAAAATTGACAAATAGCGAAAAGTTCCAGCCCAGGTCAGCCTGTGCGGACTGTGCAGCCTGACCAGGGTCAGTACTGTTTGCAGATGCATCAGGCCCCCTTTTCACGGACTACGGCTCTTTTATTTGTTATTTAATTATTATTCTTTGAAGAGTAGCAGGCATCATTGGTACATTTGTCCATGATATTCTACCAAGCCCCAGAAATGCAGTTGGTAGAAAACAGGACTTGAGAACAGGCCTCGGGATGTCACTGGTTCCAATCCCAAGCGAGACCAAGTTCTTTTGGAGGATTGATGATAGTCATTGTGACAGGATTTATTCCTCTCCTTCCTCTCTCACTGCCGATCATTGCTTTAATGATGGTTATGTGACAAAGCAGCCAATGGCTTTGGAACAGTATTGTGCGAAGTATTGGTTACCGAAACTCCAAAAAGCATGGATAGGTGCACTGGCCATTGTGATATAACCGAAATAATGTTGAAAACGGTATTAAACACCATTATACTTTTATAGCAATGAGATAAAATACCTTGAATTATTTCATGCTTTTCGGTAGGTTATTGAAAAGTAATGGTGGATTACGGTTTGATATTTCATAGTTATGACCAGTGAAAAATACTGATTTCATATTTTATAACTCTTCATTTGAAGGCGGAAACAGTAGTTCCTACGCACTAGTTACCTAGGTAAACAGCGCATGCCATTCATCCCTAGGGATTTATTATGTAATTTCCACACATTTTTCCCTATATTTCTTGCACTTTACATAATATTGCAATGCCCTGCTGTATGGGAGGGTTTAAGCCACAGGGAATCACCAAAAACATCTGTACTGGCTTTTGATGAAAGTCTTGACAAAAAAGGGGTAAGAAGCAGAAATAAATGGAATATATATATATTTTTTTTTTTTGAGAAAGATCGAAATTTATTTGATAGAGTGAACATCGTCGGTAATATTTTCACGAGTGGCTGGTCACCAGCATTTTCTCCTTTTCCCACAGTGTTTTCAGAATGCTTCCTTCTCAGGTTCATTTACCCTTTACCACGTGATACCAGCTTTTTATGACCCTGTGGAAGATGCCTTTGAAAACATTGTGGGAAGAGGAGAAAATGCTGCTAACCAGCATTTTCTCCTTTTCCCACAATGCTTTTTACCCTGTCAAAGAAAAATCACATTATTTGAGCCACCTTGAAATTGTCATCTGCAAATGCTTTCAATTTGGACGGGTCTGAAAATTTGTCGTGTGGTAAAGAGTTAAAACATGGGATTGTTTGGTAAATGGGTAATTAAAATACAGGATGGCTGGTAATAGCCAGTACAAAACAAAGTGTCTCTCTGATATTCAGGGCAAAATATGTCACAAACTGTACCCTATTATTTCCTCTCAAACAGCAAACACAGTGGCTATGACAGCATTACACCAGAGCTTGTTGAACATGCATATACCTGATCAGAGTGGGAAAGAACATGGTGTGAAATATGAAGTGACAGGGTGAGTCGATTTTTACCCTTTACCAAATGATAGAGTGTTTGTACGATGCTTAGTTGGAAGGCTATTGAAGACGTAGCAGGAGAGAGAGATGTTGCTTGTTACCACCCATTTCTCCTTTTTCTACGACATTTTTTACCCATTTGAATACAAACATCATCATTTTGGTCAATAATTAATATGTAACCTCTAAGGGCTTTTATTTATTCAATTACCACACAATCCCGACTTTTAACGACCCTGAGAAAGAAGCCTATTGAAAACATTGTGGGAAAAGGAGAAAATGCTGGTAACCAGCATTTTCTCCTTTTCCCACAATGTTTTCTACTCTATCCAATACATAAATTACCATTTAAGCTACACTTAATTTGTCATCTGCAAATGCTTTCAATTTGATCCAGTCTAAAATTTTGTCGTTTGGTAAAGGGTTAAGACAAGTCTAAAACTAGTTTTCTAGTTTGCACAGAGTTCTCTCTTTGCCTCACAACAAAATTGCACACTGACTACATATGGACAGAATGGCATAAATGAGGTAAGCCTCTGTAAGATTGCTTGATTAGAATCTTGATAAACTGGCAGTGTGAGACTATTTCCAAATGTGTGCTTGCTTTGATTTCATTATTAACTCTTTACAAAACAATCCCTGGTTTTTACAACTCTGGGAAAGTAGCCTTTTGACGATGTTGCGGGAAAAGGAGAAAATGAAATGTTGGTAACCAGCATTTTCTCCTTTTCCCACAATGTTTTCTTACATTCCCAAAACAAATTTCAATTTTTGAGTGACATTTACGTTGTCATCTGCTAATGCTTTCAATTTGGATGAATCTAAAATTTTGTTGTTTGATAAAGAGTTAAACATTATCTAAGGAGAATTAAACTGAAAGATGTATTCAGATTTAGATTCATGTATGTGAGTCATGCTCTCTGAAAAGGGAGTGTAGTGCAGCTGACATGGTTTTAAACTTTTTGCCATGAGTAACTTTCCTGGATGTCAAAGGACAACTCTACCCCATGAATCAGCTGGTTTTTAGACAAAATAGATCCATATACATGTAATGTTTCACATGGTATAGTGCATTACAATGATGCATTAAAATGCCTTTCTTCAGAGTGCTGCTCAGATGATAAATTCATCAATGAGTCTTTGATAAATTGTCAATTTTATTCATGTTCAAATTACAGTATCCGTGTGACCTCATTTAATCTGCCCAGCAGTATGATCAGTACAAACCCTGGTAAAGGACTAACTTGGAAGGCTTCTGGGGCTGGTTTGAGTTTGCATGCAGATTTTTCTGTCAGAAAGGGGTAAGTTGTACGATATTATATATAAGAAGATTGTGTTGTATTTTTCGGCTCAAAGGTAAAATTTTGTAAATTAGTAGCGTATGATTATAGTAACTTTATTTATTCAATTGATTTACTTGTAATAGTTGAACCCTGTACCACATGATCCTGACTTTTAACGTCCATGAAGAAAAACACTTTGGGAAACATTGTGGGCAAAGGAGAAAATGCTGGTTACCTCCGACAATTTCAGTGTGGATAGGGTAGAAAACATCGTGAGAAAAGGAGAAAATTCTGGTTACCAGCATTTTCTCCTTTTCCCACAATGTTTTCAAAAGGCTCTTTCCACAGGGTCGTTAAAAGGCGGCATTGTGGGGTACAGGAATGATCCTTTACCACACAATTCTGATTTTTAATGACCTTGACAAAGAAAGCCTTTGAAAACCTTGTGGGAAAAGGAGAAAATGCTGGTAACCAGCATGTTCTTCTGTTCCCACAATGTGTTCAAACCTTTTTACGATAAATAAAGTCATATGAGCTGCACTGAATTGGTTGCCTGCAAATGCTTTCAATTTAGGCAAGTCTAAAATTTTGTTGTCTGGTAGAAAGTTAAAATAACAGTGCCACATATTTTTTGATGTTCCATTGTAACTCTGAGATATTCCCTACTCTTGTACTTTTACCTAGAATTACCGTAACTTAACTTGTTAATAGATGATGACAAGTGAAATAGAGCTGAAATAATAGAACTTTTCTGTGAAAACGTAGAAAATATGTGACCCATGCTCTGTGAAAAGGGGGCTTAGAGCATCTGCTAAAAGTATCCACCCAGGTCAGCCCGCAAATTCCACATGGGCCAACTTGGTTGAAACTTTTCACTACTTGTCAGTTCTCTGGATCTCAAAGAACCAGTTAACCTCGGGATTCAGCCGGTTTTTTGACAAAATGGATTTTATGGATCCATAATTACGCGATGACTTGCGTGGTGTAGTGCATCTTGAAGATTCAGTAACCCCCTTTTGCCACAGTATGGCTAGAGAAAGGGAGAGAATACTGGTTTCGCACAATGTTTTCAGGGTAGTTAACCCTTTACCACACAATCCCGACTTTTAACGACCCTGAAAAAAAAAACCTTTTGAAAACATTGTGGGAAAAGGAGAAAATGCTGGTAACCAGCATTTTCTCCTTTTCCCACAATGTTTTCTATACTTCCCAAAACAAATTTCAATTTTGGAGTCACATTTATTTTGTCGTGTGCAAATGCTTTCAATTTGGACCAGTTAAAACTTTTGTCGTTTGGTAAAGAGTTGAAGCACAGGATTGTTTGGTAAACAGTCAACTCTTTACCAGACAACAAAATTTTGGACTCGACCAAATTGAAAGTATTTGCAGAGGACAAAATAAATGCAGGTCAGATGATGATTATTTTCTGTGATAGGGTAGAAAACATTGTGGGAAAAGGAGAAAATGCTGGTTACCAGCATTTTCTCCTTTTCCTACAATGTTTTCAGAAGCCTTTTCTTTCAGGGTCTTTAAAAGTCGGGATTGTGTGGTAAAGGTTTAATGTGAAGTTTATGTATGAGGCTATGAGCCAGGCTCTGGCAAATGGCGACTTAATGCATCTCTGTGATGCATTATGCCAAGCAAGCTATCACATAATTATGGATCCGTAATATACGCTTTTTTAGCTCACCTGAGCACAAAGTGCTCGAAGTGAGCTATTGTGATCGGTCAATGTCCGTCGTCTGTCCGTCCGTCCGTCCGTCCGTACACAATTACAAAAATAATCTTCTCCTTCTAAACTAACCATCAGATTTCAATCAAACTTCACAGAAATGATCCTTAGGTCATGCTCTTTCAAAATACTTCAAAGAATTGAAATCAGTGAAGAACTCTGGTTGCCGAAAGAAAAAACTTTAAAAATCTTCTTGTCCCAGACTGTAAGGGCTAGAGCTTTCATATATGGCATGTAGCATCATCTAGTGGCCCTCTACCAAAATACTTCAAATTATGGCCCTAGTGTGGAAATTGGCCCTATGTTGTTGGTTCTTGGATTTCACATAGAGATAAAGAAGGAAATCTTTAAAAATCTTCTTGTCCCAAACCGTAAAGGGCTAGAGCTTTCATATATGGCATGTAGCATCATCTACTGACCCTCTACCAGATTACTTCAAATTATGACCCTGGTGTTAAAAATTGGCCCTATGTTGTGGGGTCTCGGATTTCACATAGAGATAAAGAAGGAAATCTTTAAAAATCTTCTTGTCCCAAACCGTAAGGGCTAGAGCTTTCATATTTGGCATGAAGTATCATCTAGTGGCCCTCTACCAAAATACTTTAAATTATGGCCCTAGTATGGAAATTGGCCCTATGTTGTGGGTTCTTGGATTTTACATAGAGATAAAGAAGGAAATCTTTAAAAATCTTCTTGTCCCAAACCGTAAGGGCTAGAGCTTTCATATCTGGCATGTAGCATCATCTAGTGACCCTCTACCAAAATACTTCAAATTATGGCCCTGGTGTTAAAAATTGGCCCTATGTTGTGGGGTCTCGGATTTCACATAGAGATAAAGAAGGAAATCTTTAAAAATCTTCTTGTCCCAAACCGTAAGGGCTAGAGCTTTCATATTTGGCATGTAGCATCATCTAGTGGCCCTCTACCAAAACACTTAAAATTATGGCCTTGGTATGAAAATTAGCCATATTTTGTTGGTCTCGGATTTCACATAGAGATAAAGAGGGGAATCTTTAAAAATCTTCTTATCCCAAACTGTAAGGGCTAGAGCTTTCATATTTGGCATGTAGCATTATGGTGTTGAGTCTTCTTGCAAGTGGTTGTGGGAAAGAGGTTGCTTACCATTATGTCTTGAAAAGAGTCAACTCAGTACTGATCTGCTAAAATATTAATTAATTTCTTGAACATCTCTGCAACAATTACAGTAAACTTTGCTTATTACTATATTGCATAATACGATATATTGCTTGTAATGACGTTAATCCCTTGGTCCCAACAGGGTCTCTTTTATAAGAATATACATCAGTTAAAACGATATTCAGATAAAACGATCTGATTTCTTCGGTCCCCTGAGTATCATAAGTGGAACCCTATTTTGGGCTGTCGCAGATGTCAACCCGTACCTGGGAAACACTGAGTCTTTTAACTGCTTTCTGCAATTATTGTTTAATTGTTGTCAACTTTTCATTTGCCTGTCTATCAAAAGGTCATTGCATATCTAATTTATTTTTGGACCTACTCATAAAAAAGGTATAATCACAATATTAAGACTGAATGTAAAGGCTTTAATCCATGGGGCATTCAATTCCAGCTAGTCTTATATATTTCAACAGAGACATTGGAATTCCTATCGCTTAATAAAAGTGTTGGCTTAATAAACGTAGTCGCTTAGCTAAGCAAGATCAACTGTATTGCCCTTTGACAAATTGGAATTCATGAACAACTCTGGTTTCCATGTCAACTGCTGAAAAAAAAAAAAAAAAATTGACCCAAACACAAAGCCTACAACTTAATTGGCAACAGCAACACTCTACCAAAGTACATCGAATTGTGACCTTAGGAAAAAAAAGATAAGTGCTTTGTTGTTGGATCCCAGTTTCCACATCCAAATAAAAGATCTTTTAAAATCTTCTTTCATCCAAACATTAACCCTAGAACTTTCACATTCAGCATGGACTGGTGGATAGTTACGCTCCCGTAAGGGCAAGCATATAGTCGCCACTTTGTCTGTCTGTCTGTCTGTCCGAAGCGATTTCTCAACAACCACTTGACGGCTCTTGTTTGCTAATAGCATTTACCAAATTTCTTCCTTGGAATCACAAAAAGTCCTTTGTAGTCACAATGTGGGATCAAATATGTAAAGAGTGTATTCTTGGAATCCTCCTGTTCCATATTGTATGGCCCACAACATACATTTGGCATGTGATTCTGTCTGAAAACCCATTATCAGCTCACCTGAGCATAACATACTCATGGTTAACTTTTATGTATCCTTGAATATGCGTCGCCAAAATTCCACTGTTTATTATATAAGTATCATAATTTGAGCATAATCTTGATCCATCGCCCAGAATGTTTGTAAGGTTGTGAACATGAACATGAACACACTCGGCAACCACAATTCTGGCTCAATCATACTCAAAATTTCCCTGGATGTTCATAATGACCTAAGGACAAATCTGATCAAAATGGGGACAAGCTAAAAGCATCAAAATAGGGGATCTTGATGACAATTCCATTGTTTACACCCTAGGGCCTATAATTTTGACTATCATTTTCTTACCTGCTCTGATTGTTGGTATTGCCATATGGATGAATCATTTTCAAAACTAAAACATTCCAGCAAAAAACAAGAGGCAAGTGGCCATAACAATGACAGCTGAGTTGCATTTCAGGTGAGCGATTTAGGACCATCATGGTCCTCTTGTTTTAACAAGGAACTGAATCATTAGGTAGGCTGGTCCTTGAACATACAGATAATTGACTAATAGTGAAAAGTTTCAACCCAGGTCAGCCTACGCAGACTACACAGGCTGACTTGGGTCGATGCTTTTCGCAGATTCATTAAGCCACTTTCCACAGAGCATGGTCCATATTTATTTTCAGGTTTCTTAAAAGTACCGGAAGTATTGATGGCACAATCTCTGGTGTTAATTTTGATTTAGAATTCAGCATTGGTAAGATTTTTAGCTCTACTGCCTACAGGCAAGAGAAGCTTATTTTGACTCATAGGGTGATTCTGTTGTTCATTCGTTTGTCTGTGCATCTGTCTTAAAACTCTGAACCCTTTACAAAACAATTCTTTTAAGACCCTGAAGGAGACATCTATTGAAAACATTCAGTTTAGAAGGGAGAAAATGTTTCAGTGGGTAAAGGGTTAACTCTTTACCAAACTACAAAATTTTACACTTGTCCAAATTGAAAGCTTTTGCAGATGACAAATCTAATGTAGTTCAAAAATTGAAATATGTTTTGGGAAGGGTAGAAAACATTGTGGGTAAAGGAGAAAATGCTGGTTACCAGCATTTTCTCCTCAAAAGGCTTTTTCTTCAGGGTTATTAAAAGTCAGGATTGTGTGGTAAAGGGTTAAATAAGCTTACATGATAAGCTGAAATTAGGCACATGTGCACCTTTCAACCTGTTAATTGCTTTGTTTAACAATAAATTCCTAACCTTTACAAAACAACAATGTTTTTTTACTCTCCCAAACTCAACGCCTTCTTCCTCAGGTGTAAAATTAAGGGGTGTAAAATTAAGGAATTATTTCATGAAAGATTAAAGAGGGCTTTTAAGATTTTTACGATCTCACCAAACTTCAAAAATGATTCCTGTTACGGGAGATCACTCCTTCCTTACGGCATAGCTTCTTCCCGTATAAAATCAATACATGACAACTGCATTACGGAGAATTCTCTTTAGGTCAGTTGTTAGTGTATTGGTCTTCTAAACCTCAAATACTGAGGATCTTTGCTGCATGGGTTCGAATCTCAGCCGGAGCGGTTTATATCTGAGCTTTGCATTTGTTGCGAACTTTCATGTTCGTAAGATTGGGGCTCGTCCGGGATTGGCCTTTGAGCCACTTGTTGTCCATAACATTGCCCATTATCGGCCATTGAGCCAGTTGTTGTCTAAATAATAGACTTCCTGCCTAATAAGGCTTTCCGTCATCAAATGAATGACTTCTCTTAAGATGGGGG
Organism: Tridacna gigas; assembly: GCA_945859785.2. Classification (NCBI taxonomy): domain Eukaryota; kingdom Metazoa; phylum Mollusca; class Bivalvia; order Cardiida; family Cardiidae; genus Tridacna; species Tridacna gigas. The sequence continues at coordinate 45,689,740 of OX244034.2, read as the reverse complement.
TGTGTTAAGTGAGATCACCAGCATTTTCTCCTTTTCCCACTGTTTTCAACCCTTCCCATAACAAATTTTAATTTTTTAGTCACTTTTGTTTTGTTGTCTACAACTGCTTTCAAGTTGGACTGGTCTAAAATTTCGTTATTTGGTAAAGAGTTAAAATAAAATTATTCTATTTTTTATAGGTGCTGATGCAAATGGTCGCCCAACAGTTGCAACCACTAATTGTGACAGCAACATAGATAGTGTGAAACTGAAATTTCATGGTAAATTATCTTTCTTGTGGAATCTTCTCAGAGGAATAATAGAAAAAACCCTCAAAGGTCTCCTCAATAAACAGGTATATTTTGAACTCTTGTACCAACCCTTTACTACATGACAAAATTTTACACTTGTCCAAATTCAAGGCATTTGCAGATGACAAATTAGATATGGCTTACATGGCGAGATTTGTCTGTAAATGTACAGAAGACATTGTAGGAAAAGGAGCTAATACTGATTAGCAGCATTTTCTCCTTTTCCTACAATGTTTTCAAAAGGCCTCTTCCTCAGGGTTGTTAAAGGTCTGGATTGTGTGGCAAAGGGTTGAGACTAAACCACAATGAAAGCTTCGTTTGTTTGTATGGTGTTTGATGCAATGTTCAACATTATTTCAGTTTTTATCATGGCAGCCAGTTCCTGGAGTTTCTTTAGTCAGTACTTCCCACAATATTCACTCCAAGCCACTAGTTGCTCTTCCATATTACCATTGTTGAATTAGTGATCTGTGGTGAGTGATGAATGAATCCTTTCACAATGACCATCATCAATCTATGGACAGAAATTCGCGATTCTGGTGATTTGAACCAGCCACCCTCTGGTTTTAAGCCTTTCCCAAACCATGAATTTTAGACTGGTCCAAATTGAAAGAGTTTGCAGATGACAATTTTAAATTTGATGAAAATGACAGAAAGTTCTCCAAAAGGGCAGAAAACACTGTGGGAAAAGGAGAAATTGCTCGTTACGAGCAATTTCTCCTTTTCCCACAGTGTTTTCAAAAGACTTGTACTGCAGACACGTGAAAACCAGGGCTTGTTTGGGAAAGGGTTAAGCCCTGTACGTTACAAACTAAGCTATTTTCTGCAACAGAATGAAAACAGTTTGCATACAACAAACACAATGAAAGCAGTTTGCAGATGACAAACAGAAAGTTCCTCAGATGATATGAATTAATTTTGAAAAGGTAGAAAAAGTATTCACCCTCAGGGTTGTAAAAAGAGAGGTCTGTTTGGTGAAAATAAAAAAAAATCTATCCTTCCCTTGGTGAAAACTCTGCATAGATTCAAGGTTCTTACAAAACTTATAATATCTTTGGGTCCTTGATGCTAACTACTTGTTGAGTCCGTTTTGGGTTGTTCTCTACATGTAGTTTTATTTGAATGTATTGTCTAGCCAATAAGGGATTGGAATTAACCATACTGACAAGTAAGATGAAGATATTGATGTATGTTATAAAAATTGCATATCATGTCAAGAACAGACGAATCCTGTCAATAACACCCAACATACACTCACGTAATGTTGATATTATTTTCTACTATATGCAGTTAGGGGCCATTATCTTACTCCCTCAGATCAATAGAGTATCGTCAAAATAAACCAGTGATAACTTCCGTTTGTATTTGTATCTTCTGTCATCGACATCATACTGTCAGATTTCTTAAATTCTCAATAATGCCAAACACTGCTCTACTTAATTCACATGATATTGGAGAAGATACGCCCAAGATCGGACTGTGTGTCTTATCTTGATGTCTATTGTCTGCTAAAGCAATAAAAGTCTTTCTTAGCTAAAAGACATTCATAAAGGCTAATTTGTAAATTATTGGTAGAATATAGCTCTCTTTAGATTAGACATTGTCAAAACAATTAAAGACATTCATTGTTGGATGTGTCCTCTCTGCTTACACATTTACTTTATGTAACATTGTGAATGTGTAATCTGTGCATATACATATTCTCTATGTAACATTGTAGATGTGTCTTCTCTGGTTACACATTTTCTCTATGTAACATTGTAGATGTGTACTCTCTGCTTACACACTTACTCTATGTAACATTGTAGATTTGTAAGGTACTCTCTGCTAACACATTTTCTGTATGTAACATTGTAAATGTGTACTCTCTGGCTACACATTTACTCTATGTAACATTCTAGATGTGTACTCTGCTTACAAAGCTACTCTATGTAACATTGTAGATTTGTAAGGTACTCTCTGCTAACACATTTTCTGTATGTAACATTGTAAATGTGTACTCTCTGGCTACACATTTACTCGATGTAACATTCTAAATGTGTACTCTGCTTACACACTGACTCTATATAACATTGTAAATGTGTACTCTCTGGTTACACACTTACTCTAAGTAATATTCTAGATGTTTAAGGTACATTTTGCTTACACATTTACTCTATGTAACATTGTAAATGTGTAATCTCTGCATACACATTTTGTCTATGTAGCATTGTAAATATGTCATCTCTGATTACACATTTACTCTATGTAACATTCTAGATGTGTACTTTCTGCTTACACAGCTACTCTATGTAACATTGTAGATGTGTACTCTATGCTTACACAGTTACTCTATATAACATTGTAGATGTGGAAGGTACTCTCTGCTTACACATTTACTCTATGTAATATTGCAGATGTGTCCTCTCATAAAAAAAGAAGTGGATGTTGATGGAGCCAAGAAACTGGACAAACTCAAAGGTACAGTATGTTTACTCTTCCCAGCACAGCAAATTTTAGGCTCATCCAACTTAAAACCATCTGCAAATGAAAAATATGAAATTGGTACAAAGTGAGCTTATGTTCTCTGATAGGGTGGAAAAAAATATGGGAAAAGAGAAAGTCCTGTTTACCAGCATTCTCTCCTTTTCCCATAGTGGTTTCTGAAGTTGATTACTAGCATTTTTACCTTTTCCCAGAGTGCTTTCTACCCTTTTACAGACAAATCTTATAATTTTAGCCATGCTTTGGCAAAAGGGGGCTTAATGTATCTCCATAATGCATCATCCCAAGCAAGTCATCAGATGGTCATATATCCTTAAACTACATTTTGTCTAACAACAGACTGAATCATGGGGTAGACGGGTCCTTTGACATACAGAAAATTGACCAATAGCGAAAAGTTTCAGCCCAAGTCAGCCTGTGCAGGGTGACCTGGGTCGACACTTTTCGCAGATGCATTAAGCCAACTTTTCACAGGGCATGGCTCATTAGATTTTTCATTTAGAAGTACTTTCAGTATAGACAAGTCTAAAGTTTTGCACGATTCACAATCCTGTACTAGAAAAAAACTGTTTTCAGTAAATGCCACACTGGGGAAGGACTACCTTCTGGATTACAGATTAATCAAAGATCCAGTGTTCACTCCAGACTATCTGGAAACATTCCACAAGGTGAGTACTGTGTCTAATTTAACCCTTTACAAAACAATTTTCTATATTCCCTCGGGAAAGATGCTTTTTTAAAAAACATTGTGGGGAAAATGAAAAATTGCTGGTAACCAGGATTTTCTCCTATTCGCACAATTTTTTGTACCCTTTCAAAGACAGATTCCAGTTTTGAAGCCTTATGTAATTTCTTTTGCAAGTCCTTCAATTTGGTCAAGGCTAGAATTTTGTTGTTTGGTAGAGTTGAAAAAAAAAAACCTTCTGAAGAGGTAAAGCTTGTGTGATTATGTAACATAGCATCATGTAATTGCCCTTAAAAACAGTATTCCAAATACAAATAAAGCCAAAGGGGTGAAAGATGGCCCTGTCTGGACAAGCCCTGTCTGTCATGTTTGGTTTTAAACTGAAATGAAATTTGAGCCATGCTCTGTGAAAATGGGGGCTTGATGCATCTGTGAAAAGTATCGACCCAGGTCACAGTCTGCGCAGGCTGACCTGGGCCAAAACTTTTCACTATTGGTCAATTTTCTGTATGTCAAAGGACAAGTCTACCTTATGATACAGTCGGTTGTTAGACAAAATGGACTTTATTGATCCATAGTTATGTGATGACTTGCCTGGTATAATGCATCACGGAGTTGCATTAAGCCCCCTTTTGCCAGAGTGTGGCTCATATCTTTTGGTTTGAAATCTAAAAGGATTAGAATGTGGTATGTAGCATCACTGTCTGATCTTCCATCCTAATTGTTTAAATTATGTCCCTGGGGTGAAGAATGGCTATGCCTCGAGGGGATGGGGGAGGGAAAGGTAGTTCTCATCTTTTACTCAGAGTTCTGCATGAACAATTTCATAAAAAACCTTCTTATTTTAAACCACAATTCAGAGGTTGCTGATACTGTTCTGGGCAGCATTATAAGAGATTATTTGTTTTTTGTGCTGTAACCACCACACAATCCTGAGTTTCAACGACCCTGAGGCAGAAGCCTTTTGAAAACATTGTGGGAAAGGAAGAAAATACTGGTAATCAGCATTTTCTCCTATTCCCACAATGTTTTCTACTCTTATCATAGACAGAAATCATTTCTTAACCCTTTACCACACAACTCCGACTTTTAATGACCCCGGGGGAAGAAGGCTTGTGAAAACATTGTTGGAAAAGAAAATGCTGGTAACCAGCATTTTCTCCTTTTCCAACAATGTTTTCTAACCTTGAGAGACAAATTTCTGGTTTTGAGTAACATTTAATACGTCATCTCAAAATGCTTTGAATTTGGACCAGGCCAAAATTTTGTCGTGTGGTAAAGAGTTAAGCTTCATTTAATTCGTTGCCTGCAAATGCTTTCAATTTGGACAAGTCTGCATTTTTGTCTGTGTGGTAAAGAGTTCAGGCTAAAGATGTCCTGTCAGAGGGAGTGGGATTATGTATTTTACACAGACTTATGTTTGATTTGTAAGGCTAACTTGTTTTGTACCTCAGGGCCTGTAGTTGTGATACTTTTTATTAATATTTGAGCCATGTTTTTTGAAAAGGGGGCCTAATGTATTTGCAAAAAGTATCGTTCCAGGTCAGCCTGCGCTGTCCGCGCATGCTGACCTGGGCCGAAACTTTTTGCCATTGGTCAATTTTCTGTGTGTTCAAGGACCATTCTACCTTATGATACAGTTGGTTGTTGAAAAATTATAGATCCATAATTATGTGATGGCTTGGCTGGTATCATGGATCACGAAGCTGCATTAAGCCTCCTTTTGCCAGAGCATGGCTCATCTATTTGTCCAAGTTGTGTTCCTTAGATTAGTAGACTCTTTTGAAAAACATTGTTGGAAAAGAAGGAAGTGCTCCTAAAAAGCAGTTTCCGCTTAACATTTACTACGATTTTTTTTTTTTTATGTGTATTCATGTTTTACAGGCATATGCATGTACATGTTGGTTATGCATGTTTTGCAAAGCTGTTCTCAAAATCATCAGGGTCCATATTCATCTACCATTCTTACGAACATTCTTAGTCTACATATACATTTAGAAAGTAATACAACCTCTGATTGGCTAAACCACTAGGTTTAGCTAATCAACAGCTGTGCTACTGTCAAATTTAGAAATTCTTGAGAATAAGACTAAGAATGTATTTAAGAATGGTTGGTGAATATGTGCCTATGTGTAAATTTGTGCTTGTAATAAGCCAAGGAACAGTTTTCATAAGGCGTCAAAGTGACAAGAATATTGTTTGTTCTAGGGTGAGATTTACTGGATGGCAGCCCAAGCAGAGTCCCCCATCAAAGTGCCACCTATGCCAGATACTGCAGATTCCAAACATATGATGTTTTTATGGGTATCAGACTATCTGTGTAACACAATGATGTACAATGCTCAGCTACATAAGGCCTTAATGTACAACCTCACCAAAAACGACGTAAGTCCAGTCTTTAGCAAACAAACTAGCACAACTTCCAAACCATTTATGTACATAAACTGGTCTGGATGTTCATTCTCAAATATTTCGTCCTGTATCAAAAAACAAAATTCTAGACTCAAATTGAAAGCATTTGCAGACAACATCTTATATGTGGCTCTGAAAGGTAAGAAAACATTGTGGGAAAAGGAGGAAAGGCTGGTCACCAGCATTTTCTTCTTTTCCCACAATGATTTCAAAAGCTTTTTCTGTCAGGCCTTAACCCTCAGGATTATCTGTTAAATTTTTGATTAATTATTAAATACCGTACTAATGATTAAATCTACTTTTGTCTATCCAAATTAACCGTTTACCACACAGTCCCGACTTTTAATGACTCTGTAGAAAAAAGGCTGTTGAAAATATTGTGGGAAATGGAGAAAATGCTGGTTACCAGCATTTTCTCCTTTTCCCACAGTGTCTTCTATCCTACTGACGAGAAATATCACATTTGGGCTATATCTCATTTGTCGTCTGCAAATGCGTTCAATTTGGTCCAGTCTAAAATTTTGTTGCTTGGTAAAGAGTTAATCCTTTTAAAAGCAAAAATACAAAACAACAACAAAACTTTACCAACAAGTCTGGTTTTGTGGACCCTAAGGAAGAGGGCACTTGAAAACATTTGGGAAAAGGGAGAAAATTCTTGTAACCAGCATTTTCTCCTTTTCCCAAAATGTTTATCACCCTGTTAAAAGCAGATTCCATTATTTAAGCAACATTTAATTTGCTGTTTAGAGCTTGACTAGTCCTAAATTTTATCATTTAGGAAAGAGTCTTTCTAGAATCTCTAAATACATGTATGCTGCAGTTAAGTGTACACCCAAAAATCTTTGATACACCAAGAAAAGTAGTAATATCTGCTTACTCCAAGATATTTGCAACCAACTACAGTTGTGATATTCAACATTTCATCTTTTTTTTTTTTTTCTTTTTTGTCTTTTTGGTTGTGCTTTGAAATAGCCTATATACTAATGCAGTATTGCATGTATTAGATATTTGCTTCTGGAAATGACAAATTGACAAGCTCAGCTAGGTATTTCACATGCCTATTTCAAGCCTATGCCAAATGACAAAATTTAGACTCAACCAGAGTGACTTAAAAAATTGAAATTTGTGTTGGGAAGGGTAAAAAACATTGTGGGAAAAGGAGAAAATGGTGGTTACCAGCATTTTCTCCTTTTCCCACAATGTTTTCAAAAGTCTTCTTCTTTAGGGTTGTTAAAAGTCAGGATTGTGTGAAAAGGTTTAAGTGCAGGAACTCGCAGTCAGTTGAATTGAAAGACCTCATGTAAAATTTAAATATTTAGTTTAAACATATTTATTTTACGTTGATTGTAGAAACAAGATCTTACAACTTATACTAATCTCTCACGATTCTGCTTCCTGGAAACTACACCAGTACTCACACCGAATGTGTGGGCCAGTGAACAGTCCCAAAGTTGATCTGCACTCCTGGTTATCGAACTTACGACCTTTTGATTACAAGGCTGAGGCTCTACCACACAACCGTGGATTTAACTCTTTACCAAACGACAAAATTTCAGACCAGTCCAAATTGAAAGCTTTTGCAGACGACAAAATAAATGTGACTCAAAAATTGAAATTCGTTTTGGGAAGAGTAGAAAACATTGTGGGAAAAGGAGAAAATACTGGTTACCAGCATTTTCTTCTTTTCCCACAATGTTTTCAAAACGCTTCTTTCCCAGGGTCATGAAAACCCGGGATTGTTTGATAAAGCGTTAAATATTTAGGGATTGATGTTATATTTCAGCTTCCACCAAATCAGCGTGGAGTCCTCAATACAACCTGTGATGGCTTTCTCCCTAAATGCGTCGGGAAATTAATTCCTGGGGTAAGTACACATGCACATGAGCCATGCTCTGTGAAAAAGGGGCTTATTGCATCTGCAAAAAGTATCGACCCAGGTCAGCATCGCCGGCTGACCTGGGCCAAAACTTTTCACTATTGGTCAATTTTCTGTATGTCAAAGGACCAGTCTACCTCATGATTGAGACAGTTGTTTAAAAAAAGTGGCCATTATGGATCCATAAGTATGTGATGGCTTGATTGGTATGATGCATTTCAGAGATGCATGAAGCTCCCTTTTGTCAGAACATGGCTCATATTCTTTGACTTGTCAGGTTTATTGTCAAGTAGCCTAATTGACTCCAAAAAATGTGGCGCAAGCCCAATCAGCCACCATTACCAGGGCTCGAAATTAACACTAGCAAACTCGCAAAATGCGAGTGGAAAATTGATTTTGCGAGTAGATTTTACGACCACTAGCATTTTTTTGTGAGTACAAATGAAAATTTGTTTGCTGACCGTAATGACCCAGTTGTGACTGGTTTGCGTTTTATACCATGCTGACTGGTTTACAATCCTAATCTTAGCTCTTACGGTTCCATTCAGCTATGGAATTTTTTGCAAATCATAAACCAGTCTATTTTTAGCAGATGACAACAGTGTCTAAGTGGACGATTGTTGTCTATACAATCCGGATCAAACGTCATCGGTAATAGTAAAACATTGTTTTAACCATACATATTGAAAGATCTTATAGTGTATTTCGTACAGTTATTAATAGCTTGGAACACTACAAGTCTCGAGTAGGAAATAATGAGGATTCGTACCAATTACAATTCGTACACAGCCTGTTTTCACATTTTTTTTTTTTTATAAATAACATCATGAGAACCTACTCAGTTAACAGTATTACAGAATATTGAATACATCATCATCCCACTGGGCACCAACAAATCTTACTATCTTTTTGACATTCATTTTAATGAATGTTAAAAATTTAGTAAAATTTGCTAGTGAGCGTCAATTTTTGCTAGTAAAAATTTTGTCCACTAGCAAAAATTTGCTAGTGGCAAAAAAAGTTAATTTCGAGCCCTGATTACACTATTTTTGACCAGCAGGTTTCTTTGTGGAAGCATTGAAGAATTTAACTCCCCTGGAATGTGGACATTTTTGTGCATAATGCTAGCTAGGTTTTAACATCAGACTTCTCTATCAGCCCACTCAAGAGGGCTTTCATCACCGTTAATGTCAGTCTAGTTTCAGATTGGACAAGTCAGAATTTGGTAAAGAGTGAAACTTGTCAGTTTTTTACTTTAAATATGTGCAAGGTAATACTGATAGAAGGTTTTGAAATTGTTGTCATCAAATGCTGTCAATTTTGACACATCTGAAATATTGCTGTGTAGTGAAGAGTAAAACTTGTCAACACTTTCAATATTTGCTTTAAATTAACTGTATGAAGCATAATATAATTGAGCCATGCTTTGTGAAAAGGGAGCTTAATGCATCTGCGAAAAGTATCAACCCAGGTCAGCCTGCGCAGTCCACACAGGCTGACCTTGGCCGAAACTTTTCACTATTGGTCAGTTTTCTGTATCTCAAAGGACCTGTCTACCTCATGATAGAGTCGGTTGTTAGACATAATGATTTCCATTGATTCCTAATGATGTGATGTCTTGCTTGGTGTGGATCATGGAGCATGGCTCAATTATGTGTTCTGTGTGTATTCACAGTGGACAAGGCTGCATGTTAAAGTCTGGTGACCATCATTTTCTCCTTTTCCCACAATGTTTTCTACACTTTCAAAGACAAATCTCTTAGTTTGAGCAAATTTTGATTCTGTCAGCAAAATTTTTCAGTATTGACTAGTTTAACTCTTCGCAACACAATTCCAAGTTTTAACGACCCTGAAAAAGAATGATTTTGAAAACAATGTGGGAAAAGGAGAAAATGCTGGTAACCAGCATTCTCTCCTTTTCCCACACGGTTTTCTTCCCTGTCAATTACAAATTTCATCATTTCAGCTACATTTAATTTGTCGTCTGCAAATGCTTTCAATTTGGATCAGTCTAAAATTTTGCCATTTGGTGAAGAGTTAAAATTTTGGTATAAATACTGATATTAAGTGAACCATATTTATTGTACCTCCCTTCCCAGATAGGAGAAAAATACCCCAATAGTGTTGTAGAGATGCACATGAATAGTACAAGAATGCCGCTGATGAAGATATCTGAGTCTGGTGTATCAATGAGCTTTGAGGGTTTGATTGATATGTATGCTAACGTGACTGGTAAGCCTTTGGCGTTCCTACTCACTCTGGATGCTGTAAGTAGAGTTTGTAGATTTGCCTTATATTTCAATCCTTTACCAAATAATCAGTTTGTACCATACTCTCTTGAGGGGTCCTGCATGGCTTAGTGGTAAAGTGTGGGACTCGTAACCTAGAGGCCCCGGGTTCGAGCCCCACCTGATCTGCTGGGCTTTTTTGTGGGTATGTCCTCGGGCAACACTTCAGAGCCCTAGCCTAGTACTGGTAAAACCCAGGAAATACATGGATATGTGAGCTGTCGCTGTGATATGACTGAAATAATGTTGAAAGTGGCATAAAACACCATTCAATGAATTAATTAATCAACCATACTCTCCTGAGGCAGAAAGGTTTTTGAAAAGACTTCAGGTAAAGGAGAAAATGCAATTTGTCCTTTTCCAGAATATTTTACCCCTTCAAAGAAAAACCCTCATTTGCAGCCAGACTTGTCATCTGCAAGTTCTTTCAGTGCTGATAGATCTCAAGCAATGTAGTTTCATAAAGAGTTAACCTTTACCACACAATCCCGATTTTTAACAACCCTGTGGAAAGAAGGCTTTTGAAAACATTGTGGGAAAAGGAGAAAATGCTGGTAACCAGCATTTTCTCCTTTTCCCACAATGTTGTCTACTCTTTTGGACACAAATTCCTTCATTTGAGCCACATTAAATTTGTCGTCTGCAAATGCTTTCAATTTTGACCAGTCTAAAATTTTGTCTTGTGGTAAAGAGTTAAGTGCTAATATTTTCCTACATCATGTTTTAGCATGTAGGAGAAAGGAGGATTATTTGGTTTAGTGTATAATTCCATTCATGAGTACTCACATTCAATACTTGTCACGAAGGGAATATAACTTTTCAGCTCCACTTGCCAAAGGCCAGCCAGTTTATGTCATGGCCCTGAGTCGGTCTTGCGTCTGTCTGTGTGTTAACTTCTGTTTCAAACACTTTCTTCTCTGAAACTGCCCATCCAGTTTTGACCAAACTTCACAGAAATTATCCTGAAAATCCTCTTCAGAATTTCTTGAAAGAATTTGATTCAGATAAAAACTCTGGTTGCCATGACAAACAAAACTTAAAAATATTGAAAATCTGTAAAAATCTTCTGATCTAAGACCAAAAGGCTAAGGGCTACCAAATTTGGCATGTAGCTTTATGTATTGGACCTCTACCCAGTTTCTTCAAATTATAGCTCTGGGGTCATAATTGGCCTCACGCGGGGGTCACAAGTTTTACATGGTTTATGTAGTGAATACTGTAAAACTCTCCTTGTTTCCTAACTATGAGGCCTAGAGCTACTAAATTTTGCACATAGCTTTATATAGTGGGCCTTTTCATTGATGGCCCAAATTATAGCCCTGGGGTCAAATTTGGCCCTGTCCTGGGGGTCATAAGTTTTACATAGGCTTATATAGAGAAAACTTTAAAAATCTTATCATTCCTAGTCATTAGGCCTAGGGCGACTAAATTTTGCATGTAACTTTGTCTAGTTGGCATCTACCAAGAATGCCCAAATTATAGCCCTGGGGTCAAATTTGGCCCCACCACATAACACACACTGCCACCAGTTTTGTGGCTAATATGTTATCTACATGTATATCACAATCTTTTTTTTTCCAAAGTCCATCTGTTGGAATTCACACATTTTTTGATATGAACAATTCAATAATTCAGCCTGTACACAACCCCCCCCCATGATATCACAGTCCTAAGGAAAAAGGCATTTTTCTAGCCAGTAGAGCTAAACCCTTTACCAGACGACAAAATTTTAGCCTTGTCCAAATTGAAAGCATTTGAAGATGACAATTTCAGTGTGGCTCAAGTGGTGCAAGTTTTCTTCGATAGGGCAGAAAACACTGTGGGAAAAGGAGAAAATGCTGGTCACCAGCATTTTTTCCTTTTCCCACAATGTTTTCAAAAGGCTTCTTTACTAGGGTCGTTAAAGGGCAGCATTGTGTGGTAAAATGTAAACAGGGCTGTGATAGCACTGTTCCATGGCATTTCCCAAGGAAAAATGGTGGTTAAAGGAGCCCAAACGTAATTAAAGCACTTTTTGTTTACATTGATTAGAATGAATATGATTCATTTTTACACTTTTGTGATTTTTATAATGCTTTTTTCAACATTATTTCGGTCATGTCATAGCAACCAGTGTGCTTATCCATGTGTTCTTGGGCTGTCTTTTACCATAATTCCTTACAACATACTTTCAACTTTTTACCAAGCGACAGATTTGCAACTCTTCCAAATTAAATTCATCTGCAGACGATAAATTCAGAAGTGATACAAATGAACCGAAGTTCTTTGACAGGGTAGAAAACATTGTGGTAAAAGGAGAAAATGCTTGTTACTAGCATTTTCTCCTTTTCCCACAATGTTTTCAAAAGCCTTCTCCTATAGAGTCTTAAAAATTGGGATTGTTTGTTAAAGGTTTAAGTGATGATTTTTAATAATAGATAGTTTTTTCAAGTATTTCCACTTATTCATACTTTGGCAATTCAATGTGCCTTTAAAGCTTATTTTTATGAGTTTACTATTGATACCTATTGTAGAAAATGGCAGTTACTGTAAATGTGTCAGTGGAAAACTTACTGCTTTATGCCCAGATTAGTGACCTGAGGTAGGTCGAGATTTTAGAGTTTATCAATGGAAATGAGAGTCATGTTTGCTCAACTGAGCATGAAGTGCTCGAAGTGAGCTTTGTTAAAAGTTTGAGGTGAAGATAGGCCAATGCTAGGCAGTGTTTTATAAGTTGAAGTTGAAATATCTTCCTCTCTAGACCAACACGGCCTTGAGCTTTGATATTTTGTAATTTAGCATCAATGAATTTTTCTTTGACAAAGTTGTTCACTGAAAGTCTATGGGCTGAAAATGTTATACAAAGGTTTGTTTAAAAAATATTTCAAAAATCATCTGATCCATAAACTACAAGTCTTGGAGTTTTTTAACCCTTGACTACAAAATCAGACTCTTAAAGATCTGGAGGAAGAAGGCTATTGAAACATTGTGGCAAAAAGGAGAAAATACTGGTAACTGGCATTTTCTCCTTTTTCCACAATGTTTTCTGCCTGCCTAAAACAAATTTCAATTTTTGATTCACATTAATTTTGTCGTCTTGCAAAATGCTTTCAATTTGGACAAGTTTTTTGCTTTCAATTTGGACAAGTCTAAAATTCAATTGTTTGGTAAAGACTTACCTCTTTACCGAACAACAAAATTTTGGACTGGACTAAATTGAAAGCATTTGCAGTTGACAAATTAAGTTGTTAAACAGATGATTTCTCTCTTTTGATAGGGTAGAAAACATTGTGGGGAAAAGGAAAAAATGCTGGTTACCAGCATTTTTTTTCCTATTCCTACAGTGTTTTCGAAAGCTTTCTTCCTTAGGATCATTATATGTCGGGGTTGTGTGGTAAATGGTTAAGCAAAATTGAATTTTGTATTTGTTAATTGTCCATTAACCCTTTACCACACAATCCCGACTTTTAACGACCCTGGGGAAGAAGCCTTTTGAAAACATTGTGGGAAAAGGAGAAAATGCTGGTAACCAGCATTTTATCCTTTTCCCACAATGTTTTCTACCCTTGCCAGAGCAAATATCAGTTTTTGAGTCACATTTATTTTGTCGTCTGCAAATGCTTTCAATTTGGACCATTTCAAAATTCTGTTGTTTGGTAAAGAGTTAACAAGGTTAGGATTAGCAGAGTCTCAGTTGATGTTTGATGCTAAGAAGACATGTATTTACTTAATTTTTTGAGGTAATGGTAGATCTATAATCACAGCTTCAGATAAGAAAGAGTGATGGCATTCTAAATCCATTATTTCTCTTCCAGACCCTATGTTGTGGGTACTCATTAGAATGGTCTTGATGAGACGATTCTAATGAGTACCATAACATAGGTTTTAGTGGAGAATAATGAATATTTTCAGCTTTGAAATCAAAATCACTCCCTCAGTCTGGAGCTTTGTATAATGGTATAATGGTGTGTGCCATTAATTTACTGGAAAAGGTACTACTGGCAAAAATGCTTTCAGGATAATCTTGTTTTCGCTTACAGTGTGACTCTGAAGTCTCTAAAATCGGCTGTAGGACCAATCAGTGTAAGTTACTAAGAATCTTTATTGCCTTACCACACAAACCCGACTTTTAACGACACTGAGAAAGAAGGGTTTTGAAAACATTGTGGGAAAAGGAGAAAATGCTGGTAACCAGCATTTTCTCCTTTTCCTTCAGTGTTTTCTATCCTTCCTAAAACATATTTCAGTTTTTGAGTAACATTTGTTTTTTCATCTGCAAATGCTTTCAGTTTCGACTGGTAAAAATTTAGTCGTCTGGTAAAGAGTTATCTGTAATTTCCCTACATTAATCCCTACTGTTCAAGCTAGTGTTGCACCTCAGCAGTATTTATTCTAGGATTTGAAAAAAGTGGGGGATCTGCCCCCATGCTTTGAAAAAATGTGGGGGATTTGCAAAAAATGTGGGGGATTATAAGGTAATGCAATAAATAAATAAATGATTTCACTGCTTCACATCCCTGCTTGTCCAAGAAATCCAATAAAGAAGCATATTTTACTGTAGCGATGTTTTCTTTGGCAAGCCAATACACAGTTTCGATTGCACTAACAATGGCCTCTTCCTTTTTGAAAATTGTTTTTTCAACTGACTTTTTGAAGGCTTTGCTCGATGACTGAGCAAGTAAGGCACTCTTATAGCCTTCACTCTCAGCGTGCCTTGATAATGTCGACGTACGAAAATTGGTGTTGCCAGTGGTGAAAGTATTCTTTATACCATGCTTTAAACAATACGAGCATATCATAGCTCCTTTGTCATTTTTTTGTAACCATGGCCAGTCTTTCAGCCACGATTGCTGGAAAACGTGTTGTTTACTGACTGACGAAGGCCCAGCAATGGCCTCGCCTGACCCGACAGAATTGTCTCTGACTAATAACGCTTCTTCAGCTTCTTCATCTGCTGTCTGGGACGTTGATGAGGCAGACGATGTAAAAAAATCGCTAATTTTACGTTTCGACATTGATAAAATAAAGATAAGTCCAGTAAAACAAGATTTCAGACGACAGAAATGTTGATGTCATACCGTTACTAAGAGCAACAGAAAAAGGCGTGTTTATTTTACGGCTTCGATGGGACATTAACAAATCAGTCACGTTGTCGAACAGAACTATGTAAATCCACAAACATTTTTGATACCAAAGTTAAAATGATAATGGTTGGTAGATTAACCATCTATTTCAAACAAAAAAAGTATTTCTTCTAAATGATTTGCGGTCCGACATCAAAAGTTTTGGCTGCGTGATTTAAGGTTGTTCGGGGACCGCAATTTAAACATATAATTTGACTGGTTCTCAAACATTATTAAAAGCAGAACACTAGAAAGTTCTCTTTCCAGTATATGTGTTTTGTTTCTATTTGGAGACCCTAAACTTCCGAGAATATGAAAAATTAGACTATTTTGAATAATACAGCGACGTGATTTAAAATGGGGTATTTGTCCCGCACGGCGTCAGAAAGTTTGGGGGATTTTTTACGAAAGTGGGGGATTCCCGCAATCCCTCGGCCTAGAATAAACACTGACCTCAGCCCATATTCATCATCTTTCTGATTGGATTTTAACCCCTATAATCCAAAGTTGTAACAACCCTTGAGAAAGACAGCTTTTGAAAACATTGTGGGAAAAGGAGAAAATGCTGGTAAACAGCATTTTCTCCTTTTCCCACAATGTTTTTTACCCAATATAAGAAAAATCTCATCATTTGGGCCACATTCAAGTTACCATCTGCAAATGCTTTCAAATTGGGCAAGTCTGAAATTTTGTTGTTTAATAAATTTAATGGTTAGATCTACTAGTTTAAGAAAAGAAATGGCCCAACCGAATCAGAAATTGTGTTCCTTTCAAAATGGAATACACTGTACATTATTTTCGTTGGAAAGTGAAAGTTCTGAATTTTAAATACCAAATGGTAAGTTACTGATTACAAAATAATTGTACTTTGATTAGAGTGGAAGCAGGAAGGATTTAGAATGTCTCTGAAATATTTGTTTGTACATGGGGAATGATTTATTTTCGACTGTGACTGTAAAATCAGAATTTCACATAAAAGTAAATAATGTTGGATTCAATTCTGCACAAGTAGGAATAGTTACAAGCATTTAACTCTTTACCACACAATCCCAACTTTTAATGACCTTGAAAAAGAAGCCTTCTGAAAACATTGTGGGAAAAGGAGAAAATGTTGGTAACCAGCATTTTCTCCTTTTCCCACAATGTTTTCTACCCTTACCAAAACAAATTTCAATTTTTGGGTTACATTTATTTTGTTGTCTGCAAATGCTTTCAATTTGGACCAGTCTAAAATTTTGTCGTTTGGTAAAGGGTTAATCAGTCATTCAAATCTGACTATTTGTTGGCCATGTAGGGACAGAACAACATAGAACAGAATTTAAGAAATGAAAAAGTAAAAGCTTTATTTTGCATCTGTAGCATGGTTACACCAGTATCTTCTCATTCTATCACCATAATTTTCTATCTTGTAGAGATGTATACCATCATGTTAGTCACATTTAGTTTAACGTTTGTCATTGCTTTTAGCCCTTTACCACACATTTAGTCTTGTCCAATCCCAAACCCAAAGCATTTGCAGATGACAAAATAAACAAGGCTCAAATTGTGGAAGCTGTCTTTGATAGGGTAGAAGACATAGTTAGAAAAGGAGAAAATGCTGGTTATCAGCATTTTCTCCTTTTCCCACAGTGTTTTCTTAAAGTTCTCTTTACCAAGGTTGTTGAAAGTCTGTATTGTGTGGTACAGGGTCAATTAGGACAAGTCTAAACTCTGCTGTCTGGTAAAGAGTAATAGCATGTTTTGCCCTTTCTTTCAGGATACCATGCTGAACTTCATTACTAAGCAAGTCTTGAACATTTTCTTGATTCCTAAGCTGAATGGTATGTCAGTATACTTATCTTGACACATTTATTAAAACTATTCTGTGCTTTTCAATATTCAAAAGTTTTGAAAATTATTTGAATATTTTTTTAACTACATGTATTTTGTGGTGCAGAAAAATTCCATAGACCAAAGGCTCATAGGTCATAACTCTGTTAACTTTGGCAAACAAGTCAGGATGATTACATTGAGCTGCATAATTAACAAACCCATTTACCAACAAGTTTGCTTCATTTTGTTTAGCTAGAGCTTTTGGCAGTACAAAAAGTTAAATGTCCCAGCATTTGACAACCCAAAAAGAAAGTTAATGGTCCTTCCTTAACATGTGGTCTGACAGTGCATCCATTCTTTCAGATCTTGGTAAGCAGGGGTTTCCACTTCCCATGACTCAAGACTTCAGCTTTCAGAATACTCAACTTTTGATGGTCGAGGTAATTTCTTTATAAATGAGTCATGCTCTGGCAAAAGGGGGTTTAATGCATCTCCGTGATACCAAGCAAGTCATCACATGATCCTGGATCCATGATAGCCACTTTTTTTTTTTAACAATCAACTTAATCATGAGGTAGACGGGTCCTCAGGCATACAGAAAATTGACCAGTAGCAAAAAGTTTCACCCCAGGTCAGCCTGCACAGACTGCGCAGGCTGACCTGGGTCGATACTTTTCACAGATTCATTAAGCCCCCTTTTCACAGAGCATGGCTCAAATGTATGTAACTCTCTATCAAACAATCCTGTGTTAAGACCATATACCTAGCTAAGCAGCATATTTCCCATCATGCACAATATTTTCTATCCTTTCAAAGACAAATCACATTAGCTGAACCATATTTGTCATCTGCAAATGCTTTCAATATTGACATGTGAAAGATTTTCTTAACCTGTGAATCTTTAACTCTATGAATCTTTAACATGCACATTGCTAAAGTTTCCAGTATGCACATTCCTTTATCTAAACTGCTGTGATTAACCCTTTACTTAACAATCCTAAAAAAAAACCTTTGAAAAACATTGTGGAAAAAGGAGAAAATGCTGGAATCCAGCATTTCACAGAAAGACTTTAATCATTTCAGCCATAATCAATTTGTTTGTGCAAATGTTTTCAAAACCAGACTAAAATTTTGTCTTTCGTTAACTAGTTTACTTACAACATAGCAGATCTCATTGGACCTGAAAAAATAGATCTACATGTGATAACAGATAAAGATTTGAAAGAAAAGAACCATATTTAAAACATTAGGGATAAGGAGCAATTGCTTGGAATAAACATTAACCATTAGCCACACAGTCCTGAGTTTTAACGACTGTGACTTAAACCTTTTGAAAACATTGTGAGAAAAGGAGAAAATGCTGGTAACCAGCATTTTCTCCTTTTCCCACAATGTTTTCTACCCTTTCTGGCACAAATCGCATCATATGAATATCAGTTTATTTGTCATCTGCAAATGCTTTGAATTTGGACCAGTCTACAATTTTTGTCGTTTGGTAAGGAGTTAATAAAAAGATAGAAAATTTCTGTTAACCCTGTACTACACAATCCCAAATTTTAACGACCCAGAGGAAGGAGGCTTTTGAAAGACTTGGGAAAAGGAGAAATGCTTTCAGTTTGGTCGAGTGCAAAATTTTGTTATTTGGTAAACAGTTACGAGTATATTTAATGTTGCCAATGGCCATGAACTGTTTGTGTTAGGGTTTGCCCCCTCTATATTGGCAATTTTTATGGCTCATTTATGGCCCAATGACTGTATTTATTTGGCCTGCTCTATATGATAATGAATGGATAAAAAAACAAAAGATACATTTGATCCATGTTCTGTGAAAAGGGGGCTTAATGCATCTCCAAAAAGTATCGAGCCAGGTCAGCCTGCACGGATTGGCCTTAACGTTTTGCTTTTGGTCAATTTTCTGCATCTTCAATGACCGTTTTACTTCAGCATTCAGTCATTTGTTGGAGAAAATGGATATGATAGGTTCATAATTATGTAATAACTTGCATAGTATAATAATGAGATGCATTAAGCATCCTTTTGCCAGGGCATGGCTCATTTATCGGTATTTATATTTGTAGGATGCACTTATCCTGGCTACAGATATCAAGTACACACCTTCAGATGATGATGATGACAATGTTGATGATACTCTGAGATTCAAGCCTCATCAGTCATGAAATATTAGACAATACCAAACCATGTATCATTTTGTTTTGCTTTATTGTTCTACTACCATTCCATACAGCAACATACAAATGATTGTTGTCAATCCAATTTCTTGTAGTTTAACCCTTAACCTGCTAAATGAATTAAATGAAACTTTCAAACTGATTGTAAAAGCTCAGAATTTGCTATTTCAAAATTAGAGGGGGGAGGGAAGATATCTCCTTATCTGACAGTGTAGATCAAAGATCAGACTGCATGTTGTACATTATGTGCAGTCTGATCTTGATCTTCCTTGTCCGCAAAAGGTCTCTGAGTCGTGCTTAATGGTTAAACTGCACAAGTACAACTTGTTATGCCCTTTAAAGTTACAGGTGTGTATTGTGGGTAGAGAAATGATTTTGTAACTCTTTACCAAACAACATAAATATGGAGTTGTCCTTTTCCTACAATGTTTTCTACACTTCCGAAGAGAAGTTTCATTTTTTGAGTCAAATTTACTTTTTCGTCTGCAAATGCTTTCAATTTGGACTAGACTAGAATTTTGTTGATGATAAAAGGTTAAGAGAGTACCTGTTAAATGCCTACCCAATATTTCTAGATGATAGACGCTTATATAGAGAGTGGCTTTTGCCTATCTACAATTACTGCCAACTTTGAGGTATTGTGATATAAATTTATGTGATATAACTGTCATAAACTCAGTAACAGAACCAAAAGTATAAATATCTTAACTACTTCACACCCTCCCTGTATGTCTCATGCACGATGGAATCTCCTTTTCTGATTTATGAGCTTTTGAATCTCCAGAGTTCTGTATTTTCCTGTGGAAGGAATTATTTGCTGAACTGTTTTATCAATAGAAAAAAAAAAATCAATAAGATGATTTTATCTGAGTACTTTATTTATCAGGGGGTTTGTGAAAAATGTGGATTTGTATATAAAATTATTGTGTAACTTTGAATTTCTTCTGTTCAAGAACTATGCATAAATGATTCATCATTTTCTTCTTAGTTCTCTACCAGAAAATTGGAGTCTTTCAAATTGAGAGCATTTGCAGACAAACATTTAATGTGACACAAACAAGTAATTGACTTTAAAAGGATAGAAAGCATTGCAGGAACATGATAAATTGCTGGCTTCCCACAATTTCTCCTTTTCTGATAAAGTTTTCTAAAACCTTTACATCAGGAGTCTTAATATACCAGGGATTGTTTGGTAAAGAGTTGAATACTATCCATCTTTCAGTAAACCTTTGAAGGCTTCATAATGATTATGTTAACCCTTATCCTGCTAATTAAAAGAAATGAAACTTTTCAAACCAATAGTATAAGCACAAACTTTCCTGTTTCAAAGGTATTTTTGGAGGAAATATATCTCCTTATCGCACAGTGTAGATCAAAGATCAGACTGCACGTTCTGTGCAGTCTGATCTTGATCTGTGCTGTCTGCAAAAGGTCCATGAATGGCGCTAAGCAGCCCAAGGGTTAGAAACATTCCTAATATTGTATGTGTTTAGATCTTATGTACAAGCCATCTGATAATCAGTAGTGCAATACAGGGCCATTAGGGCTCTCTTTTGTTTGATTAGTTGGTTACCCTTTATATAGTTCTTATTACTTCAGTATCATAATTATGATATGTAACTAATTTTGATATTTCTTTATTTGGCATTTAACCCTTTACCACATGACGAAATTTTACACTTGTTTAAACTGAAAGCATTTGCAGACGACAAATTAGATATGGCTCATGTAGTGAGATTTGTCTGTTAACCCTTTACCAGACGACAAAATTTTAGCCTTGTCCAAATCAAAAGCATTTGCAGACGACAATTTCATTGTGGCTCAAATAGTTTAATTTTCCTTTGATAGGACAGAAAACATTGTGGGAAAAGGAGAAAATTCTGGTTACCAGCATTTTGTCTTTTTCCCATGATGTTTTCAAAAGGCTTCTTTCTCTGCGTCGTTAAAAGTCAGGATTGTGTGGTAAAGGGTTAAAAATTCAACCGCTATAAGCTAGATGTAATACGAGTCTAGTCTACTGTTAAGTTTTTCTTCCATCAAAAACCTACACAAATAGCATATGGAACAAAATAATACGCATAAAAAACCTGTCACTTCTTAAGCCCTCTGTTACACTTACCCAAGTTTAGCAACATTAAGGAAGAATAGTGTGGTAACCTGCATTTTCTCTTATTCCTACATTGTTTTTGACTCTTTTCATTAGAAGTCCCATGATTTCAAACACATTTCATCTGGGATCTGCATATGCATTTAATTTTTACTTAATCCTTTACCACACAACAAAATTTTGGACTGAACCAAATTGAAAGCATTTGCAGACGACAAGTTATGTGTAACTAAAATGGTGATTTCTGTCTTGGATAGGGTAGAAAACATTGTGGGAAAAGGAGAAAATGCTGGTAACCAGCATTTTCTCCTTTTCCCACAATGCTTTCAAAAGGCTTCTCTTTCAGGGTCGTTAAAAGTCGTGATTGTGTGGTAAAGGGTTAAATGTTAGTCATAAAAAAGTTAAATGTTTTTGTCTCTAATAGGGGTCCAGCGTGGCTCAGTAGTCATGTGTAGCGCTGGTGACCAGGAGGCCCCGGGTTTAGGCCTCATTGGAAGCGCAGGGCTTTTTGTGGGAGTGTCACTGGGCAAGACACTTCAAAGCCCTAGCCTAGTACTGGTGAAACTTAGGTCATACATGAGTATGTCAGCTGTTGCCATGATAGGACTGGGATAATGTTAACTCTTTACCACACAATCCCGAGTTTTCACGAACTTGAAGACGAAGGCTTTTGAAAACATTGTGGGAACAGGAGAATGCTGGTCACCAGCATTTTCTCCTTTTTCCACAATGTTTTCAACTGTATCAAAGACAAAAAACATCATTTGAGCTGAGTTTAATTTTTCGTCTGCAAATGCTTTCAATTTGGTCCAGTCCAAATTTTGTTGTTTGGTAAAGCGTTAAAAACAGTGTAAAACACAATCAATCAATCAGTCAATCCTTTTGCCACCTTTTTGAATTAAAAAAATTGTCTGCTGCAGTGCAACTGGATCATGCTTTATTTTTATAATGAGGTAGACTGGTCCTTGGACATACAGAAAATTGACCAATAGCGAAAAGTTTTGGCCCAGGTCAGCCTGTGAGGACTGTGCAGGCTGGCCTGGGTTGATACTTTTCACATGCATTAAGCCCCCTTTGGCCCATATCTAAGCTTTATTGTTATCGTAGTTCTTTATCACCTTCTCTGTTACCTTGTATAATACTTTATGTTGTACATGTATGTGAACTGCATCACTTTCAGAACACTTTATATAGTTGCTGTTGATGATGATTATGATGATGATGATGGATTGATATTGAGAGAGTTTTGTGGAAGATGGTGATATTTACAGGGGATGCATTTTGGAACTTTTTCTTTAAAATGATTTTTTTTATTCTTTGTATTCATTTAGTTTTGTTTTTATGTCTTCTCTTATTGTCAAATTGTTTATTGTGCCATCACATGTGTATTTCAGTAATTGATGTGAAAGTCTGTATGTTATTTGCACTATCACAGGATGTTATTAACTCATTACCAAACGACAAAATTTTAGACTGGTCCAAATTGAAAGCATTTGCAGATGATAAATCAAGAGTTGGAAGTTGATTTGGGAAGGGTAGAAAACATTGTGGGGAAAGGAGAAAATGCTGGTTACCAGCATTTTCTCCATTTCCCATAATCTTTTCATTAGGATTTTTTTCTTCAGGTCGTTAAAAGTTGGGATTGTGTGGTAAAAGATTAAATAGTAAATGTACAGTCAAACCTTTCTTGACACCCAACTCTTCACCAAACAACAAATGTTAGACTCTTCCAAATTGATAGCTTCTGCAGAGGACAAATTCCAAAATGGTACAAATAAACTGAAGTTCCACGACAGGGTAAGAAAAGGGGATAATGCTGGTTACCAGGATTTTTTCCTATTCCCTCAATGCTTCAAAAGCCATTTTCAGGGTCTTTTGAACTTGAGATTGTGTGGTTAAGCAACCCACTACCTCCCGAGACATGTGTTTTGATTCTTCTTCCTGTCTTAAATGTCCTTCATGAGCTTGCTTTCATTGTCAATTAGTGACTACCTCTCTTACTTACCCTTGCTGGTTTATGAATAGTTTTACAGTGCAGTATCAGTGGTTGCCAGTGAGCTAATATAAGATTCATATTCTCTACTCTATTTTGACTAACAAATAAATATTTTTCTTTATGCGGTTGTGGTTGTTATTTCATCCCTTTTTATCCCCCGCCGAAAAGGCGGCGGGGGATATGGTAATAGTCTCCGTCCGTCCTTCCGTCATTCCGTCCCACATTTTTGTCCGGAGCATATCTCCAAAAGTATTTGAGATATCAACTTCAAACTTCACAAGTGGATAGATCTCATTAAGGAGGCGTGCAGTGTACATGAACCATTACTCTATCTTCAGTATTTTTGGAGTTATTGCCCTTTGTACATTTTTTTTCTGGAATTTTTATCCGGAGCATATCTCCAAAAGTATGAAAGCTAGGAACTTGAAACTTCACACACATATAGAACTCATTGAGGAGGCGTGCAGTGCACAAGATCCATTACTCTGTCTTCAGTATTTTTGGAGTTATTGCCCTTTGTACATTTTTACTTTGAATTTTTGTCCGGAGCATATCTCCAAAAGTATAAAAGCTAGGAACTTGAAACTTCACACATATATAGAACTCATTGAGGAGAAGTGCAGTGCACAACAACCATAACTCTGTCTTCAGTATTTTTGGAGTTATTGCCCTTTGTAAATTTTAACTTTGGATTTTTGTCCGGAGCATATCTCCAAAAGTATAAAAGCTAGGAACTTGAAACATCACACGCATATAGAACTAATTAAGGAGGAGTGCAATGCTAAAGAATCATAACTCTATCTTCAGTAATTGTTGAGTTATTGCTCTTTGTAAATTTTCACTTTGGAATTTTGTCCGGAGCATATCTCCAAAAGTACAAAGGCTAGGAACTTCAAACTGTATACACTTATAGAATTCATTAAGGAGAAGTGCAGTTCACAAAAACCAAAACTCTGTCTTCAGTAATTTTTGAGTTATTGCCCTTTGTTAATTTTTACTTTGGATTTCTGTCTGGCGTATATCTCCAAAAGTATAAAAGCTAGGAACTTGAAACTTCACACACGTATAGAACTAATTGAGGAGAAGTGCAGTGCACAAGAACCATAACTCTATCTTCAGTATTTTTGGAGTTATTGCCCTTTGTAAATTTTTGCTTTGGATTTTTGTTCGCACATTTCCCATTCTTGGCCAAGTTTCATACTTATGGCATAAACACAAAAAAGTTTTATAACTCTTGTATGCATTTTAAAAAGAAAAAGTGTCTTTTTTTCTTTTTCAGAAACTTCAATATTGATTAAGTTTTAATGTTTTGTAGTTATTATATCATGTTAATGCCAACTTTCATAACTTGGACCTGTAGTTCAAAAAAAAAAATATGCTTGTTTTTTTATCTTCACTTCAAGCTCTCATTTCGGTGCTGTGTTAGAAAAAGCCCAATCGGCGGGGGATCTGGTGCTTGACAAGCACTTGTACATTTTAAGAATGTGGAAGTCCTTTTTGGGGAAAACTTCACATGATTCATTAACCCTTTACCAAACGACAAAATTTTAGACTGGTCCAAATTCAAAGCATTTGCAGATGACAATTTAAATGTGGCTCAAAAATTGAAATTTCTTTTGGGTAGGGTAGAAAACATGGTGGGAAAAGGAGAAAATGCTGGTTACCAGCATTTTCTCCTTCTCCCACAATGTTTTTAAAATGATTCTTTCTCAGGGTCGTTAAAAGTCTGGATTGTGTGGTACAGGGTTAAACTCTTTACTAGATGAAATAAAATTATGTGACAAATTAAATATGGTTTCACACTTTGCCATACAATGCCGACTTTTAACGACCCTGAAAAAGAAGCATTTTTGAAAACATAGTGGGAAAAGAAGAATATGCTGGTGACCAGCATTTTCTCCTTTTCCCACGTTTTCTACCCTTCCCAAAATAAATTCTAATTTTTCAATCACAATTATTTTGTCGTCTGCAAATGCTTTCAATTTGGACAAGTCTAAAATTTTGTCGTTTAGTAAAGAGTTAAATGCAGGGATTTGCCATTGGTAGAGTAGAAAATATTGTTGGAAAAAGAGGAAATGGAGGTTACTGCCATTTTCTCTTTTTGCCACAATGTTTTCAGAGGTCTTTTTCCTCACACTTGTGGAAAATGAGATTGTTTGTGAAAAGGGTTATCCCATTTCCAGGAGAAAAAAATTCAGAAGTGATGCACTGAAAGAGTCAAACCTTATGCAAAGCTTTTGCAGATTTACAAATAAAATCCTGCCTGAATGAAGGAGGCTGTCTTTGAAAGGGTAGAAAACAAGATAGGAAAATGAGAAAATGCTGGCTTCTCCCTTTCCTATATTGTGTTCAGAGGTCTTCTTCTGCAGGGTCACATAAGCATAAAAATTAGAGGGTTTAACCCTTTCCCATAAAATCCCGAGTCTTAATAACCTTGAGAAAGAAGGCATTTGAAAACATTGTGGGAAATGGAGAAAATGCTGGTAACCAGCATTATCTCCTTTTCCCCACAATGTTTTCTGATTATTTTTGCACAAATACTATCATCTGAAATAACATTTGAATTGTCATCTGTAAAATTCCTTCAATATGGACGAGTTTACCTTAGAACAGAGGCATCATCATCTTGCCACAGATCAGTGACATATAAGCCATACTCTGTCAAGTGGGGGTTTAATAAATCTGCAAAAAGTATTGACTCGGGTAGACAGGTGCAGGCTGACCTGGGTTGAATCTTTTTGCCATTGGTCTGTTTTCGGCATGCCAAAGGACCAGTCTACTACACAATTCGGTCGGTTGTTAGACAAATAGATTTTCTGGATCCGTAAGTATAATTATGCTGACTTTCTTTGTATAATGCATCCCGGAGATGCATATTTAACCCCCTTTTGCCAAAGCATGGCTCAAATGTATGATAAAACATAATTCAAGTACATGAAATTTTGTTCAGATAAGAAAAACAAAAACAAACTTTTTATGTCTTTATTTTCATCTTTAAAAAAATTAGATCCGTTCATAACAATCTTAACAAGTAATACAAAATCAGCTCAATTGAACAAATTACAATTTATAAACAAGAGGGTCATGATGGCCCTGAATCGCTCCACTGGCTACTAAGTACCAACCATACATACCAACACTAGAATTCTAGGCCAGATGTTGATAATGACCCATGGGGTTGGGCCAATTTTGACACCAGGGTTTTAATTTGAACGATTTTGGAAGAGGCCTGCTAGATGGTAACATTCACAAAATATAACAGCTGTATCTCAAGATAAGGAACAAAAAGAACATGAAAGTTTTCACTATGTAAACTTATGTAAAACTTGTGACTTTGGGGCAGGGCCAGTTTAGGCCCCAATGCTATAATTTGAACAATCTTGGTAGAGGTCCATTAGATAAATATACATGCAAAATTTGGTAACTCTAGATCTTAGGTTAGGAGTGAGCAGATTTCTTAGTTTTCACTATATAAGCCCATGTAAAAACTGTGACTGCCAGGGTGGGGCCAAATTTGACCCCAGGACTACAATTTGGATGATCTTGGTAGAGGTCCACTAGATAAAGCTATATGCAAAAAAATGGTAGTCCTAGGCCTTATGATTTAGAACCAGAAGATTTTTAAAGTTTTCACTATGTGAGCCCATATAAAACTAATGATTTGAAGAAATTCAGTAGAAGCCCATTAGATAAGCTACATGCAAATTTGGCAGCCCTAGGCCTTACGGTTTTGGACAAGAAGTTTTTGAAAGTTTTCCCTATATGAGCCCAAGTAAAGCTTTTGACCCCTGGGGTGGGGCCAATTTTGACCCCAGGGCTATAATTTGAAGAAACTTTGTAGAGGCCCATTAGATGAACCTATATGGCAAATTTGGTAGCCCTAGACATTATGGTTTTTGACAAGTACATTTTCAAAATTTCTCGGTTTTGTTGCCATAGCAACCACAGTTTTAAAGGAATCAAATTGTTTCAAGAAATTCTAAAGAGGACCATGGCATGATCATTTCTGTGAAGTTTGATAAAAAAAAAGGACGAGTAGTTTCCGAGAAGATGTTTGAAATAAAAGTTAAGGCATGGACGGACGAACAGCGGACACAGGGCCATGACATAAGCTTGCTGGCCTTTGGCCAGTGGAGCTAAAAAATCAATGTGATACATACTAGTAATTCAACATTTTACTCATATCGGAAATACAGAAAAAATATATATGAGTCATGTGAAAAGGGAAAAAGTATCTGCAAAAAGTATCAACCCGTGTCAACCTGCACAGACTGACATGGGTTGAACTTTGTGCTATTTGTAATTTATCTGCATATGTAAGGACCATACTGCCTCATGATCGAATCAAAATGAACCATGCTTTGTGAAAAGAGGGCTTAATACATCTGCGAAAAGTATGGACCCAGGTCAGCCTGCGCAGTCCGCGCAGGCTGACCTGGGTCGAAACTTTTTGCTATTGGTCAATTTTATATGTCAAAGGACAGGTCTACCTCATAATTAAGTCACTTGTTCAATAAAAGTGGCTATCATGGCTCCAAAATTATGTGATTGCTTGATAGGTATCATGCATCACGGGGATGCATTAAGCCCCTTTTTGGCCGAGCCCCATAGCTCAGTCGGTAGCGTACAGGACTTGAGAACAGGAGGTCGCTGGTTCGATCCCCGGCTCGGCCAATTTCTTTCCGAGGATTGATGATAGTCATTGCGACAGGATTCATTCCTCTCCCACCGCTGACCACTGTTTCGACAATGGCTATGTGGGAAAGCAGCCAGTGGCTTGGAAAGAATATTGTGCGGAGTACTGGTAAAAGAAATTCCAGGAAAGCATGGATAGGTGCACTGGCCGCCGCGATATAACTGAAATAATGTTGAAAATGGCGTTAAACACCATACAAACAAGCCCCTTTTTGCCAGAGCATGGCTCAAATATTAAGGATCCATAATCATTTGACAACCTGCTAAGTATGATACATCACATACATTAAGCCCCCTTTTCCCAAAGCACAGTACATTTACAAATACCTATATGACTCATGCCCTGTGAAAAGGGGGCTTTAATACATCTACGAAAAGTATCGACCCAGGTCAGCCTGCGCAGTCCGTGCATGTGGAGCTGGGTCTAAACTTTTTGCTATTGGTCAGTTTACGGTACCTATTTGAAAAAAGGTCCTGTACCCCCAGTGTTTTTTACTGGGTTTGATTTTCTGACTTGAATAAATATACGATGGGGTGGAAATTAAAAGCTGACTGTTGCATACACCTACAGACCAGTCTTTTGCCTATGAACTGAACTGAACTGAGGTATCCCTTGACCTCATGGTAAGTATGAAATTTTGCTTAGATATTGCTTTCTAATTTAAGAAAAACAAAAAAAGATTTTAAATTTGGTTAAAACTGGGAATTTAAAGTTGAAATAGAACTTATGACAAATTGAAAGTGACCTACAGAGAATGGGCATACAAATGGGTCACTGTTGTATACCTCTGCCCAAGACTTGTATAACAGCTAGCAATCTTCCTCTCATACCTCTCCCAAGAGGTTGAAACAGCTCGATCAGTAGCCACTGCCATGAGGTCAAGAGATAGTTCAGTTAATTTCAGAGGCAACAGACTGGTTTGTTGGTGTATGCAGCAGCCAGATTCTAATTTCCACCCCATTTCATATCTTTCATGCCAGAAAATGAAACCTGGCAAAAACACAGGGGGTGCAACACTACTTTTACAGTGTATGTAATGATAGCCTACAGCACTAATATAGATCACAGCCGTCCTGGAATTCCTCCTGTCACTAAAGTACATTCACCAGTGATATATGAGGCATCTTCTGAGCACAGGAATGACACCAAACCCCCTATCTCTGGAGTCTCACCAATTCTGAAACATAAATTTGAGTTACCAAGACAACTTTTGACTTGAAGCAGACCAAACTGAAAAGAACTTATTGTCCTTAACCCTTTCCCACACAATCCTGAGTTTTAACGACCTTGAAGAAGAAGCCTCTTGAAAACATGGTAACTGGCATTTTCTCCTTTTTCCTCTGTGTTTTTTACACCATCAAAAATAAATTCCATCATTTGAACCACATCTGAATTTTCATCTGCAAATGTTTTGAATTGGAACCAGTCTAAAATTTTGTTGTCTGGTAAAGAGGTAACATGGCTAATGGTGACCACTCAAATTTTGCATCCCATTTTCATTTATTATGGTCATTTTTATCATTTAACTCTTTCACTACTAATGACGACTTGACTACCTTTTGCGGACAGCGTAGATCAAGATCAGACTGCACAAAACATGCAGTCTGATCTTGATCTATGCTGTCCGCTACTCTATTTTTAAACTATGATGAATGCCATTTTAAATGGCAATGGAAATCTATTTTTAGAGCTCGGAAAAAAAATGTAATTTCTGGAGTTAGTAGCGAAAGAGTTAATTATTGATTTATTGAAACTTTTGCATAAACAACCAGCATTTAAATCTATGTACAAGCTTAGCCAATCGGCTGCCTTTAACAAAATTGAAACACTGGTTGTGAGACGCAAGATAAGCTGGTTGGCAGCATTTTCACCTTTTTCCTACAATGTTTTTAAAAGTGTTCATTCTCATGGTCTTGAAAAATTTGTGATTGTTTGGTACAGGGTTAGTGTATCATACCTTTTCATTGGTATCATCTGCATCACCATATCTTTTACAACTGGGTTTTTCCACAGCTAAAAAAGGAAAATACATGTAGCCTAAATTAAAGCGTAATACTTGACTCTTTATCACATAATCAAATTTTAGCCTGGTCCAAATTTAAAGCATGTGCAGAAGACAAAATAAATGCTACATAAATCAGGAAAATTTCCTTTGAAAAGGAGGAAGACATTGTGGGAAGTGAAGAAAATGTTGGTTACCAGCATTTTCTCTTTTTCCCACAAAGTTTTCAAAAGGCTTCCCCCTCGGGGTTGTTAAAACTTTGGATTGTGTGCTAAAGGGTTAAAGACACTTTTTAAATTTTTTTCAACTTGGCAGCAATTCTCTTTTGTAAATATTATGGCAGTAGGAGAAACTGCTTTACCACACAATGCCACCGTTCGACGACCCTGGAAACGAAATCTTTTGAAAACATTGTGGGAAAAAGAAAACAAGAGGGCCATGATGGCCCTGTATCGCTCCACTGGCTTATAAATATAAACCACGAAGAAAAGTCTTCACTATATAAGCCCTTATAAAACTTTGACCTCATGGCTACAGTCTGACTAAATGGGGAATATTGTATTAGAAGAATAACATGCCAAATGTGGGAGTTCTTGGCCTTATGGCTGGTAACAAGATGGTTTCTGAACGTTTCACTCCATAAACCCATGTAAAACTTGTGATCCCTGGTGCAGGGCCAAACTTGATCCTAGAGCTGTAACTTGGGCCCTCTTTGTAACTGTCCACTAAATAATGCTATAATTATATGCAAAATTTGGTAGCCTAAGCCTTATGGCTATGTACACCAAGATTTAAAAGTTTTCCCTATGTAAGCCTATGTAAATCTTGTGAACCCCCCCCCCTCCAAGTATGAGGCCAAATTGACCCCAGGACTATACTTTGGGCACTTTTGGTAGACTCCAACTAGATCAAGCTAAATGCCAAATTTGGTAGCTCTAGGCCTTATGGTTTCAGACAAGAAGATATTTAAAGTTTTCTATATATAAGCCTATGTATAAAACTTGTGACCCCTGGGGAAGAGCCAATTTTGACCCCAGGGCTATAATTTCAAGAAACATGATAGAGGTCTACTACATAAAGCTACATGCCAAATTTGGTAGCCCTATGCCTTATGGTTTCAGACAAGAAGATTTTTAAAGTTTTCTCTATATAAGCCTATGTAAAACTTGTGACCCCTGGGGAAGAGCCAATTTTGACCCCAGGGCTATAATTTCAAGAAACATGATAGAGGTCTACTACATAAAGCTACATGCCAAATTTGGTAACCCTATGCCTTATGGTTTCAGACAAGAAGATTTTTAAAGTTTTCTCTATATAAGCCTATGTAAAACTTGTGACCCCTGGGGCAGAGCCAATTTTGACCCCAGGGCTATAATTTGAAGAAACTTGATACAGGTCTACTACATAAAGCTACATGCCAAATTTGGTAGCCCTATGCCTTATGGTTTCAGACAAGAAGATTTTTAAAGATTTCCAATATTTTTCAGTTTTGTTGCCATGGCAACCAGAGTTTTTGAAGGAATCAAATTCTTTCAAGAAATTCTGAAGAGGACCATGTCAGGATCATTTCTGTGAAGTTTCATGAAAATCGGATGGGTAGTTTCAGAGAAGAAGATGTTTGAAATAAAAGTTAACGGACGGACGGACAGACGGACGGACGACCGGACGGACGGATGGACGCACGACGGACACCGGGCCATGACATAAGCCCGCTGGCCTTCGGCCAGTGGAGCTAAAAATGCTAGTAACCAGCATTCTCCCTTTTTCCCACAATGTTTTCTACCCTATCAAAAAAAAAAAAAAAAAAAAAAAATGCACTGTTTGAGCCACTATGAAATTGTCATCTGCAAATGCTTTCAATTTGGACAAGGCTAAAATTTTGTTGTCTGGTAAAGGGTTAAATGAGCAATTTTTCCCACTGTCACACATGTATTCATATATTAGACTGTAATTCATGTACATCCATACATGATCCACACTTTGTGAAAAGGGGGCTTAATGCATCTACAGAAAGTATCGATCCAGGTCAGCCTGTGCATTCTGCACAGGCCGGCTCTGGACCGAAACTTTTTGCTATTGGTACATTTTCTGTTCTACCTCAGGATTCAGTTGATTTTTAGACAAAATAGATTTTAAGGATCTATAATTATGTGACAACACGCTTGGTATGATGCATCACAGAGATGCATTTAGCTGCCTTTTCATAGAGCTAACATGTATTTCTACAATTTTTTTTTTTTTAGAAAATTTAAAATTTTTAATTTATGGATAAGCCAGTTAAAAATAAGCTAATGCCCCAATTGAAAATGGATGAAATCCAACAGTTACTTATTGCTGGATGAAAATTTTCATTATTGAGATAAATTCTACATTTTCCATTCAATTCTTCTTGACATACTTAAATCAAGGACGGCTGAAAAGACAAAAAAATTTCAACTACGAGTAAAAAAAAAAAATATCTCTTTACCAGACGACCATTCCTTACATATACACTATGTATGAAACTGGAAGCATTTGCAGACGACAAACTGAATGTGTTTCAAATAATGGAATTGTCTTTGAGAGGGTAAAAAACATCGTGGAAAAAGGAGAAAATCTTGTTACCAGCATTTTCTCCTTTTCCAAGAATGTTTTCACAAACTTCATAATTCAGGATTGCTAAAACTCAGGGTTATGTGGTAAAGGGTTCACTCACCTGTTCACTGAACTTTGTTTTAATCACTCCAGGTGCCACACAGTTTACCCTAATGTTCATGGTTGAGAGTTGAGGTACTAATGCTTTTGTTAAACCAAACAAGGCTGTTTTACTCACTGAATAGGGACCTAAAAACTGAATACGATGCAATAATTCATATTTCACCCTATACCAGACAACAAAATTTTAGACTTGTTTAAAATGAGAGCATTTGCAGAGGTCAAATTACATTTGGCTGAAATGATGCTATTTGTCTTCGAAATAATAGAAAACAAAGTAGAAAAAGGAGGAAAAGCTGTTTACCAGCATTTTCTCCTATTCCAACAATGTTTTCAAAAGCTTTCTTCCTCAGGATCATCAAAACAGGGGATTGTTAAGTACATGTAAAGGGTTAAGTAGTTCCATCCTTTAACCCTTTACCACACAGACCTGAGTTTTAACGACCCTGATGAAGAAGACTTGAAAACATTGTGGGAAAAGGAGAAAACACTGGTAACCACTATTTTCTCCTTTTCCTACAATGTTTTTAGATCTACCAAAGAAAGAAATTATCATTTGAGCTACATTCAAGTTGTCGTATGCAAATGCTTACAAGTACAACTTTTTGTTGTTTGGTAAAGAGTTAAATAAACAAGAGGGCCATGATGGCCCTGTATCGCTCCACTGGCTTATAAATATAAACCATAAATACTAAACATTTCAATTCTGAGCCAAATGGTTTCAAAATGAAGACTTACAAAATTTTCTCTGTAAAACCCATGTGGAAGTTGAGACCCGCCGGGCAAAGCCATTTTTGATCCCAGAGCTATAATTACTTGAACCCTGGTAGAGGTCCACAAGATAAAGCCACATGCCAAAATAATACAAGTCTATGCTGTATGGTTATAAATAAGGTGATTTTCAAGTTTTGTCCATATGAAGCCTCTGTAAAACATAAGGCCCCTGATGCAAGGCAAATTTAAAAAAAAAACAAGTGCTTGTCAAGCACCAGATCCCCCGCCGATTGGGCTTTTTCTAACACAGCACCGAAATAAGAGCTTGAAGTGAAGATAAAAAAACAAGCATATTTTCTTTTTTCAAATACAGGTCCAAGTTATGAAAGTTGGCATTAACATGATATAATAACTACAAAACATTAAAACTTAATCAATATTGAAGTTTCTGAAAAAGAAAAAAAAGACACTTTTTCTTTTTAAAATGCATACAAGAGTTATAAAACTTTTTTGTGTTCATGCCATAAGTATGAAACTTGGCCAAGAATATCATCTAATGATCAAAAAAGCATATGTGAAGTTTCAAATCAAGAAAATTATGAAAGATAGAGTTATTATTCTTGCGCACTGCACTTCTCCTTATTGAAATCTAGACACATACAAATTTTCAAGTTGATATGTGAAACACTTTTCAAGTTATGTTCTGGACAAAAAAATTTAGCCTGAAAAATAACAAAGGGTAATAACTCCAAAAATTTGAAGGACAGAGTTGTCATTCATGTACACTGCACTCCTCCTTAATGAGATCTATCCACTTATGAAGTTTGAAGTTGGTATCTGAAATACTGTTTAAATACGGATAAAAATGGGGGACGGAAGGAGGGACTGACAGAGACTATTACCATATCCCCCCCCACCAGGGGGATAATAAGTATGAAAAATAAACTAGCACTTGTCCCAGAACAGGATAAATTCATCAAAGGGTAATCAGTCAAAAAAAGCCTGTGAATCTAAATGGAAATGTGTGAACAAAAATCCAAAGTAAAAATTTACAAAGGGCAATAACTCCAAAAATACTGAAGATAGAGTTATGGTTCTTGTGCACTGCACTTCTCCTCAATTAGTTCTATATGTGTGTGAAGTTTCAAGTTCCTAGCTTTTATACTTTTGGAGATATACGCCAGACAGAAATCCAAAGTAAAAATTAACAAAGGACAATAACTCAAAAATTACTGAAGACAGAGTTTTGGTTTTTGTGAACTGCACTTCTCCTTAATGAATTCTATAAGTGTATACAGTTTGAAGTTCCTAGCCTTTGTACTTTTGGAGATATGCTCCGGACAAAATTCCAAAGTGAAAATTTACAAAGAGCAGTAACTCAACAATTACTGAAGATAGAGTTATGATTCTTTAGCAGTGCACTTCTCCTTAAGTAGTTCTATATGCGTGTGATGTTTCAAGTTCCTACCTTTTATACTTTTGGAGATATGCTCCAGACAAAAATCCAAAGTTAAAATTTACAAAGGGCAATAACTCCAAAAATACTGAAGACAGAGTTATGGTTGTTGTGCACTGCACTTCTCCTCAATGAGTTCTATATATGTGTTTAGTTTCAAGTTCCTAGCTTTTATACTTTTGGAGATATGCTCCGGAAAAAAATTCAAAGTAAAAATGTACAAAGGGCAATAACTCCAAAAATACTGAAGACAGAGTAATGGATCTTGTGCACTGCATGCCTCCTCAATGAGTTCTATATGTGTGTGAAGTTTCAAGTTCCTAGCTTTCATACTTTTGGAGATATGCTCCGGACAAAAATTCCAGAAAAAAAATGTACAAAGGGCAATAACTCCAAAAATACTGAAGATAGAGTAATGGTTCTTGTACACTGCACGCCTCCTTAATGAGATCTATCCACTTGTGAAGTTTGAAGTTGATATCTCAAATACTTTTGGAGATGTGCTCCGGACAAAAATGTGGGACAGAAGGACGGAAGGACGGACGGACGGAATGACGGAAGGACGGACGGAGACTATTACCATATCCCCCACCGCCTTTTCGGTGGGGGATAAAAAATCAAAACAGGAAGATTTCTTTAGTTGTCACTATGTAAGCCCATGTAAAACTTGTGACCCCTGCGATGGGGCCAGTTTTGACCCCAGGGCTAAAATTTTGGCCCACTTGGTAGAGGTCCACTAGATATAGCTACATGCAAAATTTGGTAGCTCTAGGCCTTATGGCTAGGTACAGGAAGATTTTTAAAGATTTCTCTATATAAGCCTATGAAAAACTTGTGACCCCTGGGGCAGAGCCAATTTTGACCCCAGGACTATAATTTGAAGAAACTTGATAGAGGTCTACTACATAAAGCTACATGCCAAATTTGGTAGCCCTATGCCTTATGGTTTCAGACAAGAAGATTTTTAAAGATTTCCAATATTTTTCAGTTTTTTTGCCATGGCAACCGGAGTTTTTGAAGGAATCAAATTCTTTCAAGAAATTCTGAAGAGGACCATGGCAGGATCATTTCTGTGAAGTTTCATGAAAATTGGATGGGTAGTTTCAGAGAAGAAGATGTTTGAAATAAAAGTTAACGCACAGACGGACGGACCCACACACGCACGGACGCACGACGGACACCGGGCCATGACATAAGCCCGCTGGCCTTCAGCAAGTGGAGCTAAAAATAGGAGTAGATGGCTCTGAAACCATCTTCAGAAAATGTGGGTGATCAACATGAAATAAGATCCAAAACATATAAACAGATGAAAATATTAAGGTGAGAAGTAGACATGACTTATGAGCATTTTTTCTCTTGGCACAATGTTTACAGAATTTTCTTTAAGTTTAACCCTTATCCTGCTGAGTATGAATCTTTTAGACGGATAGTAAAAACCAAAATTTTTAAGAAATTTTTGGGGAGAAAGAAATCTTCTTATTGGACAGTTTAGATCAAGATCAGACTGCATGTTCTGTGCAGTCTGATCTGGATCTAAACTGTCCACAAAAAGTCAGTGAATTGTGCTTAGCAGCCAAAGGGTTAATCCTTTATTGCAATCCTAAGTTTTACCTACCTGGAAGAAGAAAGCCTTTGAAAATATTGTAAGAAATGGAGAAAATCCTGGTAACCAGCATTTTCTCCTATTCCAACAATGTTTTCTACCTTTTCACAGATAAATCCATTACTGTGAGCCACGCTAAACTTGTTGTTTGCAAGTGCTTTTAATTTTAATAATTATCAAATTTTGTTGTATGCCAAAGGGTTACAAAGTCATAAAACCTGCACCACTGCACCACAACTGATCTCTCAATATGGCTGTTATATCCTTAACACCTAAAGAGCCTTCCATGACTAAAGTTGCTTTTTTGGCCAGTGTAGATCAATATCAGTCTGCACAAAATTTACAGTCTGATCTTTGATCTACACTGTCTGCTTTGCTGAAACACTATAGCTTACAGCCATCATAATATTGCAATTACTCTGGTCTTGCTTCTAAACTAAAGATATCTGTTGGGTTTATTCAGCACACTATGGGTTAACTCTTTAGCACACAACAAAATTTTAGACCAGTCCGAATTGAAAGCATTTGCAGAAGACAAATAAAATGGGGTACAAATGGCAGTATCTGTCTTTGAGACTGTTGAAAACATTGTGGGTTACCAGCATTTTCTTCTTTTCCCACAATGCTTTCAAATGCCTTCTTCTTCAGGGTTGTTAAAACTAGGGATTGTGTGGTATAGAGTTAAGAAAATATTGTATGTTTACCACAATTTTCTATCAGTACCATGTATAAAGATAAGGCATCACCTCTGTGCTGAAATGAAAGTTAATCCTTTGCCCCATGATTCAGTATGTTAATGACCCTGAAGAAGAGGCATTCTGGGGAAAAAGAAGAAATTGCCTGTAACCAGCAAATTCTTTTTTTCTAACACTGTCTTCTACTTGTTTAACTCTTTACCGCACAATGACGCCTTTTGACGCCCCTGGGAAAGAAGCCTTTTGAAAACATTGTGGGAAAAGGAGAAAATGCTGGTACCAGCATTTTCTCCTTTTCCCACAATGTTTTCTACCCTATCAAAGAAAATTTGCACCATTTTAGCCAAATTGAAATTGTAGCCTGCAAATGCTTTCAATTTGGAGAAGGCTAAAATTTTGTCGTCTGGTAAAGGGTTAACTCCTTACCAAACAATCCTGGGTTTTAACGACCCTTGGAAAAAAGCATTCTGAAGACATTGTGGGAAAAGGGGAAAATGATCTTTTTTGTACACTGTTTTCTACTCTTTCAAAGGCAAATTTAAATTTAAAATTTTGAGTCTCATTTCTCATCTGCAAATGCTTTGAATTTGGACCAGTCTAGAACTTTGTCTTTTGCTAAAGAGTTAAAGAGAAATCCCATCGTTTGAGCCAAATTTTATCTGTAGTCTGCAAACGCTTTCAATTTCCACCAGTAAAAAAAACTGTTGTCTGGTAAAGAGTTAAATTAAGATGAATGCTTTTGTTAAAATAAGACAACCTTTTATTAACCCTTAAAGTGCTGGAACCGACTTTAGCTGTTTTTGTGGACAGTGTAGATCAAGATCAGACTGCAAAGAACATGCAGTCTGATCTTGGATCTACACTGTCTGCTAATGAATTACGTATTCTGGCCAGAAATACCTTGAAATAACAATATTTTGGATATTTTTCCTTATTGAAAAGGTCCATTTCATTAATTCAGCGCTGTAAGGGTTAAAGTATGGTTATTAACTCTGTGAGTATACTTACCTCCATGGGTGTATAACCTGCAAAGGATGATATAAACACCACAGATCCTCCCCTGAAAAATGTACAAAGTCAGTTAACCCTTTACCAGATAATCTTGACCTTTAACCACCTTGAGAAAAAAGGCTTTTGAAAACATTGTGGGAAAAGGAGAAAATGCTGGTAACTAGCATTTTCTCCTTTTCCCACAATGTTTTCTATCCTATCAAAGTCAGAAATCGACAACAGAGCTACATTCAATTTGTCGTCTGCAAATGCTTTCAATTTGGTCGAGTAAAAAATTTTGTCGTTTGGTAGAGTTAAAGAATCAGTATACAAATTAAATAATCAACATGAATCCAGGTTCAATACATTCTCAGTACATGAGAAATATTGTGACAAATGAAGCACAGAGCATGATTCAAATATTTATGTGTAGAATTCATACAAATATACATGAATTATATTCTAAGTGTACATTTTCTGAAGCAATGACATGTGTAAATAAATCATGTTTGAAATTGGAATAAAATTCCATACCCAAAGAAATATGATTACTTTTACTTCATTTATGGAACTAAAAAGAGAAATAAGAAATTTCCAGATGTTTACACAGAACCCTGTGTATAGACAACCCTGAGACAAAAATGGTTTTCAAAACACCATGGGAAAAGAAGTAAATGCATTTTCTTCTTTTTCTACATATGTTTTCTACCCTTTCAAAGACGAATCCCATCATTTGTGGCACATTTGTTAGCTACAAATGCTTTCAATTTCTACAGGTTTAAAACTTTTGACATATGGTAAAGCATCGAACATATCACAGCTTCACTCTTTTACATATGAGCTGATTTTCCGTGACAAAAGTGATGAATCTACTCAGCTTCATAGTTCTTATCTGCATGATTGTCTTTGACTCTCTTGCTCCCACCCTACCCAATCTGAAATCCTCTATGCTTGAACTGTGAGCATATTAACCCTTTACCACAATCCCAACTTTTAACGACCCTGAGGAAAAAGCCTTTTGAAAAGAGTGTGGGAAAAGGAGAAAAGGAGCAACCAGCATTTTCTCCTTTTCCCACAATGTTTTCTTCCCTATCAAAGCCATCATTTTAGCCACATTTGAATAGTCGTCTGCAAATGCTTTCAATTTGGACAAGGCTACATTTTTGTCGCGTGGTAAAGAGAGCATATCGGTGCCAACAACTCCTTCATACTCAATTCCTCAAAAAAGGTCTAACTTATTGCTGTTGTACATCATGCTAGAGATCCATCCGCATCACATACATGTAAATGTATATTTTTAACACATGGTTGATTTCTGCATTTATTTACCGTAGCCACCAGTTTCCCATATGGGCGACACCCCTTGAAGGCTATTAGTTTTGTAACAGGGATACTGCAAGATACAGGACGAAACCCTCCCTAAGTTATGCCTGGTTCTTTAACGTGCTCGGTGTATAGCACCATCTCACGGGATCTCGGTTTAACTTCTCATCTGAGAGACTATTAGTAATTCTAGATGGCCAGCCATGGGAATGGAACCCATACTCTCAAGTTACCCGAAACATGATGTTTACAAGTCTTGCGCTCTACCACCTGAGCTATGTGGGCTGGTCTTTAACACATGATAATTTTGACAAGTGTATTTCTACACTGAAACAGACAAGCCTGTCACATGAGCCCCAATATTAATATCTGCAAAACCTTTCTGAAGTTCCATACACAAAATCATGAAAAACTGTGATAAATAATTTTCTTCGATTGTTCATGTTTAAAATAAGGAAGTAGTAAAAACTCATCGCTATAGGCACCCATCTATCTTACTGTTTTTCCCTTTACCTCAATTTTTTTTCCTAAAATATAACGCAATATATAAAAAGCTCCATTTATTTATCAAAGTGATCATTCTATACAGCAATAAAAGGTATAGGGTACTTACCCACGCTTTTCCATGTGAGGTACAATTTCTTTACAAAGGAAAAATGCTGCTTTGACGTTGGTCTCAAATATCTGAAAGCAAGTCATAATGTATTACTGCTAAGATTCATGTAAAAAATAAAAAGTGGAAAACATTGTTTAACATCAGGATTTCTTGGAGTGAGATAAGAATGCAGCAAAGAATAACATGCAATCTAAGATTTCATGTTTCTGACATGATTACTCATCCTAAATGTCTTAGTATTGGTCATTTGATTGTATCATTCATTATGATATTCGGACCATCTATCTGCACAGAAGTGAAGCCAAACATTAGCCCTTACCAGCCCTGGTAGCTCAGTTCTGAACACAGGAGGCCTATAGTCCAGAGGTTGTAAATTCCAAACCCCACTTGGCCAACTTTTCTTTTGCTTTGACTATGAAAGTGCCAAGCCCTGGTAGCTCAGTCAGTAGCATACAGGACTTGAGAACAGAAGGTCACTGGTTCGATCCCTGGCTCGGCCAATTTCTTTCCAAGGAATGATGATAGTCATTGCAACAGGATCCATTCCTCTATCACCCCTGACCATTATTTTGATGATGGCTATGTGGGAAAGCAGCCAGTGGCTTGGAAAGAATGTTGTGCGTAGTACTGGTAAAGGAAACTCCAGGAAAGCATGGATAGGTGCACTGGCCACTGTTGTATAAC
This sequence comes from Tridacna gigas, assembly GCA_945859785.2. NCBI lineage: Eukaryota > Metazoa > Mollusca > Bivalvia > Cardiida > Cardiidae > Tridacna > Tridacna gigas. The sequence continues at coordinate 45,649,026 of OX244034.2, read as the reverse complement.
TGAAATATTGTTGAAAATGGCATTAAAGACCACAAAATCAATCAATCCTTGATTATGAATGCAACAGAAATTCTCTCATTTCATGACCAAGGCTTTGAACTTCTCTATGGGAAAGCAGCCGGCAGCATGGGAAGAGTTTTGCGCATATACCAACTAACAAAAACCACTAAATGCATAGGTAAGAGCACTGCCAGCTGTTAAATTTAACCAAAATACAGGTGAAAGCATTTTACTCTAACACACAAAGCCTGACAAACTAGCATCACGTAACACATTAAACTCTTAAAAAATCATGAAAAATCATTTCTTTACAGAAAATAGATAAGTATTTTACCTTGTCCCATGCAGATTCTGGAGTCTGTATGAAAAGACAACAACAATTTAACACAATGCAGTAATTAAGTATTGTTTTTTATAACATTACCACCTATTATTACTAAAAGACTATTTTCAAGCAATGAGCTCAATATGTAGAGGTTATTTGTTTCTATTACTGTCAGTAGCTGTCATTCATTTCTGTTCATTCATCTATCAAACAACTTCAAAGTAACTACTTGACCAAAACAAATCTTACTTTATGTGCTGACTACCTAGCACTAGGTAATACACGTTAATTTTCTTCATATGGTACAGATCACATGACCAACCAACTTCATCCGAATTACATTTATCTTGGGCAAACTAGTTTGTACTGTAGAATTTTATTTGGAGGAAATGCACATCACTTTAATCTTTAAGCTTTTAAACCTCTACCAAATACTCACCTGTTTATATAAGTAGAATGCCTTTGAAAACACTGTGGGAAAGGAGAAATTACCAGTAATAACCATTTTCTCTTTTTCTCGTAATTTGTTCCACCCTTTCAAAGAAAGATCCAATCATTGTAGCAAAATGTTAATTTGTTATCTGCAAAAACTTTTCCTTTTCCTGCAATGTTTTTAACTCTTTCAATGACAAATCTCATCTAAGGAGTCACATTTATTGTTGTCATTACATTTGTAAAGACTGAAGGGTAAAAATTTAGCAAATACACACTTGTGATCAGATGTAACAGCTATACTTACATCTAAAATGGGTCCGAACACTGGATTTGCTGCTGCATTAGATACCAGAATATCAATACCACCAAACCTGGCAAGAGTCTGTTAAAACAAACAAGGGAAGAAGACAAATCAAAATCTTGAAAACTAGCAAATGAATTTTGTGTCATAGTCTTCACATTTGGTTCATTAACACTCCAGAAATCAACTCCTGATCATTTATAAAGGTGTTGAGATCGATAGCTCAGTTGGATAATGTATTTGGCTTGAAACAAAGGTCTCTGGTTTGAATTTCAAGCTAGGCCAGTTTCATTCTGAGGATTGATGATAGTCACTGTCACAAGACTCATTCCTCTCTTATGGCTGATCATTGTTTTAATGATGATTTTTCGGAAAAGCAGCCAGTGGCTTCAGAAAAATATTGTTTGAAGTACCTGTACAAGCAAAAGAAACTCCAGGAAAGCATGGATAGGTGCACTAGCCCCGATGTCACTGAACATATGCTGAACACAGTGTTAACCCTTTACCGCACAATGACACCATTTAACGCCTCCGAAAATGAAGCCTTTTGAAAACATTGTGGGAAAAGGAGAAAATGCTGGTAAACAGCATTTTCTCCTTTTCCCACAATGTTTTCTGTCCTATCAAAGGAAAATTGCACTATTTGAGCCACACTGAAATTGTTGTCTACAAATGCTTTCAATTTGGACAAGGCTAAAACTTTGTCGTCTGGTATAGGGTTAAACACCAGAAAAACAAGTGTTTGGCTATAATGAATTTTCTACAGACAAGATTTCTTCTTGAAGGTGTTTAACCTTTACCACACAATCCTTAGTTTTAAGGACCCTGAGGAAAACAGCTTTTTGAAACATAAAGGAGTAAATGTTGGTAACCAGCATTTTTTCCTTTTCCCACCATGTTTTCTACCCTATCAAAATCAAATTCGATCATTCGAACCATATTTAAATTGTCGTCTGCAAATGCTTTCAATTTCAACAAATATATGATTTTGTAGTGGTAAAGAGTTAAGATTTATGCTGCTTAAGCCATAGCACAGCAGCAGTTTCCTTGGTTTCATCAGTTCTAAGCTGTGCCACTTTGTTCAGAGACAATACCAGAAACCTTCACAACTGAGCTATGTAGGATCCCCTATTTTCTTGTTGAAGATACCCAATTTGTAATTATCCCTTTACCACTTAATCCTGAGTTTTAACGACCTTGAGGAAGAATTAAGTTTTTGAAAACAATTTTCATGTTTATCCTTCATTGGTGTTGATAATCCTTTCACAGTGGATTGCTGTATACTTGTTAACTCTTTACCAAACAATTCTGAGTTTGAACTACCCTGAGGAAGAAGTCTATTGAAAAAATTGTGGGAATTTTCTCCTTTTCCAAGTTTTCTACGCTTTCAGAGCAAGGTTTCATCAATTAAGCCACAGTTAATTTGTTTGGATGAGTGTAAAATTTTGTTGTTTGTTAATCCTTTACCACAAAATGGCGGCTTTTAACAACCATGGGAAAGAAACCTTTTGAAAACATTGTGGGAAAAGGAGAAAATGCTGGTAACCAGCATTTTCTCCTTTTCCCACGTTTTCTACCCTGTCAAAGAAAAATTGCACAATTCGAGCCACACTGAAATTGTCGTCTGCAAATGCTTTCAATTTGGACAAGGCTAAAATTTGTCATTTGGTTCAGAGTTTAGGGAGGCAATGAGCTCCTAACTCTGTTGTTCCATCTTCAAAGAGTAAACAATTTGCACAATGAGGTACTTGGCTAAACTTCCTTTATGGAAATAAACTCCTTACCACACGACAAAATTTTAGACTTGTCCAAATTCAAAGCATATGCAGACATCACATTAAATGTGGCTAAAATTGTGGAAGTTGTCTTCATTAGGTTAGAAAACATTATGGGAAAAGGAGAAAATGCTGGTTACCAGCATTTTCTCCTTTTCCCACAATGTTTTCAAAAGTATTCTCAAGGTTGTTAAATGTCGTCATTGTGTGGTAAAGGGTTAAAACATTTCTATACATTGATCCACCTACTTGCCTCTTCAATCAGTTTGCTTCTGTCCTCAACTTTACTCACATGGCAGACCAGGCCCGATACTTCCAGTTTCTCAGACTGCAGGGCTGAAACTGCTTTATCAACATTTTCCTGTTTCCTACTACTAATCACCACCTTGGCTCCATCTTGCCCTAGACGTCGTGCTATGGCCAATCCAATTCTAAAAGACCAAATGTACAAAATAAAAGTTCTCAGAGACAAACGATATATTTCAATATGGTCAATGCTCATATTAATCCAACTTTGACACGTGGGTTTTATTATGAATGTTTAACTCTAAACCAAACGACAAAATTTCAGACTTTTCCAAATTGAAAGCCTTTGCAGACAGTAAAATAAATGTGACCTAAAAATTGAAATTTGTTATTGAAAGGGTAGAAAACATAGTGGGAAAAGGAGAAAATGCTAGTTACCAGCATTTTCTCCTTTTCCCAAATGTTTTCAAAACGCCTCTTTCTGATCTAGGGTCGTTAAAGCTCAGGATTGTTTGGTAAAGAGTAAACCCTTGGCCAGCAACAAAGGCTTGCCAGTATTAAACTCTTTACCATACAATCTTGACTTTTAACAACCCTGAGGAAGAAGTCGTTATAAAACATTGCAGGAAAAGGAGAAAATGCTGGTAACCTGCATTTTCTCCTTTTTCCACAATGTTATCTATCAAAGACAAATTTCCTCATTTGAGTCATACTCAAATTGTCATCTGCAAAAGCTCTCAATTTGGACAAGTCTATATTTTTCTCAAGTGTTTAACCCTTTACTATACAATCCCGACTTTTAACGACCCCATGAAAGAAACCTTTTGAAAACATTATGGGAAAAGGAGAAAATGATGGTTACCAGCATTTTCTCCTTTTCCCACTATGTTTTCTACCCTTCCAAAAATAAATTTCAACTTTTCGGTCACATTTATTTTGTCGTCTGCAAATGCTCTCAATTTAGACCAGTCTAAAATTTTGTTGTTTGGTAAAGAGTTAAGATAACAAATGTTGCTTACATTATGGAATTTGTTTGTAAAAGGTCGAAAACTCTGTGAAAAAAGGACAAAATGCTAGTTACCAGCATTTTCCCCTTCTCCCACAATATTTTCAAAAGTTGTCTCTGCCAGTGACGTTAATACTCTGGATTGTGGCATACATGTAGATGGTTAAGCAGAACTAAGTGCAGAAGCATCTGGGAAAGGTTTTAACTCTTTACCAGTATACAACATTTTAGACCAGTTCAAATTGAAAGTATTTGCAGACGACAAATAAAATGAGGATAAAATTTGGGGTATTGTGTTTAGAAAACACTGTAGGAAAGGAAAAAATACTGGACACCAAAAACCTGCATTAAAAAATGTAAAATGTAAAGTACTCCACATTGGTTCTAAAAATGTCAACTACCGTTATACTATGAAAGAATCAGATGGTAACTATGCAGTTATAGACTCGATACAATGTGAAAAGGGTCTAGGAGTCACTTTTGATCAACATCTGAATTTTGACCAACATATTACAAACATTACCAACAAGGCCCAGAGAACACTTGGTTTTATTCGTAGATCATTTGAGTGCATGGATGAAGATATGTTTCTGCCACTTTATAAATCCTTAGTTAGACCTACTCTGGAATACGGCTCTTGCGTTTGGTCCCCTTATTTAAAAAAGCACATCAAGTTGATTGAAGATATTCAAAGAAGAGCTACCAAACTAGTACCATCAGTAGCCCATTTAACATACGAAGACAGATTACTGAAGCTAGGTCTGGTGACTCTAGAATACAGGAGAGATACAGCTGATATGGTGCAAATTTACAAAGCGTTACACAATTTTGACAAACTGAAGTGGGAAGGCATGTTTTCTCTGGCTCAGGACGATCTTAGAGGACATTATTTGAAATTCAAAACAAAAAAGTGCCATCATAACATCAGGCTGAATACTTTTGGCCACCGATCTGTGTCATTCTGGAATAACCTAAGTGAAGAAACTATATCTGCTGATAGTGTTAATCAGTTTAAATCAAGGTTAAATGCTGAGAATTGGAACATTAAGAAATTTAAACAGTCCTGCTAGTGCATTCTGAGATAAACAAGGTCATTTTAACGCGTTGGAGACATTAACGAGAAATTTTCAACGGAGGGGTCACGACAGATTTTCTAACATACTGACCCTACGATCCAGGTATCCAGGTATTATCCTTTCATCTAAAGTCTTAGTAAAGAGTGAATATTTATGCAGTGGTAACCAAAAATGCTTCAAAAATGAACTGTCAACTTCATAATGTACAGATACTGAGCTTCAATTTTGTTGGACTACCACCAACAATCTATATCTGGAAAGCTTGAATATGCTAGATTGGTATCTAATTATCTCGGGTACGAAAGAATCAATTTACCCGTCAGTCGATGCAGTGACAATAGCAACTTTTCCTGTTAACTTGCCATAATTAGCTGAATTTGATGCCATTCTCATTCCGGGTGAATATCGTCCAATATTTGTGACAAATTTACGAAGCATCTTCTTATTTCATACTTTAGATCTATCTGTAACATTTAAAGGAAATGGGAGTTGCAAAGTTGGTGCATACAAATACCGGAACAGACCAAGAGGACCGGAATCGACCGGAATAACCCTAATTACTCAGAAAACCTTGGGGGGAAAAAATGACTGTGGAATATATGTTTCCAGAATAGATTCAATTCAATATGAAAAAAAATGTGGCTGTTTAAAAAAGCATTTTCCTTGCAGTTGCAGAAGCAGCTGAATTTTCCCGCACATGGAAAAATGTAGGAGTCACATGGGAATTTGGCATTTGATGAAGTACTTTTGGCCACTAACCAGTTAATTTACTTGATACATGGCCTGCACTAGAACCAACTTAAGTTGTTTTTGCTGATAGCATAGATCAAGATCAGACTGCACAGAATGTGCAGTCTGATCTGTGATCTACACTGTCAGCTACTTCATTACATCTTTTGGCTAAAAAACCATGAAATGACGATATTTCAGATTTTTTTTGTCACTGAAAAAATCCATTTCATAAATTCAGCACTCTAAGGGTTAAAAGTCCCATACCCTAATTATTTTTCTTCCTTCTCTACCCCTCTTGTTTCTTACGGAGGGTAAAACTCATTAAATGAAAAAATCAAAGAAACATAATTGGAAACTGATTTGGCACATTTTTGTTTACCGAGATTCCATTGTAAAAATAGCCCATGCAAAAAATAGAAAATGGAAATGGAGAGATGTGCATAACAGGTGGTGTTATCAAGCAGCATCAAACCCAGTTATATTTTTCAGGGTAGATAGACATTCTGGGTCTTGTCTCAAAATATGGGTAAAGGGGGTTTACAGTAATCATCCTATTAATTAAAGCCTCACTGAAGTAAAGTATGCTTTGGTATCTTTTCTGAAACTATTGTCCTCCTATCTAACAGCTTTCTTCAATTTTTATACCCAGTATTTTCATCCAAGAGAGCATGGGGCTTTAAACACAGATTTAGATCCCTTGTGTGCATAAACGGCAGAACATCGCAGTACAAGGAAATATGAGACACACTTTGGCAAAAGGGGCTTAATGCATCTCTGTGATGCATAATACTAAGCAAGTCATCACATAATTGTGGATCCATAATTGTTACTTTTTTAAATGACTGACTTAATCATGAGGTAGAGTCGTCCTTGGACATGATACCTGAAATTGACCGATGGTGAAAAGTTTCGGCCCAGGTCAGCCTGCACGGACTGCACAGGCTGACCTGGGTCGATACTTTTTGCAGATGCAATAACCCCTTTTCATAGAGCAAGACTCCATATAGTAAAATTGAGTTGAGCTAGTTTTCACGGTTTCTTCTGTTGAGAGTATATTGGCTCAAATTCTGCTGCTTGGCGCCATCTCCCTATCACTTGCTCCGCCTCAATCAAAATATGGTAGTAATAATAGTTATAGTGGTAGGATTCCTTTGTCTCTCATGACTCAGAATTGTTCTGATTTTGTTTCTATAGGAAAGCAGCTGTGGCTTAGAAAGTGTTATGTGAGATACTGGTAAAAGAACTCTTGAAGCGCATTGATAGGTGCTCTGGCAGCTGTGATACCACTAGTATAATGTGGAAACAACATAAAACAGCAAACAACTTTTAACTGATCAAAAAAGGTTCTCATCTCATTGAAAATGTTCCTACATCATCGTAAATTACATGCAATGTGGTTTGGCTCACACATACTAGGCCAACCTCGTTGACCTAGTTCTGATGTATTCCGTAAACTATATTCATTGCCCCTGGTGATATCTCGCGTATGTTTTCTCGTTCTCATGAATTATTCATGAGGCATTTTGATTGGTAATCACAGTTTTTCAGTAAGAAAATTTAATCTTTTTTTATCAACCATATGTCATCATTTCTATTTTTACCTCGTCTACAATCAATCCATCCTCGTTAACCCAGTTCTGATGTATTCCGTAAACTACATTCATCGCCCCTGGGTTATCTTGCATATGTTTTCTCATTCTCATGAATAATTCATGAGGCATTTTGATTGATAATCTGTTTTTCAGTGAGAAAATTTTACTATTTTTATCAACCATATGACATCATTTCAATTTTTACCTCGTCTACAACCAATCAAATCAATTAATGTAGTTTACCGAATACATCGGAACTGGGTTAACGAGGATGATGTCACCCTTACTACATACCCCTAAGGACTGCAAAAACACGCTGTATTTCTGAATATTTGCCTTTGTATACAAGGATTTGTAATGTCTGCCCTGGATTGTCATAAGGCAAATGCCACAGAAGGAAGGCCCACCAACGGCCGCAATATATGTTTATCATGAGGTGGGTTTTATCCAGTTTATTAATATTAACGGAAGAAATGTGATTATCCTCCACTATAAGAGAGTATTGTTATGTTATCGGCAATTCGATTGGCAATTGGGTGTAATTCGCAATCTTATGAATATTCATAGAAATGACGATTTCGCAATTGAATGTCCTGGGGTGATGAATGGTAACAATTCACACCTGGGTTAACAAGGGTGCAACCAATCAAATCGATGAATGTAGTTTACCAAATACATCGGAACTGGGTCAATGAGGATGACAACACCCCTGCTACATACCCCTATGGACTGCAACTGCACGCTTTATTTCTGAATATTTGCCTTTGTATACAAGGATTTGTAATGTCTGCCCTGGATTGTAGTAAGGCAAATGCCACAGAAGGAAGGCCCACCGTTGGCCGCCTTATTCGTTGATAATGATGTGGGTTTTACCCAGTTTATTCATAACAACGGAAGAAATGTGATTATCCTCCACTACAAGAGAGCATCATTATGTCATCAACAATTCGATTGGCTGCTGAGTGTAATTCGCAATCTTATGAATATTTATAGAAATGACAGTTTTGCAACTGAATGTCCCAGGGGTGAGGAATGGTAATACTTCACACCTGGGGATGATACTAGGAACACTTTTGTAATCTGTAACTAAACAAATCCCTGCTTTAACCAGCACGCAAAAAAGACTTTTTGAAAATACTGTGGAGAAATTTCTGAAGATGTAATTGCTTGTTGTGAGTAAATTGTCCTTTTCCTAAAAACTTCCCTTGTTAAGTCTGTTAAATTTTTATCAGACAACAAGCCTTTAAATCATCCAAAACAAAAGCATTTGAAGATAACTGATTAAATGTGTCTCAAAGGTTAAAATTTGTCTTTGAAAGGGAAAAGAATGTAATGCTTGTTACTATCATATTCCCATTTTCCCTGATTACTAGCATTTTCTCCTTTTCCCACAATGTTTTCAAAAGCTTTTCTTCCTAGGTTTGTTAAAACTTGGGATAGTGTGGTAAAGGGTTAAACGGTTTAATCTTACTTCCTCTTAATGAACCCTTTTGTTTCATGACTCTAAAATTATAAGTATGACCCCCATCCCCATGGAAGAGTCTTTTTTGACCCTTTAGAAAGGAGTTTGAATGGTAACTGATTTTTACACTACTTTCTGGAGTATTTTAACATCTGTATTAAATGACAAAATTTCAGACTTTTCCAAATTAAAAGCAGTTGCAGACACAATTAAGTGTTAATAGCATGATAAGATTCAGCAGATGGAGAGCAGAAAACATTGTAAGTAAAGGGAATAATGCTGGTTACCAGCATTTTCTCAAGTTCCCACAGTGTTTTCAAATGTCCTTTCTAGCCGGGGTCATTAAAACATAGGATTGTTTGGGTAAATGGTAAGTCATATCAGGATGGCATCTCAGTTACCCATGTCTCTCCCGTCTTGTTCAAGTACTAGATTACAGGAGGAAGATCAAAGATGGATATTACAGCTTATTTCATGCTTTTTGGTAGTTTATTGAGAAATAATTGTGGATTATGGTTTGATATTGCTTGGTTACGACCAGTGAAAAATACCAGCTTTATATTTTCTGACTCTTCAATTGAAGGCTGAAACAGTAGTTCCTGCGTACTGGTTACCAAGATAATCAATGCACGCCATTCAAATAGAGGGAAATATGACGTAATTTATGCACATTTACCCTATATTTCTTGCGCTTTACGTAATATTGTAATGTGTTGCTATGTGAGGGCGAGGTATGACAGAGGGAATAACTGGGAACAGCTGTGCTGGATTTTGATGAAAGTCCCAACAGAAAGGGGTTAGAAGCATGAAATAAATAGAATATTTGTTTTTTGGTGAAAGATTGGCATTTATTTCATCTTGTAAACATCATCAGTAATATTTTCAAGAGTGGCACAATCTTGTGAACATCACTGGTGATATTTTCAAGAGTGGCTGTGCCACTCTTGAAAATATTACCTTTGATGTTCACGAGATGAAATAAATTTCGATCTTTCACCAAAAAAACCCCCCAAATATCCTCTATACCACGAAATCTAACATAAGCAAATTACACTTATGTAAGCTAAAAGATATTGTGGTAAAAGGATCAACTGCTTGTTACACCCAACAGCTCGTTCTACACAATATTTCCCATACAATTCTCAGATGAGCAAAAATATCCAGTATAGCAATTGGTCAGAATGTGTACTGATCACTTTTTCCAAATACATGTGTAGAGAAAATAACACTGTAAAACAATCTTTGACTCTTTACCACACAATCCTGACTTATAATGACCTTGAGAAAGAAAGCTTTTTAAAACATTGTGGGAAAAGGAGAAAATGCTGGTAACCAGCATCCTCTCCTTTTCTCACAATGTTTTTTTTTTTTTACCCTTCCCAGGACCATGATAAATTTTTGTTGTTTGGTAAAGAGTTAACTTTTTACCAAATGACAAAACTTTGGACTGGACCAAATTGAAAGCATTTGCAGACGACAGATAAAATGTTGCTTAAATGGTGATTTCTGTATTTGAAAGGTTAGAAAATGTTGCGGCTAAACAAGAAAATGCTGGTTACCAGCATTTTCTCCTTTTCCCACATGTTTTCAAAAGCCTCCTCTTTCAGGGTCGTTACAACTTGGGATTGTGAGGTAATGGGTTGATAAAAGTTATGTATTTTAGTGATAAAAATTAAAGAAATGGATGCTTATTATCATGAGACTTTATGTATTTATTCATTTTTTTTCATGTACAGAATAATCATGGCAACTCTTCATCCTCTCTGCTGCCTCACTGTTTCCTGAAATAATATAAAAAAAAAAAACAATATAAACAATCACAAAATTTACTTATCCAGTCCAGAAACATTTGAATTGTTTATACATAGTACAAAAAGAAGCCACTTATAATGAAATATGTTTTTAGCTTTACTAACAGCCATATTAGAATAACATAATTTATTAGAGAAGCACTGTTAAAAAGTTGATTAACTCTACCAAACGACAAAATTTTAGACTAGTCCAAATTGAAAGCATTTGCAGACGACAAAATAAGCATTTGCAGACGACAAAATAAATGTAATTGAAAAATTGAAAATTTTGTTTTGGGAAGGGTAGAAAACATTGTGGGAAAAGGAGAAAATGCTGGTTACCAGCATTTTCTTCTTTTCCTACAAGGTTTTCAAAAGGCTTCTTTCACAGGGTCGTTAAAAGTCGAGACTATGTGGTATTGGTAAACAGTTAATGCATATGCAAAAGGTAATTGACCCTCGTCAGCCTGAGCAGTGCACACTCGTTGTTCTGGGTCAAAACATTTGCTATAGGTAAATCTTCTGGGTGTCAAAAGATCCTTCTACCTCATGGTTTTGTTGGTCTTCAGACAAAATGGACCATTACGTGACAATTTGCTTGGTATAATGCATTACGAAGATCCATAAACTCTTTACCAGACAACAAAACTTAAGACCAGTCTAAATTGAAAGCATTTGCAGATGATAAATAAAATGGGGCACAAATGACAGTATCTGTCTTTGAGATTGTTGAAAACATTGTGGAAAAAGAAGAAAATGCTGGTTACCAGCATTTTCTTCTTTTCCCACAATGTTTTCAAAAGCCTTCTTCTTCAAGATTGTTAAAACCCGGGATTGTGTGGTAAAGAGTTAAACCCCCTTTTCAGAGCGTGCAACTCATATGCTTAACTTTTGATCTCCTGCAGACGGCTTGCTTGTTCTTGTATCAGACCACTATGAAAACGATGTGGCAGAAGAAGACTTTTTTCATAATTAAAGATAAACAACTTCAAATCCTGCAAAGGCATTTACATAGAAATTTGTACTTGTATGCTAAATTAATGGTTTGAACTGTATCAGCCATGCTCTGGCAAAAGGGGGCTTAATGCATGTCTATAATGCATTATACCAATCACGCAATAAAATTTTCTATAAAATCTATGGTTAACATCTCAATACTGGGCGTTCACACTTGAATTCTTCAATTTGAAACAATTTCCTGACGACGAATTCCATGTGGCTCAAAAGTCAGTATTTGTCTCCCAAAGAGTAGGAAACATTGTGGGAAAAGGAGAAAAAGCTGGTTACCAGTATTTTCTCCTGTTCTCACAATGTTTTCACAAGATGTCTGTCAGGGTGGTTTAAACTTTGGGTTCTGTGGTAGAGGTGCAACTGCTTGAATCAAGCAGCAGTTTTCTATATCAGTGGAAAACAAAAATTTATATTTCTTTCAAATATTTCTTCTTTCAGTCACTTGCACTAACAATCTCTATAGCTATTAAAAAAGCATTTGAGCCATGCTCTGTGAAAAGGGGGCTTAATGCATCTGCAAAAAGTATTGACCCATGTCAGCCTGCACAGTCTGCGCAGGCTGACATGGGTCGAAACCTTTTTGCTATCTGTCAATTTTCTGCAAGTCAAAGGGCCATTCTACCTCATGATTCCGTAGGTTTATAGATAAAATAGATTTTATGGATCCATAATTATGTGATGACTTGCTTGATATCATGGATCACGGAGATGCATAAGACCCCTTTTGCCAGAGCATGGCTCATTTACAGTCATGGGATAAGCTTTGCTTGTTTGGGCCTCATTCAGTAATCAACACCGTTTTCAACAATACCTGAGTCATATAACAAGTCAGAGTACCTATCCATAGGCCTTATTTCTGGAGTTTCATTTATCAGTACTTCCCATAACACTTTTACCCTGGCTTCTTTCCCAACATAAACAGTGTCAAACACTGTACAGTAGTGAGAGACAAATGAATCCTTTCACAATGGCTTTCATCGATGCTCAAATGAGTTTGGCCAATCTGGTATTTGAACTTGTGGCCCCAGGACCACCATCACTGCATGTTTCCAGTTGAGCTATTTGACAATGGATTAAACAAGTTACCTTCTCATTTTATTAGCTTTGCTCTTCTTTCCTATCCATCCAAGTTCTTTTCTTTCTTGATAAGTAGGTCTGAAAAATGAAAAATAAATGAGTTGGGCTTTGGGAAAAAAAAAAGGTTAAATACATTTTTTTAACACATTATAACCAAGCAAGTAGTCCTGTAATATGAATTTATTTCGAGCAAAAACTGCCTGAATCATGTAGAAGAATGGTCATTTTATGTGGAAAAAAGACAAATAGCAAAAAGTTTCAACTCCGGTCAGACTGGGTGGACTGCGCAGGCTTACATGGGTTGATACTTTTTGCCAGCATGACTTATCTCCAATAGAATTTACAATTTACTTTAGTCATCTGAGCATATACTACTGATCTACTTTTACAAAATCAAAGGGTATCCTCATATAGCTAAGACATGTAATCATCTTACTCACCCAGCCCTAAACTGTTTTACTGCTTTTTTGCCTGTGTTTGTCAATTCTTGATCAAAACCATTCTTTTTGTTCTTGCTTTTCTTCATCTTTTTTGAAGGTCTGTCTGCAATGTAGAAAAAAGGGAGAAATAATGGCTTAAAAAATACAAGTATTTACCTCCTGCAGTTGAAAGCTTTGGAAAACAACAAGGAAACGGAGCAAAGTTTTCAACCATTTCAAAAATGAATCCCATAACTTATGCCGTACTTAAATTCTGTCATTTGCACATGCTTTGAATTTGGACAGGTCTAAACTTTTGTTATCTGGTAAAGACTTAACCCTTTACCACACTAACCTGACTTTTAACGACCCTGAGAAAGAAGCCTTTTGAAAACTTTGTGGGAAAAGGAGAAAATGCTGGTAACCAGCATTTTCTCTTCACAAAATGTTTTCTACCCTTCCAAAAATGAATTCAGTATTTCAATCACATTTATTTTGCTTTCTGCAACTGCTTTCAATTTGGACTAGTCTAAAATTTCGTTGTTTGGTAAAGACTTAACCCTTTACCACACTAACCCGACTTTTAATGACTCTGAGAACGAAGCCTTTTGAAAACTTTGTGGGAAAAGGAGAGAATGCTGGTAACCAGCATTTTCTCCTTTTCACAAAATGTTTTCTACCCTTCCCAAAATGAATTCCAACATTTCAGTCACATTTATTGTGCTTTCTGCAACTGCTTTCAATTTGGACTAGTCTAAAATTTTGTTGTTTGGTAAGAACTTAATACATGAACAAATCCAAATACATGGTGGCAAAAGTCATAGTCTTCCACAATATTTTCTAATGATCTCTGCTGCAAGATAAAAAAGGTCATGTACTCATGGTAACATGTTCAAACAGGCTAAAAACTATGTATTATTGTAGTGGAGCAAAAAAAGCTGCTTACTATGTTGCTTTTCAGACTCGTCGTTGGCAAAAGCTCTCTTACGTTTAGGTTTCAGTGACTTTTTGGCACTTTTCACCATGAAGAGTTGAGCTTTTTGTAAGTCTAAATGTGTTCTATCTTCTCCCTGAAAATAATTAAAAAATCAAATTGAACATTGCCTATACAGGTAAATCTGATTAAATTTCACTCTTAAAATAATAATGAAAAATAAAGAACATTTAAGGGCAGGAGAAAAACCATTGGAAAAATTCTTGCAAAAAAAAAAAATCCTTAAGGAGGAGTGTATCACTTTAGAGAAATATCAATGAAAAATATTTGTTCTAGTAATTCTTTTACTTGTTAATTCTATTCCAGCAAACTTTTCACATTCTTAAATCCATAATCAAACAATTTTTGAAGTTTGACATGATCATAAAAACCTGAATAGTCCCCCTCAAAGCAAGCATGACTATTGATCAACTGAAATACCGTATAAAGGGTTTTTTTTTTAAGCACTGCCAATTTTTACTTTTTTTTCACGACCCAGACACCATTCGTAAAAATTGCCCTCATATAAACTGACCACACATAAACTAATCGACCAGGCCTGAAGTCGGCGACAATCAATCATAAATTTACGTCATCGATTATCGTATGTACCTTTTTAACGTTTCGGTTAATTTATTTCTTTTTGGTACTATGTACGTCACTCTCATTCAGGGTTTCCGCTGGGCTTCGTATTTGGTGCCATTTTGCAAAAGAAATTTTAATTTGGCGCTGAAAAATATGCATTGAGGAAAGTGGATGGCGCCAGCACTACATATAGCGATACCAGACATTTTAATGCTGGTTCCCAGTTTGGCTTATGATTATTGACGTAAACTACAACTGGTAACCAGTCTCTAAGTTGACATCGATAAGGTGTTATTTTGTTGATTGGCACAGGTGATAATTAGCACTTTACTTGTATGAGACACATATACCTGATAATTACTTTGTTAATTAAAGAAGTTCAAACACGTAGGATATTACACAATTTACTGGCATGTCATTTTTATTTGCAGCCAACATAGTGTTATTGGTTTTCAGGTTGACATTTATGAAAGTTAGACGCTTTTTTTATTTTGCCGAAGTACCACCGGTAGTGAGAAAAATATGGATCTATTTGTCGAAAATGAAATTTTGATGTAAAGAAATGGTTACAGACTGACTGACCGATTATTCTAATTAATGGACGAAATGTCAAAAATCACTTTGTTTGCGTTGTCAAACAGCAATGTCTTTCTTGATTGTGGAAGACCCTTCAAATTGAACACCTTGTTTGTAGATTTTACTGCTGAGAAACTTAAATGCGCTAAATTTTTATGAACACTCTGGATATATAAAAATAAAACTCATAAGAAATGAAATCTTAGGTTTTTTTCCTCCAAATTTGTAAAATTTCACAGCGATAAAAATAACCTGTTACACAGTATGCTCAAGGAATACTTACTGATAGTTTTCCATTTTGAATTATCTCTGAGCCCCTTTTCCCTTTCTTTTTCTTTGTTGAAACAGGATCAGATAATCTTAGTGCAGCTGAAATAACAATGAGAATGTTCCTTTATTGGTCTTGCTTTTAAAAATCAGAATTGAAAAATTTTGCTTGTTACCCACAATTCATATGAGCAATGCTCTGAGAAAAAAGGGGCTTAATGTATCTGCAAAAAAGAATCAACCAAGGTCAGCCTGCTCAGGCTGACCTGGGCCAATACTTTTTGCTAGTGGTTAATTCCCTGTATGTCCAAGGACCATTCTACCTTAGAATTCAGTTAGTTGTTAGACAAAATGGATTTTATGGATCTATAACTATGTAATTACTTGATTGGTCTCATGCATCACAGAGATGCATTAAACCCCCTTTTGCCAAAGCACAGCTCATAATACATGTCAAGGATAGTCTGTAATTGGGAAGCCTGTAGATTTAACTTTGTTGTGTCCTTGTGCAGACCACTCTTGGAGAAAAAATAGGAAAAGCAATTACATGTATTGCTCTACTTCAGCAGTTTCCCATTTTGCCTCAATATTTTCATGTCTCTTCAAGCATTTAACCTGATTTCATACTGATTATTTATGCACGTTAAATGGTAAAATCTATCTGGCATTTTATACAGTTTTTAACTTTATTTCAGTACCATCAGGGTGGCCAGTGCAACTACTGAAGGGTTCCTGGAGTTCCTTTTACCAGTATTTTGCACAACACCCACTTTAAGCCATTGGCTGCTTTCACACCAAAATAAAGTCAAAACTATGTTCAGTTATCAGACAGTAATGAAGATGCCCTAAAGACTTTTGTCAGTCCTTGAAAACACTTTCTGCACAGCCTGGATTCAAAGTAACAAGCCCTTGATTCCAAGCTCTACATATTACCATAGGGCAAGCGGGTTAAGTCAAATTCTAGCACAAAATAGTTGAACCATTGTAAACAAAAGCTGTAGCATTCGACAGAAAGTTGGATCAATGTACACAAAATCTTTATTTATGCACACAATCTAAACACAAAAGTTAGACCATTGTACATTCTGTATACCTTTTTCCGCCATTCTCTCCTTATGACTCTGAAACCACACCCTCTCTGGTTCCTTGGCCTTTTTATCTTCTAGTATTCTCTTGGCATGGTTCACCTGGTTTTCTGTGGCCCTCATAATCTTCTCCTCTTTCTCTAATGCCTCTATCTCCTCTATGTCTTTTTCCATCCCTGATATTTTCTTCTTGTATTTATTTATAACATCTAGAAAAGGTATATTCATATAGCCTGATGACAAAATTTTTTATTAATCTGTGCCAAGAGAATTTACAAACAACAGATTACAGTAAATGAGGTTCATTGATGGGATTTGTTTTTAACTCTTTACCACGCACCATAAATGAAGACTTGTCCAAAATGAAAGCATTTGCAGATGACAAATTTAATGTCACTAAAAAATTGGTATTTATTATTGGAAGGATAGGAAACATTGTGGGAAAGGGAAAAAATGCTGGTTACCAGCATTTTCTCCTTTTCCCACAATATTTTCAAAAGTCTTCTTTTTCAAGGTTGTAAAAACACCTGATTGTGTGGTAAAGAGTTAAAGGGAAGAAATCATTGAAGAAAATGCTGGTTACAAGCATTTTCTCTTTTCCCACAATGTTTTTCAAAAGCTTCTTCCTCGGGTCATTAAACCCTGGGATTATCTGGTAAAGGGTTAACTCTTTACCTGAAGATAAGAATTTTAACTAATCTGTATTGAGAGAATTTACAAACAACAAATTAAATATGATGCAATGATTGGAATCTTCTTTGAAACAGCAAATCCGTTGTGAATAAGGAGAAAATGTTGGTTTAACTCTTTACCACACAATCACAGGTTTTAATGACCCTGAACAAAATGCCTTTAGAAAACATTGTGGGAAATGGAGAAAATGCTGATAACCAGCATTTTCTCCTTTCCTACAATGTTTTCTACCCAATCATGGACAAATTTTGTCATTTGTCGTCTGCAAATGCTGTTAATGTGGACCAGTCTAAAATTTTGTTGTTTGGTAAAGAGTTAAAGACAAAGAGGATTGTTTGGTGAAGGGCGACATTAGTTTACCTTGAGGCACTATTCTTGTTTTCAATGGAGTTCTTGCCTTTTTCACAACTTCTTTCAGAAGTTTTCTTTCCTTCTCACCTACCAGAGTCACAGATCTGAAATAAAGAACCTGCATGACAGAGAAGAATGACCAAGATCTTGATAACTGATACTGGTGTTTCACCCTTTACCAAACAATCCCTGACTCTGAGAAGAGAGGCTTTTGAAAACATTGTGGGTAAAGAAGAAAATGCTCATAACCAGCGTTTCCTTGTTTTCTCACAATACTTTCTACTCTTTTCATTGACAAAAAGTATCATTTTAGCCATTTGTAGAATGTTGTCTGCAAATGCTTTCAATTTGGACCAGTCTAAAATTTTATCATTGGGTAAAGGGTTTCATCCCTTGATTTGTTACCTCTTTAGACAATTTTGCAGCAGGCAACCTTAAAAACACTGAAAAAATCAAAATGATGAAAAAATCAAAATGAATAAAGGTTAATTGCGAAAATATTGTGGAAAAAGGATGAATTGCTCTGACATTGTGCAGAAAAATAAGTTGCCTGCAGAATGTAATGTGTTACACAAATTTAGAATGACAAGCAAAAATGTTCTACAGTTTGTAAGTGCCATACCTTCCACTTTTGCCAGCTCTCGCTGTTCGCCCAACTCTATGGATGTAATGTTTTATTGTGTTTGGCACTGTCAAGTTTATCACCTGGAAGACAAAAAAAAAACCTGGCTATGTGTAATAAACTCTTTACCAAACAACAAAAATTGGGACTGGTCCAAATCCAAAGTATTCACAGACCACAACTACATTTGGTTTTAAGTATAAATAGAAAACATTATGGGAAAAGGAGAAAATGCTGGTTACAAGCATTTTCTCCTTTTCCCTGAAGTTTTTCAAAAGCAATCTTCCACAAGGTAGTAAAAAAACTAGAGATTGTGTGGTAAAAGGATAATATGTCTAGACTGAGGGCACCATTTCACATAATTCAATTTCATTGGGTGCACAATTTCTTAAAAGAAATATAGAAGTACTTCACATAAAGGCTAACACATGTGGTATAGGCAGGTTTTTTTATTTACCGTTGGTGGTAAATGAACTCTCTGGTTAAAAAGTATTCCATATCTAAATTACTGGCTGAGATAGCCACTCAGAAGGCAAGTCTTATTCATTTCATTATTTTGAATCATTAGTGAATGTGAATCAGGGTATGCCTGTCCTAGATTATTACATTCTGAAACACATTTGCACCAGAAAATAACATTTAAAAAAGATTTCACAGCAGAGTGATTGCTCCTCTCCCAATCATGCTTTCAAAACTTTTCTTCTTTCAAGAAGTCAAAAAAGTGCATGTATGTGTACAGAAACTGACTCAATGATGCAAGCCCCTTAATAAAGTCTAAAACCTTCCTACGGTCTGATAATATCATGGTATCATTTGTATATGGAGTATATCTACTTCAATACACTGTAAGTAAATAAACTTAACTATTTACCAAACGATAAAACTTCAGCCTAGTCTAAATTGAAAGCATTTGCAGACGACAAAATAAAGGTGACCGAAATTTTATAATTTGTATTGGGAAAGGTAGAAAACATTGTGGGAAGAGAAGAAAATGCTGGTTACCACAATGTTTTCAATAGGCTTCTTTCTCAGGGTCGTTAAAAGCCAGGATAGTGTGATAAAGGGTCAAGCATCATCCCTTAACATCTGTTTCACCCAATTCACTTCTGGGGTTGTCTTTGAATGGAAAGATGGAAAGAAAACATTTTGAGAAAAGGAAAAAAAGCTGGTTACCAGTATTTTCTCCATTTCCCATAATGTTTTCAAAAGCCTTTTTTCTTAAGGTTGTAAGAACCCTGGGATTGTCTGGTAAAGGGTTCATACATGTAGTCACTAAAATGAGATTTTATCTTTACATAAGTGAGTAAATGCTTTGTGTATCAATGATATTTAGATGGTATCATGAGTACTTACAGTTTTAACCCCCTGTATATCCAATCCTCTCGCAGCCAAATCTGTGGCCAAAAGAACATCAATGTCTGCCTTTTTAAATTTCTCTAGGGTGTCTAATCTCTAATGAAAAGCAACAAACAACTTCTCTAGAATATTTAGAAAAGCCCTCTAGTTAGAAAAATCTCAATAATTTCACTGCAAGAGGATTATAAATGTTGTTTATTAACTCTTTACCAAGCAACGAAATTTTAGACCAGTCACAAAATTGAAAGCATTTGCAGACGAAAAAATAAATGTGACCCAAAAATTGAAATTTGTTTTGGGAAGGATAGAAAACAGTGTGGGAAAAGGAGAAAATGCTGGTTACCAGCATTTTCTCCTTTTCCCACATTGTTTTCAAAAGGCTTTTTCTTTAGGGTCATTAAAACCTGTGATTGTGTGGTAAAGGGTTATACATGTATACCTGTAAATTTGTGGCTCAGATATATAGTTTGCATGCAGATAAAATATCAAACACGACAGAAAAAATTCTGTATCTACACAGTGTCAAATACGGCTCAAAATATTATATGATGGCATATCTCACGCCCCGAATATGTACGTAATGATTTGTGATTTCATTGGTCAAAATGTTCTGCTATAATATTCATTCTTCATTCATAAAAATGAAGTTACTACCAATAAACCATTATTTGTTTTATTTTGTTTGCCGTCTTTGAACAAAATCTCATTCTTTGCAATCTTTGGTCATTGAAAGTTGTAGATATATAATAGAAGAAATATCATGTTGTAGTGGTGCTTGTATTTGCTTTTCTCTTTGTAAGAAAATTTTGAATTTAGCTCAACCTTCTGTCTTGCGCAATATAAAATTTTCTTGCGCTGCTCAACTCAAATACGAGCACTGGGAAAATTACAACCTAATATTCACATATATTGTTAAATTGAGTTAATTGAGAAAAATTACAGAATGCAAAAGTTAAAAACCAACAGCTGATGCCTTATGCACAGTTTCAATGCTCAACCTGATCCTCCCCTATTGGTAGGGTTATTACATTATGAGACCCTTACAAGAGGTTCGTCTTTGACCCCCGGGACAAAATTGGTACAAGTATAATAATCAGTAAACCAACCTGCGCTTGTGTGAGGTTACCATGGAGCTCACCGATCTTCACTCCCAGTAATCCCAATATAATATGAAGTCGATGGGCATGTTTTTTGGTCTGTATGAACACAATACAGTGGTCTTGAAATGTCCGACTAACAAGTGCTGAAATAGTCAAAAACATCATTCCAGCTAGGCCAATGTATGTGACAATGTTGCATTTACTGATTAACTCTTTACCACACAACAAACATGTAGACTTGTCAAAATCAAAAGCATTTGCAGATGAAAATTTAAATGTAGCTCAAATGATGGATTTCCTCTATAAACAGGATAGAAAACATTGTGGGTAAAGGAGAAAACACTGGTAATCAGCATTTTCCTCCTTTTCCCACAATGTTTTAAAAGCCTTTTCCATAAGGGTTGGTTAAGTCAGGACTGTTTGGTAAAGAGTTAACCCAACCCGTTCACTGCCACAGGGGAAACAAGTTGAAGTAACTTTGTGCAGTAAAGGCAGATCAGATTGCACAGAATATGCATTCTGCTGTAGAATCAACATCCTCTGCAACTTGATTCTAAACCATAACAAGCAATTCTCATAGCTGGCAGTGAAACAATCAATTTCATTGAAATGATATCCTGCGCCGGAAAAAAGCCCCATTTTTCCATGACACGGCATTAAATCAAGTGACTATATTGGCTGACTATCATAAGGATCATGAGTATGAAGTTTCATAAAATTTCATCAAGGATTTTAGAAGATATCTGTCCAGATGGACAGATGAACAGACGGACAGACAACACAAAAACTGTATCCCCTTGCCTTCCGGGGGACGGGGGGCAACAAGTGACTCATGCTCTGTGAAGATGCTCAATGCATCTGCAAACCGTATCAATCCATGTCAGCTTCCAAAGTCCACTTAGGCTGAAATGGGTCAAAACCTTTAGCTATACGCCAATTTTCTGCATGCCCAAGGACCAATCTACCTCATAATTCAGTAGGTTGTGAGACAAAATGGATTTTATGGATCCATAATTAGGTGATGCTTTGCTTGGTATAATGCATTACAGAGATGCATTACACCTCCTTTACCAGAATGCTGTATAAGTACTTTTAGCACTATCAAGAAATCTGCATCCAGAGCTCCAGATAGAGGGAGTGATTTTGATTTCAAAATTAAAAATATTAATCACTCTCCCCTAAATCCTTTGTTATGGGTACTCATTAGAATCGTCTCAAGATGATTCTAATGAGTACCCATAATACAGGGTTTGGAGGAGAAATAACGGAT
The DNA here is from genome assembly GCA_945859785.2 of Tridacna gigas. Classification (NCBI taxonomy): domain Eukaryota; kingdom Metazoa; phylum Mollusca; class Bivalvia; order Cardiida; family Cardiidae; genus Tridacna; species Tridacna gigas. The sequence continues at coordinate 45,626,901 of OX244034.2, read as the reverse complement.
TTAAAATACCTTCACTCCCTTTTATCTGGAGGTCTGTGCATCCATCTTTTTGGGAAAGAGTTACTAGTAAAGGTACTCACTTACCAGCGACAATAGCCTCCCTGTCACCTTCTCTGTTGGCTCTGATTCTTATAAATTCTTGTCTGAGATTCAATGCCACCTCTGTGTTCTCATTAACAAACACTCGAACTGGCTTGTCCAATGATACAGCAGCTAAATCTTTCACCTTTAAATGAATGATGTCTTTTTCAGTTTACTTGCTATCTGCAGCAGATGGCCTTGTAAATATTTAGGTATGTGAAGTAGACAAAATTTCTTTACCTCATATGCAGGTATTCACATAAACAATTTACTGCAGTCCACAAGTTTGTGAGCAGAAGATGTTCAGAGCAATGGTTAACTCTTTACCAGTGATGAAACTTCAGGCTTGTCTATAGTGTCTAAGATGACAAATGTGGATCAAACCATAGGATTTCTTTTTTGAACGGGTAGAAAACAGTGAGGGACAAGGAGAAAATGCTGGCTACCAGCATTTGCTCCTTTTCCCCCAGTATTTTTAAAAGGCTTTCTATCTTAGGTTGTTTAACCTAAGGATTGCTTGGTAAAAGGCTAACAGAGAAACAAATGAAAGAAGACAGTGATGTCAGACACCAGGTACTAGTCAATCACCTCAGTATGCAAAGCTCAAATCAGCCAATCAAGAAGGGAAGTTAAGTATTCACTGGATAATTGTACAGTGATAAACGCTGTTTTCAACATTATTTCAGTAATATTAGAGCAGCCAGTACACGTATCCATGCTTTCCAGGAGTTTTGTTTAACTCTTAACCACACAATCCCAAGTTTTAATGATCCTGAGGATATAGCCTTTTGAAAAATCTTGTGGGAAATGGAGAAAATGCTGGTAACCAGCATTTCCTCCTTTTCTCACAATGTTTTCTACACTTTCAGAGATAATTACCCTAATTTTAGCTACATTTAAATTGTATGTCTGCAAATGCTTTCTATTTTGACAAGTCAAAAATTCTATCATTTGGTAAGGAGTTAACCCTTTACCACACAATCCCGGCTTTTAACAACCCTAAGGAAAAAGCCTTTTGAAAACAATGTGGGAAAAGGAGAAAATGCTGGTAACCAGCATTTTCTCCTTTTTCCACAATGTTTTCTTCCCTTTCAAAGGCAAATATCAGTTTTTGAGTCACATTTCATTTGTCATCTGCAAATGCTCTCAATCTGGACCAGTCTAAAATTCTGTCGTTTGATAAAGAGTTAACCATCACTTCGAACAATTTTCTTCCCAAGCCACTGGCTGCTTTCCCACGAAACAATTGGCAAAACAAGAATCAGTGGTGAGAGAGAGGAATGAATCCTGTAGCAATGACTATCATCAATCCTTGGAAAGAAATTTGCAGAGCTGGAGATTCAAACCAGAAACCCCCCTGGTTTCAAATCCTGTATGTTACCAACAGAGTTACCAGCTTCAGCTAAAGGTTAACCCTTCAACACAATCATAAGTTTTAACAACCCTGAGAAAGAAGCCTTTTGAAAACATTGTGGGAAGAGGAGAAAATGCTGGAAACCAGCATTTTCTCCTTTTCCCACAATGTTTTCTACCCCTTCTAGGACAAATCCCATCATTTGAGCTGCACTGAATTTGTCGTCTGCAAATGCTTTTTATTTGGACAAGTCAAAGATTTCATAATGTGGCGTGCAACACATGGAAAGGAGCCTTTGGACATATGTGTAAAAGTGTGTCATCCCAGATCAGCCTGTGCAGTCTGTAACTAATCCGAGATGACACTTCTCGTTTCTGTGCGATTTTTTATTTCAGGAAAGTCTTCTGTATGAAAAAATCTTATGTAGTCGTAAAGTGCGATTTCGGATTAGCCTGTGCAGACTGCACAGGTAATCTGGGACGACACTTTACGCAAATATTTGAAGGTCTCATTTCGCATGTTGGGGGCCATGTGAAAAAGAGTTAAGTGGAATAACTACCTGTTCTGACATGGTTGCAGAAAATAACATAGTCTGTCTGGTTCTAGAACATAATCTAATGACCTCCTTCATCTGTTCAGCGAAATATTCATCCAACATTCTGTGAATAATTGAAAAAATAACAAAAAATGATTCTATGGGATATCAGCGATAAATAATAAACATCAGTGCTTTTCTCCAGTATTACTGCTTACAGTCTTTATTAAACAAAAAACTTTTGCCTGTACTTTTAAGGTGTTTAATCTACGACAGACATTTACCATGGAAAAAAAATATATGTCAAGTTTAATTTATTCTATGCCTCCAGTATCAATCTTTTCATCTTACATAATTTATGCAAAGTAATGGCACAGAGTTCCAGATAGAGGGAGTGATTTTGATTTCAAAATTGAAAATATTAATCACTCTACACTAAACCCTATGTTATGGATACTCATTAGAATCGTCTCATTGAGACAATGCTAATGAGTATCCACAACATATGGTTTTGAAGAGAAATAATGGATTAAGAATACTATCACTCCATTTTATCTGGAGGTCTGAATTGACAGATCAAAAATACGAGAGATTGCTTACATTTTTTCCTTCATAAGGGAGATTTAATGGTGCTGTAAGGATGTTAACAAAACACTTGAGCCATGCTCTAGCAAAAAACGCATTATATCAAGCAAATCATCACATAATTATGGATCCACAACATCCATTTGTCTAACAACCAACTGAATCGTGTGGTAGAATGGTCCTCAGACGTAGAGAAAATTTACAAACAGCAAAACATTTTGACTCATGTCAGGCTGAAAAGTGTCAGTACTTTTTGTAAATGCATTAAACCCCCTTTTCATAGAGCATGACTCACTTATTTACATGTTTTCTAGATTCACCAATACTAGGCTAGGACTCTGTAGTGCCTTGCCCAGGGACATGCCCATGCGATCAGCAGTGCAAGCAGAGATCAAACTTAGAACCTCTTGAAGCAAGTCCACAGCCTAAACAGCTGAGCCAAAGAGTATCCCTGAGAGCAGTACAAATAAATGGAGTACTTTGGCTTTCAAACTGTACCAGTAATATCAGCTTAGTTCTTCGCTAAAACTATATGTTGTGGGGTGCTCATTAGAATTGTCTTCACCAGACAATTCTAATAAGTATCCACAAAACAGATTTTATAATAGAAATAATGGTCTTAGAGTTCAAATACCCCCACTCTTCTTAAGCTTTGTGTACTGAATAAATAAAAAAAAAAAATTAAAAAAAAAAAAAAAAAAAAAAAAAAAAAAAAGGTGCTATGCTTTGGTTGGTTGTATTGGGGTTTAACGCCACTTTAACAGCTAAGGCCATATCATGGCGGTTGGTGACGCACATGCGTTTCCTGGCTTTCTCACACCAGTACTAACACAACTTTCTTTCCAAAGCCACCGACTACTTTTCTCACATGCTTCAGCAGAGGTGAGAGGCGAAAATACGCCGGAAAGAAAATTCGCCTCAACCGGGTATCGAACTCACAACCACCAGGTCATGAGTCCGACACGCTCACCACTGAGCCACCCAGGCGGGCTGCTATGCTTTGAGAAAAGGGGGCTTAATGCATCTGCAAAAGTATCGATCCAGGTCAGCCTGCGCAGTCCATGCAGGCTGACCTGGGCCGAAACATTTCGCTATTGCTCAATTTTCTGTATGTCTAAGGACCATTCTACCTCATGATTAAGTCAGTTGTTAAAAATAGTGGCTATTATGGATCCAGATTTATGTGATGGCTTAATTGGTATCATAGGTCACGAAGATGCATTAACCCTTTCCCAAACAAGCCCTGGTTTTCTCGTGTCTGCAGTACAAGTCTTTTGAAAACACTGTGGGAAAAGGAGAAATTGCTCATAACAAGCAATTTCTCCTTTTCCCACAGTGTTTTCTACCCTTTTTGGGAACTTGCTGTCATTTTCATCAAATTTAAAATTGTCATCTGCAAACTCTTTCAATTTGGACCAGTCCAAAATTTGTCGTTTGGGAAAGGGTTAAGCTACGTTTTGCCAGAGCATGGCTAAAATACTATAAGCAGAAAGCTTACCTGTCGGCCTCATCTAAGACTAGAATTTCAATGCTATTTAGATTAAAACTGGGGGAATTGTGTAAATGGTCAATCAGTCTCCCTGGCGTGGCTATCACAATGTCTGGACCAAGTCTCAAAGCTGCTTCTTGCTGTTTAAGATCAAGGCCACCTAGATAGAGTGTTTTCTTGTTTGAATGTGTTCACAGTTTTCAGCTGTATCTCAGCCATATACAATCATACAATTTTATTCCCAATGTCTCCAACAAATAGATAGCTTAATCCTTTACCAAACAACAAAATTTTAGCCCTGTCCATATTGAAAGCATTTGCAGAATGACCAATTTCAATGTGGCTTTAATGGTGCAATTCTTCTTTGATAGTGCAGAAAATATTGGGGGGGGGGGGGGAAAAGGAGAAAATGCTGGTTACTAGCATTGTCTCCTTTTCCCACAATGTTGACAAAAGCTTTCTTTCTCAGGGTTGTTAAAACTTGGGATTGTGTGGTAAAGAGTTAACTCTCTACCCCATGACAAAATTTTACACTAGTCCAAGTTGAAAGCATTTGCAGACGATAAATTAGATATAGCTCATATGGTGAGATTTGTCTGTAAAAGGACAGAAAACATTGTGAGAAAAGGAGAAAATGCTGGCTACCAGCATTTTCTCCTTTTTTCCACAATGTTTTCAAAAGGCCTCTTCCTCAGGGTCATTGAAACTTGGAACTGTGTAGCAAAGGGTTAAGAAACAAAATGAAAAAAAATTAACAAAACTGTCAATCTAGAGCACTGAATGCAGACAACAGACAGGTATGAAATATTTCAATAAAAATGCTTCTACCACAGCCTATACACACATCCAAGTTATCCACCTTTTTCCACTTGTTGAACTCATTTGCAAATTATAAGCTATACAAAAATGGAGGTGAGAGCATGGACAGTGCAATTTCAGTATAGCTGGTAATAATACTGAACTATTATCCTCAAGTCAAACCAAATTATCTCTGGTAATCACACCAAATGAAGCCTTTCTTAATCAGCCAAAACAGAGTCCTTTTTTGGACATAACAGAATTTATATATATCACTCCCAAGCCCTCATCTGATGAATAATGGCTGCAACAAGAGCATAGCTTAAGAGATCAACTGCCAGGATAATTATGACAATATTGCCATACACCTCACAGACTGATATAGATAGGACATGAGTCAAAGCGAAAAGAGAAAATGTTTTTCACGTGTAAAGAAATCTTTAAAATCTTTCATTTAACTCTAACTTTTAATCATGTATCACAATTAACTCCCTTTATCATTTCCTGATATCTCACTACTTGGTAAAGTAACCTCAGTGTTTAGATTGCTTGCAAGATGTTTCTGAACTGTATGTACTTAACATGCTGTTTTACTTTGCATTGATTAACCCTTTACCGCACAATGCCGCCTTTTAACAAACCTGGGAAAGAAGCCTTTTGAAAACATTGTGGGAAAAATAGAAAATGCTGGTAACCAGCATTTTCTCCTTTTCCCACAATCTTTTCTACCCTATCAAAGAAAAATTGCACCATTTGAGCCAAATTAAAATCGTCGTCTGCAAATGCTTTCAATTTGGACAAATTTTGTTGTCTGGTAAAGGGTTATGCATATTTTACAAAGATGTTGCAAATATTGCCTGCCAGAAAGTTTCAGGAGGTACTGAGTAGAACTTTTTTCTCTTATAAACTTTATCTCTTTACCCAATGACAAAATTTTAGACTGGTTGAAATTGAAAGCATTTGCAGACGACAGAAAAAAAGTGACTTCAAAATTGAAATTTTTTTGGGGATGGGTAGAAAACATTGTGGGAAAAGGAGAAAATGCTGGTTACCAGCATTTTCTCCTTTTCCTATAATGTTTTCAAAAGGCTACTTTCTCAAGGTGGTTAAAAGTCGAGATTGTGTGGTGAAGGGTTAACTCTTTACCTAATTGAAAGCCTTTCCAGATGACAGATTCAATATAGCTCAAATAATAGGATTTGTCTAAAACAGGATGTAAAACATTGTGGGAAAGGGAGAAAATGCAGGTCACCAACATATTCTCCTTTTCCAACAATGTTTTCAAAGGTTCTCTTTTTAGGGTCACCAAACCTCAGAATCATGTGGTATAGGGTTAAATAATGTGTATATAAGAAACAAGAGAAAACAAGCATTTGCCCTCACCAGCTGATAATGTGATCTCAACATTTGTGTAGTTAGCGAGATGTTTTCCAACTGTATGCACTTGAACTGCTAACTCTCGTGTTGGTACAAGAATCAGCACTCTGGTCACTGGGGCCTGTTTAGGTTTGTACAGTAACCTCTCTAGGATTGGCAGCATGAAGGCAGCTGTTTTACCTGTTGATTATAAAACAACTTTACACAATGCCTTCTGTAGAGATTTTTTTTTTTTCACTCTGGAGCAGACTACACCATTCAACACAGTGTGCTAAATGGAGAAATTTTCTTTATTGATCCTTTTACCAGACCACAAAATTTTAGCCTTGTCCAAATTGGAAGCATATGCAGATGACAATTTCAATGTGGCTCAAACTATGATATTTTTCTTTGATAGGGTAGAAAAAATTGTGGGAAAAGGAGAAAATGCTGGTTGTCACCATTTTCTCCTTTTAACACAATGTTTTCAAAAGGCTCCTTTCACAGGGTCGTTGAAAGTCAGGATTGTGTGGTAAAGGGTTAAACTCTTTTGAAAACTTTTTCTGAAAAAGGAGAAAATGCTGGTAACCAACCAACTTGAACCACACTAATTTTGTTGTCTGCAAATGCTTTGGGTTTGGAAATGTTTAAACTTTTGCCATGTGGTAAAGAGTTAAGCATTCTGACACAAAGGCTTTCCAAAACATATCGATCATCAATGTTGTACAAGGATATTTTTCAAGGGGTCTGCAGTGAATCAAATTCTGTTTCAGGTGAAAATTCAGATTTAACCCTTTACCACACAATCCTGACTTTTAACAATCCTAAAGAAAAAGCCTTTTGAAAACATTGTTGGAAAAGGAGAAAATGCTGGTAACCAGTATTTCCTCCTTTTCCCACAATGTTTTCTACCCTTCCAAAATCAAATTTCAATTTCTGAGCCACAGTTGATTGTCGTCTGCAAATGCTTTCAATTTGGACCAGTCTAGAATTTTGTCATATGGTATAGGGTTAAGGAAAGGGGGTCTTGAAATGAATGACCCTAGTTGACAAGTTCTCCTCAATTTCTGCATAGTTTGTGCTCATTATGATGACAGCAGAGTCTGCTCATCTCAGCCAGAAATGAAAAGGGCAAGTAATATAGGAGTTAAGAGTATGAATCCATTCTTGGTCAGAACATATTCAAGAATGGTGATAAATGTTTTATTTATTTTGAAAGCAGCCAGTACCTTGTAAAGAAAGTTGTGTATAAAACTTGTAAAAAAACACACCAGATATGCGAGGTTAGGTTACCTGCCCTGATACTGTCCTAAACAGCATAAAACATAAAAAAAAAAAAACTTCTTGAAAAAATACATAAGCCAAACTTACCTGACCCGGTCACAGCACAAGCACAAATATCACGGCCCAGTAGAGCAACTGGTACAGTAGCCGCCTGGATTGGGGTTGGTTTTTCAAAGTTCATCTGGGAGAGTGACTGGATGCAGAGAAGAACAGCTAGGTCAGAGCAAAGTTTGACTTTACTTCTCCAGTGATTGATTTTTGATTGACTGTATGGTGTTAAATGCCGTTTTCAACATTATTTCAGTTATATCATGGTGGCCAGTGCATCTATCCATGCTTTCCTGGAGTTTCTTTAACCAGTATTCCGCAAAATATTCGTTCCAAGCCACTGGCTGCTTTCCCACATAACCATCATCGAAACAATGGTCAGCAGTGAGAGAGGAATGAATCCTGGCGCGATGACTGTCATCAATCCTCGGAAAGAAATTGGCCAAGCAGGGGATCGAACTAGCAACCTCCTGTTCTCAAGTCCTGTACGCTACCGACTGAGCTATGGGGGCTTGGCTTACTTCTCCAAACCATTACAGAACAGATATGATTTTTCAAACTCTTGCTGTTGAAACCTTCAGAAAACAATGAGTGGAAAAAGAACCATTGCTCCCATCATGCAATCACCTCTTTTTCCAAACTGTTTTCCATTATTTTTCATTAAACCCTTTACCACATAGAAAAATTTTAGACTAGTCCAAATAGAAAGTAATTGCAGACAACAAATTAAACATGCTTCAAATGATGAAACTTTCTGTGAAAGGGTAGAAAACATTTAGGGAAAAGGAGAAAATGCTGGTTACCAGCATTTTCCCCTTTTCCCTTAATGTTTTCAATGCTTTCTTTGTCAGGGTCATTAAAACTCAGGATCATGTAGTAAAGGGTTAAAAAATATTTTCCATCTCCTCAAATGCTTGTCCTTGGTGTGATTTGTGAAAATGTACAGCAAGTGTAAAAATAATCAATCATAATAATGGGTTGGCTCATCCATAGTTTATTTCACAATCCCACGTTTTAACGATCCTAAAAGGAAAGACTTACAAAAACATTGTGGGTAAAGGAGAAAATAGTGCTAACCAGCATTTTCTCCTGTTCCCACAACATTTTCTAACCTTCCTAAATCAAATTACAATTTTTGAGTCACATTTATTTTATCCTCTGCAAATGCTTTCAATATTGACCAGTCTAAAACTTTGTTGTTTGATAAAGAGTTCAATATCTAGCAAGCTTATGTACTAAACATTGCATAGAAATGTCAGTATTAAAATGATTTCACAGAATCCCCCAAACAAATATTGTATGGAAAACTTTCAGCTGGTAATCATCAGCTATCAATTTAAATAGACCTATGTTTACTATCAAGAATGGACAGAAGATAGAAGATACTTGTATCTTGGAATTATAATTATTTTTGCAAAGTTTTTGTTGAAAGACCCATACTGTTTTAAATTACTGGATTTTGGAAAAAACCCAACACTCATACTTTCAATAATGGACGGGAGATACTCATATCTTGGAATGACATGTCTTTGTCATATGTGTGTATGTCCTCTGAAAATTCTACTTTAGCTTCAACCTGAAAATAGATATCATATGAATACATGTATAAAACTCCTGAACTATCAGTTCTTAACCCTTTACCACACGATCCCGACTTTTAACGACCCTGAGCAAGAAGCCTTTTGAAAACATTGTGGGAAAAGGAGAAAATGCTGGTTACCAGCATTTTCTCCTTTTCCCACAATGTTTTCTACCCTTACCAAAACAAATTTCAATTTTTCAATTACTTTTATTTTGTCGTCTACAAATGCTTTTGATTTGGACCAGTCTAAAATTATGTCGTTTTGGTAAAGAGTTAAGAGCTTGAAACAAAATCAGCACATAACCCTTTACCAAACAACCCAGAGTTTTAACTCTTTATTAAACTTTAAATGGCCACTTTTCCCATACTGATTATCAGATTTTTTTCAAAATCAATAGGATTCCAGCTATTGATGACATAAACAAACTCTGTATGTTTCAGGAAAATCTGACCTCAAATGCAGACTTTATTGTGTAAACAAGAAAAAGACTAACAGACGGATGGATGACGGAAACCACGCCATGACATAAGCTCTGCTGGCTTACAGCCAGTAGAGCTAAAAAGGAGCAAATGCTCGTTACCAGCATTTTCTCCTTTTCCCACAATGTTTTCAAAAGCTTTCTTCTTCAAGGTCATTAAAAGTCGGGACTGTGTGGTAAAGGGTTAAACAATGCTGAAGTTGCTGGATTTTGAAAACATCGTGGGAAAAGAAGATACTGCTGATGACTAGCATTTTCTCCTTTTCCTACAATGTTTTCTATCCTTTGAAAGACGAATTTCATGTTTTGAGTAATATCTAATTTGCTGTCTGTGAATGCTTTCAATCTAGACAAGACTAAAATTTTGTTGTCTGTTAACTCTTTACCACACAATCCCAAGTTTTAATGACCTTGAGGAAGAAGCCATTTGAAACATTGTATGAAAAGGAGAAAATGCTGGTAACCAGCATTTTCTCCTTTTTCCACAGTGTTTTCAAACTACCAAAGACAAAAATCATCACTTCAGCAACATTTATTTTGTCGTCTGCAAATCTTTCAATTTGGTCGAGTACAAAAAATTGTCATTTGATTAAGAATTAAAGAGTTATTACTCCATGACTCAAGTAACACACATATACAAGGATTATGGTATCTGAAGAATCTAACACAGACAAATATCACATTATTTCAAAATGTTGTCTTCTCAGATTTAACTTACATGCTTGTAATTTAACCAGTCAAGATAACATGTTGAGAAATTTTGATTACATGAAATGACATTCTAATCCCTATACAACTCTATGAACACAGGTGACCTCAAGGGATGAGCTGTTTTTGATTCCTAGGACATGATCTGAACAACTTACGTCAAGGACCAATACACAGTGCAATACATAAAATATCCAAGCTCTTAGGCTTGTGGTTCAATACAAGAAGATACTGAATGATTTCACTGTTTAACCCTTTACCACACAATCCCGAGTTTTAATGACCCTGAAGAAAACGCCTTTTGAAAACATTGTGGGAAAAGGAGAAAATGCTGGTAACCAGCATTTTCTTCATTTCCCACAATGTTTTCTACCCATCCCAAAACAAATTTCAATTTTTGAGTCACATCAATTTTGTCGTCTGCAAATGCTTTCAATTTGGACGCGTCTACAATTTTGGCATTTGGTAAAGAGTTAATTACTAAAAACAAAGATAAAAAAGTTTGACACAGGTCAGAGTTGAACAGTCATCATCAAAACAAGCTTTGTAATGGAGCCATGCTCATGCAAAAGGGGGGGGCTTCTCCATGATGCATTATACCATGCAAGTCATCACCTAATTATGGATCCCTTATATCCATTTTCTCTTACAATTGACTGAATCATGAGAAAGAAGGGTCCTTGGACATGCAGAAAATTTAAAAAAAGCAAAAAGTTTCGGCCCAGGTCAGCCTGCGCAGACTGCACAGGCTGACCTGGGCCAATACTTTTTGCAGATGCATTAAGCCCCCTTTTCAAAGAGCATGGCTCAATTATACATGTACTTTTGATACTTATCATCTGTGCCAAAAGCTCCAGTGCAATCCGACTTCTACTTAAGAAAATAAGATTTTTTGGAATTTTTTGCTATTAGAAATAGAGTGATGGCCATCACTGTCATGAGATATGGGTCATATGAGCAGGATTTCCTCCCCTAAATCCTAGAGTCTGTTTATAAAATTTTTGTCTTATTCAGGCCAACAGTTTCCAATAAGAAATTGTTTGAAGCAATTTTTGCCAGACAAACAATGAACTAAACTGAAAAACATATACCTCCAAATCAGGAGATTACAAAAGCCTACATCAAAATGTGCAAAACTTTTTGTACTAACTAAAAAAAGAATCTGATGAAAAACTGATGAAAACCTACAATTTCTTCCTCAGTATCTGCAGCATTCTTCTTTTTCTTTCTCTTTTTATCTTTTATAGTGTCTAAAAAAAAATAAAAAAAACTATCATAGTGTAATTGGTCAATCCCTTACTAAAAGTTTTAATGACCCAAAGAAAAGAATCTTTTGAAACCATTGTGGAGAAATGGGTCAATTTTCTCCTGTTTCTATAATGTTCTCTATCCTTTCAAAGACAAATCACATCATTTGAGCTACATTTCATTGGCTCAGGCTGTCCTTAATTTTTTTTTCCATTTGGATAAGTGTAAGGTTTTGTTGTCAGGAAGTGTGTTTATTCATTATCTCCATACACAAATTTGCAGTTGATGACTTTGTGAAGACTCCTCAATGTTATAAGCCCTGAATTTCTGTGTCCATTATCCCTTTACCCCACAATCCAAAGTTTTAACGACCCAGAAGAAAAAGCCTTTTGAAAACATTGTGGGAAATGGAGAAAATGCTGGTTACCAGCATTTTCTCCATTTCCCACAATGTTTTCTACCTGTTTCAGAACAAATTTCTATATTTGAGACATATTCATTTCGTCGTCTGCAAATGCTTTGAATTTGGACAGGTCTAAAATTTTGCTGTGTGGTAAAGAGTTAATACCTCTTGCACCTACTCAATTGAATGGTGTAAAACTAGCCCACAAGCTAAAGGCTTTCAAGGAATCTTTCTCTTCCATGTCTACCAAGTACAAACACAGCATCAAGGCAATATGAGCTTGAACAGTGCTTTATGCCATTCTCAACAGTATTTTAGCCAAACTGCAGCGGCAGCTCACATACTAACGTCTTTCTTGAATTTCTTCATTACTATATTGGTGTTTCTACAATGCCAAGGACACTCCTGCGCAACCAAAACAGATGATTTCCATTATACATGATCTAATGCTTAAACCCTTTGTCAAACAATCCTGTGCTTTCATGACCCTGAGAAAAAAAAAAAATTTTTGACAACATAGTGGGAAAAAGAGAAAATGCCGGTGACAAGCATTTTCTCTTTTTCCCACAATTTTTTCTATCCTTTGAGAAACATATCCCATCATTTTAGCCATGTTTGATCTGTCCTCTGTGAGTGCTTTCAAATTCAACTGTTTAAATTTTCTTTTTGTTTGGTAAAAAGTTCACCACTGTCCGAGCAAAGCAAGACCCAAAGCAATAACAGGAAATAATTTAACTCACAGCAACATACATAACTTAAAACAGCTATCAAACTAGCATTACAGGTGAAAAAAGGTGTTAGAACAGGGATTTTCATAATGCATGTATCTGTCCTTATTCTAAACACTGACATTGCCTACACACGTGGGTTTGAAATAAATGGAAAGCTACCACCTTTCTGCAGACACAATAAAATTGAGCCACACTCTGACAAAAAGGGGCTTAATGTATCTACATGTTGCATGATACCAAGTAATTCATCAGTTACCTAGTGATCTATAATAGCCACTTTTTTTAACGACTGATTTAATCATGAGGTAAACTGGTCCTTGGACATACAGAAAATTGACCATTAGCGAAAAAGTTTCAGCCCAGGTCAGTCTGCGCACTGCATTAAGCCCCCTTTTCACAGAGTAAGGCTCAATTTTATTAGACACCTAATGCAAAGACCTTACTTAACCCTTTCCCAAACAAGCCCTGGTTTTCACATGTCTGCAGTACAAGTCTTTTGGAAACACTGTGGGAAAAGGAGAAATTGCTCGTAACGAGCAATTTCTCCTTTTCCCACAGTCTTTCCAACCCTTTTTGAGAACTTTCTGCCATTTTCATAAAATTTAAAACTGTCGTCTGCAAACTCATTCAATTTGGACCAGTCCAAAATTTGTTGTTTGGGAAAGGGTTAAACATTCGTTGATATACCACACCTTTTCTGACCAGTCTATTTCCTACATAATGTTAATTCTGGCCTTTGTTTAAAGATTATCTTTGAAACGTAGAGGTTTACAAGCAGTAAAATAAATCTGGGGCAAGAGAAAAATTGGGCGTTCACATTGAAAATCTGGTACATGATAAGACGATTACTGCACAGGCTGCTTTCAGAGCAGACAGTATTCTGAGTTCTTTGTTTTTCACAGATGACAAGGGCAATGTGAATGCTGTAAATAAGGAGGCCTATCTGAATATTCTGAAGAAGAGTTTCACCCCAATATCCAGAAAAAAAAATAACACTGAAAATATATGTACTAGATTTTGGTCTCAGCACCCACCTGGGCAGCTCAGTGGTTAGTGTATCTGACTTGTGACCTGGTGGTTCTGAGTTTGATACCTAGTTGAGGCAAACTTTCTTTCTGGCGATTTTTCGCCTCTCACCTCTGATGCACGTGAGAAAAGTAGTCAGCGCCTTTGGAAAGAAAGTTGTGTCAGTACTGGTGTGAGAAAGCCAGGACACATGGGTGCATCACTGATCGCCATGACCTGAGCTGTTGAAATGGCATTCAACTCTAATACAAATCTAATACAAATAAATTTAGGTTTCAGCAAGATTCAGCCAAACCACACATGAGACTAAGCATAAGTGAATGACTTTAAAAACATTTGGGCAAAAGCTCATTCCATTCAGACAATCAAGATATGGCCAAAACACTTGAACCTTCCTGATTTTTTTTTCTTGCACGGTGCATTTTAACCCTTTACCAGATGTGGCTTAAAAGATGCAATTTTTCTTTGATGGGGTAGAAAACAGTGTTTTCAATGGGCTTCTTTCTCAGGGGCATTAAAAGGCGGCACTGTACAGGAAAGGGTTAAACGGTGTACAGCTCCATGTCAGGAGATGCACAGGACTTTAAAAGTGTAAGACATTCATGTGAATAGCAGTGGGATATCCAGAAATGTAAGTAAAAACTCTCAATATAAACTGGACCTCACAATTGCTCAGAGTGGACTTATGTATAGCAACTGTTTTAAAATGGACTTGTCAAAAAGGTGTAGTGTATTAACCCTTTACCACACAAAATAATTCCACACTAGTCAATTTCCAAAGCAACTGCAGATCCTAGATCATTTGTGGATCAAATTTTAGGATTTGTCTTTGAAAGGTAAGAAAACATTTTGGGAAAAGGAGAAAATGCTGGTAACCAGCATTTTCTCTTTTGCCCAAAATGTTTTCAAAACCTTTCTTCCTCAGGGTCGTTAAAATTTGGGATAGTGTGGTAATGGGTTAACTTGTATTGAGGTAATGCCCATCTCTCACATATCAAGTGAAATTTTATTATGTCTGCATAAAGTTGATGGCTTTAAGTTCAGAGTAGATTGAAACGAGTAGAAAATGTTAACAATTAGAATAAGGACAATCGGTATAACTATCAGACATACCAGCTTTGAAGTTCTCGCCCTCAGATTCCATATCCTCATCAACTTCATCATCATCATCATCAGCGTCTGTATGTTTAACATTGACATCATCTGCTCCGTTGCCTTCATCATCACCTCTCTAAAATTTTACAGATTCTGTCATCATGTTACCAGCAGCTGACAAACTTGTTTGCCTTGTATCATACCCTTTGTGGAAATATTCAGGCACAAGGAAAAAGCTGCTCAAAAGGTAAATCCTTTTGTCAAACTGTTTCCATTTGCATTCATATATCAGTAATAATTTCTTTTTTTGAATAGTATTTTGCATGGCCTCAGACTGTGTCTCAGCTACATTGGCTTATGCTGGAACTCTACGGCACCTTGCCCATGGATAGTCCATGGTTACCAGCCTTGCAAGTAGGGAATGAAACAAGAATAACTCAATAACAGATTCACTGCTTCAACCTCCAATGACTGGATCTTTCTTGTACAGGGTGCAACATATTTTGGAGGAGTAAATACACATTACCTGGATTTCCTTTTTTCCCAAAAATCTTTTAACTCTTTACCAAATGACAAAACTTTAGACTGGTCTAAACTGAAAGCATATGCAGATGACAGAATAGATGGGACTGATAAATTGAAATTTGTTTTGGGAAGGGTAGAAAACATTGTGGGAAAAGGAGAAAATGCTGGTTACCAGCATTTTCGCCTTTTCCCACAATGTTTTCAAAAGGCTTTTTTGCTCAGGGTCGTTAAAAGTCAAGACTGTGTGGTAAAGGGTTAAACGAGGTCATAAAAAGGTATCAATTTTTGGTAAGGGATTGAGAATCTACATACAGATATATCTATGTTTTACCTGAGTGCTGTTCTTTTTCCTTGCCTGTGCTATTTTATCATCTAAGCTGGTTGATAAAGGTGTCTTCTTAGCAAACTTCAAATTTATTGTCTTAAATCCCTTGAATGGATCATCCTGGCAGATAAATAATCAATACTATTATGTTTTCAGGGATAAAGATAGGAGGGACGATTTTTGTTCAAAGGGTAATATTTTTTTACTTCTTCACTAAAACTTGTTTGTTTTGGGCACTCATCTGAACCCCCTCTATGAGATAACTTCAACTCTTTACCAAACAATACAGTGTTTTAATGACCCTGAAAAAGAAGCCTTTTGAAACCATTGTGGGAAAATGAGAAAATGCTGGTGACCAGTATATTCTCCTTTATCCATAATGTTTTCTATCTTATCAGAGACCAATCTCAACATCTGAGAAATATTTATACTGTCTGCAAATGCTTTCAATCGGACCAGTCTAAATTTTGTCATTTTGGTAAAGAGGTAAAGGCACAGTAGTGGCCACATGTAAATAATGCCAGTGTTAAAATGCATTTAAATCTAAATCATACCATTTAAAAGTATGGAAATCATTGTGAAGATGACAGTCTGTTATTGTTCTGTCAGTCCCAGTGTTAGTTGCTGGCAGAAAAATGAATTTTGAATGTTGGCTAAGAGTTGCCAGGTAAGTCTATGTTTTGTTTACTTTTTACCCGATTTCAAAATTCATTTTCTGCCAACAACTAACACTTGGACAGACCGCACAATATTTTCCATACTTTCAAAAGGTACAATTTAGATTTAAATGCATTTTAACACCCAGATTGTTTACATGGCCACTTTTGGGCCTTTAATGGGTATTGGAAATAGTGGTTTTCTTGTACAAATAATGTGCTATACTGATTACCCATGCATAACTGGACTGCCTGTTTTGATAACCATGAGAGAATATACAATTTGTTTCTTTCCTTCATGTTTCTTTTGTTTTTTCCCCTGATCAAAACAAAACAAAACAAAAAAAAACAGATTGCGATTCAAAAATTTCTTTTAGTCACAATATCTCACAAGGTATTGTCTAGATCTGAGATAAAACTGCATATTCTGTACAGCCCTAACTTGTTCTATACTGTCTGCAGAAGCACTTAACCCTTCACCACACAATCCTCAGTTTTAACTACCCTGAGGAAAAGAGGATTTCTAAAATACTGAAGGGGAAGAAGAAAATGCTGGTACTCATTTTTTTTTCTCCTTTTTCCACAATTTTTTCCAAACTTTCAAAAATGAATGCAAACATGTTAGCAACATTTGTCTTCTGCAAATGCTTTGAATATGGATTAACTCTTTACCAAACAATAAAATTTTACACAAGTCCAAACTGAAAGCATTTGCAGACGACACAATAAATGTGACCCAAAAATTGAAATTTGTATTGGGAAGGGCAGAAAACATTGTGGGAAAAGAAGAAAATGCTTTTCCCACAATGTTTTCAATGGGTTTCCTTATCCGGGTCATTAAAAGTTAGGACTGTGTGGTAAAGGGTTAAATCTACAATAATATTGTCTGGTAAAGGATTAAGTTCAGCTTGGCATTCTAAAGGGTTGAAGAGCTTGTATGAAAGTATTATGTAACTACACAACAAGCAGGGTTTTCCCTTGGCAACAAAAATAGGGGGTCATTGTGACCCCCTAGTCATAAATAATGGGGGTCATTCTGGACTTTGAGGGGGTCACAAAAAATGTAATTAGGTTAAATATTAAAGACTACTATGTATGAAACAATGTTTGTTTTTGTGTTTCTTATTCATCCCAAAGCTTTATATAACATATTTATGAATTATTAAATAATGTAAGATGTAAGGGATTCTCTGTATAGAGGGGCTTTCAGTCTAGACGACATCTTTTTCATAGAGTATCTTGAGTATGCTTTATTAAAAGCCTGGTCTTAACAGGCAAAGATGCTCTAGCTGCAGACAACCTGTCATTTATTTACGTAATTTCAATCTTTCAAGGGCATCAATGTGACCACAGTGTTTTGGTGATGCACATTTGTGTAGCCACTCTCTGTGGTAAACTGGTTATTGTGTTTTGTTTTTGTCACAGGAATCAACCGTTTACTTGATACAAATAGCTTGTTGTCGGGCGGATTTGATAACCTCTATTTTGTGTGTGTGTTTTTTTTAAACAGAGAGTATCCATCCGACAACAAACAATTTTCACCAATCAAACGTCCGATTCCTGTGCTTTGATACACCGCCGTTTTCGACAAATAATTAAGCATTTGTCTTTAGCCAATTTTCAGTAAACCCTCGGGGCCTTGAAATGTTTTTCTCCTTACTCAAACCAGGCGATCATCATCCGATCGTTGTTCAAGGTCTCTTTTCCTTGCAGACGGCAAGAATGATGCCAATTTTGACTGAGCCATATTGTTTTCATTAGAGATCGACTGGTTTAGTTTAGACGAGTTTAAAGACTGATGGTATTCTTGTAAAATCGATACACAGTCTAGTGTTTCGTCCCATTTTCTTCTCGTACTTAAGCTTTCTTATGTACTGGCGATGTAACATTGTCGGTAATAAAGACGATCGTAAGTAACCTTCATAGTTTTTGTGCGTCCACAGTGACGCACTATTGAAAAAAATACGGGTCATTTTCCTTAAAAATGTGTCAAAACGCACAAAATTGTGCGTCAAGGAAAACCCTGCAACAAGGCTTCAAACTTTCTATCTCTTTACCAAAAGATAAAGTTTTAGACCAGTCCGAATTGAAAGCTTTTCTAAACAACAAAATAACTGTGACTCAAAAATTGAAATTTGTTTTTGGAAGAGTAGAAAACATTGTGAGTACAGGAGAAAATGCTGGTTACCAGCATTTACTCCTTTTCCCACAATGTTTTCACAAGCTTTCTGTCTAAGGGTCATTTGAAGTCAGAATTGTATGTTAACAGGGATCATTCTGGGCCGCGAAATCGCAAGATTCTCTCATTAAAATTGCAAAAATCGCATTTCTAAATCTCAATTGAAACAAAATCTCGCATACCGATTTTTGGCGGATGATAGGGATAGAACTTGAGTGTCAGTCCTTACATAGCGGAAATCCGCTCAATAAACTAGTCTATACACTGGTTCCCCGCGTCGTAAAACAAGATATAGGGGAAGCAGATTACCATTTGCAACATTCGGCTTGTTTGGTGTTTTTCCTTATCATTAGCGGACCGTGATGTTGCATACGAATGCAGTTCGTGTTTAAGTTGTTGATACACTGGTTTTTAGTTGTAAGACTTGTGAAAACAATGTGGGGAAAGGAGAAATTGCTCAAATTGAGCAGTTTATCCTTTTCAAACATTGTTTTCTCTCATTTCAGAGAAAGTAGTCACTTTTAAAATAGTGTCTTAAAGAGGTTTGGATTTGTCGTTTGGAGAAGAGTTAGATTTCTGAAAAATGAAACATAAAAAATCTCATTAAAATTTTAAATCTCTCATAATTTTTGAGCAAATGGAACATTTTCTCTCATATATATGTCCAACCAGAATGATCCCTGTGTTAATGGGTTTAGAAGATAATCTTGAAAAATACACACTTCTTCAGAAAAACTAAAAGTATTGTTGAAATCTTTTCCTTTCTTCGCTTTCTTTGGTTTCCGTTTTTCCACAATCTGAAAACAAAGTCAAAATCTTTAGTCTCAGCCAAGTGTAACAACCACTTTCTTATCTTTTTAACTTGTTACCATACAATCTCAAGTCCCAAGAAGAGAGAGGCTTTTCAACACATTGTGCGAAAAGGAGGAAATGCTGGTAATCAGCATTTTCTCCTTTTCCCACAATGTTTTCTACCTCATCAAAGGCAGAAATCATCATTTGCGCTTTATTTGTCATCTACAAATGCTTTCAATTTGGTTCAGTCCAAACATTTTGTCATTTGGTAAAGAGTTAAACAAATGATCTCAATTCCCAGTGAGTACAACACATTTGAACATTTTATGACTGTGCTACATGTCCATATTTCAGAGGCCAGTTTATTTCAAATTTTCACACCAGTAAATCCAATAAATCCTTTTCTTTTTGTTACACCAAAGTTCTCCTCTGTAAGAAATGACAGCATTTAAACTCGTGACATCAAAATGAAGGCATCTTTGAAAGGGGGGGGGGGCTGGAAAGGGTTTATGGAAAAGGAGTAAGGTATTTTAACTTTTTTCCCTGCATTCAGGTTTGGCATGCAATAATCCGAAAATTACCCTTTTGCCCTTAAAAAAAAAAAAAACCCACCAATGTGTGTGAATCTGACTCAAATATTTATCCCATACATGTGGTATGCTTTGTAAAAAAATGCAGATTTCAAGATAGAGGGAGTGATTTTGACTTCAAAATTGAAAATATTAGTTATTCTCCACTAGGACCCTATGTTAAGGGTACTCATTAGAATTGTCTCATCGAGCGATTCTAATGAGTAGCCACAACATAGGGTTTGGAAGAGAAATAACACATTTATAATACCATCACTCTTACCTGGAGCTCTGAAATGTGGTATGTTTGGGCAGTGCTATGCACTGTGAGTCATATGATTTGTCTGTCACCCCTCAAACTGCAATTGCTTTTGATGGCCTTGTTTTAATACCATAAATATAATGGTGGATAATACATTTATGCAAAGTACAGCATCCAGTCTAGTTTTAAATGTATCTTTTTCTGTAGGCATACGCACTTTGTGTCCTGAAACTGGTTAGCCCATGATACATACAATGTATTTTTCATTGCCCAACAGATTGTTTGGACACATTTTCAGTGAAAATGGTAACAATACAAACTTGCATTCTGTTTAGAGAGTCTACTACAGATAATTATGGAAACGAAATCAATAAAAGAAAATATACTTCACCACCATCAATAGTATGCGATATTTGGCTTAACACGTGCTTTGGCCAAATGTAAACAATTGTGGATATTTGAACTTTATTGAACTTTTTTTTTATTTTCGTGATTATTATTTAATGCCAGCGTTAAAAAAAGACTCTCAGACACTACATATAATGTTCTCGTGTTAGTTTTTTCTCACCTCTTCTTCACTGTCCGAGCTTTCATTGGCTAACTCAACATCATCATCTTCGCCTATCGTTCCTATCAATCCCATCTTTCCGAAGGCTGCCATCTTTGAAGCTAGCTTTGAAATTCGAAGTTTCGTATTTTCAAACATCAGTTACTTTCATGGCAATTTTTTCCTTCAAGATGCCGAGAAAGACATATACATGGTACTTAATGGCTTGCCTATTTATTTTAAGTTGATTCATTTTGAGAATATTGCGAACGAACGGTTCTATTTAAACGCACACAGCAGGGAGCAGACCACAGTATAATGCATTATCTTCTGCTAGGTGGCATTTTTCTAATAAATTCTATATGATGTGGGCATTCTGGGTACAGAACCAATTTAAACTGGCAGCCTGTTCTCGATCCTGGTATCGTCTATCAGATACAACAGGTACCAGTTTCAACCAGACTAACTTTCAAGGCGGCAATCAATGCAACTAATTTCAAAATAAAATATATGTTTACTCACTAAAACCTTCCCTTGTATGGTTCATTCAGCCATAGTTGACTAACTACCTATGCAACAGCCATTCATAAACATAGCTTGGGAAAAAGCCCCAGTATAAGCCCAGCGAAGTGGGGAACTTATTTTTGTTGTCAGCCTGTTGCACAAATCCTGATTTTTTACCCATGTGTATATTCAGATACTCTCTACAGACATTTGCAGTAAACAATTGGTATTTTGAATTATATTTTCCCTGTTTGAAATCGTTTTATTTTTTGAGGAATTTTTTGGTGAAAAACTGGCTTGATTTTTCCACAGACATTTCATTTATTGCCATTTTCCACCTGTACTTTTTAATATTTGTCCTGTACAAGATTGTGATGCATCATAGTAGACAGGTCAAGTCTTTGAAGAATATTGACATGTGCAAACAACGCAGTATGATGAGAAAAGAAAATAAAAACACTGGAGGTGGGGGGGGGCAGGTTTATACACTTCACATAGTTGGATGCTTTTTTGCCACATACTGTTTCAAGTTAAGAAATAGTGCTAAAGATACACAGAGGTCATAGAAAAGACATGATTTCATCAAATATCCTAAATACTAATATCTCTGTATACAAAAATACTTAATATTATATCTACCAGTCTGATAGAGTTATCTCTCTTTGACCAATCTGTGCAGATATGGTAAGAAATGAATAAGTGTCAAACTTTCTCCGTGCATGTCACATTCTTCAAAGATTATCCATGTATTTGAAAAAATGCCACATCGCGGAAGATAATGAAGTCTCACAAGACAGCATTGTATTTATCGGTACCTACACAGAGTCTGTAACATAATCAAATTGTTAACTTACCCATTACAGAAAAAGAACAGGAGAAATGAAAGCCTTACCCAATAAAGCACTGAAACTGACTTAAGTTGTTTTTGTGGACAATGTAGATCAAGATCAGACTACATATAATATGCAGTCTGATCTTGAATCTACACTGTCCACTACTTTATTGGATATTCTGGCCAAAACAACCTTGAAATAAGAATATTTTGGTTGTTATGCCTATTTGAACAGGCCCATTTAATTAATTCACCATTCTGTGGTTTAATATACTTATATACATACTGCATCTCAATGAGATGTGCCTCCTTTACTAGAGATGGTTGCGTTTGTTTGTGTTTTGTTAATGATACTACTGATTTTTGCTTTTGCATCGTCCTGGTGGTAGATCTAAAGGCACCTTTACCTTGAAGAGTTCCATTGATTGAAATAGAAAGCAGCATTGCAACTTTTTTTTTCTTGGTGAACTCTTAAAGGCTGATGGAGAAACCATCACCTGAAAAAATCATCCCTTGTAAAAATCATTTCCCACCTTCAAAGTCTCACCCTGTATAACTCTCTTAATACTTACCCAATTATGATGCTCTTGTACAGATAAGTACCCAATTGAAGATAAATTACTGCAGAACACGGCACAGAAGTAATGATATTAATTTTGCAATTCAAGTAAAGATATATGCGAAAATACAGTTGACATGACTAGAGGTATACAATTACCAGACACTTTGTCTTATTTATGAAGGGCAAAGCTTGCCAAAAAACAAGAACCTGTGGTAATCCAAACGTTGCCTAATTTAACTTCTTGAATATTCTGCTAGAATAAGAAGGTTACATAGAGTCCAAAGAAAACGAAAGTAAGAACCTTTGGTTCAAGTAAGACTTTTTTAAATAGCATTTTGCAAAGACAAAAATAAACAAATTATATGAAATGTGCACTTAACAACTAACATAGTAAAAACATGCAGGCCTATATATTTGCAGACCCCATTTATGACACATTAATCTATACCCGGTGTGAACTCTTAAGGGTATGATAAGGGATGGTCTTTGCCACTGATTGGCGTTTAACCAGTTTACCAAACAAATGTGATTTTCACACCTCTGCAATTAACAACTTAACATGAAATTGTGAGCAAAACTGGCTAATGCATTATGCTTTTTCTTAATTGTTTTGCATATTGTGTTGGAAAGGGAGCAGTTGTGCTAAAAATGGTGTGTCTAAAAATGGTTTGTGCAATTATGGGTTACTCGGTAACACATTTTTAACCCTTTACCACACAATTTTGAGTGTTAATGAACATACAATAAAAAGGTTCTAAAAACATTTTGTTTCCAGTATTTTTTACCTTTTCCACAATATTTTCTAGCCTTTTAAAGACAAACTCTGGTTCCACCACAGCCACGCACAAACCTTTTTTTTTCTTTTAAAGATAAGTCCAATCATTTGCATTTGTCATGTCTGTAATTCAATGCTGTCATACTGAATACATCTAATATTGCAGCATCTGGAAGAGACTTAGAACCAATCAGAAGAAGAAAACTTTTATCCCATATCATGTCCATTTGCTTAGGTGTGAAGAAGCGCTGCGGGGTATCGATTAACGGTAGCAAGCTTGTATACCGAGGAGTGGTATATAGACCCGCAGAATAAACATCTCCGTTAGACGATCTTCGGAGAGTATTCCGAATTAAAATTGGCGGGAGATAATTGTGATGGACTTAATAACGTGAGAAATAAGCATTTTCCTAAATGATGTCAGTCTGTTAAGATTAAAAGCGAATAATTATGGGAATTCATGGGTTATCTAAAGTGCTGGGTGATCACGCCCCAGGATGCATGAAGGAAAACGATATCAAGAACTACTTTGGTAATTTGGCTGTTTATATGATATCGTGATTATTCAATAAGAATCATCCAAACTTCGCCCTCGTTCCACTTCGCCCTAAATGGCTTCGTTTGACCGTTTTACAGCATGATCAATGGAAAAATAATTCATGGTTGTCCAATAATACATGAAGAATGAAATTATAGAAAACTAAGGATGAAATTGAGACGTAGAATCACGTGTATCACTCTTCCTTTATCCTCCGCCATGATTCTTTGCCTATAATAAAGCAAGAAATGGCTGTCAGTCTATGGAGATAGCATTAATACTAAAAACTTCATTTTTGGTAAAAAATGGTCGTTTCAACACCTGCTGATCCCCCCCCTCCCCTATTAAAAAAAGGGATTTTCTTTTTTCGCAGTATATTGTAATATGCACTGATTTTAAAATTGTGGTGTATTTTTGGGGTATATACAGCGAAAGTTGCCTCTTTTCTGATCTTTGTGTTTACTACTTTTGTTATTCTATTGCAGGTGGGCAACTATCTTAATTTATACATCAGTAGAATTCTATATGGGAAGGTTGTTAAAAGCAGAAGACAAATAATGTATTATTAGCTAATAATCGAATATCTGTATCTACCTTGTTTTCTTTTATGCTGCTTTCATAAATGATAATTATGACACAAACTGTCGATTAAGTTGGATTTATTGATTTGTTTGATTTAATTGAATGGGTTGATTGTTTTTCACAAATTATACCCCCTCATTGCTTTTTCGCTTTATTTTGAATGTTGTAGTCAATATTTTGTCAACGAAATGTCTTTAATGTAGTTGATTATTAAAAGATAAAAAGTAACGTTAAATTTGTTAACGTTGTTTTGCATTTGTTTACTATTGAAGCTTTGTAAATAAACGGAAGTTTGTAAAGGTAGTGGTTCAGTGTTTTATCGTGCAATGGCAGATAACTGTGTTATCAATAGACCTGGCCAAGGTGTGAAAACAACCAGTCACACACCGCGCAAAACAATGCAAATATTATAATGACTCCTGCTTGATTAACATCATAACCATTAAAGGAGACATGATAAACTCTTAGATACGTGAGATGCGAGTTGAGAACGGACTGCATGAAGGTGCGGTCAATCTAGATTCTGCACAGCCTTCAAAAAGCAGCTTCATGATTTTCTTTTTTGTCAGAAGATTTGATTTAACGAACATGACTGGTAATGATTTCACGAGCATATTTTGCGCGCACTGTGAGGCGAGATCGAACTGCAGAAAACTGCGGTCTTGTCTTGACTCTACATTGTTCCACGTATTGAATTTTGCTGACTAAAATAAGCTTCACAAGGCAATTATTTATGAGACCTATTATAATGGAAAATTTCATATGACTGTACATGTAGTTATTGCCGGCCTAAATCAGGATCGAACTGCACCTAAGCAGAGGATTACGCCTGATTTTGCTCATGTATCGAAATACTGGTAAAAGAAACTACAGGGAATCATGGATAGATGCAATGGCAGGGTTCCCATTCATGCACATATGTGCGTGATTCACGTACTGAATTGAATAATCAAGCACAAAAATAGGAAGTGAAACGTGCATGCACGCACAGGTTTCAGGGCTCCCATTGTCGATCACCAGTGGCGCCAGTTGGGACAAGTTGTCAAGTGTGAAAGTCACTGTTTATCACCGCTAATCAAACTTAGTATCAATCCGCTTTTCTAGTGTAAAATTAAAGGTTTTAAAGTTACATGCTATTCTTATTGACAAATCTATGTCAAATCATGGGGAAATACTACTCCAAACCTTAACAGGTATCAAAAAAAGATCGCTGCAAGAAACGCGAAAACCCATGACACAACAAAAATTGGTTTGACATCATCCGATCATAGGCATTTCAAACTGTCTATTTAGCTTTATCAATGACTTTGAACAGTAGACTTACATAAATATCTCTATAAAACAATAAGTTAAAGCTAATTAGTGTCTGAAATTGTCAGTGAAATGGAAAATTCTACTGTATGTCAGGCTGTAAGTTGTCCCTCTGAAACTGGTCCCATAAGTAAGGAAGTTATAACAAGCGTCTTTTTTTTTTAACTTACCCATGTTGTTTTCAAGAGCAGCTGACTGCAGAGTAATACTCATCAAAACAAATTTTCAATACAACAGACCCTTACTGTCCTCCATAGATGCTCTATAATTGTCAATATTAAGTGCACTCCGAGAATTTCTCTTGCACTCCCAAACTTGTATTCCAGGGAGCGCATGCACTCCCAAAATGAGATTTGAGTGGGAACACTGAATGGTAGGGGTGAAACAATACGGTAAAAAGCGTATTGCAATATATTGCAATACGGCTGACCCGTATTGCAATACGTATTGCAATATGCTGTATATGCTGACATTTAGCATATCTGACCACTTGTAGTCACTGTTAGGGTAGCATATGCTCAAAAGGTGATAAAGAAAACTAGTACATGTGCTTGGAACTCTTCCATTCTTTCAAGATAATGAACTAAAAATCAATTGTTTCGCATGAACAAATAAAAACAAACTAAAATTGACTAGTCTTTAACACTCGCTATCTTGACGATTTTCGTCTGCCATTTTTTTTCTTCAAGAGCGTACTTGTTTATATAAAAACCAGCGCTACTATACCGAACTTCGGGACATGGCTCAACAGAGTAGACAGTGCGATGCACTAACTTACTCAGTTGCTTACTGCACTAACACTAATACTTTGCAGCTTAACTACTGGAAAACGCAAAAATAAGTGTGAGCAAAGTTATAAGAAATGAATAACATACAAACTCCATTGATCCAAAAGCATTAAAGCTCGACGTTTATTTGGAGTTCGTGTCGTGAATTTTATGTGGTCATAGTTTTACCTAAACACCGGTGACACCGCCTGTGGAAAAAAATAAACAACTTTCGCTTTCGGAAATCTTTAGAACTGTAAGTTGAAAAACGATCGATTTCTGACAGAATTTTTGGGAAAACCGGACTTTCTGATGCAATTAAGAGAAGTTGACATATTGCAGAAATACCGATACGGTAAAATTCGAACCGGTTTCGGTTTTTTCTTTGAATAGACCGCGGTTAATCGGTTAATCGGTAAACCGTTTCACCACTACTGAATGGTTGCGCAAAATAATCCAAAGAATGTTGAAAATGGCATTCAACGCATGTATCATTCCATCAAGTCTATGCGAGACTCTGACCACTGTGAATTATATCTACGAATCATATTCTTGGAAAGAATAATGTGCGGGGTACTTTTACAAGATAGCCTGGTTGGGTAGCTCAGCGTATCTGACGTGGACCTGGGGGTTGTGTGTTAGATACCTGGTTTGGGCAAACTTTCTTTCCGGCGATTTTACGCCTCTCACCTCTGATGCATGTGAGAAAAGTAGTCAGTGACTTGGAAAGAAAGTTGTGTCAGTACTGGTGTAGGTGCACTGACCACGTGATATGACCTAAGCTGTTTAAACGGCATTGAACTCCCAATTCAACAACAATGATAACTGTTAAAAGAAATTCAAGGAAAGCTTGGATAGTTGCAGTGGTCGGCGCGAAATAACTGATCAATACAAAAGCAGAACATTGATAAACATAACTAATTTTAATTGTCTAGAAAATTAGGCGATAAAAACAACACTTTGGTCGTTTTGACACCCGCTATCATTATTGACATTGCTGATTAATTATGCCTATTATTTGAATCTTCATATAGAACAAAAAAACGCATATTTTGAACATGCACTTAACACAAAATTACAAAGTAAACATTTAGAGTAATTTAATTCTATGAACTCAAATAAAAATAATGCTCGGAAAAACGTCGGGTGTCGAACTGACCAAATTTTGCAAAAAAAATTTTCACCGGGGGGTCGAAACAACCTAAAAGTGTCAAAATGACCGGGTGTCAAAATGACTGTCATTCTGGTTGAAAGAATTCCTGAAGTTGAATGCGGACGATCATGACAATCTTTTGTAAGGTTTCTCAAGAGTATCCCCATGTTGCTGACATGTTGCTTTATTTGTGCCATTTGAAATTGTTTTGTTTTGGACATGTGAGCCTCACTGATTATTGTAATTTATTTGTCCACCGACAAGTAGAAATTTCTAGGATTTCTACACCCCTGATCTGTATGACAGTTTATTTAGAATGAAAAGTACATATGTACTTGTAGGGATTGTTCTTTGGTAAAAACATTCAGAAAATGCCACAATAGACATAGGAAGAAGTCAGGCCAGGTAACATTAGTTTTTAGCTCTACTGGCTGAAAGCCAGCAGAGCTTATGTCATGGCGGGGTTTCTGTCGTCCGTCCGTCCGTCTGTCTGTCCGTCCGTCTGTCCGTCCGTTAGTCTTTTTCTTGTTTATGCGATAAAGTCTGCATTTGTTGCCGGATTTTCATGAAACTTGCACAGTTTGTTTATCTCATCAATAGCTTCAACCCTATTGAATTTGAAAAAAATCCAACAAACAGTATGGGAAAAGTAGCCATTTCAAGTTGAAAATTTCCAGTTCTTGTTTATGCGATAAAGTCTGCAAATAACTTCAGATTTTCGTGAAACTTGCACAGTTTGTTTATTTCATCAATAGCTTCAACCCTATCGACTTTGAAAAAAATCCAACAAATAGTATGGGAAAAGTAGCCATTTAAAGTTGAAAATTTAAATTTTCTGTTCTTGTTTACGCAATAAAGTCTGTATTTCTGGTCAGATTTTCATGAAAATCACACAGTTTTCAACCCTATTGATTTTGAAAAAAAAATCGAAGAAACAATGTGGGAAAAGTAGCCATTTCATGTTGAAAATTTCCAATTCTTGTTTACATGATAAAGTCTGCATTTGTAATCAGATTTTTGTGAAATTCATCCAGTTGTTTTGTCTCATCAACAGCTTGAATCCTATTGATTTTGAAAAAAAATCCAAGAAACAATGTGGGAAAAGTAGCCATTTTTTTTTTTTGTTGAAAATTTACATTTCCTGTTTAAGGGATTAAGCTTGTAGTTTGGGTTGGATTTTGGTCCCTGCCAGTAGAGCATATTCAGGCCCTTCAGGGCCTTCTAGTTGTTGTTTAAAATCTGTTTGTCTTTTCATAGGACGTAAAGTTGCAGTTGATGCATCTATGTGTATTTACCAGTTTCTCATTGCTGTAAGACAAGATGGAAGCAATCTGACAAATGAAGAAGGGGAGACCACAAGGTAATAATCATCACTGATAAAAAGAAATGGAATGATTTTTGCGTTTGTTGAATTCCATCAGAGTGATTTCCCCCTTCAAGAGATCAAATCAAGGTCTGACAAATCGCCAAAATAACACCAAAATAACACCGAAATACCCCCCTTTTTTTTTTTTTTTTTTTAAACAGTGAATGAGTTCAGATAACTGAAGTTGTGGTTTTTGACACAAATTGTAATCATATTTATGAAGGAAGGTTAGTTTAGAACCAAATGACGAGATAACAACGTGCCATTGAAAGAATGTGCTGTGGATTAGCCTACCTGTAAATGTGCACCGCAACACCCGCTCAAAATTGTAAAATTTGTTGATTCGGGGATTTAACCTCTGCAATCTCGCTCCAGTAGCTTTTGTACAAGGTTGATGTGACTGATCTGTATCCATAAGTATGAAAGAAAAAAAGTAATTTTCATAATGGGCATATGACATTAAAAAATCATCAGTTAAACAAAATGACGCCATTTTGAATCTGTACTGATAATTCTTTAGTCTAGAGCGAAGATGAAGACCAAGTATTTAGGTGTGTAACAGACCAGACATGCGAGTGTTTCGGTATTTATTCTTCACGCAAATCTGTGATCAATGTAAATTAACAACATCATTCTTCTCAGTGATGATTTATACTTTGATCAAGCATTTTTTTTCGTTGAAAAAAAAAAAAAAAAAAGATATCGGGTTATTAGATATCTGAACTCAGTAAGAAATAGGGGTGTTTCGGTGGTTATTTTGGTGATTCGTCGGACGGATCGAATCACTCGGAGGACTTCAGACTAGGTCACCAGTTGCAAGACTGAAAAACACTTGTAGTGTCTTTCCAGCATATTTAGATGGTTTAGGGGAGTAAAAGGTAATAGCCTGCCCCCATATCCCTAATGACCAGATAACCCTTACCAAACGAAACCATTCCACCAATATGGTTTGCTTTATTTTCCCTCATTTTTTTGGGCTACTCGATGGTTTTCGGCGATAAACTAAAACCATATAAAATTTGATAGGATTCCAAACATGAATTGGTTTTGAGAAATTGTACTTCAGTTTGTTTTTTTTTTTCACTATCAATTTTGTTCAATTCACCCATGCCTACTTGTGCTATCTTAGTGGGTTCAAGCCCAGTTGTAAAAACCCTTTCCCCCTTTCTTTGTGTATTTGCTTCTTTTTCCTTTTTGCATCATCAATTCATAGCGTATGCTATAAAAAAAAAAAACACAATCATGCCAGTGGAGTGATTCAGGGCCTCTAGTCAGTCGATATGATCAATTGAAAAATTTAGAAAGTTGAGAGGTCATGGACAATACTCAGTTATCTACTACCTTTGCTTTCCGCCAATAGCATCATTAGATGTTCACCATCTTTCTTTAATCGAGTATATTGATCCATTATCTGAGTAAATTAGTCTTTAATTAATGCTTTTCGGTTGTTTATCAGGAAATAATGGTGGATTATGGTTTGATAATTTCACCGTTCGACCAGTGAATTTATCGATTGATAAACTCACTGATACAGAAAAACCAAGAGCTCCCCTGTACTTCGCAAGTTCCCAGCAACAAAGGGGTTAGATGCATGAAATAAATAGATTTTTTTTTTTTTTTTTTTTCAGTAAAAGATCGAAATTCCTTTAATCTAGTCAGAGATCGTATATTACAATGTAATATACGATCCCTGATCTCATGAACATCATTAGGGTAATATTTTTACATGTGGCTGCACCACACGTGAAAATATTACCAATTGTGTGCACTTGATGATATAAATTTCAATCTTTCACCTTAACAAACAAATATCCTCTATGTAATCCGTTGACTGATGCGTAATTGGCAAATTTATGTCAAACAACATGACGAGCAGTTGCAGTATAAGCTACTTGTCATCCACAGTATATAGCGGGTACTGGACGAGTGATAGAGAATGATGCATTCCGATTGGTTGTTAGTTTCCCAGTTTTTTGTCGTCGGCCAGGAAAAGTTGTCGTCTCACAGGACAGTGTTGGCATTTCGGAGAACTCTGCGTAGGGCTACCAAATTTGGCACAAAGCTTCATCTTTTGGATCACTTTGGAATTTTTTCAAACTTAAGCCCTGGGATCAAAATAAGCCTTGCCTCAGGGGTCTCATGTTTCACAGTGGCTTTATATTGAGGAAACTTTGAAAATGTTTGTTTATAACCATATGACCTAGACCTGTATTATCTGGTATGTAACTTTATTTTGTGGACCTCTACCAGGATTCAAGTAATTATTGCTTTGTGGTAAAAAATGGCCTTGCCCATGGGTCAAAACTTTAACATGGGCTTTTATAGAGAAAACTTTATAAGTCTTCTTTTTTAAGACCATTTGGCCTAGAAATGTAATGTTTGGTATGTATGATTTGTACGTATTAGCCAGTGGAGTGATACAAGGCCATCATAGCCCTCTTGTGTTTCAGGAATCCGGATGTCATTGACTGAAATGTTTTACATGTATCTTTCATTTTGGTTCAAACTGGTGAGGCAAGTCAAGGAAAAGAAGCACAATGTCAACTATCTGGTTTATGACACAACGATAATGGTTATTGGTTAACCCTTTACCAGACAACAAAATTTTAGCCTTGTCCAAATTGAAAGCATATGCAGACAACAATTCCAGTGTGGCTCAAATGGTGCAACTTCTGTTTGATAGGGTTTAAAACATTGTGGGAAAAGGAGAAAATGCTGGTTACCAGCATTTTCTCCTTTTCCCACAAGGTTTTCAAAAGGCTTCTTCCCAGGGGCGTCAAAAGGCGGCATTGTGCGGTAAAGGGTTAACCCCATAACTAAACGACAAAATTTTACAGTGGTCCAAATTGAAAACATTTGCAGACGACAAAAGAAATGATACCAAAAAACTGAAATTTGGTTTGGGAAGGGTAGAAAACATTGTGGGAAAAGGAGAAAATGTTGGTTACCAGCATTTTCTCCTTCTCCCACAATATTTTCAAAAGGCTTCTTTCTCAGGGTCGTTAAAACTCGGGATTGTGTGGGAAAGGGTTAACTATTTATCTAAAGACAAAATTTTGGACTAGACCAATTTGAAAGTATTTGCAGATCACGAATTAAATGCTGCCAAAATGATGATATCCCTCTATGATAGCATAGAAAAGATTGGGAAGTGGAGAAAGTACTAGTTACCAGCATTTTATCCTTTTCCAATTGTGTTTTCTCCCTTAAGGTCCTTAAAAGTCAGGATTTTTTGGTAAAAAGGGTTAACTGGGAGCTTGTAAGTTCAGTTTCTGCCAAGGATTTTGAAAAGTAGAGACAAATGTCTGGCACAGAAAAGTTTGAGACATGTTTGAAAATTTCGAGACAAAATTTAGCAGGCATAGAAATGGTTTAAAAACAAGAAAATGAAATAAATTATATCATAATCATACTAGTTGATTGCTATGTTCTCTTTCACTAGCCAAAATGTTGATTTGAATGTAACCAAAGCAGCTGATTCTCTGTTTTAAGACTTTCTCTACAGCTCTCTTAAATTCCCTTGTAAAGACTTGATGGCTGATCTATAATCATTTTTCTCTGCATGTTGTATTAAGAGTTGTAGCTGTGAAGTTCGTGTTTTCTTTTTTTTTTTTTGGCAAATAGCTTATTTTTGCCATGTATTTTTACATAGATTACAACTCAAAAAGTTGCCATCATGATCATTTTCCAACCAAGAATATTCTTGTAACCACTTGACTTGGAATTACTGCGCATAGGTATTTTCTCATTATCATGCTATGATGTTGATTGAGTAGGAGGGTAAATGGGTGTCGGAACATGAACTTTGGGCTCTCAATGTTCATTTGCATTGGCTGACCAAAGAAACTTAGGTAGGTACATGTACGTGGCTTATTCTTCTGTGGCGACGAAGACATTTTCCAGCTAAGATTGCAGGAGACACTATGTTACGGCAGTTAAGTACATGATAAATACTTGGCTGATATTGTTGGCCTATGTCCAATCAAAGTTTGATTTGCACATACACATCTTCTGTGGCCATGAAAAACAATTAAGTCACAATAGTTATCTGCCTGATTCAGCAATTTTTAACTTGTGAAAACAGTCGCTTTCTACAGATTTTTTCTGCATCATCCTGAATTTTCTAGCAAGAAAATCACATACATGAGGCCTTGACAGAAGAATGTAAATTACATGTAATTGAGCCACCCTCTGGCAAAAGGGGGCTTAGTGCAACTCTGTGATGCATTATACCAGGCTAGCAATCACATAATTATCAATCTATAATGGCCACTTTTTTGACAACCAACTGAATTATGAGATAGAATGGTCCTTAGACAGGTAGAAAATTGACCAATAGCGAAAAAATTAGGCCCAGGTCAGCCTGCGTGGACTGTGCTGGCTGACCTGGGTTGAAACTTTTCACAGATGCATTAATTCCCCTTTTCTCAGAGCATAACTCAACTGTATTTATCTTACATTGTCTTTTTACCTTTCAGTCACCTCATGGGTATGTTCTACAGAACCATTAGAATGGTTGAAAATGGTATTAAACCTGTGTATGTGTTTGACGGAAAACCTCCAGATATGAAGTCAGGAGAAGTAAGATCTTCACCTTTCCTACTGTTTTGATCAATGTTGCGGAGGTCCAGATTTATAGATTGGGTATTCCCAGGAATAAGTCCTTGTTCCTCCACAAAAACCTATAAGCCATGCTCTGGCAAATGGGGACTTAATGCATCTCCGTGATGCATCATACCAAGCGAGCTATCACATAATTATGGACTGAATTATGAGGTAGACTGGTCCTTGGACATACAGAAAATTGATCAATAGTGAAAAGTTTCGGCCTAGGGTCAGCCTGCATGGACTGCACAAGCTGACCTGGGTCAATACCTTTCACAGATGCATGAAACCCCCTTTTCACAGAGTATAGCTCATTTATTTGTTACTTAATTATTATTCTTTGAAGAGTAGCAGGCATCATTGGTACATTTGACCATGGTATTCTACCAAGCCCCTGAAATGCAGTTGGTAGAAAACAGGACTTGAGAACGGGGGATGTCTCTGGTTCAAATCCCCAGCAGGGCCAAGTTCTTTCGGAGGATTGATGATAGTCATTGTGACGGGATTTATTCCTCTCTGACCGAAACATCAAACTTTAGAGGTAGAATGTATCCTGACATCAAATAAAAAATATTTTAGATTGACTATTCACAGGTAAATGCAAGTCTACATATTTATATTGTATATGCATTGTTTTGACAGTCACTTGTCAGGGCCATATTTCCTATATTATTGGAGATTATCTGTTAATATTTCATGTGTGCATTTAACCCTTTCTTCACCAAGAAAATACAGATTTGTCCAATTTGAAAGTATTTACAGGACAAGTAGAATGTTGTTTGAATTACAAAATATATCTTTGAAATGATGGAAAACATTGTGGGAAAAGGAGAAAATGCTGGTTACCAGCATTTTCTCCCTTTGCCACAATGTTTTCAAAAGCCTTTTTCCCCGGGTCATTAAAACTCAGGATTGTGTGATAAAGGTTTAAGCCTGTTAGAGGGGCAAAAGAACCCAAACTCGGGCCTTCTTAGTTTAGAAATTATCCACCCCCCTTAAATCCAAAAATTTTTCTGGGCGATAAAGTCTGTACTTGCAATCAGAACTGTCTCCGCACTGTTTTATGAGAAAAAAGGAACAACCTGTCAACACATTAAATTTGTATTAAGATTGAATTACCTAAACATCTACTTTGTCCTGCAAAGATTTTCGCATGACTTCTGGATCATACTAATGTGTCACATAATTCAAACTTATTTCCTAATCCTTTTTGTTTTAAGGCTGTATATGAGCTGTGCTCTTTGAAAAGGGGGCTTAATGCATCTGCGAAAAGTATTCACCTAGGTCAGCCTGCGCAGTGCGCGCAGGCTGACCTGGACCGAAACTTTTCGCTATTGGTCAATTTTCTTGTATGTCAAAGGACTGATCTACCTATGATGCAGTCGATTGTTAGACAAAATGTTTTTTATGGATCCATAGTTATGAGATGGCTTGCCTGATATAACGAATCATGGAGTTGCATTAAGCCCCCTTTTGCCAGAGTGTGGCTCATATATTATAGTACACTATAGTATGTATGGAAGATTAGATCTCAAATTCCTGAATTCTGTTTGTAGCTTGAGAAAAGAAAAGAGAGAAGGGAAGAAGCAGAAAAGGCCTTGGCACAAGCAGAAGAAGCAGGTTACTATTAATCCTTTCTTTTTCTTATTTGATCAATAAATACTTTACCCTAGCAGAGTTCTGCCGAGGACACGCCATTACGGGATTGGCGCAAAAAATTAGACAGCACATTGAAAATATATCTAAATGGGCTAACCAGCACATCATAAATATGCCATAGGTCCGAAAAATATGCGGGCAGTATCAACCAGTAAAGAGCAGTTTCCGCTTTTGTTGTCTGAATAAATGAAGACGCCTGGAACCATCTTGTTGTTTATATTGGCAATTTTCATTGGATAAGCTTCTTCCGTAACCAGGGATTTCCCTAATTTTGACTAATAGATATCTTTGTTGCAAGTATGCGGTATGCAATTTTGAGTACGTTCTGCATCTGTTGATCACACTCTTCAGTGGCTGAAAAGAAGCTGACGAAAGCAACAAGATCCACCCTCAGTTATTTTGGCCAGAATGAGTTAAAAAAGCCACAACAGTTATTCAAATGGAGCCTACAGATAAGTCAAATACAGACTCGGGTCAGGCAGAAACCTTAACAGATAAGTCTGGACCAGAAGCAAAAGCTTTGTGATATGAAAAATGTTTTCAGAGTAAATTGACTGACTTAGCCCCATGTAGCATTAAGATGGCCCAGTGGCCTCTCTAGCTTAAAACCTTGGCAGAACACTGCCAAAGTACCAAAATCAAATCTTCACATCTTCTGAAGGCAAAACATTAATTTTGCAGATTAAAAATGTGATACTAATGATGGGATTTCAAAGAGTAGAAGAAATTGGTAACCAGCATTTTCTCCTTTTTCCAGTTATAAACCATCTTTTGGAAAGCACATGACTGGGTTGCATCTAGATGCATCTAGAGCACTGTATTGCAGGATTGTCATGCATTTTATTGTTGTCCCCCCAATGTATAGATATACACAAATGTATAAATTTACTACAAATAATAAGCCTTCACCTAATTTCAACTAACAAAAAAAAAGAAGACCATTCAAACAAAAAATTCTATAAGGACAGTAAAACTACTATTAATGTAATGTAGTATAAACTACCTCAAAGCACATAAAATGGTCTTGATATACTTTTCCCCAAAATATTTTCATTGCCACCCATTCAGTAATAATGGGGGAGCATTTCTCTCTCTTTCTCTCTCTCTCTCTCTCTCTCTCTCTCGTGCGTCCGTCAGTGCATGCATTAGTGCATGCATCCGTCTGTCAGTCAGAATTTGACGGGACCATAACTTCAACATTTATGAATGGATTTCAAAATAATTGGGCTCAATTGTTCTCTTTTATGAGTAGAAGTGCCATTTGAAACATTTGTTCAGGTATGTCAAAGGTCAAGGTCACACTTGAAGGTCAAGTGATAAAATAGTCATACAGAGAGCTTGTCAGGGCTACAACTAGTGTTCAATCTAGCTTTGCTTGTAAGGGGGCCCATCAGGCCCACATACATTGAAACAGGGGTCCATGTTGGAAACCTGAGGGCCACACACAAAAAATACAGTAAAACCCCACTATTAAGACCACTTTGGTTCTTTGACAAAGTGGTCTTAAAAAGTGGCATGAAAAGTTGCTCCAAACAATTCTTATTTTCTCATAATGCTTTCAAAGCCTCTGACATCAGAAGCATGAAAAGTCGTTCCCAAAAATTTCTTCTTTTCCCATAATTTTTTCAAAAGCCTTTGACTTCAGAGTCATAAGATATTGTCTGTACAAGGGAAATGCTTAATTAACCCATTTCTTCTGAGCAACGTCTTCTGTTCCCACAATGTTTTCAAAATCCTGAAATCTCAGCGTCATGAATAGTCGTTCCAAGTATTTTCTTATTTTCTCATAATGTTTTCAAAAGCCATTCAGAGGTATGAAAAATCTGTCCAGGCAATTTCTTCTTTTCCCATATTGTTTTCATAAGCCTTTCACTTCAGAGGCATGAAGTCTTCTCTAGCTGGGAAAGGTTTAATAAAACGTTTCTTGTTTTTGACAATGTTATTCAAAGGATTTTCTAAACACAAAAGAATGCAATGGTCAACAAGAAGAAAGATTTTAGCTGCGAAACGGGTTTTTCAGAACAAAAAAATCTCTGTTAATAAATCCTTTTCTTTTCGTTTCACAATAGTTTCACATTTTAAACTATCATGAGAAAAAAAATAACAAAAACATCCACCTGTGTTTTCCCTATTTCAAACTGTGTGAAAACAGTGCAGCCGAAAGACAGAATTTGTTTGAATGAAAGTCTTTAATCAACTGGTGGTCATTAATTGCCAATCAAGTCCAATCAGTCCAATCAACAAACAGAACAGTTTGTGGTAGTCGTAATTGGTGATTGCCGTAAATCACGTCGTAAAATACAGATCAAATGTAAACAACTTTGTTTGCCACCTAGTATTGATAATGATTTCACAAGGTGTGAAGTGATGGTCGTAAGTCGGGTGTCATTTTAGGCTGTTTCCTTTGATTAGTTGTTAATTTGCTGGTCGTTATACAGAATAGTGGGTGCCCGTTTTTACGGGAGGCAAATCAATAGAAATAAAGAACACAAAGTTTGGTTCTGGAAAAAAGGGGTCGTAATAGCGGGTTACCCGTTTTACCGAGAGGTCGTTAGGTGGGGTTTTACTGTATTTTATTACTGATATGTTAACCTTTTTATTTAACAAGTGTACTCCCGTTCATGCATCTATGAATACTATGCTAATAAAACTGCAACACTGCAGAAATTATCACTTATTTGATGCAACCTTATTTCCACCATTAATTTAAACTTAAGAAATGACGAAATATGTCTGTTAATGGTAGACTTTCGAAATTCTGACATCCCGTCACAAAGGGATTTTACTTTACATCAATCACTCAAACTACAATTTGTTTTCTCATCATAAACTGACTATCTTTGATCCAATTGTCCGGGAGCCATTTTGGTTGAAACTTGTGTTACTGTGGGGTTTTATTTTCGTTGCTTGAACTAGGGTAGGGACTGGCCCGATTGTGTATTCGGAATTAATTTTTTCAGCAGGCTTTGCCTTTTTTGCGCCTTGCTACTTCCAAAATACTCAGAAAATCGCTTCATTGAGATCTTGAATGATCAGCGGAAGCTCAAGGAATTATAATGTCTGGTAACTGCTCTTTCTCCCGTCCGATACGAAGATAAATAACAGGCTACCAGTTTAATGTTAACCATAACATCCATTGGGTTCAATAAATTCTCACTGGCAAGCTCAGCATTATGTTTATTGAGCGGAAAAAGCAGAAATGGACAAAAAGGACCCTAATTTGCGGTATGGTTCTTTTATGGTCAAGTGAGCCCTACAGGCCCGAGGTTGGCTTAGAATTGCGCCATTTGGGACTTTAGGGGGTCCAGGGTGCAATAACGTGCACTAGATTGAACACTATACAACTACTACATTTATAGATAGATTTCAAAATAATTTGGCACAGATGTTCTCCTTTATGAGTAGAAATGCCATTTGAAACATTTGTTCTGGTAGGTCCAAGGTCAAGGTGACACTTGACGGTCAAATGATAAAATTGTCATACATAGAGGTTGTCCCAGCTACAACTTCTGCATTTATTGATCAGTTTCCAAATAATTTGGAACAATTGTCCTCTTTCATAAGTAAAAGTGCCATTTGAAACATCTGTTCAGTTAGGTCCAAGGTCAAGGTCACACTTGAATGTCATATGATAAAATTGTCATTCATAGAGTTTGTCCAAGCTACAGCTTCTATATTTATGGATTGATTTCAAAATAATTTGGCACAAATGTTCTCTTTTATGATTAGAAGTGCTGTTTGAAACATTTGTTCAGGTAGGTCCAAGGTCAGGGTCATTCATAGAGCTTGTCCAAGCTACAACTTCTGTATTTATGGATTGATTTCTAAATAATTTGGCACAATTGTTCTCCTTTATAAGTAGAAGTGCCATTTGCAACATTTGTTCAGGTAGGTCCAAGGTCAAAGTCATACATGTA
The DNA here is from genome assembly GCA_945859785.2 of Tridacna gigas. Lineage (NCBI taxonomy): Eukaryota > Metazoa > Mollusca > Bivalvia > Cardiida > Cardiidae > Tridacna > Tridacna gigas. The sequence goes on along the minus strand of OX244034.2, from coordinate 45,587,670 downwards.
CTTGAAGGTCAAATGATAATACTGTCATAAATTGAGATTCTCTGGGTCATAATTTCTATACTTATTGATGCATTTTAAGATGATTTGGCAAAAGTGTTCTAGTATTAAAGTAGAGATGCCATTTGAAACATTTGTTCAGGTAGGTCTAAGGTCAAGATTGTCATATATAGAGCTTGTCCGAGCTACAACTTCTACCTTTATCGATGGATTAAGAAGTAATTTTAGACAAGTGTTCTCCTGTACCAGTGGAAGAGTCATTTGAATCATTTGTTTAGGTAGGTCAAAGTTCAAGATTATATTTATACTTGAAGGTCATATGGTAAAATTGTCATTAATGGAGCATGTCTGAGCCATTTATAAATTTTGCATTTTCAATGGATTTTTGAATTATTGAGCACAAATATTCTCCTTCATGAGTAGATGTGCCATTTGAAATATTTGATCATTATAGTCCCAAGGTCAATGTCACACTTTCAGGTCAAATGATAAAGTTATCATTAATAGATCTTGTCCGAGGCATAACTTTTGCACATATGGATGGGTTTTAAAAATAAATTTGCACAATTGTTCTCCTTTATGAGTAGATCTATGTGCCATTTCTAAATTTGTTCAGGTAGGTCCAAGGTCAAGTTCACACTTGATGGTCAGATGATAAAATTTTTGACAACTTTTCAACTTAATGAGTAATAAGTGTCTCTCTGAATTATTCTCTTCAGTGGTTTCAAGGTCAAAGTCATACTTGAAGGTCATAAATTAAGGTTCTTCTTGTTCATAAATAGGGAATACTCCTATCCTCATGCAAATTTGAAAACAAAGGGGTCTGAAATAAGATAGATGTACATTGAGTGATCAATACTTTTTTTCCATGCGCAACTTATGAGGTTCTATACTAACTCCCACATGGCGGGCTCAACATTTGTTGCCCCAGGGCAACCTTTTAATTTGTCTAAAGAATTAGCACTTTTTCCCCACAATGATCAGAGGTGTTGCTTTCCCAAGGGATTGTAAACAGAAGAATGAAACGCAACAGATAAAAGTCCATTTTAGAATGCAGATTGAAGATCAGACTTCAGTTTTATATGTTCTGATCTGAAACTTCATTGCCCAGAAAGGACAATGAGCTGGTCATAGCAGACTAGGATTTACGGTTTTCTTACTGTATTCCAGGTGATGCTGAGAATGTGGAAAAATTCAATCGTCGGCTCGTAAAAGTGACAAAACAACACAATGAAGAATGTAAAGAACTTCTTAAGTTAATGGGAATTCCATATGTAGATGTAAGTACAAGTACACCAAATTAATTTCAATTTACAAATATTGGTGTCTTACAGCAGACCACTTTTGAAAACATTGTTTCAGTGGAGGAAATTGCTCATGATGAACAATCTCTCCTTGTGCCACAATGGTCACACTTATTTTTATGTATTAATCCAGAGACTGCTTAACTCTTTACCAAACAACAAAATTTTGGACTGGACTAAACTGAAGGCATCTACATGACAAATGCCGGTCAAATGATGACTTCTGTCTTTGATAGGGTTGAATACATTGTGGGAAAAGGAGAAAAAGCTGGTTACCAGTGTTTTTTCCTTTTCTCACAATGTTTTCAAAAGTCTTCTTCGTCAAGATTGTCAAGCTTGTGTGGTAAAGGGTTAAAGCGGGGTACTCAGATTTTTGTAATCTCACCAGACTTCAAGAATGATTCATCTCTGAATCAAGTAAAGTGATAGCTTGCAAAGCATCAGTGAAGAGGAAAGACAACATAATATAAGAGGAAAAAATTATTTTAAGAGGTAACATATTTCATCTAATTAATGTGCTGGGGCAAAATGCCAACGGGGTGCTATTATTTCATGCCCAATTTCCAGAGATTTTTAAAAGTACCTTTATATATTAGAATTAGTAGAGTAAGAATGGTACTTTGATCCAGGATTTAATGAGTGCCGACCGCAAAGCAATGGCCATTTGAAAAACCCACTGTATTAATGCAGAATTTCTATTTTATTGCTGATCCTGATTCATCTGGACATAAATAGCATTTACGATTACTATGGGACACAGGGCTTTGATACATCACTTTCTTTTTTTCAAGTTAGTTGACAAATTTTGCTTTACCAGAAGTTTATAATGTCATCGGAAGTATGTATTTATGGATAATCAGATGTTAATGACATTGATTTGTGAAGTAATTTGGATTATGTCGATGTCGTACGGTTAAGTTTATATATAAAATATAGGTCATCATTAATTTTCGTCATTCTACATTTGAAAAGTTTTTATGAAGTTATCTTACATTTGGAAATTGTGACTCCAGTTGTCACTTTTAAGCTAAGGTCGGATGTGGGTGGGGGTTGACAGGAGGCCTCTAGAGTAATTAATATAGTGGAGGGGGGTGCTACTATTAGGGAGGGAGCTTTAATTAGGTGGAATACTGTATTTCCCAAATGGGCTATATTGCCTCGCAGGGTAATTTTTTTTCGATTTTTTGCCGGAAATTTTCAAAGGTTTGTGGGAATGTCACATGGTCAATAGCACACATCGATTTTGTGTATTACATTCAAATGAGTAGGATGATTTGATATTTGATCTTGTAAAAATAGACAGAGTTACTGATTGCAAAGCAACCAACTGACCAGTCCATTGGCTAACAAATGATAATGTCTTAAATAAATTTTTAGTGAGATAGCATATTGTGCTGTCATCCTTTATGTTGATCCTACCATATTTTCCCTTATAAAATTCACAATTATTATGATTCAATGGTACGTTTTTTTACAAAAAGAAATATGTCTAATGACAATGAAATAAATAATGGGTACTTCAGTGAATTATGTTATAGAATCTTATCTCATTGGAACAATTCATATGAGTACCCACAACAGTGGTTTCAGTTAAGAACTGATTAAGGATGGGAACACCTGTATTTGAGCCATGCTCTGTGAAAATGGGGGTTAATACATCTGTGAAAATTATCGACCAAGGTCAGTCTGCACAGTCGGCCCAGGCTGACCTGGGCCAAAACCTTTTGCTATGGATCAATTTTCTGAATGTTAAAAGATCAGTCTGCCATATGATGCAGTTGGTTGTTTGACAAAATGGTCTTTATGGATTCATAGTTACATGATGGCTTGCTAGGTATTATAATGCATCATGGAGATGCATTAAGCCCCCTTTTGCCAGAGCTCATTTTTAACGGGCACTGTTACTACTCTCAACTTTTCCAATTTATAGGCTCCTTGTGAAGCTGAAGCCCAATGTGCTGCCCTTGTGAAGGCAGGTAAAGTATGGGCCACAGGCACTGAGGATATGGACTCTCTAACATTTGGGTCCAATGTTGTCTTGCGACATTTAACATTCAGCGAGGCCAGGTAAGGTGTTTGTTGTGTGGTGTTGGCAACAGTGTTTAGGTATTTTGTGATGACCAGTGAAACTATCTATGCTTTCCTTGAATTTCTTCATAAGTACTATACACATGTACGTCAGTCTTTCCAAATCACAGACTTCCTCAGCATAAACCAAGTTTATCTTTATCAAACAAGTAAAAAGTGAAACCTGTCAAAATCCAAGGAATGTGCAGAAGACAAATTTAGTATACTTTAAACATTTGAATTTGCTTTGAAACGGTAGAAAACTATCGGAAAAGGAGAAAATGCTAGTCACCAGCATTTTCTCCTTTTTCAACAATGTTTTCTCAAGGCATCTCTCTATGGATTGCTAAAACTGGGAACTATGTGGTAAATTGTTAAAGCAATGTTAAGCACTGAGAAAAGAATGAATTCTGTAGCACTAACTTCCATCTGAAAGAGTTCAGGCTTGAGCTGGGATCAATTCCTGGAGAACTAGCCCTGTTCCTAACACCCCCCCCCCCCCACCCCCCAGGTTCCAGGGAATGGCACCAGGTCAGGTATTTACTGCTTTATCTGATTGGGTACTTGTAAGTAAGTGCGTCTTTTCAGAAAAATTAAATCCGACACTAGGTAGCATGTGAGATCAGTTCTATTGAAAAGAGTATAGAAAAATGTTATTAACTCTATACCACATAATCCCGAGTTTTAACGACCCTAAAAGAAAAGGCTTTTGAAAACATTGTAGGAAAAGGAGAAAATGCTGGTTACCAGCATTTTCTCCTTTTCCCTCAGTGTTTTCTACCCTTTCCAAAACAATTCCAGTTTCTTAGTCACATATTTTTTGTCTGCAAATGCTTTCAATTCTGACTATTCTAAAATTTTGTTGTTTGGTCAAGAGTTTAGTAAGCCTCTGGTGGGCCTTATAACATTTTTATAGATAAGTTCAATATAGAATGTTATCTCAAAAGCCAACAAATGTCAGATTCTTTTTTATCAGATATTTCATGAGTCAGACATGATTCTCTTCCCTGAAAGTAGTATGAATTGATATCACATAATGATGTTGCACAATGCTTATCTCAAAAATGTATAAGATAAGAAAATTTGTCATGGCTGTATTACACTGAAAACTGGTAGTTGTGTGATAAGATATAGAGGATAATTGTCTGTTTTAGTGTATGATTGAAATTTCTTTCATCAAGTGAAAAGTGAAGGCTATATATCTACGAATGGCAATATTGTCCTTTGCTTTTCACGAGATGAAAGAAATTTCTATCATGCACTGAAACAAACAATTGTCTGATTTTTTTGTATGCTCTTCACTTTAACCTTTCTTTTCATGTCTAATTTTTGCTCATCATGAAAAATATTATTGTTTTTTCAAGTGAAATAGATATATTCAATCTAGTCGGATATGGATTAGCTGTAATTATGATGCCATGAGTGATGTTCACTACATCATAAAAAGTGACATTCACCTGCTTAAAATTCATTCATGTTCTTTAAATGTCTGTGACATGTCAAAAATGAAAGTTATAAAATTCACTGGTGAATTATAAGGATATACTTCACTGTTCGATTTCTATAAACTAGTGAAAGGCATAAAAGAGTATTTTCCTTGTTAATTGCACAGATGTAAAGTGATATAATTGTAGTAATGGGTTGAGAGAATCATTTAAATTGAATGAAAATTAAATGAATTATTCTCCTTACAGAAAACTGCCAATTAAAGAGTATCATTATGACAAAGTGGTGGAAGAACTTGGACTGACCAGAGACCAAGTAAGTGTTTAAAGTTTTTTTTTTTAATGATCTGTTGTGCATCAAGAACAGATTGGAATAAGATCAGGCTGCAGAGAAGGTATAATTTAACATTCAGCAAGAGATCCTGTGTTTTTTTTTAACCCTGGGGAGGAAGGCCAGCAAAATCACCATGGAAAAAAAAAAGAAAAGGAATGCTGGTCACCAGCACATTCTTTTATGTTCCACTGTATTACCTATTGAAGATAAATCTCAGCATTTCATGCTTTTCGGTAGTTTATCGAGAAATAATGGTGGATTTTGGTTTGCTCTTTCATGGTTACAACCAGTGAAAAATACTGATTTCATGTCTTCTAACTCTTAATGTTGAAGGTGGAAACAGTAGTTCCCGCACACTAATTACCTAGGTAAACAGCGCATGCCATTCAACAAGAGGGAAGTATGACTTGATTTACGCACATTTACCCTATATTTCTTGCGCTTTGGGTGATATTGTTATGTGTTGTTATGTGAGGGAGGTATGCCACGGGGAATTACCAAAAACAACTGTACTGGATTTTGATGAAAGTTCTAACAAAAAGGGCTTAGAAGCTTGAAATAAATGGAATATTTTTTTTTTTTTTTTTTTTGTGAAGAATCAAAATTTATTTCAACTCGTGAACATCATTGGTAATATTTTCACTTGTGGCTGCACCACTTGTAAAAATATTACCGATGACGTTCACTTGATGAAGTAAATTTCAATCTGTCACCAAAAAAAACCAATATCCTCTTTTTATTAGAGCCACTTTTGATGTCGTCAAATGCTTTCAATATGGACAAGTCCAGATTTGTTGAGTGATGAAAAACTGAATGTTATATGATCTGCGGAAACTTTTGATCATTTTGATCAAGGCCCGTATTTACTAACTGAGAGCTCCAGACAGAGGGAGTGATTTTGATTTCAGAATTGAAAATATTAATTATTCCCCACTAAAACCTATGTTATGGGTACTCATTAGAATTGTTTCATTGAGACGATTCAAATGAGTACCCATAACATAGGGTTTGGAAGAGAATTAATGGGTTTAGAATACCATCACTCCCTCTTATCTAGGGCTCTGCTATCCATTCCTAAGAACATTGTTGAATTTTCATGAATTTTCTAAATTGGAAAGTAACACGGTTTCTGATTGGGTTTAGCCAATCAGTCGATCAGAAATGTTTTATTTTCTAAATCTAGAATAAGACTAAGAATGCCATATAGAATATTTTGTGAATATGGGCTTTTTACAAGGCATGGCTCATCTGTATTGGAATTGGTTTACCTTAGTGTATTATGTTGTCCTATTGCAGTTTATAGATCTGTGCATACTGCTTGGCTGTGATTATTGTGAATCGATCCGAGGCATTGGACCAAAGCGAGCGGTAGATCTAATCAAGCAGTACAAGACTATAGAGGAGATTATTAAGCATCTAGATACAAAAGTAAGTGATAGAGATTCAAACCTGCCTGAACTCAAAGAAACTTATAAAAATAATCCCAGGATAAAAACCAATGAAATTCACAAAAATGTGGTAATGTGACAAAGAGGGCCACTGTTACCGGTATTATAATTTGCCACAGTTAAATTGGGTCATGTGAACAAGATGGCCTCAACTATCAGAAATTGTTTCATTTTTGGTCTAATGCAATAATTTTATACTAAACTTACACAGATGAGCCTCGTATAGTAATGGTTTTTAATGAAAGCTCTTCATTGTAATTCATGTGAGTACCCTCAGCAAAGGTTTGGATAAAAAATGTTTGTAAATTGCTTTTGGATGGGATACCCACACTCATTTGGAAGTTGGAACTTCACTTAATCCAAACAAATAAATCAGTGTTGGAGAATTTTCTTTCTTTTTGAACAGAAATACACAGTGCCAGAGTCCTGGATGTATAAAGAGGCCAGGCATTTGTTCCAGTCCCCTGAAGTTGCAGATCCTGATACTGTTGAAGTAAGATAACTTGTTTGTGTTTAAGGCCATTTTCAATATTATTTCAATCATATGGCAACAGTCAGTGCACCTATCCATGCTTTCATGGTGTTTCTCTTAACAATTACTTTGCACAGTATTCTTCCAAAGAAAGCACTGGCTGCTTTCCCACAGAACTATCTTCAAAACAATGATCTGTGTTGAGAGAGGAATGAATTCTGTCACAATGACTTTTATCCTTGGAAAGAAAATGGTCCATTTGAACAAACTATCCCCCGCCCCCTGGTTTGAAGCCCTGTATGTTACTGACTGAGCTACCTGGCTTTCCTTGAAGTTGGATAAAGCGTGAAAGAAAGAGTTATTTCATACAATGCCAATTATTCCATTATTGTTTAGCTCGGGAAACATCTATGGAAAATAAGCTTTTGCTAGTAACTTACAAGTTTGCAAGAGACAGCTCTGAAAACCCTCTTGTGAAATAGAGGATCTTACATGAGTTTTTATTTTCATTTTTATCAAATCAGTTGGCTAAAATTATATGATGTTAGCCTTGGCGAGCATTATATACATTTTAGTCAATGAGTTTGATAAAAATGATAATACAAAAACATGAATGTGAGATTCTATTTATCACATAAAACGAATGACAGACAAAAAAGTATCCTGCATCATCACCTGCGGCCTCGTTACAGATGTAGTTCGGTTTTAAATGTTTACATACACAAGGAAATAGCTCTATGACATTTAAATCAAAAGTGGAATGAAACTGTTCATAGATGGTGTAAATCAACATAATGTCTTAATTTTGTTAATTTTAAACAACTTCTACTTCATTTCTTGTTGTTATTAAACATTAAAATCATAGCATTTTCCACACATATACATCTTAGCAACAACAACATTATTTTTCTGCGAAATGGTGAAGGAGTATAAATTCCGGCACATGCCGTGGTTGGTTTCGGCGGCTTCAAGCGTTCATAACTACAAAAATAAATAGAACTGGGATGCAAAAAATAATAATACGCTAGTGTATTATCGAAAATAAGTCTGGGTTTAATTCACTCCTAAAGGAGGTTTTATGTAATAATATTAGATAAAGAACATGAACTGAGGTATAACTCTTTACCAGAGGACACTGGTTTAGACTTTTCAAAGCTGAAAGCAGTTCCAGAGTACAAGTTCAAAATGGCCCAAACTATGGATTTGTTTTCAAATGGATAGAAAATGTGGTTAATGGAGAAAATGCAGGTACCCCACCATTTTCTCCTCTTTCCACAATGTTTTTAAATGTGGTCTTTTCCAGGGTTGTTAAAATACGGGATTGTGTGGTAAAGGGTTCATGCACTGGTTCACGTAAAAAAGAAAAAAAAAAATAAGTGCATGAAAAATTTGATCATCTTTGTATTTTGTGAAGAAATAAATCAGCCATGTTCTGTGAAAAGGGGAGCTTAATGCATCTGCGAAAAGTATCAACCCAGATCAGAATTTGTGCAGGCTGACCTGGGCTGAAACTTTTCGCTATTGGTCAATTTTCTGTATGTCAAGGGACCAATCTACCTCATGATTCAGTTTGTTGTTAGACAAAATGGACTTTATGGATCCATGATCATGTGATGACTTGCTTGGTACCATGCATCACGGCAATGCATTAAGCCCCTTTTTGCCAGAGAATGGCTCAAAGGTTTTAAATCTACATACCCTTACTGACATAAGCTTTTATTCACCAACTACTCTTGACAGCATGCTTAATTTAAAATTTAGAAAGTGACACAGTTTCTGATTGGCTAATCCAAATGGCATTCCCGTGAAATTCTTGAAAGCTCTTCAGAATTGGAATAGAGTGAGTTTAGAATGGTTGGTGAATAGAACACCTAATTCTCTGGTAGTCTCGGGTAAATATGTTGAAAAGACAGATTTTTTTTTTGAAATTAGAAACATTGCATACCTATCCTCTTCATGCAAAACTGGTAAACGTTTTCTCATGTGTATTTTCACAGCTAAAATGGCAAGAACCAAAGGTAGAGAATCTGGTAGATTTTATGGTGAACAAAAAACAGTTTAAGTAAGTTGGAGTGTTCTGTTTTAGTTATATCAGTTTGAAAATCATTATACAAGAGTACACTACAATATGCCAATTAATCCTTTCCCAAACAAGCCCTGGTTTTCACGTGTCTGCAGTACAAGTCTTTTTAAAAACACGGTGGGAAAAGGAGAAATTGCTCGTAACGAGCAATTTCTCCTTTTCCCACAGTGTTTTCTACCCTTTTTGAGACCTTTCTGCCATTTTCATCAAATTTAAAATTGTCGTCTGCAAACTCTTCAATTTGGACCAGTCCAAAATTTGTTGTTTGGGAAAGGGTTAAAGTGGACCAGATTGAAATACTGTACATTATTTAACCCTTTACAGGGTTTTCACTACCCGAGAAGAAAGCCTTTTGAAAACATTGTGGGAAGACAAGAAAATGCTGGTAACCAGCATTTTCTCCTTTTCCCACAATGTTTTCTACCCTCCCCACAACAAAGTGCAATTTTTGAGTCAAGTTAATTTTGTCGTCTGCAAATGCTTTCAATTTGGACAAAACTAAAATTTTGTTGTTTGGTAAGGAGTTAAATACTTACCCAGGACATCACGTGGTTTTTAGCTCCACTGGCCGAAGGCCAGTGGGCTTATGTCATGGCCCAGTGTCCGTCGTGCGTCCGTCCATCAGCCCTTCTGTGCGTCTGTCCGTCCGTGCATGCGTTAACTTTCATTTCAAACATCTTCTTCTCTGAAACTACCCATCCAGTTTTCATGAAACTTCACAGAAATGATCCTGCCATGGTCCTCTTCAGAATTTCTTGAAAGAATTTGATTCCTTCAAAAACTCTGGTTGCCATGGCAACAAAACTGAAAAATATTGGAAATCTTTAAAAATCTTCTTGTCTGAAACCATAAGGCATAGGGCTACCAAATTTGGCATGTAGCTTTATGTAGTAGACCTCTATCAAGTTTCTTCAAATTATAGCCCTGGGGTCAAAATTGGCTCTGCCCCAGGGGTCACAAGTTTTACATAGGCTTATATAGAGAAAACTTTAAAAAATCTTCCTGTACCTAGCCATAAGGCCTAGAGCTACCAAATTTTGCATGTTGCTATATCTAGTGGACCTCTACCAAGTGGGCCAAAATTTTAGCCCTGGGGTCAAAATTGGCCCCACCACAGGGGTCACAAGTTTTACATGGGCTTACATAGTGACAACTTAAGAAATCTTCCTGTTTTGATTTTTTTTTTTTTTTTTTTTTTTTTTTTGAAATTAGCCTTGCATCAGGGGTCTTATTGTTTTACAGAGGCTCCATATGGACAAAACTTGAAAATCACCTTATTTATAACCATACAACATAGACTTGTATTATTTTGGTATGTGGCTTTATCTTGTGGACCTCTACCATGGTTCAAGTAATTATAGCTCTGGGATCAAAAATGGCTTTGCCTTGCAGGTCTCAACTTTCACATGGGCTTTTACAGAGAAAACTTTGTAAGTCTTCATTTTGAAACCATTTGGCTCAGAATTGAAATGTTTAGTATTTATGGTTTATATTTATAAGCCAGTGGAGCGATACAGGGCCATCATGGCCCTCTTGTTTCTCACCTTATAGATCAAGATTTGGTTATGCAGAGAATGCTGTTAGAGTGTCTGATCGTGGATCCACTGTCAGATATTGATTTCACACGACCAGAATGTAGTGGGGAGGGGGGGGGGTATACTGGAATCAGGTGGTTCATCTGTTAGTCAGTCTTTAGATACAATTTTGTGTCATGCCCTCTTATAGCTCTAAACCAATTTGGCTGATACTGGTTTGGAAGGGCTCCTACCATAGGAATTTGAACACCTGCAAGTGCAATTATGATTGGTTGACTGTAACAGGAGTTATGGTCTTTTGAAAACTCTTTACCAATCAACAAAATTTAAGACTTGTCCAAATTGAAGGCATTTGCAGACTAAAAAATAAAGTTGACTTAAAATTTGAAATTCATTTTTAGAAGGTTAGAAAACAATGTGGAAGAAGGAGAAAATGCTGGTTACCAGCATTTTCTCTTTTTCCCACAATGTTTTCAAAACCCTTCTGTTTTAGAGTCATTAAGAGTTGGGATTGTGTTTTAACTCTTTACCAAACAACAAAATTTTAGACTTGTCCTAATGGAAAACATTTGCAGACGACAAATTAAATGTGACTGGTTACCAGCATTTTCTTCTTTTCTCAAGTTTTCGAGAGGCTTTTTCCTGAGGGTCATTAAAACTCTGGATTGTGTGGAAAAGAGTCAAATGTAAAGGAAAGGTGTACAAAAATGACATAACAGGGAAGCTTTTGAAACCAGCCTAAAAAGCTAAACCCTTTCCCAAATGACAAATTTTGGACTGGTCCAAATTGAAAGAGTTTGCAGACAACAATTTTAAATTTGATGAAAATGGCAGAAAGTTATCAAAAAGGGTAGAAAACTCTGTGGGAAAAGGAGAAATTGCTCGTTATGAGCAATTTCTTCTTTTCCCACAGTGTTTTCAAAAAACTTGTACTGCAGACACGTGAAAACCAGGGCTTGTTTGGGAAAGGGTTAAACACTTTCAAACAGACAAATCTAATTGTTACAGTGAGGACAGAATACGGAATGGCATAAAGAAACTGGAGAAAGCTAGAGGTGGGACGACCCAGGGTAGAATTGATGGATTTTTTAAAGTGCTGGCCCCAACTAGTACAACACCTAAAAGGAAGGTGAGTATACAGGATTCATCAATTTAGTGCCTCTATCAAACTTTTTTTTTTGTCCAAAAGCACACCACTTTTAAATCCACTTTGACAGTTTCTCCTGTTGCCACAAGAGCTTGATGTAAATTCAAGATCGGAACCTTAATTTGTGTTCATTATCTGTTTTTCATAAGGATGTTTCATAGTGATTTGCTGCCAATTTGTTTTATGAGATAAAGAGGGAATCCTGCAGAAATGCTTAACCCTTTACCATATGACAAAATTTTATCCAGATGACAATTTAAAAGTTGTAAAAATTAACTGAAGTTCTTTTGCAGTGTAGAAAAAATGTTGGGAAAAGGAGAAAATGCTGGTTAGGGAAAAGGAGAAAGTTAAGTAAAGCATCTCTTATGTAAACCAGATCAACTGGTACAGATTGATGATATATAAGCAGCTCTCTTGGAAAAGGGGGCTTAAAGCATCTACACGATGTATGTTACTAAGCAAGTCTTTACGTAATTATAGATCCATAAAATCCAATATAATCTATTAATCGACTGAATCATGAAGTAAGCTGGTCATTTGGCAAGCAGAAAATTGATCAAAGTAAAAAGTTAAGAATTCGGCCAGCTTACACGGACTGTGCAGGCTGACCTGGGTCGATACTTTTCGCAGATGCATTAAGATCTCTCATCATCACAGAGCATGGCTCATGTATTTGAATGTATATATGAGTTGGGGCTATACATTGCCAATGTATCAACTGTTGTCTGCATTCAAGCTAGACAATGTTGCATTTAGCCCTTCATGTATTGTGAGGGTTGAACTAACAATCACTTGCAAGAAAAAAAGGTTTTTAACATAAGAGTACTTGCGGAGAAAAGTTTTTCTGGGTAAATTACTGTTACATCTGATCTCTTCACAGTTTGAACACAGGGTAGACAATGAGGGGGTAGATAGTCCCTGAGTTTCTGCGGTCAGCAAACTAATATTTGTTGGGGTTATCTTTACACTGTCCTGAGAATAATCTTACGAGGTGCCGTTTATATTCGGCCTGTGTGACAGTGAGTTGTTGTCATCATGTCAAGCCTTTACCACACAATTCCTACTTTTAACGACCCTGTAAGAAAAGGCTTTTGAAAAAATTGTGGGAAAAGGAGAAAATGCTGGTAACCAGCATTTTCTGATTATCCCACGATGTTTTCTACCTTACCAAAGATAGAAAATTCATTTTAGCAACATTTATTTTGTCGTCTGCATTGCACTGAATTTCGTTGTTTGGATCAGCTGAGACCAAGCCTTGTACTGGTAGAATCCAAGAGGATCTGTACTTGTGAAATGACTGAAAGCAATATTTTATGTGAGCAATATCAGGGCAACTAGTGCCTTTCTTGTTTCAATTTCAGGCTGAAGATACAAAAGGAGGCCAGAAGAAAAAGGCAAAAGGAAACTTCAAGAAACCAAAATGATCTGGCACAATTTTCATGGCATACCTGATACTGAATAATGAAATCTCTTGATTGCTTAACCCAAACCACACAATCCCCACTTTTAACGACCGTGAGAGAGCTTTTGAAAACATCGTGGGAAAAGGAGAAAATGCTGGTTACCAGCATTTTCTCCTTTTCCCAAAATGTTTTCTACTCTTCCAAAATCAAGTTTCAATTTTTAATTTACATTTATCTTGTCGTCTGCAAGTGCTTTCCATTTGGACTAGTCTGAAATTTTGTTGTTTGGTAAAGAGTTGACTCGTTATGATGGTCGTGTTACATTCTGAAACAGCTTTGTAGCTGACAACTTGGAATTCTTTACCCAACAACAAAATTTCCAATTGGCCCTAATCTAAAGCAGTTGCATATATGTATATAACAAATTTAGCCCAAATGATGACTTCTGTCTTTAATAGGGTAGAAAACATTGTGGGAAGAGGAGAAAGTAATGTACCAGCATTTTCTTCTTTTCCCACAGTGTTTTCAAAAGCCATCTTTGTCATGATCTAAAACTGTTGTTTGGTCTTTTATGAGTTCATATAGTAAAACTAGCAAAATAAAAATTTGTTCACTGCAAGATCTTCTTGTTTGTCACATTGTTCTCCATAGTTTTCTGCCGTACAATGAATAAAGTTGTCTACGGATGAAGCAGCATATTTGGATGTGGGTTAAGTACCTTCAGAGAACAAAATCAGAGCTACACTTAATGGCCTTTTACATTTTTATGCCTGCGCTATGAAATGGGGGGAGGGCATATAGTGTCATCCGTTGTCAACATCAACAATTACGTTGTGTGCATCTTGAGGCCACATCTTCAGTCAAATACTCATGAAACTTGGTCAGAATGTTTGTCTTGATAATATCTTGGACAATTTCGAAATTGAGTCATGTCAGGTCAAAAAGTAAGTCACCAGGTCAAAATTTAGCAAAACCTTGTGTGCACTCTAGTGGCCATAATTTAAGTTTAATACTCATGAAACTTGGTCAGAATTTTTGTCTTGATGAAATCTCAGACAACTTCGAAATTGGGTCATACTGGGTTAAAAAGTAGGTTACCAGATCAGATTTTAGAAAAACCTCGTGTGTTCTCTAGAGGCCACATTTTTAGTCTAATACTTTCAAAACTTGGTCCGAATACTTGTCTTGATGATATCTCGTACAAGTTCGAAACTGGGTCATGTTTAGTCAAAAAGTATATCACTGGGACAAATCTTAGAAAAACCTTGTGTGCACTCTGGAGGCCACATTTTTAGCCTGAAACTCATGAAAGTTGGGCAGAATGTTTGTCTTGATAATATCTGGGACATGTTCAAAGTTAGGCCATGTCAGGTCAAAAAGTAGGTCACTTGGACAAATCTTAGAAAAACCTTGTGTGCACACTGGAGGCCACATTTTGAGCCAGAAACTCATGAAACATAGAACGTTTGTCTGGATGAAATCTCAGACAAGTTTTACATTGGGTCATGTCGGGTCAAAAAGTAGGCCACTGGGACAAATCTTAGAAAAACCTTCTGTGCACCATAGAGGCCAGATTTTCTGCCTGATACTCATGAAACTTGGAATTTTTGTTTGGATAAAATCTTGGACAAGTTTAAAATTGGGTTACGTGGAGTCAAAAAGTAGGTCACGGGGCCAAAATTTAGAAAAACCTTATGTAATCTCAACAGGCCACATTTTCAGCCTGATACTAATGAAACTTGGTCAGAATGTTTGTCTTGCTAAAATCTTGGACACATAAAAGATTGGGTCACGTCAAATAAAATAGTAGGTCAGGGAGCCTAATTAAGAAAAACCCTGTGTGCAGTCTAGAGGCCATATTTTCATATTTTGAAACTCATGAAACTTGGTCAGCAACTTGGTCAGAATACTTGTCTGGATGATATCTCGTACAAGTTCGAAACTGGGTCATGTTGGGTTGAAAAAGTAGGTCACTGGGACAAATCTTAGAAAAACCTTGCATGAAGTCTAGAGGCCACATTTTTAGCCTGATACTCATGAAACACAGAATTTCTGTCTGGATAAAATCTTGGACATGTTTGAAATTGGGTCATGTCTGGTCAAAAAGTAGGTCACTGGGCCAAATCTAAGAAAAACCTTGTGTGCACTCTAGAGGCCACATTTTCAGCTTAATACTCATGAAACTTGGTCAGAATGTTTGTCAGAATGAAATCTTGGACAAGTATGAAATTTGGTGACACTGGGTCAAAAAGTAGGTCACGGGGCCAAATCTTAGAAAAATGTTATGTGTACCCTAGAGGCCACATTTTCAGCCTTATAATTATGAAACCTGGTCAGAACGTTTGTCTTGATAAATTCTCTGACAAGTTAAAAATTGGGTCACATTGGTTATAAAAGTAGGTCACTTGGCCAAATCTTAGAAAAACCTTGTGTGCACTGCAGAGCCAGATTCAAAATTAAAAAAATTGGTCAAATTGGTCAAAAAGTAGATAACTTGCACTCATGCTTTTTACATCATCACGACCCGCATCTTTTCAGCCCTCTCAGTCCTAGATGACCTTACTCAGGTGAGCGCTTTAGGGCCAGTGACCCTCTCGTTTGAGTTATTTCACATGTTTGTCAAATTTTCTTAAGGTCAAAACTACCAATTGGGATATTTGTTTAACAAACATATGAGCCATGCTTAAGATATAAAGGATAACTCTGACCTGAGTCTTGTAGTTATCTCCTTTACTTATATTTCGGATGCAGATTATCAGCAGTGCATGTAGCATGTAGTATTTTTCTGATAATTTTTTTTAATTCTTTGTTGAAAATCTTACAAACACAAGTGTTTCTTAAACATATGCTGAGAGAGGTATTATTTTTATGACAAAATTTAAAGACCTGTCCAATATGAAAGCATTTGCAGATGACAGACTTAAGTGTGGCTCAAATGATGAGATTTGTCTTTTAAGGAGTACAAATAGTCTTGAATAGATTTTACAAACTTTGTTGGAATAGGAGCAATGTCTTGAAGCACAGTTGCTTACCCAACACATTTTCCTTATCATTAAACAAAACAATATCCTTTCCCTCAAATACACATCTTTTTTTGTCCTATTTACCAGTTTTCTTATGTCTAGAAATAGCCTGTTTAATAATAGCTTAATTCCACCTAACCTTGAAATTCACGCTTGTCTACATGGAAAACATTTACAGACGACAAATTAAATGCAGTTTAAAAAGTCAGATTTGCCCTTGAACGAGAAGAAAATATCGCTGAATTTTCTCCTTTACTTTCAGTGTTGTCAAAAGTTGACTTTCTTAGTCCGGTGAAAACCACAGATCTATTATTCATGTGGTGAAGGGTTGTCTGACCTTGTTTTGAGGACCAGTCTCATCAAAGAAGGCATTTATAGATGAACAAATGTGGTTAAAATGATGGGATATGTCATTGTAAGGGAAGGAAACAATGTGGGAAAAAGAGAAAATACTGATTACAACAATTTTCTCATTTTCCAATATTGCTGTCAAAGCCTTTTTCCTCAGATTTGTTAAAACTCGGGATTATTTGATAAAGGCTTAGATCATTACTTAACCCTTAACCAGCATTTTCTCCTTTTCCCACAGTGATTTCTACCCTATCAAAGACAGAAGTCATCGTTGTAACTACATCGAATTTGTTGCTTATGCAGACAGTGTAGATCAAGATCAGACTGCACAGAATGTGCAGTCTGATCTTGATCTGCACTGTCTAATATTTTCTTTCCTTTGAAATCAGCACTGATATCGCAATATTTGAGTTTATTATTGTTATTGAGTGGAAATTTTCGTTTCATTTATTTATCAGTTTAAGGGTTAGTTATTGCTATGCCTAGAATTAACACCTAAGTTATGGAGGTACATGTGGCTTTAAAAATCCCTCCCAGCAATCCACCTTTGAAAACATTGTGGCAAAGGGAGATGAGAAATTTCTCTTTAGAACAGACTGTTTTCTCCTGCATTTCATTTTAAACCTTAATATATGAGCCATGCTCTGGAAAAAGGGGCTTAATGCATATCCGTGATGCATTGTACCAATCAAGCCATCACATAGGTATGGATCCATAATGGCCACTTTTTTTACTTGATTGATTGATTGAATGGTGTTTTACGCCGCTTTCAACAATATTTTAGTCATATCACGGCGACAGGTCACATATTCGTGTATTTCCTGGATTCCACCAGTACTAGGCTAGGGCTCTAAAGTGTCTTGCCTATGGACACTCCCAAGAAAAACCCATTGGATCCAGCAAGGCTCGAACCCGGGGCCTCCAGGTCCCGCGTCCTACACTTTACCACTGGGCCACGCGGGACCCCACCATTTTTTTTAAACAACCGTCTTAATTATGCGGTAGAATGGTCCCTGGACATACAGAAAACTGACCAATAGCGAAAAGTTTCGGTCCAGGTCAGCCTGCGCAGTCCGCACAAGCTGATCCGGGTCGATACTTTTTGCAGATGCATTAAGCCCCTTTTCACAGAGCATGGCTCATATATTGAGAATCCGTATTTCAAAAGAATGTTTAAATAGGTAATGCAACAATATATAAGCCATGCTCTGGTAAAAGGGTTCTTAATGCATCTGCGTGATGCAATTTACCAAGCAAGTCATCGATGAATTATGGCTCGCAATCGCCTGAATCCTGTTGTAAAACGGTCCTCGAACATGCAGAAAATTTAACGAAATAAAAAAAAGTTTAGACGCAGGGCGGACTGCGCTGGCTGATCTAGGTCGATACTTTTTTTTGCAGATGTACTAAACCCTCTATTCACAGAGTACGGCTCAAATGTAAGCGAAAATAAATTCAAACTCTCCCTTCACCTAACAGCGCCGTGTTTGACACGATGCAGGGGGAGAAAGGCATCAGAAAACATCCTCGATAAAATGCTGTTTACTAACGTATTTTCCTTCTCCTGCAACATTTCTAAAGCGTTTAAAAACGAATCCCAGCTTTAACGCCACATGTAACTTGTCGTCTGCCGCATGCTCTCAAGTTGGACCTGTTTAAAGTTTTGTTGTTAGGCAAAGAGTTAAGAATCCAACCGTATCGAGCAGAAAGCCCAACAAGGAAGATATGAAAATGTAAAGAAATCTTGGGTATTTTTTTACCATTTACCCACCGAGACAAATTTACCGCAGATGATTACAAAAGCATATTTGTAACATTTATGGATATTCGACAAGAATAACTGTTCAATGCATGAAAACATGGTGACAAAAGGAGATATTGCTCGTTTTGAGCAATATCTCCTTTTACCACCATGTTTTCAAAAGTTTTTTCTAGTGCAGGATCAAAAAAATTATCTGTAGGAGGTAACGGGTTAGATTTTGTGTGTATAGATGAATAATATACGTCGCATATTTTCCTACTTCCTCAATGTTTACCATAAGTTTGGTTGTGAAGAGTGATACGGAAAATTGACTTTGATTAAGATTATAGAGGATTTGCGTTAAACTGTACGTTAAAAAAGGTATGTAAGTTTATTTATCAACCCTCTACAACGTCCTACATAGATATGAGCCATGCTGTCTGAAAAGGGGCCATAGTGCCTCTGCGAAAAGTATCGACCCGGGTCAGCCTGCGCGGACTGACCTGGGCCGAAACTTTTCGCTATTTGTCATTTTTTTTTTTTTATGTTCAAGGACCATTCTACCTCATGATCAAGTCGATTGTTAGAAAAAGTGGTCATTAGTGGTTATGGATCCATAATTGTGTGATGATTTGCTTGGTATAATGCGTTACGGAGATGCATTGACCCCCTTTTGCCAGAGTATGGCTCATATATATATATATGCAAAGTTCAACTAGTGCCGGTTCAAGGATATTACATAATATATATATATATATATAGAGAGAGAGAGAGAGAGAGAGAGAGAGAGACACACACACACACACACACACACACAAGACCAGACTGCACGGTATATGTAGTTTGATAGTTTGATCAAGGTTCTACAGTTTCCCACATTTTCGGAAGAGTTTGTGAGTCAAAGGCCAATAAATCACATACATCCTTTTCCTGCCCCAAAACTTTTTTTTTTCAGCATAAGCTTTTGCATATAAGCAATGTTCTAAAATGTTATTTCTTATTAAATAAAACAACCAGAATTGGGAAGTTTCAGACTTTCAAAATACCAAAGTGCATCTCCTTTTCATTATTGTATGTAGCACTGTACAACGCATCATAAGTGTTATAACTGCCAACACGAAAAATGCGTTACGTGGGTCTACACTGGTATTCTACATCATACTTTGTTCAGTATCAAGGTGCGATCCCATATTAGTATGCCTGAAATGGTCTGTATTTTGTATTGGTTAAAGGCACATTAGCGGCCAAAAGTAAATAATTTGAGAGTCAAATTGTAGACATTTAATTCATACCATTATATATATTATAAGTCTAATAATGTATTACGGTACAACCCGTCAAAATTGAGGAAAAAAAATGTAAAACTAGAACAAAAGTTGCCAACTTTTGTTCTAGTTTTAAAACAAACTTTTCTGTCAGCAAGTGAACCTTTGACAGATTGCACTGTAACAAATTATCAGAGCCATAATAATATTCACACGTTTAAATAGTATGAATTATATTTGTTTGCATCTTGATCCCAGAATTGTTTAGATTTGGCAGGTAATGGACCTTTAATTCATAATCCCCTTAAAAATTGCTAAAGAAAACTTGAAAAGAAGCATCATCGTGAAATACTCGTATAAATAGTCGATATGAAATAATGGGTAAATCATGAATACACATAATATACATATTTTGGTTAACTCTTTACCAAACGATAAAATTTTGGACTGATCCAAATTGAAAGCCTTTGCAGACGACAAAATAAAGGTCACTCAAAAATTAAAATTTGTCTTGGGAAGAGTAGAAAACATTGTGGGAAAAGGAGAAAATGCTGGTTACCAGCATTTTCTCCTTTTCCCACAATGTTTTCAAAAGCCTTCTTCCTCAGGGTCGTTAAAAGTCGGGATTTTGTGGTAAAGGGTTAAGGAAGGAAATACTCGCCACGATGTTTCCAAAAGCGGTCTGCTGATGCAAAAAAGTCGTCTGCAGGTGGCCATGATTGCATTATTTAATACAACTTCAAATGATTTTAGACAAACTCAGTCTCGATGAACAACCATCACGGGGGATAAAACAACAACGTATATCATCAGCCACCAATTGGAACACCATTTTCTATCTATAGCAACGATGAAATTTCAACCGGATACCAGTTTCCCGCATGACATTCCCGTCATAATACAAAGTGCAAGTGTTCAAAAGCGAAGATTGATGTGGACCATGAGCCAAAGAAGACTTTTGCACATGCTTTTTCCGATATTTATTGTGCTGGTAATAACGGGCGCTTTATTAACCAAATTTTCAAAATGTATTGCTTTAACTCAAAATTCCAAGTCCGGCAGTCTGATTGGCTGAGATGTTATGTCTCAACCAACCAGATGGTTAGTCTTATAAGTTGGAGTCAGAATTTAATTCAGATCTGTCGAAGTGTACGGCCCCACTATCTCTTTCATAATGTTTTTGTACAAACTTGTCTCTCGTATAATCTTTGCTCTTCTCCAGCCACATGCGAACATGAGCATGTTTTACCGAGAGTGAAGACACATACGTACAATCTGATCTTGGTACACTATCTCTGCGTCCTTTATAATGGTTTCAGCCAGACAATATATACAGAGTATCATTAATCGTAACGAAGTCTACATTTTTATCGAAAAAATGGGTTAAATGTTTACTATAACAATATTCACAACAGAAGTATGTTCAATATATCGTCGGTTTACTTCCAAAACACCGCAACAACTGCTTGAAACAAGTTGTAGTTACGATATTTCAGAAGCAAACAGACGATATGTGGTGTTAAATAGTTTAATAGAAACTTCTAAATTAAGGCGAGATTTCTCGTATATTTTGTACTAAGCAGTGGTTAAGAAAGTCGTTTTTTCTTTTCTTTTTGCGTTTAACTATTCATCAAAACCATTGTTACATCCTGCAGCATAAAAAGCTTTTCAGGACTTTCAGTCCTTTGATTCAGTAATTACCGTATGGGCATTTTCCTACAAGCTCGGCTGTTTTTGACATTTTATAATATCTCTGTTATTACTGAAGATATTTGCTTCAAACTCGTACTCGTTCTTAACTATCAAAAGGGGAACCCGTACAGCAGGGACAGGTTTATCATCCAAACATTTTCGAAACAGTTATGCCCCTTTTTTCGACTTAGAATTTTCACTGAAAATCAATTCATTGCTGAAAGCAACTGCAACTGGGCGTTGACTGGGCATGCGGTGCTCTTGTTCTTATTATCAAGGTCTCAGTGTACCAAATTTGTTTTATACATACTCTGCATTTCATACTGAGCATTCTGTAAGCACTTTTGAATAAAAAAAAAAAAATGACCTTCACTCTTCCCCGATAACCCGATCGTGTGTAATCTACTCGAATCTTTAGCCGAAGCTTCGTGGATTCAAATTTTCAAAATGTTTCTGTTCCAAATTCGATTTATACATACGAGTATATGAATTGTACACAGAGTGTCCTGTTAGCCAGTTTGACGATAGTGACCTTCACCCTTCCCGATGATGACGATGCTGATGGTGACCTTGACCACCTGAAAACCTTTCGACGACATCTTGAGCATAAAATACGTTATTGGAACCAATATTACATAAATAAAGATGGAAGTAAGTGAAGGCAAAATGTCTTAATATGAATTGTTTGTGGTGTATTTAACGGCTTTTTCAACAGTATATGAGCAATGCACTGGCAAAAGGGGGTTTGATTCATCTTCGTGGTGCATTATACCAAGCAAGTCATCGCGTGATTTGGGCTCCATAAAGTCCATCAATCAGCTGTATGGATCCTGAGGTAGAATGATCCTTGGACATGCAGAAAACTTACCCAAACCAAAGGTTTCGATTCAGATTAGACTGCGCAGGTTGACCCGATTCTATACTTTTTGCAGATGCATTAAACCCTTTTTCGCAGAGAATGGCTCATGTATTTTTATCAAAGCGGTCAGTGCACATACCTCTGCCCTCCTTGAGTTTCTTTCCTAGGACGATCTGGGGGTCGAACGCACCACCCCATGGGGGGGGGGGGGGGGGCTTCCGAACGCATCAACCCTGGGTTACAAGCACTATACGTTACCGGTGAGTTTATTTTGAAGATAATTTTAATTTTAAATCTGGACCCGCATTCATTAACTCTTTACCAAACGGTAAAATTTTCGACTTGACCAAATGGAAAGCATTTACAAAGGATATAGATCTAGTAAATGTAGCCCAAATTATGTTCTGTCTTTGATAGTGTAAAAAGTATTGTGGGGAATGGAGAAAATGCTGGTTACCAATATTTTCTCCTTTTCCCACAATGTTTTTAGAAGCTCCTTCTTCAAGGTCTTTAAGACCCGGGATTTCGTGGTAAACCGTTTATTATTCTGAATTGCTTTCTCAGTTATATTCAAGGTTTAGTGCACCTATCCGTGCGCTCCTGGAGTTTCTTTACAAATATTTCGTACACCGCTCTTTATTATTATTATTATTATTATTATTGTTGTTATTATTATTATGCAGATATTACGATTCAGAACTTCAAGTTTACCAAACCTGAGAAGGGCTACATTATGATGAGTATTATTAAGGAAATATCTCGAATGTAAGTTTTATTTTAGATCTACACTGAACAAACGTATCTAGACTTCATAAATCATTCCATTTCTCCTACTGCCAAAGAGTTTCTTTTTTCAGTTTATCACATTTTTCAATAGATCTAGTAATTTAGTTATGTCACAGCGGCCGGAATACGTGTTCTGGAGTTTTCTTTGACCGGAAATATGCACAATACCGTTCCCTTTCCATCGATTGCTTCCCCCTCACCATTCATCAACACCAAAGTATTTTCACTGGTACATAGAGTAGTGTATCTCGAACTCACATCGCCTGCATTACCGGCTGCACCTGTTATTAGCGTACTAAATTTGGAAAAAGATTAGAAAGCTAAGCTGTGAAAATGGCAGTGTTTGAAATGTATTAGTCTTTATTTCATGCTTTTCGCTAGTTTATCGAGAAAAAATGGTGGATTATGGTTTGATATTTCATGGTTACGACCAGTGGAAATACCGATTTCATATTTTCTAACTCTTCAATCGAAGGCGGAAACAGTAGTTCACGCGCACTAGTTACCATGGTAAACAGCGTGTGCCATTCAAGAAGAGCGAAATATGACGTAATTTACGCGCATTCACCCTATATTTCTCGCTCTTTATGTAATATGGTAATGCGTTGTTATGTGAGGGGGGGGGGGGGTACGCCACGGGGTATTACAGAAAACCACTGTACTGGATTTTGATGAAAGTCCCAACAAAAAGGGGTTATTTGTTTTTTCGGTGAAAGACCGAAATTTATTTCATTTCGTGAACATCATCGGTAATATTTTCACTCGTGGCTGCGCCACTGGTGAAAATATTACCGATGATGTTCACTTAATGAAATAAATTTCGATCTCTCACCGAAAAAAACATTATCCTCGATATCATACCCTGAATAAAAGTTTTAAAACGACCACTGTGTTGAGGAAATACGTCAATCTTTTTCTGATTACCATCGGTCCTTATACTCATGACCCCCTTAAACAAGTATGAAGCAGTACACTTTGAAAATATCTTTGAAAAAAAAAGGGAGGAATAATCTAGGATCAAATTACAGGAGTGAGCAAAACGATATGGCAAAGAGAGAAACTGCTCATAACAGCAATTTCGCATTTAAGCGAAAAACGGTTTTCAAAAATGCAGCTGACTGATAGTCATCATCCACAGGAGGTTATAATTTCTATTTATCTTTCAACTAACCGGATATCCATGCAATAACACCCATGCGATATTTTTTTTGATATACCACGGATATTTATAGATTTTTGATATACCACGGATATTTATAGAACAGTAAGTTCCACTGACTCCACCCCCTATCACCATTTATGAATGAAATGCATTCCAAAAATAGTAACGATTACTACAGAAAGCCCGCGAAAAAAGAACGGTGTCATAGCACGCGCGCTACTTTCCGATGATCTGCCTACGTAATTCCTGCCCGTGACGTCATTTGAATGCTCGTTTACCGCGTCTTCTCAAATAGAATAATCCCAAGCGATCTCAGTCGCAATTTTCGGACGTTTAATTACTACGATAAAGTACTTTATCCTGTCACCTCCTATAAATTCCACCGTATAACAGGGGGTCATATAAACTTGGTGATATACGGTCACTTGACCACATGACTAGGTTTATTATGTCAGTTGGTGACGTGATCAAGGTTTATTAGGCTAGTTGGTCATGTGACCAGCCGGAACTCCTTTTTTATCCTGTCACCTCCTATAAATCCCGTCGTATAACAGGGGGTCATATAAACTTGGTGATATACGGTCACTTGACCACGTGACTAGGTTTATTATGTCAGTTGGTCACGTGATCAAGGTTTATTAGGCTAGTTGGTCATGTGACCAGCCGGAACTCCTTTTTTAGGTACCGCGATACGAAATCAATATTTTGAAGTAAAATTATCGCTTAAGATTCGATGCACATTTTGATTTTTCTTATTATTTAAAATAAAACAGAATGCTTCGCCACAACATTCTTCCAAGGTTTTACGTCACGTTTATGACGTAGTCAGTATAATTTATGACGTCATTTTTGCAGCTGCATACCCAAAACGCTTTACACAGTTCGCCATTTGTGTGTTTAGTGAGAAAGATGTCAATACGTGCCTTAATTTCGAGCGAAATATTCTATCTAGTCGGATTTAGGATTGATTACAAATGGGAAACAGGATAAACAGAATAGTGTCGTGGATTGGGGAATTAGACAGTAACATAGTATCTTTGATTCCAGGAAAGTTTGTCAGGCTCGGCTTCGGAATTTTATGGTATCTCATCATGAGATATTGAATAAGAGGTACGGTCTTTATATCAATGTCTGTTTTTTGTTTTGTTTTGTTCTTTCAGAGTGCGTGACAGGATAAATAGAATAGATGGTTGGTGTCTTGGATGGTTTAAGTTTATCGGGCTCGGCTCCGGAAATTATCGGGTTCGCCTTCGGCTCACCAGATAAATTCCTCCGCCTTGCCCGATAAACTTAACCCATCCAAGACACCAACCATCTATTCTCTATTTAGATGCCGGTACACGAAATCAATATTTCAAAGTAAAATTATCGCTTAAAATTCGATGCACATGTTGATTTTTCTTATTATTTAAAATAAAACAGAATTCTTCGCCACAACATTCTTCCGAGGGTTTACGTCACGTTTATGACGTAGTCAATATCATTCATGACGTCTTTATTACAGCTGCATACCCAAAGCGCTTTGCACAGTTCGCCATACAAGTATGTTTTTTTTTCAAAGTGCGAAAGATGTCAATACGTGCCTTAATTTCGAGCGAAATATTCTATCTAGTCGGATTTATGTTTGTAAATCTGAAACAGGATAAACGGAATAGTGTCGTGGACTGGAAAATTTGAAGAATAGACAGTAGTGTCTTTGATTCCAGGAAAGTTTGTCAGGCTCGGCTCGGGAATTTTATGGTATCAGTACCATAAGATATTAAATAAAAGGTACTGTCTTTGTATCATGTTTGTTTTTTGTTTTATTTTGTTCATTTACAGTGCGTGACAGGATAAATAGAATAGATGGTTGGTGTCTTGGATGGGTTAAGTTTATCGGGCTCGGCTCCAGAAATTATCCGGTTCGCCTTCGGCTCACCAGATAAATTCCTCCGCCTTGCCCGATAAACTTAACCCATCCAAGACACCAACCATCTATTCTCTATATGTATGTGGGTAATGCAATTTTAAAATGGGAGTTCCGACATAAATAAACTTTTAAAACTTTTAAAATGTATTTGTCAGCAACATTTTTCACATCTTTTCACAATGAGTACAAATCATAGGTTAAAAGATAAATAGAATACGTACATAGTGTTGTCGTAGATCAAAAATATCTAACTCGGTTGTGAGAATTGATAATTGTCTCGCCAAGGCTCGACAATTATCAATTCTCCCAACCTCGTTAGATATTTTTGATCTACGACAACACTATGTACGTATTCTCTATTTATCTCATGCTTTTCGGTAGTTTATCGAGAAATAATGGTGGATTATGGTTTGATATTTCATGGTTACGTCCAGTGAAAATACCAATTTCATATTTTCCTAACTCTTCAACTGAAGCAGGAAACAGTAGTTCCCGCGCACTAGTTACCAAGGTAATCTGCGCGTGCCATTCAAATAGAGGGAAATATGACGTAATTTACGCTATATTTCTCGCCCTTTACGTAATATTGTAATGCGTTGTTATATGTGTGTGGGGGTGTGTGTGTTACGCCACGGGGCAATACCGAAAACAACTGCACTGGATTTTGATGAAAGCCCCAACAAAAACGGGGCTAGAAGCATGAAAAAGATAGAGTTTTTTTTTTCGGTGAAAGATCGAAATTTATTTCATCCCGTGAACATCATCGGTAATATTTTTGCGAGTGGCGCAGCAGCCACGAGTGAAAATATTACCGATGATGTTCACGAGATGAAATAAATTTCGATCTTTCACCGAAAAAAAAAAAATCCTCTATTTCTTTTTATCACATGACATCCTTTTTTCAGTGTGGTATATTCATAACATTTTTTTTTTATCTTACACACGTTTGAGATAAGCATTGTGTGACGTCATAGTTGACGTCATTCTGAAATCTTTCAAATAAGTGAATTGGGTTTTAATCATGGCAACATGTGCATAAATGTATGGTTTGACATAGTCTAACTTAAAATTCGCGATGTATTGTTATGTGATAAAAAGAATCTGACGTACGTTGGCTTTTGAAATAATTTTTTTATATAGATCTATATGAAAACATTCAGTTACTTTTGATTTGTAGTCTGCAAATGCTTCAAACTTGGACCTGTCTAAAATCTAGTCGTTTGATAAAGGGTTTTACCCCCAGGACCTGCCTGCAAATTTGCCTAGACATGCTATCAGACCATTAAGGTGGCTGTGTGTGTTTGGTTTTGAGCACCGTCTTCAACATTTTATCAGTTATATCGCGGCGGCCATTGCTCCTATCCATGCTTTCCCAGAATTTCTTTTAGCAGTAGGCCTACTTCGCACAATATTATTTCCAAGCCACTGCCTGCTTTCCCACATTAGTACCATTGAAACAGTGATCAGCGATGAGGGGGAGGAAAAATCTTGTCGAAATGACTACCATCAATCCCATGAGCAGAAATTGGCCGAGCTGGGGATTCGAACCTGTGAAGAACCACCCTGACTGAGCTATCGGGCTCGGCCTGTTGAGATGACTAGTTTCAGAATTTAGAATGAAGCTTAAAATTGTCAGTCTTGAGAAGCCAATTTTGCAAATGCCATTGCCAGAGTAATAATACCTATAATTTCATGACATTAATATACAATAGATCTATAACATCTTGACGCTACTGTATATACAAGTATAGAATATAAGATTTCATGAAAATGTTTGACTTCATAATTGTAATAATGTCAGGTCTAAACTTCCATACAAGAATCTCTCGTCAAGTCAGTACCACAGGCGATTGTTTCATGATGCTACCAACGATTTATGTGAACCGGAAGTCACGTGTTCCGCTGACGTCATACTTTCACCCTATCGAACTATCGACGGATCCTGCAATAACTTTAATCGTCGGCACTGGGGCATGGCTGGGAGATCACAGAAACGCATCCTTCGACCTTTCTTTGAGGACGGTAAGATTTTAGTTTGGAAACTCATCCTGCATTTTCGGCATTCTGAATTTTACCTTTGACCACTGTTGAAAACAATACATAAAACGAAAAATAACAGCAAAACTCCACACCCTTCTGGTTTTTCTGTATATTTCCACCACCTTTTCTCTGAAATTAACTTTCATTGTCAGTAATTAGTAATGATATGATCATGTAATAACTGTTATCCGAAATTTGAAGAAGAACTTTATTAATCCAAGCTCTCGTTCATATCCTTTTCTTCAGTATATTTGTCATATGATTGTTTTGCTTTTTTTTTTTTTTTTTGTTGTTGTTGTTTTGTTTACTTTTATCTCATACTGTTGAGTAAAATATGTTTAAAACGACAAATTGCACGTCACGAGAAATTTCATCTTTTGCCACAATGCTTTCTCATTCCGCATGTATATAAAAAAAAAGTTCAAGTTGATAATTCCTTTTCTAAATGAATGATGTCATTTACTTCCCACATTTACCAAAATCTTTCCTGTGCAATTCACTGCCAAAGAACACTCCCACGTGACCACGGGGAAAGAAACCATGTTTTTTCCTGGACACGTATTAACGAACCATTCCTAAGAACGTTCTCATTCTTATTCTCCAGAATTTTCCAAACTTGAAAGTAATATAACTTCTGATTGGCTAAACCAAATTGTTTAGCCAATCAGAAGTTGTGTTATTGTCAAATTTAGAAAATCTTGGAGAAAAAAGACTAGGAATGTTGGTTGGTGAATACAGACCCTGATTACAAATCCATGGCCTTTATAGCATAAAAAAGCTAACACATTTGCACGTTCAAGTTTCGTTTTAATTAGTTTTGTCACGAAGCAGTTTTAGGTCGATAATAGGGAAATATTGATCAGCACGGCCCTTTACCGTACTGGCTAGTTTTAGACCAACTGAAAGAAAAAAAGACTATTAAACAGAGAAAAAAAGTGAGCATGGCAAACAAGGAGCAATTGTTTGTAATAAGAAGTTGCTTCTTTCCGAATTATTTTTCAGAGGCTTATATCTGCATCGGCGTATGTAGTCGTATAATAGTAAAATGTTAAATGAAGTATCCTTAAATATTTATTAAAGATATCGGCTCTCCAAGATCTTCAGGTGTTGATGGGTTTCCGTTACCCAGCCCAAGGCTTATCAGCAACCACATACATCGTCCAGGTGCAGTGAACAGAACTGACACTCAGGCCACAGTGATGGTCATGGCGTTCGGACAATTCTTTGACCATGATCTAATGTTCACACCGATGACAAAAGGTACGGTTTTGTGGTTTCTTTCTACGCAAAATGTTGGGAATTAAATAAGTTTTATGCGTATGCTGACATATTTCGCATCAGGTACGCCAAAGTAAGACGTACGCGACAATTAACTCCTTTTGTGCCAAAGATATACCCTCGAGATTCTTCGATGACTGAAAATACAATCCACCGAAACTCAAAAAAGAAATACAGTATAGATCCATTATCAGACTACACGATCTGTGCAGGCTGATCTAGATCTATGTTGTCGCAAAAGCCCCTATTTGCTACTAAGGGGCTAGAAGGATTTGAGCCACGCTCCGGCAAAAGGGGGCTAAATGCATATCTGTGATCCATTATACTAATCAAGCCATCACATAATCATGGAGCCATAATACCCACTTTTTTAATATCTGACTTAATCATGAGGTAGACTGGGCCTTGGGCATACAGAAAATTGACATGTAGCTAAAAGTTTCGGCCTAGGTCAGCCTGCGCGGACTGCGCAGGCTGACCTGGGTCGATACTTTTCGCAGATGCATTAAGTCCCCATTTCACAGAGCATATCTAATTTATTTATGACCAAGTTCCCACAATTTACATGTAAGTTAACCGTAATGTTGAGTTCGGAAACCATCGTGACGAAATGTTCGCAGAGGCAAATGGCATTGCTATTGTTACACTGACTGAACTTCGATTTGATTCTTTTTTTGTCATTGTAGATTCGAACGGTGAACCTATTTCATGTTGTACAGACGAGGCCAAGGCAACCAAAGGACCATTGTAAGTTTTTTTTTTGCAAGAAACTGTATAGGTGTATAAACACAATATACGTATGGTATTTATTATTTGCCCAGAAGCTGTATTCACAAAGCATTCTACATCTCGTTTTAATTCTAAATTTAGAAAGTAAAACTGTTTCTAATTGGCTGTACCACATAGTTTAACCATTCAGAAATTGTGTTCTTTTCCAATTTAAAATGGTTGGTGTTTGTGTCCCCATGGCAGTTTTATGTTTACAAAATAATTGCGTTGATAGAATTGAAAAACGAGAATTTGTGAAACTAGTAATTGTTACTATGCATGTTATCAACTTATTACACCTTGGATCAAAGTTGCCTGGTTATTATTATTAGAGCCATGCTCTGTGAAAAGGGGGCCTAATGCATCTGCAAAAAGGTAACGACCCAGGTCAGCCTGCAAAATCCGCGCAGGCTGACCTGGGCCGAAACGTATTGCTACTGGTCAAATTTCTGCATGTCAAAAGACCAGTCTACCAGATGATTTAGTCGGTTGTTAGACATAGTGGATTTTATGGATCCATACTTATAATAATGCCTTGGTTAGAACAATGCACCACGAAGATGTATTAAGCCTCTTTTTCACAGAGCATGGCTCATTATTGCTTTTTTGTCATCCGTTTTCCAGGACCCTTCGCCTTGCTGTAAGAGAAGGATTTCACATTTAGATATACTTTATTATTTTATCACATAACTATACCAGTTTTCGGTGTCATATCGCCATTTACACATTCTCATTTCTTATCAACTTTTGAGACAAGCTTTTTGTCTTGTCATTGGTCAAACCTAAGTTTCATTTCCAAGATATGGCCGACCTACGTTCTCCTGTGAATTCAGTTGTCAAACTTGATGCTTATTACCGAGCTCAGATTAATTCCACAGATAAGTTACAATTCCAAGAAGATCTACGTGCAAGATTCTTTTGATACATTTTTCAATCTTGATAAAAATATCGGTCAAAAATGTGGATCGGTTTCATTCAACAAATGCTTGCCTCATAAAATTGTTCAAGACTCATTTAATTAACTGTTATGTGTTGCTTTTTATAGAGAATCATGTGCACCTATAGATATACCGGAAGTTGATGAACATTTCACACCGAATTCATGTATGAACTTCTCAAGATCCGCACCATCGGTATGTGGAAGCTGCAGTCCTTGTAAGTCACGTGACATTCACTTTAAACTACACAAGGACCCCATACAAATATATTGTATGTTTATAGTCCAATGGCCGCGCTCTGATCTCCCAAAATTTAATAAATAAAAAATAGTTTATGATGTCAAGCCCCCTTGTGTGTTTCATATCATCTAATTTCTCCCGTCCGTTGACCACCTCAAGGTAGAGGATCACACGAAGACTTTCAAAGCCCATTTTTATTATTCTCTTATTCTCAAGTCGTTGTTGCAAAAGTTTCCAGGAGTACAATTGTCCTAATATACAAGAACAAAATAGGGGCTTGTAGGTCGGACTGTTTGTGACATTTTCACAATAGCGAGAGACATGTAAATAAATTTTGTGAGCGGTGTATATCAAGAGCATTCAGTATGCACGATACTAAGATTACGAGTATATGAGGAAAAAAAAAAAAAAAAAAGAGCATTGCATGCAGTTGCTTTAAGAAATAGATGGATTTTCAATGAAAATTCTAAGTAGAAGAAGGGGCATAACAATGAAATATTTGGATGGTTATCTGCCCCTGTCGTATGGTATCCCCTTTTGATACTTAACAACTAGTCCGAGTAAATATCTTCAGTAATAACAGCGGTAGTGTAAAATGTCAAACTTTTTGCATGACGATGCAGATGACGACAACATAGACAACAAGGTAATGGCAATACCTCGACGTTTTCTTTGAAAACAGCCAAGCTAAAAATTAAAATATCAAAAACAGATAGTTATATCATATATTGCCAAATGATAATGAGACAGGAAATCTTGAATACTTTGGTTGCAAGATTTAGTTTCTGTATGCAAATCGTTAATTTCTTGTTTCCATTTCAAGGTCAAAGAGAGCAAATCAACGGTATGACGTCATTCATAGACGGAAGTCAGGTGTATGGATCGTCAGTCAAACAGTGTAACGAACTCAGAGAATTTGCAAATGGTAAACGCAATATTTTCATGTCCAATGACAATAATTGACTTTTAAATTGACATATCAGTACGCCAATAGTAGTGATAGTACCTGGCAATTAGCCTTTATTGCTGTTTGCTGCTCTTCAGCTTTTTTGCACGCGGCGCCAGGTGTCCCATCTTGCCAATCGATGTCAAACCTCGTCCGCGTATAACCTTAACACTATGACCTCATCAATCAGCGTTTTCCGGTAAACAATCCATCAGTCACTGTCTGGTGAAGTATTTCCTCGACAATGATAGAGGTTTTTGTCCTCTATTTATTTCCGCCCCTTTCATTCCCTGTCATGTCTATGATGTAAGTTGACATAAACGCGCGTAGTAACATCTGACGCAACGTTATTGGCCTAAAAAAAGTTTGGATTTGATTTTGCAGAAATTGGTAAGCCTGTCGTCGGTCAAGGCAGATACCTGCTCCATCAGGGTCATCAAAACATCCAGTGTTCAGAGCGAAATGAATTGGATCGTTGTTAAACAAATGCCTAGGAAGATGGAAGAGCACGTCCATTTAAACTATCAAAACAAATATTCCAATTTCTCCTCGCTATATTAGCTTGTTGAGGAGAGAGTTCGGATAATGGGTTAAATCCTGGGTGAAAACAGAGATATCTCCGCATCAAGAAATGAAGAAAATACCATGACATTGTTATGCACTTGAGCTTTGGAAATCACAAACGTGCAAAATGAACACCTATCTAATTTCTGGATGCAATCCGCACAAACAATCTCCTCACATTGGCACTGGTTGATAAAGTAACTCTTTTTTATCGTTATAAAAAATATCACATCTCTTACCCCATAGATTTTCGAAGTTGGAAGACGACATGTTTATACAACTCATCAATGTCAGTGAACGTTGCTTTATATTTTGATGACCCTGATGGAGCAGGTCTCTGCCTTGACCGACGACAGGCTTACCAATTTTTGCAAAATAAAATTCGGAAAACGCTGAGTGATGAGGTCACGTTGTTAAGATTATATGTGGACGAGGTTTGACATTGATTGATAAGGGCGAATACCTGGCGCCACATACAAAAAAAAAAAAGCTGAAGAACAGCAAACAGCAACAAAGGGTAATTGCCAGGCAGCATCACTACTGTCACCGTATGCATGTATGTCAGCGAGCGAGTAGCAGACGATATAATGTTACAAGAGTAGAATCGGTGTGATAATAGGGCAGAAGACAAGTCTCCTCTCTCCCAAAAATCGAGTGCAAGATGTTTTATACCGTGTTTAAACTGGTTCAATCATCACATATCGAGGACTCACTCCACCTTTTCCTCATTCTCTTTTTGCCCTCTTATTCTCTTTTTCCTCCCCTCCTTCCCTTCCTCTAGCGACGACGGCGGCGGCGGTTACAGCGAAGGCGGTGGTGGTGGCGGCGGCGCTCCCAAATACGATTCTGGAGCTCCCAAATGCCCTTCCTGAGCTCCCTGCGATTCCAGGAGATCTAGCGATCTGGGTTGCTCTAAATTGCCTGTCTAGTGCTCCAATTTTGAAACAGGGCCCTAGTAGTACAATCGGTAACGTACAGGAAGGAGTGAGCCCTCGATATGTAATGATGGAATCAGTCTGAACACGGTGTAAAACATCTTACATCCGATTTTTGCTAAGAGAGAGAGAGAGAGAGAGAGGGATTTCAGCTTTTTCAAGTTGTATTTTTAAGCACAAAAATGTATGTAAATGGGTAAATAGAAGAATAGAACATAAAATATTTCGCGAACACTACTCATAATTGTGTTTTGAAATTGGTTTGTCTATTTGAAGGATTTTTGAAAACCACCACGACAGTTCAAGGTCACCATATTTTGTTGCCAAGAGACCCAGAGACCAAAATGTGTACACTGTCCGATACGTCCCAGTTTTGTTTTCAAGCCGGTAGGTATTGGGCTTATAATTACATTTTCCTTTGGGGTTATACAAGTAAATGGACAATTTAATCAAATCAGTAAAGCAGCTTACAAACAAAATACCACTTCTTGCCTTTTTTTTTTTTTTTTGGTAAAAAATGGTATTTGGTATGGTAATATCATCAAGATGAGCCAGATATGTCTTAGTGAGAAAATGAAACACATTGCATACGAAAACTTGTTGTCTAGGTGACTCCAACCGATTTGTTACTCTAGGTAAAATTAACAAAGCGAAACAATTTATGCCCCTGATGTCATGCTTCGAAGAGGGTTTTGCTGCAAGACGCAAAATGTTGTCCGCAAAAGGTAATTAGATGAGATAATCGGGTACAGATCTATTTTGTTTTGACACAAGGACAAGGACAGCCATTACGAGGAAAAATACATGATTATGCTACATATGAGCCATGCTCTGGCAAAAAGGGGATTTAATGCATTTCTGTGATCATTTATACCAAGCAAGTCATTTCATTATTGTGGATCAATTAAATCCATTTTGTTTAACAACCGGCAGAATCCTGCGGTAGAATGGTCCCTTGGCATACAGAAAATTTACCAAAAACAAAAAAATTCGACCCATGTCAGCATGCGCACTTCGCAGGCTGGTTTGATACTTTTTGCAGACGCGATAAGATCCCTCTTCACAGAGCACGGCTCATATGTTTTTGTCAGCTTTCCTTCCCATATAGTTCTTATTTTTAGATGATGCCGAGCCCCGGTAGCTCTGTCGGTAGCGTACAGGAATTGAGCACGGGGGTCGATGATTCGCTCCCCGGCTCGGCCAATTTCTTTCCGAGGACTGATGAAAGTAATTGCGACAGGATTCATGCCACTCACAGCTGACCATTGTTTGGACGACGGTTATGTGGGAAAGCAGCCAGTGGCTGGGAAAGAATATTGTGCATAGTTCTGGTAAAAGAAACTCCAGGAAAGCATGGATAGGTGCACTAGCCGTCGTGATATGACTAAATAACGTTGAAAACGGGTTAAACACAGTACAATACTGTAAATCAATCAATACTGTGAGATGGTTGCACTCGACGTGAATCTAGGTGTATTGCACATGTACCAACGAAACATTGCTGCAAATGTTGAAATAAAACTGCCTTCACATATTCTTTAAGGAGACTCAAGAGTAAACGTTGTGCCTAATCTGTCTTCCCTACACACCATGTTTGTTAGAGAACATAACCGGATAGCCGAACAACTAGCACGTATTAATCCGCACTGGGATGATGAACTACTTTTTCAAGAATCACGAAAGATCTCTATAGCACAAATGCAGCACATTGTATATAACGAATACCTACCACTAATTTTGGGAGATGACACAATGCGCAAGTACGGACTAAAAGTAGGCTATGCAGCTTACAGTGACGTTTACGATAGCTCCGTGGACCCTAGGATCTCTTCGAGCTTTAGCGCAGCCAGCTTCCGGTTCGGCCATTCTACAGTGCCCAATAACCAGAAAGCTATGGACCGAGGTTACAAAGTCCAGGAAGTAGTTCCAATAGAAAAGACCTACAACAACCCGAACATGTCATTTTCCTACTGTAATGGTATTACACGTTGGCTTGTAAATGAAAATGCAGTGATGACCGATGGGTGAGTGTGGCGTTCTTGTCCCTGCTAGAGTGAAAGAAACTTCATGGACATCTTCTTTATTACAAAAAGACCCGATCTTTGCATTCTTAAGACCATTTTAGCCAAATATTTCACAAAATATCAGAAAAAGAACTACGATCAGACTTTATGTTCCGTGCTGTCCCATCTTGATCTGGGCTGTCCGAAAAAGGGCATTCGCTGTCGTTCTCAGCTATTCAAACGGAAGCACAGCTTGATATTTTGAAAGCATGCTCATACTAAAATGTACAAGGCGCAACAGACAACTTCCTCTCACATAATGTTCCCACACTGTATGTCAGAATACACCAAGATCTCGCCGTGACGTTCAGTCTCACTTTGACAGTTTTTACGAAACAACCGATCAACGGACCTCATATTGTAGAACGGCTCTCCACAACCAACACCCTAAAACCAGTTATTTTCTTAGTTCGTCAATATACAGACATGAATCTATCCGAGGTTCCTGTTTCCTTAAGGTGATTATAAGGGAGATTTAGCTTTCAGTTTTTGCAGCATTTTGACAAAAGCAACGATTTGCTTCTGACAAGAAAGAAAAGTTGAAGCCATATCCCGTCGATTTGTAATGTTTACTGTCATGGAAGTTTATTCCGGCGAGTTCTTTGGTACTTAAAAGTGATTAACCCTTTCCCAAACAATGAATTTTAGACTGGTCCAAATTGAAAGAGTTTGCAGACGACAATTTTAAATTTGATGAAAATGACAAAAAGTTCTCCAAAAGGGTAGAAAACACTGTGGGAAAAGGAGAAATTGCTCGTTACGAGCAATTTCTCCTTTTCCCACAGTGGTTTCAA
Source organism: Tridacna gigas (assembly GCA_945859785.2). Taxonomy (NCBI): domain Eukaryota; kingdom Metazoa; phylum Mollusca; class Bivalvia; order Cardiida; family Cardiidae; genus Tridacna; species Tridacna gigas. The sequence continues at coordinate 45,551,081 of OX244034.2, read as the reverse complement.
AAGACTTGTACTGCAGACACGTGAAAACCAGGGCTTGTTTGGGAAAGGATTAAATGAATGGAACCATTATAGAAAGGTGGAGTGTGTAATGACAATCAGAATGCACATCTTCAACAGGTGATCTTGGTCTGCACATTCCGCTAAATGAATCTATGGTAAAAGAGTAAGAATACTCAAGCTTGCGAATCGCATAATATTATAAACGAGCAATGCTCTGTGAAAAGGGAGCTTAATGCATTTGCAAAAAAGTATCGACTCAGGTCAGCCTGCGTAGTCCGTGCAGGCTGACCAGGGTCAAAACTTTTGTTATTTGTTAATATTCTGAATTTCCAAGGACAAGTCTATCTCATGATTCAGTTAGTCGTTAGACAAAATGAATTTTAAGGATAAAGAATTATGCGACGACTTGCTTGGTATAATGCATTACGGGGAAGCATTAAGCACCCTTTTCACAGAGCGTGGCTCAAATGTTGTCTCCTTGTAGGGCATCATTTCGAGGTAAGCTAGACTATATAGTGAACCTTTGATCCTTTACGGTTTACGACAGAGGGTTGTTCGAAAAGTATACTGAAAAGTGTCACAACGTTTTTTGAATTATAAAGATGTTCGAATATGACACTTTAGTATGTTATTCTATACATATACTACACAAGTGAAAAAACTACGTTAATTGCTCCTGGTTCCAAAATGTTGGAACTTTGCCTGATTTTACTATTGTCGTGTGGTGAGAGTAAGCTAAGCTTTACTATTTTATTGTAAAAAAACGTATATAGACATCTTTATCAATGTTTACATGAGAAGTTGTATCCTACTAGGTATGACACTTTTCCAGATATTTTTCGGATAATCATCTTATAGTTTCATTTTGTTTTCGACCAGATTCCTTGGGCATGGTGTCAGAAACATGTTATTTCATAATATCCATCACCACAACAGAAGTTTCGATCTCGCAGCCCTGAACATACAGCGAGGCAGAGATCATGGTTTAGCGCCCTATAACTACTGGCGCCATTTTTGCAAGCTGCCTGTCGTTAAACCACGTGATTTCAACCGAACCGGAAGTTCGATGGGCGATTTCATAGCTTCTGTTGCAGACAGCTTTAGAAAGGTTTACAGGTAGAGAGTTCAAATATTGTTACTGCTTTACTGAAATCAGATTGGCTTGTCTTTTTTACACATGTCGGTGTGTGGCCAAGAAGTAAGAGAAGCCTATAGACTACGCACACCAACTTGAGACAAAGAAAGAAAGAAAAAACACATGAGCCATGCTCTGGCAAAAGGGGGCTTAATGCATTACCTTGATGCATTGTACCAATCAAGCGATCACATAATTATGGATCCAAAATAGCCTCTTTTTTTTTTTTAAAACAACCGATTAAATCATGATGTAGACTGGTCCATAGTCATACAGAAAATTGACCAATAGCGAAAAATTTCGGCCCAGGTCAGCCTGCGCGGACTGCGCAGGCTGATCTGGCCGATACTTCTCGCAGTCGCATTAAGCCCCCTTTTCACATAGCATGGCTCACATAAAACTCTACGTATGATGAGAATCTTAAACTCCACAGTGACATTCACAATTTTAGAAAAATTGAACAAAAGAAAAAACCAATTAAGGACATGGGCATAGCCAGGAACGCGGTAAAGATTAAGCCCATGACTAAGGCCGGGGTCGGGATTCCACGTTTTGGGGTATTTCATTTTTTTATTTTTTCCTTGAAAATTGCAAAAATTGATGTTGAGGCTAGGGCTTCGCTTCAAGGCTCCTGCCTTACTTTAACCCTTATCCTGCTAAATCAGTAAAAAAAAAAAAAAAAACCAATAGTAAAAAGCCGAATAATGGTATTTCAAACTTATTTTTTGTAGAAAAAATATCTTCTTATCGGACAGTGTAGATTCAAGATCAGACTGCACGTTCTGTGCAGTCTGATCTTGATCTACATTGTCCGCAAAAGGTCATTGAGTCGGTCGCGCTTAGCAGCTTAAGGGTTAAGCCTAACGTAAAAGAAACAATAGCTCCCTCAAGGGTATGTTTTCAAAAGTCGCCATCAACACTCAACCATTTTCTTTTAATCAAACAGACACCCGGACGACATAGATTTATTTTCTGGCGCAATGAGGGAAATTCGACTATACAATGCTCAGGTTGGACCTACTTTCGGCTGTTTGATCGGCAAAGAATTCCAAAGGCTGAAAACCGGGGACCGATTTTACTATGAAAATCCACCGAGACCGGGACTACCTTTTGTAGGGTTCAAAGAAGGTATATCTGTTTTTGTTTGTTTTTTTTGAAATCATAGATTTTGCAATCCCCGTACAGGCTTTTAATTTACAAGTGCATATATTCTGATTGTAAACACAAAATTACACCAAAATCCGTCTCATCATAACATCTCTGTACACAAAATCAAATTCCAAAGGCTGAAAACCGGAGACCGATTTTACTATGAAAATCCACCGAGAGCGGGACTACCTTTTATAGGGTTCAAAGAAGGTATATCTGTTTTTTTTGTTTGTTTGTTTTTGAAATCATAGATTTTGCAATCTCCGTACAGGCTTTTCATTTGCAAGTGCATATATTCTGATTGTAAACACAAAATTACACCAAAATGAGTCTCATAATAACATCCCTGTACACAAAATCAAACAACAGGGGACGCTCACGCGGCGCACGCTAGTGACGTCAACGACACCATTGTCGTTTAAGTCATATCTGAGAACTTCAAGAAAGCATGGATAGATACAATGGCCGCCGCTACATAACCGAAATATTGTTGAAAACGGTGTTAAACATCATCAAAATAAATTAATATATAATTGATCAATTAAACCAACATCGACCTAGTTTAGCTAGCCTACAAACCAGTTCATTTTTACTGAACATACTCCCATTTCAGACGGTCTTAACGCCGCTTCCATCAGTATTCCAGTCAAATCACGGCAACAGTTCCCTTTTCCACGTCTTTCCTTGGTATCCCCATTACTATATGAGACATGCTATAACAAAAGGGGGGTTAATTCATCTCCGCCATGCATGATAGTATGTAACTCATCACACAAGTATGGATTCTCATGAGGTGCACTGATCCTTTGACATGCAGAAAATTGACCAAAAGCAAAAAGTATCGACCCAGGTCAGCCTTCGCGGACTGCGCAGGCTGACCTGGTTCGATACTTTTTGCGATGCATTAAGCCCCCTTTTCACAGTGCATGGCTCATATAGGGTCGTCTTTAGCAGTTCCACGCCCAAAGACAGTCCCGAGCAATCAACGACATAGTCGAGGATCCAACACAACTCTTCAGGTTATAAAAGCATCGCACTTATCAGCATTTTTTCCTTTTTTCCCAGAATGTTTTCAAGCCTTTCACGGAAAATACCCGTCAACTTAGCCGATCTTGATTTTGTCTGCAAATATTTTTCGAGAAGGACGAGCGTACTATTTTTTCCTTTGGTAAATAGTTATTGCCCACATCATTTAACCTGACAAAGGTCAACATCATTTACATAAATTAAAATTCTATTTTTACCCTCGGCATCGTACTGGGGTGCCTCCGGAGTATGTTCCGAATGGTCACGGAAATACTTCGTACGGTATGCGCGAATTAAATTGCTAACCTGGTATATAAGTACCTAACAGAGAACCACCTCAAGTCTTCCGTAAATTAAGTGAATGAGAACTAAACTTCCCGAATAAAAGTTTAGTTACATGCCTAGTTATATACTCATCATAAAGGCCAGGATCAGCTTAGATGAAGTAGGCAATACGACTGATGGAAAGATAAAAAAAAATATGTACTTATAATCGCAAATACGCGTAACCCTTTCTTTCATTATATTACAATTTAGATCAGTTACTCTCCATCAAGAAAATCAAGTTGTCAAAGATAGTATGTGAGACTATGAACGTGCCAATAATACAACCAGATGTATTCAGACCCTCTAACAAAGACAGGTAACTCTGTGTGTGTGTGTGTGTGTTTATCATAAATGAGTTTAAAGCCCAAATAGCGGCCAAAAGTAAACAAAGCGGGTGTTATAATGTCTTTTAATTTAAATCATACCGTTTAAAAGTAAGAACATTACTGTGAGGATGACAATATGTTATCGTACGTTCGGTCCAAGTACTAGTCACCTGCAGAAAAATGAATTTTAATATCAGGTAAAAAGTACACAAAAGATAGAGTGACCTGGCAACTTTTGACCTACTTTCATTTTCCTACCAGCAGCTAACACTTGAAACGACTGTACAACGACATATTGTCACCTTTACAATAATTTCCATACTTTTAAATGGTTTGATTTAAATTCAAGTGCATTTTAACATCCTTTTTGTTTACTTTGGGCCGCTATTGGGGCTTTAATTGAGAGTGTCTTTGTTTATCGCATCATTGTACAAGCCTTGATCCTGTGGAAGATATAGAGGATATTTGCTGCGCCACTCGTGAAAATATTACCGATGATGTTCACTCGATAAAATAAATTTTGATCTTTCACCGAAAAAAAAATCTATTTATTTCATGCTTTTAACCCGCTTTTTTGTTGGGACTATCATCAAAATCCAGTACAGTTATTTTCGGTAATTCCTCGTGGCGTACCCCTTTAACAATGCATTACAATATTGCATTAAGCGCGGAGAAATACAGGGTAAATTACGTCATATTTTCCTCTATTTGAATGGCACGGGCTGTTCACCTAGGTAACTTTTGCTCCAGAACTACCTTTTCCAAGTTCAATTGAAGAGTTAGAAAATATCAAATCGGTATTTTTCACTGGTCATAGCCATGAAAAATCAAAAACATAATTCACCATTATTTCTCGATAAACTACCAAAAAGCATGAAAAAAAGCAAAACATTCCTACAGGTTACTATATTACTATATTATACTTAAGAAACAAGCACAGCCATGTGATATTTTTTTTGATGAACAAATTCAATATAAATTTGCGTCATCAAGACTGTCACACAATAATACTAGTATGCTGTAGATCCGTACCCCCTCCCGAAAGCGCCTAACGTTATTCCCTCTAATTTGAGGGGGGGGGGGGAGGGTGTTTTAGGGGGTGGGCGTTAGGTGTTCTCCGACCGTAGCTCAGTGGTTAAGGCGTTGGATTTGTTATCAGGGGATCAGTGGCAACGGCCACGTGAAGGTGTCTTTGTGCAAGACAAGATCCTATATTAGTACTAGTGATACTAAGGAAAAGCGTGAAAACAAGAGAGCAGTAGCCGCGATATCACTAAAGTATTATTAAAAGCCGAGCAAAACTCTTTAATTCAAACAAAGCAGTCTACATATTTTACGGAACATACCTTGCTGGATTTACATTGCCTCAATCCTTATGCTGCTAAATAAGTTAAATAAAACTTTCTAGCCGATAGTAAATATCCAAATGTTGCTCTTTTAAAGTTACTTTTGGGACAAAGACAAAAAAGTCCTTATCGGACAGAGTAGATCCAAGATCAGACTGCACGTTCTGTGCAGTCTGATCTTGATCTACACTGTCCGCAAAAGGTCAACGAGTCTCCCTGAGCAGCCTAAGGGTTAAGAAACCCAGATTTCAGCAAAATTATTGACATTTAATCGGAATCGGGGAGCGGACATTTAATCAGAATCGGGGACCAAGATCATAATTGCAGTCTTATCTTTGTCTACACTCATCGCAAAATACACCCACCAATGCATATAACTGGAAAAGATAATGCTATTGTGTTTCTGTTTTCCCTTTCAGTAATCCAATGGCTGGATGCAGTGATCTCCCTTCCTTGGACCTTAGTTTGTGGAGAGACAACCGATAATCGCGATTATAAAATGTCAAAGAGTTCGTACATTTTAAAATGGACAAAAAATATGAGTTTTGCACTGAATCGTTTACCAAGTGGTTCCGGTTTTTTTTATTGTTGTATAATTATAAATTTCCCAGCACAAATACATGCGTGGCATGCGGATAAAACATCACACACGACAAAACATCCTTATCTTCAGTGTCAAATACGATTCCAAATATAGTATGATCACGTAGCCCGCGTGCAGAATGCGTATATATTGAATTGCGATTTGATTGGTCAAAATGTTACGCTATAATATTCCTTCGCAATTCATAAAAACGAAGTAACTGAGCACTAAACCAGTATTTTTTTCTATTTTGTTTACTGTTTTCAAATAAAGCTGTCAATAATTGCAATCTTTTGTTGCTGAAAGCTGTAGGTATATACGACTTGCACAGCGGTAGACAGTTCAACCATGCTATTAAAATGGATCCCACGCAGGTAACTTTTGATCACGGGTGAGACCCCCCAAAAAAACCCTCGGTGCTAGGTCCGGACTGCAGGGCGGGTGGTACAACAACTGAAAGCCCATCTGTTTCACAACTGCCTGTGTAGCAGCTGCTCTGTGAGAGGAAGCGTTGTCATGGTGAAATTTCATGGTAAATGTTCAGCTCTCTTTTTCCCCATAGCCTTCAAGATATCTGAAAATATCAAGACGGCCTCTAAGAACAGGGCAATGTGGAGTTATTTTCGGATAACTCTAACAATTTTGTAAAAAAAAATATATAGATGAAGAGTTATGAGTAAAATTCCAATAAACCCACATTTGTATAATAGGCTGTATTGATCTTTTGTCCAGATGGTACAGCACAGGCCAGGATCAAAGAACATCTGCTTTTTGGCGGACTGACCTAGCTTGAATTTTGAACACGGAGACCCAGGGTTTTTTCCACATAGTTGACTGTGATTTTGTCTGTGGCATATACATACTGATCTAGGTTTTTTTGTCAATAGTTACAATCCTTTCCACAATGTCATCTTCTCTGCTACATCTCTGCAACTTCTATTCACAAGATATAGAGAAACTGGCCTCTACAAGAATATATAAATACAGCTTAGCTGGCAACTTACGGTTATCTGCATCTAGTATTCAGAACTTCTGCCCGGCCAGTCTGTAAAACGCGATGTCAGCAAACGGTTTCTCTCGGGGAATTGTTCAGCTCACAAAATAGGTCTGTTCATGTAGGTATCGTCAAGTACCCCGAATCTGGTTTGGTTCAAGCCCAGTTAACGCCTGCGCATGGGTAGGATGGGCAGCTGGATCCTTATTGGTTGTTGCTTGGCTTTGTATTGTCAACAACTCTTCGCCAGGACTCGGGCATTTTCCGGAACCCGAACTGTTACGAAAACTAATTATACTACACTACTCCTAGCTGTTTCTGCTCCGTAGTATATTAAACATTTTGGGAATCTGTCTGGCAAAAATACGTAGCATATTAGGTTGGTCATGAATAATTTTGAACACAGTTCCATAACTTAAGTTTGTTCTACTCAGAATGTCGCAGATGGTAATGCCTCTGTCTTTTTCCGGCAACACCTTGATAGCGTCGACATCAGATGACGTTAGTTATTGGACATCCGCTGCACTCGTCAGCGGTACAGTAATGCTCTCCCGACCCTCCCGAAACCGTTCATACCATTTGTAGACCGTACGGTAGATTCACCGAATGTATTTCTAAACATTTCAGTAGTTTTCACCTTAGAACTTCCATTTTTAATACAAAATTTTATGTCTGTGCACTGCTCGATGTTCATTTTAGCGTCAATTGGAATCGATCCTTCTGTTTGTTTACTTGTCTGACGCTATTAATTGTCCACAATGGTGATATATTCTGTCATGTAAAAGCAATATAATACAAAAGTGTAACAAGTATAAGTAGCGAAAGTAAATTGACCTTTAACCCTTACGCTGCTACGCGCCACTCATTGACCTTTTGCGGACAGCGTAGATCAAGATCAGACTGCACAGAACGTGGAGTCTAATCTTGGGTGTACACTGTCCGACAAGAAGACATCGTTCCTCCAAAAATACCTTCGAAATAGGAAATTTTGGGTTTATACTATCAGTTTGAAAAGTTCATTTCTTTTATTTAGCAGGGTAAGGGTTAATAGCAAGCTTAACCTTAACCCTGTCAGTGCGTTAGATGGAAATAGAGGCTTCTATGAACGGTAAAGATCAAGATCAAACTGCACAGAACGTGCAGATCAAGATCTTTCTGAGTGTCTCTGGGATGTATCTTCAGTCGTCTATAAAGTTCGAGTTTATATATTTGGCGGTGAAAGCGATAACCTGTAGCGTATAGTCGCTACGATATTTGGCCGTGAAAAAGATAACCTGTAGCGTGTTGTCACTACAATATTTGGTCGTGAAAGGAATAACCTGTGGCGTCTTTTCACCACGATATTTGGCCGTGAAAGAGTTAACCTGTAGCGTGTTTTCACTACGATATTTGGCCATGAAAGAGTCAACCTGTAGCGTGCTTTCACCTCGATATTTGGCCGTGAAAGAGTTTACGTGCGTGTTATCACTACGATATTTGGTCTTGAAAGAGTTAACCTGTAGCGTGTTATCACTACGATATCTAACTGTGAAAGAGATAACCTGTAGCGTGTTGCCAATACGATATTTGGCCGTGAAAAAGATAACATGTAGCGTGTTGTCACTACGATATTTGGCCGTGAAAGAGTCAACTTGCGTGTGTTCACTATGATATTTGGCCGTGAAAGAGAAAATCTGTTGCGTGTTATCACTACGATATTTGGCCGTGAAAAAAATAACCTGTAGTGTGTTGTCACTACGATATTTGGCCGTGAAAGAGTCAACGTGCGTGTTGTCACTATGATATTTGGCCGTGAAAGAGAAAATCTGTTGCGTGTTATCACTACGATATTTGCCCGTGAAATAGTTAACATGCAGCGTGTTTTCACCACGATATTTGGCCGTGAAAGAGTTAACTTGTAGCGTGTTATCACTACGATATTTGGCAGTGAAAGAGTTAACCTGTAGATTGTTGTCACCACGATTTTCGCCCGTATGTGCCTTTTACGCACATTATTCAGAGCGAACAGTTTTGGCTTTGACCTAAACTGTATGACAGAGAGAGAGAGAGAGAGAGGGGGAGAGAGAGAGAGAGAGAGAGAGACAGACAGAGACATGGATAGACAGAGAGACAGAGACACAGACCGAGACAGAGAGGCAGTGTTTGGTGGTATGTGTTTTACAATCCTCACACTAAGAATAAACAGTCACTACGTCCCAACTTCATTTCTCTTTGCCGAAATCTAGTTGTTGAGTAGATTAACCCTTATCCTGCTAAATAAGTGAAATGAAATATTCCAGCATATAGTAAAAGAACTCAAATATTGCAAATTGCAGTTTCAAAGTTATTTTCTGGGGAAAAAATATCATATCCCCTTATCGGACAGAGTAGATCCAAGATCAGACTGCAGGTTTTGTGCAGTCTGATCTTGATCTACACTGGCAGCAAACGCGGTCGGAGTCGCGCTAAGCAGTCTGAGGGTTAAAAGAAGTGCCAACAGACAAACAAAACAAAACTGAAATAAGCAAATTTTGAAAACGTGATGCAATTGGCATATACAGGTTCCGGAAACATTAATTAATTTTCCCATAATCCTTCAAAGCCACTCTAACTACTCCCATAAAACTGGTTTTAATGAACGTTAAGCAAAATTAACTATCGTCTGCTTTGAGAGGAATCTATCAGACGTCAATTATTTCATTAATTTTTTTTTTGTAATAATTCTTTGAAGGAAAAATTGTATATTACTTGTAGGAGCATACCAGGTCTGTAAAATTCTGATTGCTGAAGAATGATTTACTCTTTCACCGCCAAATGAATGAGCCACGCTCTGGCAAAAGGGGGCTTAATACATCTCCGTAATGCATGATACCCAGCAAGTCATTACAGTATTATGGATCCATAAAATCCATTTTGTCAACTGAATCATGAGGCACGCCGGTCCGTTGACATTCAGAAAATAAAATTGATCTGTAGCAGAAAGTTTCGTCCCAGGACAGCCTGCGCGGACTGGGCTGGCTGACCTGGATCGATACTTTTTGACAGATGCAGTAAGCCCCCTTTTCACAGAGCATGGCTGACATGGATTCCATGTTTCTGTGGGGTCTAAATTTATTTGAAACTGACGACAATTTTTAGAGTTAAGCATCAGGTAGCGGACGGTGTGGATCCAAGGTCAGACTACAGGCAAGGATTTCGTATTAGGATATTTAAATTGTATGAAGATCTCTAGAATTGTCGAAAAGAAGCAATACAGTAACAGATACAATGTACATCGATTTGTAATGAATTATAAACCTGTTATAAGCAATCGTAAGCATTCGGGAAACCTCGGGTGATCCGTGATCAAGTTAGATTACTTACGAATTCGGCCGAATTGTGACGAGTGCAATCGTAAGCATTTAGCAGGCGCTTGGAAATTTGGGATGATAGCAGGGGCGCTTGGCGATTGGGAATGTTCATTTTTTTTTCTGGATTACTGACTGGTTATGGTTTGGAGTAATCAATTTTGTTAGATCCATCCCTTTTCGAAGTTAGAGTGGAGTCGGGCTGACTCTAACGACCCCTCATGCTCCTTGTCTACTTGCCATGAATACAGGAAAATGAAACTATGCAGCATTTATGGGCAGATGGCCTCTATTTCAGCGTTTTTTTTCTTTTCACGTAAAGGCTTTTTTGCAAAATTGATTTTGAACCCCGAGCATCCAGGCTTCCGCTCGGCAACGCGACAGTTTGTTTGTTTTTTCCATGGAATTAGAAACTTACCAGTTGGTCCATTCTTTATCAAAATATCTGAGCCGCGCCCTGGCAAAAAATAGCTTAATGCATCTTCTTAATGCATTATACCGTGAACAGGCTATTTCTGAGTACAAGCGAAGGAAATCGGACACGATTTAAAAAAAAAATCAAAGGACTGAAAGTCCTGAAAAACGGATTTGTGGGACAGTATTTAGTTTTGGCATGGGCTATGGAGTAAGGAAAAATAAAATATTCATTACATGTAATGCATGAACCAGGGCTCCAGACAGAGGGAGTGATTTTGATTTTCAGATTGAAAATATTACTCATTCTACACTAAACCCTATGTTATGGTACTCATACTCATTAGAATCGTCTCATTGAGACGTTTCTAATGTGTACCCACAACATAGGGTTTGGAAGAGAAATAAAGGATTAGAATACCATCACTCAATATAATCTGGAGCTCTGTATCTATATGTCACTACTTAATGGAGTTAGGATTGGCAAGGAAAGTCAAAGTTGTTCTGTCATATGGGACGCACAGTAACTGTTATTTAATGAGAATTAAATGAACTTATTAAGAAGAAGCAATTTGATCAACCAATCTTATTAGGTTTTCTGCTGGTATAAGATTTAGAACTGTATGTACACGTGTAGGACTGTATATACGGTAGTGACAAAAACAAGGTTGGAGTGTACTAGCTAAAACTGAAAGTAGAATGAGTAGAGCGCAAGCGTGCATATGACAGTACTTGGTTCAGGTCAAACCAATTTTGTAGTAGAGACAAGCTATTCAAAACTGACAGTGAGCGCATGCGTCGTTACCCATGATGTATTTGTTTCCGGCCTATTCGATCACAATAGGCGGATTTGCTATACAAATACGCTTATTAGACAACTTTTTCGAATGGATAGGAAAGCAAATACCAAAAAAGCAATTCTACCAGCTTTATTGATAACAAATAAAAAATGATAATGTCATTTGGGTAACAAAATCGGCACATGATAAACCAACCAACGCACTTGACTATTTGTCTTTACTTCTGTTGTATGTACATGTATTTTACCTCCTATTCCTTAACGCTTTCGCTGCCAACCAAATGAAAACTGACGTTTTGATCGAGGTGTAACAGTGGATTTTCACTGCAACTGAAGATAGTTTGGTAATAGTTTAGTATCAAATAGCGGACGGTGTAGATCTAAGATTAGACTGCACGTTCGGTGCAGTCTGATCTTCATCCATTCCGTCAGCAAGAAAACTAAGTCGCCAGTTGTAGTGAAAGACTTACAACATTAAATCGAAATGATTGCCATAAATTACTTTTGCAGACACTGCGAGACATAGATATTGGATCTTCCGATGTTTTTGTAAAATACGCTAGGTACCTCGACAAAAATAAAAAAAAAAAAACTGTTCGAAATCGCAACATCTTGGTCTATATGTCTGTTTTATTTGCCGGAAACTCCTTGCACAAACTTTCTTTTTTTCCTTGTCTAACAGACAATTTCTTTGTTATGATATTTAGACAAAAGAAGAAACAGAACTTGCAATCTTATCGTGGATCTACACTGTATCACATTGTCTGAGATACTTTGTCCTTTGAAACTTATTTAAATTTAATGGAGACATGTTCAAGTTAATGGATTTTAGTTCCATTAACTTGAACATGTCTTCATTAAATTTGTTTAATGACATAAAGGGTTTAACGCTATACAAAACAACAAAATTTTAGACTTGCTCAAATTTGAGAGTACCTGCAGACGACAGTTTGAAAGAAACTTAACCGATGGTATTTGACTTTGAACGGATAGAAAACATTGTGGGAAAAGAAAAAAAAAAGTGTTGGTAATCAGTATATTCTCCTTTTCCCTCGATTTTTTCAAAAGCCGTCTTCTTCTGCATTGTTTGGCAAAGGATCAAGGAGAAAGATGGGGATTTGAAGAGCTGAAACTTGCACTTTCATCCAACATAAAATGAAACCAAAATTTTTAAACCACATGAAATGGGCAGTATCATCATACAGAAACTTCTACTATATGTATATTGATACAGATTTAGATGTGTGCATATAATATGTACAGCGGTAGTGCAAGAAAACGTGAAGGGCTGTATTAACCCTTTACCAAACATTTCCATAGTTTTACGACTATGTAGAAGGCTTTTGAAAACATTGTGGAAAAAGGAGAAAATGCTGGGAACCAGCATTTTCTCCCTTTTCTACAATGTTTCCTCTCATGTCAGAGAGAAATATTTTTTGGGGCTACTTGAAATTTATCGAGTGGAAACGCTTCCAAGGTCGAGCCTAAACTTTCAGTCGTCTGGTAAAGAGATAAACTTATAGTGCCTTATTATATAAAGTTTCAATGACAACTTAGCTTGTGTCCTGCTCTTAAAACATACCTTAATGGAAAAAAAAAAAAAAACAATAACATTTGAGCCATGCTCTCTGAAAACGGGGCTTATTGCATCAGCAAAAAAGTATCGACTCAGATCAGACCGGGTAGTCTATGCAGGCTGACCTGGGCCGAAACTTTTTTCTGTTGGTCAAATTTCTGCCCGTCGAAGGACTGTTTACATCATGATTCAGTCGATGTTAGACACAATGGATTTTATGGATCCATAATTATGTGATGACTTGCTTGGTAACCAGCATCACGGACGTGCTTTAAACCCCCTTTTCCAGAGCACGGTTCATTTATACAATAAACTGCGACAGGAAACAAACAAACAAAACGTTCCTGTAGCAGTGTCCCTTTCCCTTTTGCCGTACAATCCCGTGTTTTAACGACCCTGACGAGTTGAGGGATTGTGAAGCCATTGTGGAAAAAGGGAAAGAATGCTAACAACCATCATTTTCTCTGTTTTCCAGAATGATTTTTTTGCCCGTTCAAAGCTAAGTTTTCTATTTGAGCAACATTTGGTTTGACGTCTGCAAACACTTTCAATTTGGACAAGTCTAGAATTTTGTCAGCTGGTAAAGTGTAAAATAACAATCAACGTCCTGGACAAAAACTGGAAGCTGATACGACACATAATTATGAGCCATGCTCTGTGAAAAGGGGGCTTAATACATCGGCAAAAAGCATCGACCCAAGTCAGCCTGCGCAGTCCGCGCAGGCTGACTTGGGTCGAAACGTTTTGCCATTGGTCAATATCCTGCATGCCAAAGAACCGGTCTATCCCCACAGGTCCAGCAGATTGTTAGGAAAAAAAAAAAAAAAAAACACGGATTTTATGGATCCAAAATTATGTGATGACTTGCTTGGTATAATGCATCACGGAAATGCATTAAACCCCCTTTGCCAAAGCAACGCTCATATATTGAAAGAAATAACAAGAAATTACTCAGTAGTTTTAAAGACTGATTGGTAATTGTTTAGTGTTTAATGCCGCCTTCATAACCTTTTTTCCAGTTATATCGCGGCGACCAGTGCACCTATCCATGCTTTCACGGAGTTTCTTTTTACCAGTGCTTCGCCCGATATCATTCGCACTGGCTGCTTTCCGACATAACCATGGTCGAAACAATGATTAGCAGCGAGAAACGAATAAACCCTGTTGCAATGACTATCATCAATCCTCGGACAGAAATATGCCGAGCTGGTGATTCGAACCAGCGACCCACAAGTCCTGTATGCTACCGACTGCGCTACCGGGGGCTCGGCAGAAATTATAAAGAATAAAAGGGGCAATTCATTAAGCAATGAAGTTTAAAGTAAGATAACAAACTTTGGTAAACAGGCACCAAGAAATTTATCAATATGCCACAATATTTTCACATTTATTTATGTACTTATTTATACATTTATGTCCTATATACAAGGAAATTTTCAAGGTGGCCTGCTAGCTATTGGTTCGGGGCAGATACGAAGTTAGATGAATATGAGCCGCGTTCTGGCCAAAGGGGGCTTAATGCACCTCCGTGATGTATGATACCAAGCAAGTTGCCATGTTATTATGGATCCACTGAATCCATTTTGTCGAACAACTGTCGAAATCATGAGGTAGACTGGTCCTTTGACATACAGAAAATTGACAACTAGCGAAAAGTTTCGGCCCAGGTCAGCCTGCGCAGACTGCGCAGGCTGACCTGGGTCGATACTTTTCGCAGATGCATTAAGCCCCCTTTTCATAAAGCACGGCTCATGTAATCAAGAATTATACTCAGCATTTTTAATTATAGCAACATTCATACATTTGAGCCATGTTCTCTGAAAAAACGGGATTTAATGCAAACGCATAACCAGCCTGTGCAATCCGCACAGGCTTACACGGGTCAAAACTTTTTGCTATGTGTAAAATATTCTGCATGTCCTAGAACTACCTCATGATTCAGTCGGTTGTTCGACAAAGATCGATTTTTCGATCCATAAAAATGTGATGACTTATTTCGCATAGAGCATCACGAAGATGTATTGAATCACTTTCTCCCAGAACGCCGCCCACTTGTTTCATCACAAAATTTACCCGCTATTCTAAATCCAGTTTTGGCATTTCCCTTCAAGATTTCAGGTACAAACCTCTTATGGGCAAAAGCGTTTTAACTTTAGGCCAATCAGACAGCCTTTTTTCCACGGTTGAAAATATGTCCATGTTCAAGATTCCTGGAGAACTGACCGTGGGTCCGAATTCATTAAAACTTCTAAAAATAATTCGAAGTATAAATTCCAAGATAAGCTATCTGATTTGTGAGACGTTCTGCCTCAACCAATCACATGGCTAGTCTTAAATTTTAGAATTAGACTTATTTTTGTAATTGATGGTGTACACGGCCCCTCATAAATCTGTTTACACATATCCTGTGCCTCGTCAAAAACAAATGAGTCATGCTCTGTGAAAAGGGGGCTTAATGCATCTGCAAAAAGTATCGACCCAGGGCAGCCTGCGCTATTAGTCAATTTTCTGTATGTTCAAAGACCATTCTACCTCATTATTGAGTCGGTTGTTAAAAAAAGGTGGCTATTATGGATCCATAACTATGTAAAGACTTTATTCGTATCATGGATCACGGAGATGCATTAAGCCCACTTTTGCCAGAGCATAACTAACTATATCACAACATCAAGATGATTTTAGCGCCCATAAACATGCACTGGCAAGTTTTTTCTTGGGAATGTAAAAAACGAGCAAAAAGACTACAAGCAAAGCATGGCTACAGAAGAAAAAAAAAAAAAGTGTAGGGTTGTGTTAACTTAAACCGTAAGCTGCTTAAACCAATAAAATCAACATATTTATTTAGATCTAATACTTTGAACTCAGAATATTGCAGTTCAAAAGCTGTCTTAGTTGGAAAAAATCCAACCGTAATGGACAGCATAGATCTAAGATCAGACTGAACATTTTATGCAGTCTGAGTTTGATCTACACGGTCCGCGAAAGCACATGAAGTAGCGTCTAAGAGCTGAAAGATATATTAAAAAAAAAAAAAAAAAAAAAAAAGCCATGCTCTGTAAAAAGGGAGTTTAATGCATCTGCAAACAGTATCGACCCAGGCCAGCCTGCGCAATACGCGCAGACTGACCCGTGTCTTTTTGCTATTTATCAATTGTCTGCATGTCAAAGGACCACTGTACCTCATGATTTAGTCGGTTGTAATACAAAATGGATTTTATGGACCCATAGTTGATGTGATGACTTGCTTGGTATCATACATTATGGAGATGCATTAAGCCCCCTTTTGCCAGAGCGTGGCTCAAATAGTTTCATTTCAGCAGCATTTTCTTCTTTCTCCGTAACGGTTTGGACGGTATTTTACGCCACTTTCAAAGGTATTAAGTTATATAGCTACGACACCAAATAGTATTTCAGCAGTAATTGACTTGAGTTCAGCAGTTCAGTCCCGACGGATACTCTATCGAGGCCATTGCCAAGCCATAATCTCCGGATTGGTCATCCAGACCCTTCACCATTGAGCTACAGACAACCGTTTCTCCGACATGAACAAAAAAAAAAATACTTACTAATATCGAGGGTTTTCTCGATGCAAAATATTTTTAAATCGGACCAAACGAAACAAAAGATTAATAAGGGGAGGTAATAAGAATGTGTCGTGGTCAGGACTATTGGCTGGTGAAAGTAAGCTGAACATAAAGAGTTTTTGGATACAAACGGCCAAAAATAGCCGGTCTGGCATGATGGCTTTTTCTGCGACACAGCTTGGCGCTTTGGCTCTGCGTAAATGATAAACAAAAGTCTATGAGGGATGTTCGCGAAGTAGTCGGAAAAAGCGTCATGACTTTCTTAAAAACACTATATTACAAACAAAATTTCGACCAAAGATACTGAATATTTTACATGATTCAGTGGAAAAGATTAGCAAAAGTAATCCCGTGCTAATTCCCGAGAAACGTCAGGTAACAGTGGGTGGGGTAAACAAACCCGTAAAGGAATTACATATCTGCTTAAAATGTTACCTGATGTTACTAATGTGATCCGGAAATCTGCACTGGTGCATGTGTGTTAAGATTCTCCATTGTATGTATAATTTATGCTATAAAAAAGCAAATGGCGGTATTTCTGGCAGAAATTTTCTGCACCCGCTTGTATTATTATGAAAGTTAAACTCTTTTCCTGTTACACTCACTTTTCGAACACCACTCGTATACGCTTGGCACTTATATCAGTGCCCTTTGGGCCAGTATTCGCAAACCATTCCAAACTGCATCCTTTGTTTTAGTCTTCATTGAGAAAGTGACGCAATTTCTGATTGGCTAAACCACTTGGTTTAGCCAGTCAGAAATTGCGTTACTTTGAAATATAGAAAATTCTTGAGAATTAGTCCAAGAATGTTAATTAAATGAATGCCGGTCCTGGTGTCGCACTTTACAGTCTAAGCACATTTATATGAGCCATGCTCTGTGAAAAGGGGGCTTAATGTATCTACGAAAAATATGGGATAAGACTTTTCGCTATTGGTCAATTTTGTGTATTTCCAAGGACCACTTTACCTCATGGTTAAGTCGATTATGGAAAAATGTGGCTTTTATGGATCCATGATTATGTGATGACTTGCTAGGTATACTGCATTACGTAGATGCATTAAGCCCCTTTTGCCAGAGCATGGCTCATATTCTAAGTTTGGACTAAGCAGGGGTGCCTACAACTTTGAAAGCATTTCTGTCATGTTTAAACAAAACAGTGAAATAAATTATAATGATAATAAAAAATAATTAACAATACTACCGATATACAACGATACAATACTTGTCAACTCTATACATAAATGTTGTTTTACACATTTATATCGTTTATTTATAGTATATATGTACACCTATATTCACAACATATATGGTAGGTATTTTTTTTTTTTGACAAAAGCGTATATAGACAATACACAAAAATTATCACTTTAAATGTGTAATTTTTGTCACTTTAGAAAAAAATCCAAGGTACATGACTTTGTTCTTTCAGTATGCAATGCAGCAAACCCCCTATACTATGATGTTCCGCACTAGAAATTACTCTGATTTATTTCATGTTTTTTGGTAGTTTGTCGAGAAATAATGGTGGATTAAGGTTTGATATTTCATGGTTACGAATAGTGAAAATACCAATTTTTATATTTTCTAACTGCGCCACTCGCGAAAATATTTCCGGTGATGTTCACGAGATGAAATAAATTTCGATCTTACACCGAAAAAAACCCCAACAAATATCCTCTATTTATTTCATGCTTTTCGGTAGTTTATCGAGAAATAATGGTGGTGGATAGTGGTTTGATATTTCATGGTTACGACCAGTAAAAATACCGATTTCACATTTTCATATTTTCAATTAAAGGCGAAAACAGTAGTTCCCGCGCACTAGTTACATAGGTAAATAGCGCGTGCCATTCAAATGGAGGGAAATATGACGTATTTACCCTATAGTTCTCGCGCTTTACGTAATATTGTAATGTGCTGTTATGTGAGGGGGTACGCCACGGGGAATTACCGAAAACAAATGTGCTGGATTTTATGAAAGTCCAAACAAAATAGGGGTTAGATGCATCAAATAAATAGGATTTTTTTTTTCAGTGAAAGGTCGAAATTTATTTCATCTCCTGAACATCATCGGTAATATTTTCAATCCTGGCTGCGCAACTCATGAAAATATTACCGATGGTGTTCACTCGATGAAATAAATTTCGATCTTTCACCGAAAAAAAAATAATATAAAAAAAAAAATCCTCTATGTCTCCTTTATTCATTTACACTACAAATGTACACTTTACCAGACGACAAAATTTCAGCCTTTTTCCAAATTGAAAGCATTTGCAGACGACAAATTGAATGTTACTCAAAACATAACATTTGTCTTTCACAGGGTAGAAAGCTTTATGGGAAAAGGAGAAAATGCTGGAAACCAGCATGTCATCCTTTTCCCGTCATGTTTTCTAAAGCCTTCTTTCTCAGGGTCGTTAAAAGTCGGTATCGTGCGGCAACGGGTTACCGGGCCTGAAGATGAAAACTTATATAAAAAAAAAAAAAGGGAAAAGAAGATGCTGGTAGCCAGAATTTTCTCCTTTTCCCAGTATATTTTCTAACTTTTCAAAGAAAAAAACCGACCATTCAGTGAGACGTACTGAATTTTTCATTTGCAAATGCTTCTTATTTAGAAAAGTTTAAAATTCTGTTGCAAAGAGTTAAAATCTGTGGAAGACGACAGATGAAGTGCGTCTAAAATGGTGGGTCTACCCAAGACAAGGGTCCGTATTTACCAACCATTCTTATTCTCCAAGATTTTCTAAATTTGAAAGTAACACAACCTGTGATTGGCTAAAACCAAATGCTTTGCCAAAAGCCGGAGGGCTTAATGCATCTGCAAAAAGTATTGATCCATGTCAGCCCGCGCAGTCCATGCAGGCTGATGTGGATCGAACTTTTTGCAATTTGTCAATTTTCTGTTTGTCAAAGGACTAGTGAACCTCATGATTCAGTTGGTTGTTATTAAAAAATGGATTTTATGGATCCATAATTATATGATGACTTGCTTGGTATCATGCATCACCGAGATGCATTAACTCCCCTTTTCACAGAGCATGCCTCAATAGTTTAGCCAATCAGAAGTTGTCTTACTTTCAAATTTAGAAAATTCTGAGGAGTAAAACGAAGAATGTCTTAAGAATGGTTGGTGAATACGGACCCAGTCTGACTGTACACATATACAGCTATAATTTTGCCTCCTCGGTTACCCACCATGCTTTGGTTACATTGCACTTTATCTTTGTACCGTGGGATGTTAGGTTAACAAGATCTCGAACCCATACATCACTTTAATGGTTCTGTATCAGCAATTTGCGGAACTTTAGTTTAATGAATCGACACGTTACAAATTAACACTTAAGCTGCTGAATAAATGAAACGCAAATTTCTACTCAATACTAAAAGCCGAAACATTGCGGTTTCAAAGTTAATTCCACCGGAAAGAAATACCGTATCGGACAGTGTAGATCAAAGATCAGACTGCACGTTCTGTGCAGTCTGATCTTGATCTACACTGTTCGCAAAAGGTCAGTAGGTCGCGATTAGCAGCTTAAGGGTTAATTGTACGATAGGATCATCCAGATCTAAATTTAGTAACAATAACCTAATTTCAGCTGCAAAATCCTATGATTCCCATCCAAGCTCGACTCCACGTTGAAGAGTTTTCAATATTGGTTCAATGGTGTTGACTGACAGTTTAACAGCCACTGCCACTGTCTAAGCTCATGAATAGTGTTTGAAACAATATTTCAGCAGTTAAAACCACAATGGCTAGTAATGGAGTGAAAAAAGAGGAGATTTACGTGGTGACTGATGATGAAATATTAGCCGCTTATATCGTACGAAATAAGCCACATGTGTGCGTTGGGCGCACACGGCATGTCTTTCCATGTCTCTAACGATTGTAAAAAAAAAAAGCATTGCATACTTTCACATAATACTGAATCTGCGCCTTTGTTTTCCTCTAGGCTGACCGGGGACTGGTCCATTAAGTCCTGGCAGATTGGGGTTAAACTCGTGATGGTTTGGCACTTTGTCTTTAAGATGTAACGATTGAATTGTACTGGACAAGGCCGAGAGTCCAGCGCCACCTAGTATCGTGTTGGGAGGCGGTAAAGTTAAGTCATTCTCGATAGAATTGCGGCGCCGTAACTGAATTAAAGGGCGCAAACTGACGAACGGTTCGGTTGAATTACGTCGGGATAGAGTCACTGGCTTGGCACGGAAGTAGGTCTGACTCTGTCGGTTGTCCGAGAACGTTTGAAACCCTTCTTCTACCAGTTCGTCTGACACGCCTCGGTCCGCTACCACTGTGGTTATACCTGTAATACAGAGAGTACATTTAACTCTTCGCCAGACCAAAATATTTTAGACTTGTCAAAACTGAAAGAATTTGCTGACGACAAATTAGATGTGGCTAAAGAAATGGGATTAGTCTTTGGATTTAGAACACATTTTGGGGACCATGCTGGTTACCAGCATTTTCTCATTTTCCAACTTTGTTTTCAAGAGCATTGCCCTTTACGGTCCTTAAAACTCGGGATTGTTTGGTAATACCCCCATTCCCCTGGGCGGCGATTCCACTGCGCTCATGGCGATTGTGACGTTTCTCCAAAATCGTCCAAATCGCCGCAGAAACGCCGACATGTGCAAAATTTGGGACTTAAGCGTTTCCAGTACGTTTATAGTACGCTTCAATCACGATCTCACTGCGCTGGTCACGATCCTGTCACGCTGTTGTTGCGCTTCTACGGCACTTAAGGTCTCTCCGAGACGCTTATAATACGCTTCCACTAGTCTACGCTTTACTTAGTCTACGCTTACTACGTTGCTGCTGCGACCTTGCTACGACTTAAGCGCACTGAGGAGCTGCACTTCTGTTGTGCTATTTGAACGTTTCTGTATAAAATCAGCGGCTAAACTGCTTTTGCAGCACTTGATCATCAGCCTAGGCAAAAAATGGATCGAAGTGTTCCAGTAGCTATAATGAACAATAGATTGGCAAGGCTGGTTGTTGAGAGACAAGTCAAACGGATAAGAATGACCAAAAGGTTCTTGGACCGTCCATGGTTGTCTGAAGGCTCTTATTTTGGTCACCATGGCCAACTTATGAGAGAACTCAGGATGGTAGACAGTAATTCTTTTTCAACTAAATGAGAACAGAGGTGGATCGAAGTGTTCCTAGAACACGGAAGAGTGACATCAGCTTTTAAGAAAAGCACTTCAACCAGGCCTGAAGTTGGACAAATATTTCGACGCTTTTATTACGATGCGCTGCGCTTGCGCTACGTTACTCGCGCTGCGGCTACGATACTGCTGCGTTCATGGATATCTTTCACTACGCTTTTGTGACGCTTTGAGTCCACGGCGATACCTCTACGTAAATTCTGAGCAAGGTCAAAACAAGCGCCGTAAAGTGGCGATGATGAAGCTTCCGATACGCTTCTACTACTACGAAGGCGTTTCTACTGCGCTGTTGCCATTTCTGCTACGATTCGCGGCATTTTATTAAAAATTGCGAAGCGTAACGGAATCGCTGCTCAGTGGAAAGGGAGTTTAAGGGGTTGAGTATGCAAAGGACAACAGAATATGCTGTCTGATCATTGAGCTACACTAACTCTTAACTAGTCCCCGTTGTAGATATACATACCACAACTGGTACATGCAATTGTAATACTAGTTTTCATTGGGTTCCGGGAATATCAGTGGACAGCCAATCGGGGCTTCTTACATATTTCCAGCTTGGCAGTATATCTAACATAGCGGATTGTTTGCACAAATTGAAATTAGTGATCGAAATTAAAAGAATTTTAGCAAACAAATTAATATTGAAAGGTGGTATCATGTATATAAATCACTTATTTCAACAGTCCAAAATTCGAATAATCTACCTCACAGGAAGCGAGAGTGCTCTCCCCTGAATCTCTTTAGTCTCGCGATATCGCTGTGCTAAAGATAGACAGACGGGCAGAATACTGCCCGTTTTTCGTAGCCTGTACCGATCCCTATACACTCGCTGTATCAGGGGAGGTAACAAATCTACACTTTTCATCCGTCATAGATACTCCGATCAAAACACAAGTGAAACGGTATCAACTGTTGTCCATACAATTACAGTCGTATTGCATTCGCTTCGCGGTCTTTCACTTGAAGACCTCGCTAGAAAATTTCCAGATTTATTCCTTATATGGACGAAAAGGATAATGAAGCTCACAACTTATGAGCAGTCGCCATGACATGACAGAAAAAATATATTTTACTCTTTACCAAACGACAAAATTTTAGACTGGTCCAAATTGAAAGCATTTTTTATCCTTGGTAGGGCAGAAAACATTGTAGGAAGAAGAGAAAATGCTGCTTACAAGCATTTTCTCCCTTTCTCACAATTTTTTCGAAAGTCCATTTCCTTGGGGTCGTTAAAACTCGGGATTTTGTGGTAAAGGTTTAACGCGGTGTGAAACGTAACTCAAAGACAGAGAGAGAGGGGAGAAAAAAAAAAAACCAAATAATTTAACATGAACAACTATAAACAAATGCTGCATTGTAATTTCGTTGGAGCTTACGTATTCTTCCAGAATTAATGAATGTCATTTTTTTAATTCCTAAATCACTTCAAGCAAAAATTTTGTGCAATCATGCAGTTTTCATTCGATCCAGATTGATAGTTGTCAGAAAGATGTAAACTAAAGATGGAGCCGTGCCTCGGAAAAAATGGGTGTTTACGGCATCCCCGTGATGCATTATACCGAGCCAGCACATAATTACGGATGCATAAAATACATTTTCTCTAACGATTGAATCTGCAGGTAGAATGGTCCTTTGACATGCAGAAAATAAATTTAACAATTGCAGAAAGTTTCGACTTATGTAAGCCTCCGCAGACTGTGCAGGCTGACCTGGGTCGATACTTTTTGCAAATGCATTAAAACCCCTTTTCACAGAGCTTGAGTCAATTCTATTTGATTACATTAAAGCAAGTTTTGACCTTTACGACTTATCTTATTACCTCATGCTAAAAAACAACTTCCAAAACACCGTCATAATCAAAGGACTCAAAGTCCTGAAAAGCGGATTTGGGGAACAGCATTAAACTTTGATTTAATGTAAAGAAAAATAAAATTTCCGTTTCAAGTAATGCATGTATATGTACACGCAGAGTAACTGTTACTTTAGTACTTGGGACAAACCGATAACATAGTAAAGACCAGCTATTCAAAACTGAAAGTGAGCGCGCATGCGTCGTTACACATGATGTATTTGGTTCCGGCCGGTTCGGTCACAACACATCCGCTAAAAAGGAATAATAAACATAGATGAGCTTTTTACCACACAAACCCGAGTTTTAACTACCCTAAAAAAGAAAGCCACTGAAAACATAGAAGAAAAAGGAGGAAATGTTGCAAATCAGCATTTACTCCTTTTCCCGTAATGTTTTCTGACCTTTCAAAGACAAATCCAATCGTCAAGTTTAAAATCATGACATCACATAAACAATTACTAAACAATTTCGAACCATTATGAAGAGAACAACTGAAACACTGTAGTAAATGAGGGAAATTGCTAGTTTAAAATTATTTTTGTTGTATAATGCAAACGCAATCTGCAGGTGGATATGAGGTGTAAGATAAAGTATAAAAAACCATTAACGCCCTGCTTGGTATTTTGAAGCAAAAAGTAATCTTACTTTTGAAACAAAAACAAGATAAGTTTTAAGATGGGATTTTACAAAACACATTCATTGCGGGTGTAAATAGCAAAATATCTGACATTTAGGATTTATTTGCAGTCGTAAATACATATTTGTTCGGTGTTTTTTTTTTTTTGTTTAATAAATTCCATCCAGGCCTATTCTAGTCTGTCTTGATTATAAATTTTTTCAGTTCGAAAGATTAGCGTATATAAAATTAGAAACAATAAAGCCATGAAATACAGAAATTTCGGTTATCTGCCATTGATCCCGTTACCAAACAATTTAACGACCTTGAGATAGAAAGCTTTTGAAAACACCGTGGAAAAAGGAGAAAATGCTGGCAACCAGCATTTTCTCCTCTTCCCACAATGTTTCTACTTTTAATAACTCATACTATTTTTGAGCCACATTAAGTTGTCGTCTGCAAATGCTTTCAATTTGGAAAAGTCTAAATACTGGTAACCAATTGTACCAAGCTTAATTTGTTGCCGGCAATGCTTTTGATTTGGACAAATCATTCATTTTGTCGTCTAGTAAAGAGTTAAGTCATTTTTGTCCTGTCGAAACACTTGGGTTTTTGTTAAAGTTCCTTGGGTTAGACACTTTAGAGTCATAGCCTTATGAATAACAGAGATGTCACCATGATATGACTGAAATAATGTTGAAAGCGGAGTAAAACACCATTCGATCAATTCAATCAATTCTTTCCCGAGACAAATGTTTCAGCAGACAACTTTGAAAACATCCGTGTTTAAACATGGAAAATATAGATAACCAAAATCAAGCTAGATTCCATACTTGAATAGATTTAGAGAATAGATGGTTAACACCGGTATCTAAGAACAGGAAAGTTTATCAGGCAAGGCTTAGGAATGGGGGGGGGGGGGGGGGGGGCATTCCTGTAAGTAAAATTATCTCCCTTGCCAGATGAAGACTAAAGGTAACCAAATAACAGATTGGTCCTTTTACGTATAATCCTTTGTTTTTATCATTGATTCCCTTGCGATAAATATAATTTGATTTATGATATATACATGTATGTCAGGACTCCACATAATTCTAAAGCAAATTTTGTTTCCAATAATCAGAGAAACGTGAGTAATTGATCAGATTTATTTGAGGTATTATCTCAAAAACATATCTGTGTAGTGCAATAAAATCAAGGATAAAAACCAAGTAACTTCTTAACCAGGACCAATGTAGAACCAGAGAGGAATAAAGGGAAGTAACTGAAGAATGGCCCTCATTTTATCCGGTGGGCCGAAGGCGAATCGGATAAAATTCCGGAGCCGAGCCCGATAAACTTTCCCAAACCAAGACATTAACTATCTATTTAATTTATCCTGTTTCTCATTTATTATCCATAGCCGACTATGCTTTAAATATTTCGCTCGAAGTATTGCACATGTCGGCATCTATTGTTCATGATGAGGAATACTGAAGAACTAGATTTATGTAAAGCCTTCTTTTCCTGAATATGCAGCTATGTTGTCTGCACCATCCAATATTCTTCGAAGATTGGACCTGTCTGCTATGACGCATCAATATCCAGTACAGGATAAATATTAATACGCGGTGCGTAAATTGACGCTAAAAATAGCAAGCAAAAAGTAGCTATAAATAATACGTCAGTTGAAAAATAAAGCCAGTTTTTCGCTACAAATTTCTTAATATTATAATGATTTAAAACGGAAAATATAATTTTATAAAACACCATTGTTTACTGCAAATTTCTGTAGCCAGTTTCTAAATATATACGTGGGGGAATAACGTCTCCACCTTGCTGGGCTTATACCAGAGCTTTTTCCCAAGCTTATAGGGGCTATGTTTATATATGGCTGGTAAAAAGGTTATATATGCTAGCTAACCATGGCTGGATGAATCGTACAAGGTAGGTTTTGGTGAGTAAATGTATATATATATATATTTTTTTTTTGAAATTCGCTGCATTGATTGCCGCCTTGAACAGTAGTCCGATTCTGTACACAGAATGCCCATATCTGATAGGTACATTGTATGTATTTTGAAAAATGCCACTAAGTGGAAGATCATGCATGCAGCTGCAATAATGACGTCATGAGTAATATTGATTACGCAGTGTTTCAGCTAGGATTGCTCAGAAGGAGGCCAGTTGGCCCCCTTGAGTCCTAAATAGGGGCCAATCACCTGTGTCATGGGGGGAGGGAGGGGGGTGTTAAACATTTTTCTCTTTGTCATAATCGAGCCATGGGTATTCGCGTTTCCACGATTCTTGGAATGAGTGAGCATACTGTTTTTTTCCCGGCTGAACTTTCGTCGTGTCACAAGACTGATTTGATGTTCCGTCTTGATCCCCGGTGGTTTTCGCTACTTTGCTGGGACTGGCAGTTGAAGGTTCTGTCTGCTTCTCGCCCTGATTCGGGCAGGGGAAGAAGTCAGTGATTCTTTTCATTTTTGTAAAATTTTTACGAAGACAAAATCGTCTGAAAAGCGTTGCGTAGATATAATTACCGGCTTTAGATCGCATTCACATACCAAGAAGATATAATTGGGGAACCAGGATTGAAAATTCCAGACTGGTTTAGTGAAGTACATAAAGATTTGATGCAAAAAGTTTAATTTTCAATACTGCTTGTAACCTGTCGTATATATTTTTCGTCCTCCTACTTTTCGTACCAATACGATTCGTCCCACGGTCTTTCGTACCCTGGCGCGTTTATATACGCGAAAATGAATTTCTGGGGACAGACACGATTTTTCTGCGCCAGTTTTGGCGTGCCATTGTTGGAAATGTGAGGGAATCGTTTTTTTTTTTTTGCGGGAATCCCGCGATGGCGCGTCCTGGCTGAAACACTGATTACGTAAGGAACGTAACGTTTAACGGCTGAAAATGTTGTGGTGAAGAAGACTATATTTCTCCTAAAAGGACAGACGGCCTTTCTGTGAAAAGGGGGCTTAATGCATCTGCGAAAAGTATCGGCCCAGGTCAGTCTGAGCCGAAACTTTTTGCTTTGAGTCAATTTTCTGCATGCCAAAGGAGCAGTCTACCTCATGATTAAGTCACTTGTTATACAAAACGGATTTTAAGGATGTATTATGCTGTGATGACTTGCTTGGTATCATGCGTCACGGAGATGCATTAAACCCCCCCCCCCACCTTCTCACAGGAGAGATGTACCGATGTATGATGTAAGTAGAACAGATATACTGGTGTGTAGTGCAAGAGGAAAGATGTACCGATATATGGTGCGAGAACATGTTCTAGAAATACCTATGTGTAAATGAGCCATGCTCTGGAAAAAGGGGGCTCAATCGATCTCGATGCTGCATTATACCAAGCAAGTCATCACACAATCATGCATTCATAAAATGCATTTTGTCTAACAACCAACTGAATCATGAGGTACAACATTCCTTTGACATGCAGACAATATACTTAAAGCAAAAAGTATCGACCGGGGTCAGCCTGCGCGGATTGCGCAGGCTGACCCCGGTAGATACTTTTTGCAGATAGGCTACATGAAGCCCCCTTCTCACAGAGCATGACCCAACTTTATTTCTCCTCGATGCAAACTTTTATGGACGTTCTTTACAAGTTTTGCGCTATTTCTGCGTCTACCGGCAATAAAATGTTTACTACCGACAATAAACTTTATGTGTGTTGTTTTGAAACCTAATTGAACGTATTTATTTCGCAGAAGTATTTATTGGGCATTAAGTGTACTCCCATTTATTCATGAATAATATCTTTCCTGTGGTTAAAGGCGAATTTATGAGTTTCAGACGGTTTTGTAGCATTTGAAAAAAAACAAAAAAACGTTTTCCACATTTTAACCAAGAGTTTTTCTTTGAGAGAAACAAAACTGTTTTTCATTGAGCATAATATTTCTGACCTATTGTAGCAGAATACATCCGAATTTGGACTTGCATCTTAAATATAAGCAACATTGTGGTTACAGGCTAATTGAGTTCGACCCCTATAGCAAGCTAGGTCAACCTTTCTGATCCGTAGAATTCTCAAAGCAAAGCTTTAAGATCTCTAGGAAATTATTAAGGAGAGTAACTCAAGTTATTTGCAGTAACATTTCAAGGGTAAATTGTTTTAAACTGAATAACCTTAATTTTCGGTTTCTAAAAAAGCCCGTTCTACATAAAAAAAAAACGTCAGACTCAATTTGGTCGCCCCGTTCCAAAGTTGCATTAATGTTAACAGTACTTGCAACAGAGCCGTTTGACACGATTTCCTCACAAGTATGTTAACTCTTAACCTGCTGTATAAGTTAACCCTTAAGCTGCTAAGCGCGACCCGCTGACCTCTTGCGGACAGCGTAGATTAAGATCAGACTGCACACATAGTGCAGTCTGATCTTGGATCTACACTGTCCGATAAGGAGATATTTTTTCCCGAGAAATAAGTTTGAAATAGCATTTTTCGGGTCGGCACTACTTGTTCACTTATTTTGCAGGATAAGGGTTAAGTGAAACTTTCCAACCGACAGTAAAAACCCAAATATTGCAAAATTATTTTGAGGGGAAAAATCTCCTTATCGCACTCTGTAGATCCAAGATCAGACTGCACGTTCTGTGCAGTCTGATCTTGATCTACACGGTCCCCAAAAGGTCCTTGAGTCGCGCTCAGCAGCCCACGGGTTACTATCTTTTCATAATAAGTTAAAGTCCCGATTTTTTCATGCAAGTTGAAAACTCTTATAAGAAATGACCGCTTCGGTGAACTGCCAGTCTGCAAGCGGCTAGCAGCAACCTTGCACTGAACGCTTTGATGCTGCGTTGGTGAGGTAGATCAAGGTCATACTTGATAGAACGTTCAGTCTGATCTTGGATCTTTTATGTCTGTAACGCTGTTAGATACTCTAGTAAGAAATAGACGTTCGGATCTTTTCAGTTGATTGACAATTATCTTTATTTCATGGTTACGACCAGTGAAAATACCGATTTTATACTTTCTAACTCTTCAACTGAAGGCGGAAACAGTAGTTCCCGCGCACTAGTTACCTAGGTAAACAGCGCGTGCCATTCAAAGAGAGTGAAATATGACATAATTTACGCTATACTTCTCGCGCATTACGTAATATTGTAATGCGTGGTTATGTGAAGGAGGTACGCCACGGGGAATTACAAACAACTGTACTGGGTTTTGATTAAAGTTCCGACAAAATAGGGGTTAGAGGCATGAAATAAATAGAATATTTGTTTTTTTCGGTGAAAGATCGAAATTTATTTCATCTCGTGAACATCATCGGTGATATTTTCGATGATGTTCACTCGATGAAATAAATTTCGATCTTTCACCAAAAAAACCAAATATCCTCTATATGTTATGCTTTTGTCTGGTATGTTTAGCTGTCGTGTTTCGTTTATCGTATTGTAAAGAAACAATGCAATAGGTACAAGACACGAGTATCGTGGCTGTCCCCGCTTTATCTACAATTGAAAATATAAAAAGAAAATGTAACACGGATTTGCCTAGAAACATGTTGCTACTACATTTTTTTTGGCATGAACTACTAACCTGTACACGTTCCCGCCACTTCGGTTAGGTGTTCTTTTTCGTCATCAAAATATAGCATATCACAAAAGTCTACTCCACTTGCTCGCTTTATCCTGAAATTTTAGAATGGACATCAATATCAAACTAAGTATTGCCACAAAAATAGCTGGAGACATGCTTTATACCCCAACAGCAAATTATTCATGTGTTGGATCTTTACGACTTTTTACGTTCATGCCTCTTCAACTACATAAGATGTGAAAATAAGACTTTGGTGCATGTATTTGATCTGAGAAAGCCGAGCCCCGTCGGCTCAGTCGGCAGCGCAAAGGACTTGAGAATAAGAGGTCGCTGGTTCGATCCCCGGCTCGGCCAATTTCTTTCCGAGGATTGATGACAGTCATTCCGACGGGATTCATTCTCTCCGCTGACCATTGTTTCAACGACCGCTACGTAGGAAAGCAGCCAGTGGCTTGGAAAGAATTTAGTGCTGAGTACTGGTAAAAGAAACTCCATGAAAGCATTGATAGGTGAGCTGGCCGCCGCGATATAACTGAAATAATGTTGAAAACGGCGTTAAACACCAATCAATCAATCAATCAATCAATCAATCAATGATCCGAGAAATTTACAGGTATGTATAAAAATCGAACAATATTCGAAACTGGTGGTGAATACTTTTGGCTCCTGGTTAGGTTTCTATGAAATCACCATCATAGTCGATTACCTTACAGTTTGGACCTTCATTCCTTATCTATTTAGAATAAATAAACCTAACACATAAGCTGCTAAGCGAGACACACTGACCTTTTGTGGACAGTGTAGATCAGGACTGCACAGAACGTGCAGTCTGATCTTGGATCTATGCTGTCCGATAAAGATTATATTGTCCTCCAAAAAATAAGTTTGGAATAACATTATTTGGGTGTTTACTATCGTCTTGAAAGTCTTATTTCAGTCATTTGGCAGGGTAAGGGTTTAGGTCGGGCAGGCGTAATGGGAAACAGCAAGTCTCTTACAATGAAATCCTCAAGAATTTGATTATTGTTGAAACTGAATAATAACATAACCCTTTACCAGACGACAAAATGTTAGCATTGTCCAAATTAAAGGCATTTGCAGACGACAATTTCAGTGTGGCTCAAATGGTGCAATTTTCTCTTGATAGGGTAGAAAACATTGTGGGAAAAGGAGAAAATGCTGGTTACCAGCATTTTCTCCTTTTCCCACAATGTTTTCAAAAGGCTTCAAAAAGTCGTTAAAAGGCGGCATTGTGCAGTAAAAGGATAAACTTACCCTAGACACAGTGTCAGTTTGGCTTTCTTTTGATTATCGTCTATAGTTTAAAAATTACTTTATCTTCATTACAAAACAAGCCAGGAATTACCTCGGGTCTGTGAATATTTACAAAACACTTAACCCTTATGCTGCTAAAGGGGACTCAGTGACCTTTTCAGGACAGTATAGGTCAAGATCAGACTGTAGTCTGATCTTGTATATACACTGTCCGATACGGAGGTATTTTTCCGCATGACATACCTTTGAAATAGCAACATTTAGGTTTTCAGCTGGCAAGTTTCATTTTATTTATTTAGCAGGTTACGGATTAAGAGTGATTATTCAAAATCGATTATAAAAAAAAAAAAAACAGTGGTTGAAAATAAGCAAAAATATAATTGTTCTATTTCTGCTCCTTTATTCAATAAGATGATAGTTTGTTTTTCATGACTTTGCTAATTGCGTAAACCATGAATTACCTATATATGTGTCATGCTTTGGCAAAAGCGGGCTTAATGCGTCGCCGTGATACATGATAACAAGCGTGTCGTTACTTACTCTTAGATCCATAAAATTCATTTTGTGTAGCAATCAACTAATTCATGAGGTACACTAATCCTTGGACATACAGAAAATTGACAAGTGGCGAAAAGTTTCGACCCAGGTCAGCCAGCACGGACTGTGCAGGCCGACCTTGGTCGATACTTTTCGTGGATGCGTTAAGCCCCTTTTCACAGAGCATGGCTGAATATTATATTATTGAGCACTTACTTGACAAAATGAAATATTTTTGAGCCGGGGTAAATTTCCTGGTAGTCTATGAATTCTTCCCAACCGAATAATTTGACAAGTTTGGCACACTCGTCTTTGTAGAAAGCTCTGAAAATACAGGAAAAGACACAGTCATGACATTTTACGAGACACAAACTATGTTATTGCAGTAACCGGAAGTGCCACAGCGATGACATTTTACAGAAATGCCGGTATAATGCTATTTGACCGTTTGCACGATCGGCGGATTTTTTTTTTACACATTTCTGAATGTTCATTTTACACAAAATTACATGTTTCGAATCGGGAGAAAAATTGAGCCCAGCAATAGACATTACAAGCAATTCGCAATAATAGCGGCCCACGTTGGTAATATACAGAGGTAACGGGATATTGTTATTTTACTTATTGTTTTTACAAATCGGACTGTAGGCCGAATTCAAAACAGATTGGTTGCAATAAAGTAATGGCAGTGAGTTTTTAATGGTCGTTCTTATTTAGCGAGAAAAACTACACATCAGAAATACTTTGAGTCTCCAGAATGTCAATGGACCCATGTGATATCCGAAACTCGGGCTACTTTTAAAAATGATGCATAGTCAAATTTATATTAAAACCATACCCCAACAGCACGTTTTAGATTCTGTAATGTATATTTTGTATAAGATTGATCTTATCATATTCATTCATCAAACTGGATCACATGAAATTGGGAAAGACAGGAAAGCATATAGGGCTACGCTTGAGGCCGCTACGGAGGCAGCTATTATTGCTCTTTGTCTGACCCGATAACGTAGTGTTAGGGGCAGGTAATCCAGACTAAAGTGCACAGTGGTTGAGGTGCTGGATTTGTTAAAGGAAACACCTGGTTCAATTTTAGACGGCGCCGCAGATCATATAATAACTACAGACTATTGCCGGTTAAAAACGAGGAAAAACATGGACAAGTTTTTCTTATATTTCATCTTGTGATTAACCTTTCTTTTTTTTTTTAACGTAATATGTGGGAAATACAGTTGAAAGCAGGGTAAAACCTTATTAACACACACACACATACAAAAAAAAAAATGAAATGAAATTTTCACGCCCATAGTAAAAACACAAATGTTGTTATTTCAAAGTTATTCATGAGGAAATACTTCCTCATCGGACAGTGCAGATCGAAGATCAGACTGCACGTTCTGTGCAGTTTGATCTTGATCTACACTGTCCGCAAAAGGTGAGTCGCTCACCAGCTTAAGGGTTAATAAGATGTTCAAAAAGTGTCTGTAGATCACTGATGGAATCGTTGAAATAACGCTGACCGACTTTACGTTGGAAGAAATTGTTGTCCAGCCCCATATTCAAATGTCGTCGAAAATCAAATATGTTCAAAATGCTATTCCCTAGGGGTCGTCAAACATTGGATTGTGTGGTAAAGGGTTTAGAAAATGAATTAACCTGAAGAGTGCCAAATATACCTTCAGACATTTAAATCCTAGAAATAAGATCCGATTGCAAGTAATTCCAATTTCAAGGTTTCTCTCGTTCAGAATGTCTTATAGTTAAGCAGACAGTGTGGATCAAAGATGAGACTTCATATTTTGTGCAGTCTGATCTTGATCTCTGTTGGCTGCAAAGGCAACCAAAGCTGTGAAGGGCTCTCAAGGAGTTCAGTACATGTACAAGTAAAGTCATGTATTATAAAAACAAGTTTGTAAGCGTGTAGTTAAACTTAAATGTTCATTTCTAAAGTTCTTGACCATGAGAATATAATTACATGGAAATTCTTTGTAAGAAAAAAAAAAAAAAAAAACAGTGTATTTGCATTTTGCAGGCTAGACCTATCGAGTAAATAACTGTAAGCATTGTTAAATCAACCATTTTAAAATCAACCATTTTATTTTCCAAAAATCGAATGTATATAAGGGGAT
Organism: Tridacna gigas; assembly: GCA_945859785.2. NCBI lineage: Eukaryota > Metazoa > Mollusca > Bivalvia > Cardiida > Cardiidae > Tridacna > Tridacna gigas. Next base: position 45,517,371 of record OX244034.2, on the reverse strand, counting down.
GTTCCAAAAGCTATTTAAAGATAGTACGGGCGTTTTCCTCTAATTTAAAGTGTATTAAAATGTTTGTACAGAAATAATTCCATCAAAGAAAACTTGGGCAAGTAATAGAAGAGATAGACGATTACAATTTACGACTAGTCTCTTCAAACAGGTAATGGGAAATGACGCCCAACAGCTGCGTCTGATCTTCCTGGTGGTAAACCTTTAACTCTTTACCAGACGACAAAATAACAGACTCTTCCAAATTCAAAGCTGTTGCAGACGACAAATTCATTGTGGTGGAATTGATGAGCTGTAGTGTAAAAGGGTAGGAAACATTATGGAAAAAGGAGAAAATGCTGATTATAAGCATTTTTTCCCTCTGCCAAAGTTTTTCATGAAAGTTTTTTTCTCCTGTTAAAACACAGGACTGCATGGTAAACGTTTAACTCTTTACCAAACGACAAAATCATTTTTCAAATTGAAAGCATCTGCAGGCGACAAGTCTGAAATAGATACAAATGAACTTAAGATCTTTTACAGGGTAGAAAACATTGTGAGAAAAGTAGAAAATTCTGGTTACCAGCATTTTCTACTTTTCCCACAATGTTTTCAAAAAGCCTCTACCTACAGGCTGTTGAAGCTTGTGATTGTTTAGTAAGTGAGTTAACTCTTTACTTAGGGATAAAAATATAGACCCGTCCAAACTTAAAGCATCTGCAGACGACAAATTAAACTTAGCCAAAATGATGGGATTTGTCTTTAAAAGGAGAGAAAAAATTGTTAGGAAAGTTAGAAAATAGTCAAAATACTGATTACCAGCATTTTCCTCCTTTTTCTCCAAAGTGTTTCCTAAAGCTTTCTTTTCTCACAGACGTAAAATAATGGCTCGTTCGGAAAAGGGTTGAATTGTCTGCACATGTTATGTAATCCGTGCCTTGCTGCACATATTTGTGAATTAATGAGAGCAATATGCGGCCATTTTCTTTTTTCTGATTTTTTTTTCGTAGGTGAATGTGCTTGCTTTTGACCTACTACTTGATTAGAGCTCCAGATAGAGGGAGTGAATTTGATTGCAAAATTGAAAATATTAATTATTCTCCACTAAACCCTTTGTTATGGGTAGTCATTAAAATCGTCTCATCTAGACTATTCTAATGAGTACCGACAACACAGGGTTTGGAAGAGAAATAACAAATTTAGAATACCACCATTTTCTCTTAACTGGAGCTCTGTAAATGACATTCACATATTCAAACGAATAAATTGAAATTTGCGATTGGTCAAAACTGTGGACATGTTTATTCTGCGGGGCCCTGGAGGCCTATTTGAGGACAACTTTGCGCCGTCTATCTTTCTAGAAGATATTTCTTATCATTAAAAAAAAAAAATGTAATATCATTGATGTCGGCAAAAACTGACCGGATGTAGATTTTTTTCTTAAACATTGTTACAAAAGGAGAAACTGGACGAAAACGACACCTTTTCATTCATAACAATATATGAGACAAGTGTTTAGCATAACAACATCTCCTGAACACGGAAACACTTCATTAACCCTTTACCATATACATTCCCTGTTCTAACGACCCCTAAAAGGAAGGCTTTTCAAAACATTGTGGGAAAAGGAGAAAATGCTGGTAACCAGCATTTTCTCCTTTTCCCATAATGTTTTCTATCCTTAAAAAAAAAAAAAAAAAGAATTTCCATTTTTAAGTCACACTAAAAATATTGTCTGCAATTACTTTCCATTTGGATAAGTCTATTTTTTTTTTTTTTCCTTGTCGAACAGGGTTAAAGTTGTAAGCATTATTGAATGCTGAAGCACCAATTTTGTAAGAAAACAGTTAATCTTTCACTAAAGCACCGTGTCTTTTTACAGTGGAAGAAGCAGAACTCCAGATAAGAGGGAGTGATGGTATGTTGTGGGTACTCATTAGAATCGTCTCGATGAGACGATTCTAATGAGTACCCATAACATAGGGTTTAGTGGAGAATTATTAATATTTTCAATTTTGAAATCAAAATCACCCCCTCTGTCTTGAGCTTTGAAGAAGGCTCTTGAAGAGATCATGACAATTTGAAGAAAATACTGATGAAGCATTTACTCCTTTTCCTACAATATTTTGTATTCTACCACGAACAATTTGTTGTCTGCAAATGCTTTCATGAAGGCAAGTCTAACATTCTGTCGTCTGGTGAAGAATTAACGCTTTACCAGAAAATCCCGAGTTTTAACAAACCCTGAGGAAGAAGACCTTTAAACACATTGTTGGAAAAGAAGAAAATGCTGGTAATCGTCATTTTCTTCTTTCCCTACAATGTGTTCTACCCATTAAACGACAAAACCATGAGTTGCACAAGATTTATTTTATCGTCTGCAATTGCTTTGAATTTGGGCAGGTGTAAAACCTTGTCGTCTAGTGAACAGTTGAAGAGGATAACAACCGGCAAGTTGCTACCTATGTAATGTACGACACATTACGTCATAAATTCCAGATAAATAACCCATGTCAATCAACATGACGTCGAAAATCAACCGTGCCTTATGTCAAAAAGATAATTAAGCCAAAGCAAAACCTCTCTGATGTTGATAAATAGAACCTTCTGCTGTCTTAGTTTCTTATATTTTTTTCTCTCAACAACCATTGCGATGTCTTTTGCAGAATTCTTCAGAATATCTGAATATTTGGGAGGAGTCTGCGATGCAGCTTTTGGCATTGGACTCGCTTATAAGTTTGACCTTTATCTTTCTGAGCAAAACTAATCAACGGAACAGGTCAGAATTTGGGAAACATTCACTGAATCGAAGGGTGGTATACTAAATCTTTTAAAGTGACTGATTACCTTTGAATAACGTTTTCATTTGTATCCATGCATTAAAATCCAATTAATGCTAATCATCAATATTTGCTTTTATCTTTTCGAAGTCGTTTGCCAGGCTATAAGTTTGTTTTAAAAGGTATCGCGTTCAATATCACAAATTAAGAAATAACGTTTACTGATTATCGACGGCAACGATTGGTAAACTCTTACGGCAATGAACTTTGTCAAACTTTGGTTGGCATGACCGCAGGACCTCGAGTTCAACGTCGAAAATCTGTGCATTGCAAGCCGATTGCCCTGCCAAAATGACTTACTAAGAATGAGCAAATAGTTTTGATCAAACAAGTAAGGTTTGGTGTATGCATCTCTCCTGCAATCTGCGGCTTTGATTCAGAGATGAAAAAGAAACAAAATGTTTTATCCATGTGTATTCCATTATCACGTGTCAGACAAGAAAACTTGACTGTCGTTAATGACTGATGCTTCCACAACATATATAAGCCTTTTTTCCTGTGAAATGGGAGCTTAATACATCTACAAAATGTATCGACTCATGTCAGCCTGCGCAGTCCGCGCAGGCTGACATGGATCGAAACATTTTGCTTTTGATACATTTTCTGCATGTCTAAGCTCTATTCTACGTAATACTTATGTCGATTGTAAGAAAAAAAAATGGATTTTATGGATCCACAATAAAGTGATGACTTGCTTGGTTCTTGTATAGTACATCACGGGGTTGCACTAAACCCCCTTTTGCCAGAGCATGTGTCATTCGTAATTAACACCTGCAGGCGATATTTTTTCCCTGCTTTACAGGGGACCATTTTCTTTTTTTAAAACATTCTGGCAAAAAGAAAAATGGTGTCTATAGGTTCTATGCCAGTCTTACAATGAAAGATAAAATTTGGAGGCGTTTGCAACCCGATGATTCATGTCTACTGATCTTACATGCAGGATGGGAGACTTGAGTTGTCTTGTTTAGTTATCGCCACGAATGCTACTGAAATATATTGATCACATAAAACCTCCTCTAGTATTGTTGGGGAGGTCATCAAACCTCTCCAACCGTGGTGAGATTAAAAGGCAGACTGCCTCACAAATTGTAATCTAAATCGACTTATTTTGCGCAATTGTTCTGATACACAGTCTGTTTCGCTATGGTTTTATATGTAAACCGAAATCAAAAAACTGAAATAGGAAATAGACGTGTTTTGTTTTTATGTGACGGTTTAAAAAAAAAAAAGATTTTTTGCATTGATTTGATTGCAAATGTGCTTCGACGGTCGATACAAGAACCAAGATTATTTTTGATATTTTCTTCCTTTATTTTCTGTTCCATCATTCATCTTTTCAAAGACCGAAAACTAAAACGAAGGGAGATAATTCTTGCTTAACCTCAAAGGATAGTTTCAATTATTTATTATTTCTTTTCAAAGGATAGTTTCAATTACAGCCATTATCTTCAGAACAAACTTACCTCTCCAATAGTTGTAATTTTTCATTAAACAAATACATCTAAGCGGGAAAAAAAAATTCGTTAAAAAAGAGAAAGAATACTGCGGGAAAAGATCACGCGACTTGAAAACGCGGGAAGGTCATGTGCAGCGGCATTCATAAAATGCCTTACTTGTTCGTTTACATGTAGTGAAGTATATTGAAATTTTAAGCCAATATACTATTTGAAAGCATTGATGCTGACCTCTCCTGGCTTCTTTTTTAAAGAATCCAACATGTATTAAACCCATTAAACTCGTTGACTAATATGTATATACACTCGCCAAGGCTCGCGTCATATAATTTTGGTCAACTCGTTTAATAAAAATGATAATATATAAACACTCGTTTAAGATCTTCTATATCTCTTTACCAGAGGACAAATTTTTTGGAATTGTCAAAATCCAAAAGATTTGGGGACAACAATTTAATGTAGCCGATAGCTAAGTACCGTTAAACAATCAGATTCCCTTTATAGATTCCTCATCGGATCACAATTTCCATTTCTCATTGAGATGAAAAATAAAAAGATCTCGTCCCAAAAATTACGACCTTTATAACCCACTTGACATTTATTTCCTTTGTACAAGATTGAATCACCGCAGAACAAGATAAAATTAACGACTAAAAATTAATAATTAACTCTAAAAAAATAGTAATTAACACTAAAAAAATTAATAATTAACACTAAAAAAATTAATAGTTAACACTAAAAAATAGTGAAAAAATATGTGAACACAACTGACTTCTTGTTTGGGTCGTGGCGGCATAAAGCGGGGCAAAACGCCCAGGTGGGGTAAAACGCCCACCCGCCTTAAAATAACAGACACGGGTTTTAGAAAGTAACACTTTCTTTCATATATAATTCCACAGTCCACATTTTCAGAAACACAGAAAATTACAGACTTTGCAACAAAACGCCCACCCGCCTCGATAGTGACACTTTCTTTCATACATAATTTAACAGCCCACATTTTCAGAAACACAGAGAATTACAGCCTTCACAGCTAACAGTAATTTTCTACACTAAAAAACGAAAAGGGCGTTTTGCCCCGTAGGAGGGCCAAAACGCCCAATTGGTAAGGAAACAAAAATACCATTTTTATTCTTATGTCTTGTGACATTTCGTCATTTTACATTTGTGTTATGAAAGAGCAATACCAGCTCTATATGAAAATTATATATCCATCAATGTCATTCAACTTGTGAACTTAATATAAGCAAAACCCCTTACGGTAGGCGTTTTGCCCCACCTACAGTTAGACACCTTGTTTAATTTTAACTCTTTACCACACGAAAAAAATTCAGACTGGTCCAAATGAAAGCATTTGCAAACGACAATTTAGATGTGGATGGAATTATTCTTTTTGGGTGTGGAAGGATAGAAAACACTGTGGGAAAAGGAGAAAAGGCTGGTTACCAGCATTTTCTCCTTTTCCCACAATGTTTTCAAAAGGCTTCTTGCTCAGGGTCGTTAAACCTCTGGATTGTGTGGTAAAGGGTAAATTAATAGGTTAAAGACGTTACAGTTTGTAAAAAAAAGTTTCTTTGGCCGACGATGCATATTCTAGCGATTGATACAAGCAGGGTCCATCCCTATAAAAGTTGATTTCTTAGTCAACATGTTCTTGCTTGAGTTAGGACATTTCATAAATGTTCTCTAATAATAATAATGATATACTCGTAGTATGTACTTATAGACAAGAAAATCGACTAAAATAAGACAAAACTTTGCATGAACCCAAAACGACTAAAAGTGGACAAAAACGGACCAATACTCGTCTAGAGAGAGAGAGAGAGAGAGAGCACATACAAAGACAAAAACCAAGAGAGATAATCCAATTAAGAACTAATTCTGTAACGTGCTTCGCTGAACGATGGCCTCTCACACACTTATTCTTCCCTTGTTAATCAAAGATTTCACTAAGTAAGATAGAAGGAGCTAAAATGTACGTATAAATTATACCCTATAAATACGACACATTATCAAGAGCTGATCTTGAACGAATATTGCAACGATGTTTGTCATAAATATTTAAATTTTTAATTCGCTAATTTACTGAAAAAACTTTTTTTTTGAAAACAAGTTTGTGAAAGGGTAACTAGGTACCTTCTGAAACTAATTTGCGGAAGCCGGCTTTGAAAACATCCTTTCAACGCTTACGCTGCTAAGCGCGACTCAGCGACCTTTTGCTGACAGTGTAGATCAAGATCAGAATGGATAGAACGTGCTATCTGATCTTGGATCTTCACTGGCCGATAAAGATATATTTTCCCCTAAAAATAACCTTGAAATACCTATGCTTGGGTTTTTGCTATCGACAGGAAAGTATGATTTAGCTTATTCAGCGGGTTAAGGGTTAAACAAGTTTGAGAAAGGGTCACTAGAAACCTTCTGAAACAGATTTGCAGAAGCCGGCTTCTGAAAACATCCTTGTAAAATATCGCTGACCAAAATGAATTAAGTTTTAGTGCATGAATACATATGAAAACGTTGTAGCAAAAGAAGAAATTGCTCGTAACGAGAAATTTCTCCTTTTGCTACAGCGTTTTCAAAGTGGTCGGCTAAAAGTACAAAAAAAAAAAGAGTATTGAACAAGTGGCAATGTGTAAACGCTTAAACTGCTAAATAAATGAAACGAAAAATTTCCACGCAATAGTAATTAACCAAATATTGCGATTCCAAAGTTGATTTCACTGGAAAGAAACCACCGTATCGGACAGTGTAGAATAAAGATCAGACTGCACGTTCTGTGCAGTCTGATCTTGATCTACACTGTCCGCAAAAGGTCAGTGAGTCGTGCCTAGCAGCCTAAGGGTTAACCCAGAATCTGTGCATAGGTATGGAATGTTTGAACTATTGAACTGATCTAGTGATATGCTATATCCATTAGTTAGAGAATAATATCACAGGTAATTTCGAGGATGCCCCCTTTTTTAACCTTTTACCGCACAATGCCGCCTTTAAACGACCCTGGGAAAGAGGCGTTTTGAAAACATTGTGGGAAAAGGAGAAAATGCTGTAACCAGCATTTTCTCCTTTTCCTACAATGTTTTCTGTCGTATCAAAGAAAAATTGCACCATTTGAGCTACATTGAAATTGTCGTCTGCAAATGCTTTCAGTCGGGACAAGGCTAAAATTTTGTCGTCTGGTAAAGGGTTAACTCAGCCCAAGTAGAAGTCTATTCAAAACGTGTTGGCAGAAGGCGATTTTTCAATTATAAAGGCTTTGTCTATTTGCCACCGTGCTGTGTAGTACGATTCGCCCCCCCCCCCCCCCCCCCCCCCCGTGTCTTTCTATTTTCATTTTGGGAATCCTTTCAATGTTACTATTAAAATCATTTTGTAACGACTCTTTGTCCGAAATTGGAACTGTTAAAAAAATTACACACATTTAAAGGGGATTAAAAATGGTATGCTTTTTTTTTTAAATGGTGTTGAACCCCGCTTTCAACATTATTTCAGTTATATCAAGGCCGCAAGTATTAACCAGTACACCGTATAATATTCTTCCCCGACCACTGGTTTCATTCCCTAATAAACATCGGCAAAGGATAATCAGCCTGCAGAGAATGAAGAATGAAACTAGAACTGTCGTAGAAGGTCAAATACCTTTACCTGGTGCCTTGTCACTGAATTACTGCCCCTTTCCAAACCCCAAATTGACAAAAAAAAACCCAATAAAAAACCCAAGAGCAATAACTCTAAAAGTACTAAGACAGGGTTACAGATCTTGGGCACTGCACTTGCCCTTAATATGATCTACCTGTATTCCAAGTTTCGAGTCAATAGCTTTTATTCTTCGGAAGTTATGCTCCGCACATAAATAAATAAATAAATAAGGGCAATAACTCTAAAAATATTGAAGACAGAGTCACAGATCTTAAGTACTGCACTTGCCCTCAATGTAAACTATTTGTATTCAAAGTTACGAGTCAATTGCTTCTACACTCTGTCCTGGAAAACAATAAACAAGTGCAATAACTCAAAAGGAAAAAAAAAAAAAAAAATAGACAGAGTTATCGATCTTAAACACTTGTTTTTAGCATGATCTACTTGTATCTAAAGTATGAATTCAATACTTTGAATACCCAGGAAATTGTGCTTTAGTCAAAGACGCAAAATTTAAAATGACAAAGGACAATAACTCAAAAAATAATACAAACGGAGAAACAAATCTTGCACACTGCAATTGTCCTCCATGTGATCTATCTGTATCTGAAGAATGAAGTCAATAGCTTTTATACTATGAAAGTAATGCTCCTGACAAAAACCGAAAAGGTAAAATAACACAGGGCAATAGCTCAAAACAATGAAGATATCTTGTATGCTCCGGAAAAAGAACCAAAATCTAAAAAAAAAAAAGGTTCATAACTCCAGAAATGATGAAGACAGAGTTACAGATCTTGTGCACTGCATTTGACCTCATTGTGATCTATCTATATCTGTAAAATGAAGTCAATGTCTTGTATACTTTTAAAGTTTTGCTCCTCAAAAAAAAAAAAAGATAAATAAATAAAAAAACCAGCGTCTTAAGCTCTGCACATGTCCATCATGTGATCTACCTGTATTTAAATTATGGAGTCAATAGCTTTTATACTTTGGAAATTATTTTCGGACAAAAACCCATGATGTAAAATGACAGGCAATTAGATCTACTCCAAAAATACTGAAGACAGAGTCACGGATCTGTGCATTATACTTGTCCTCAATGTGATCTATCTGTAGATGAAGTCAATAGCTATTAAACTTTGAAAGTTTCGCTCCGACAAAAACCTTGTATGTAAAATAACTAAAGACAAAAACTCCAAAAATGATTTAGAGTTATGGATCGTGTGCGCTGCAGTTGTTCTCATGGTGATCTATCTGTAACTGTATCTTATTTTGGGCTGAAAATGATCTAGGATTTATTGGTATGCCCATTTTCATGGTCTCATATTCGTTACAGTAAATAGAAACTTCAAGTGTGAATCAAACACTGAAGTTACTGATAAATTATTTACGCTCAAACTCTTGCATCTAAAAAAACGGACAATAATGCTAAAAAATGCAATGTGTCTGATCTGTGACCTGGTGGGTTGGTGGGTTCGATACCAAGTTGAGGTAAACTTTCTTTCTGGCGATTTTTTACTGATGCGAGAAAGCCTGGAAACACATGCGCAGGTGCACTGACCGCCTTGATACGACCTAGGCTGTTAAAACGGCGTTAAACTCCAATACAAACAAACAAGTCACTTACTCGGTTATATTGTATTTTAGTGATTTATCATCAGTATAAATACAAAACTTCCTTTACCGAGTTTTCTGTTTGATGTTATACACTTATAACAGAGACAAAACCATTATTGATATTTCAGCTAGCCAGTTATTATTTACCATGTTTGAGATATGCTATGACTCTTCTTATACCTACTATAGGCAAAAGGTTAGTGCATGGCTTTTGTCTTTTCTCTCTCTCTCTCTCTCTACCACACATGCATATGAAGGTACCTGTCATATTTTGAAATGGAAATGCCTACTGCAATATAATATACTTTGACTGTGTGATGCTCTTCCTCATTTAACATTAGCATGATTATATTATTGTGCATGAACAGATGAGCATTTATTGCGTTTGAAATCAAGATCATGGGCTTATTACTATTTTCAGGACAATGTTTCTCATATTACAAATGATAAGTTACATTTTATTGTACTATTCCAAATGAGTGATGCACCAATAATTGCCCATCTGTAGGAAGAAATGATAAGTGATCTCATGGAGTATAGTTCCTTCAATTCTAACATGCTTTCTCAATCGCAAACTCTATGCTGTGAAGAGAAGTCCCGGTAGTTCGACTAAGGTAAATCCTGTTTTGCAAAATGCTATTTTAGAATCATTATGAGAATAACAAACGCAGAGTGATTCATTAAATGGTTTTATGTAAACCCTCTTTGATACTTGTCAGTTGTAGTAAAATCGTGATATTATGAACAGAGAGTGACAGAAACCTCATAGCATTACACAGAGGATCTTACATGAGTGTTTATGTATTATCATTTTAATCAAACGAGTTGACTAAAAATGTATGACGCGAGCCTTGGCGAGCGTCAAATACATATTAGTCAACGAGTTTGATAAACATGATAATACATAAACACGACTGTGAGATTCTATTTATCGCATAAAACGAATGACAGACAAAAAATATCCTGCATCATCACCTTTAGCCTATACGTAATTCACAGGTCCATGTTTACAGTTGTAGTTCGGTTTCAAATGTGTTCATACACAAGTAGAAAGCTCTTTGACATTTACACCTAAAGTAGAATGAAACAATTTCTAGAGGGGTTAATTCCCCCTATTGCCACAATTTTGTTTATTTAAAAAAAAAAAAAAAAAAGTTCGTTTCATTTTTTGGTTTTTATTAAACATGAAAGTTAAAAAGAAGAAACTTCCCACAGGTATATGTCTTAGCAACAATGAATCCATTTTTCCGCGAAACGGCGTAGTTGTTCAAATTCCGGCACGTCCTGTGGCTGGCTTCTCCTGCTTCACGCGCTGATGACTAAAACTGATCAGAACCGGGACCCAGAAAACGATAATACACTAGAGGGGTTAATTCCCCCTATCGCCACAATTTTGTTTATTTAAAAAAAAAAACGTTCGTTGCATTTCTTGGTTTTTATTAAACATGAAAGTTAAAAAAAAAAAAGAAACTTCCCACAAGTATACGTCTTAGCAACAATGAATCCATTTTTCCCTGAAACGGCGTAGTAGTTCAAATTCCGGCACGTCCTGTGGCTGGCTTCTCCTGCTTCACGCGCTGATGACTAAAACTGATCAGAACCGGGACCCAGAAAACGATAATACACTAGTGTATTATCAAAAATAAGTCATGGGTTTAATACTCTGCCGGAGGCTGTTTTATATTATAAATAGAGGATCTTACATGAGTGTTTATGTATTATCATTTTTATCAAACGAGTTGACTAAAAATGTATGACGCGAGCCTTGGCGAGCGTCAAATACATTTTAGTCAACGAGTTTGATAAAAATGATAATATATAAACACGACTGTGAGATTCTGTTGATCAGATAAAACGAATGACAGGCAAAATATATCCCGCATCATCACCTTTAGCCTATACACCATTTACGGGTCCATAGTTACCGTTGTAGTTTGGTTTCAAATGTGTACATACACAAGTAGATAGTTCTTTGATATTTACACCGAAAGTAAAATGAACCAGTTTCTAGAGGGGATAAGTCCACCTATTTCAACAATTTTGCTGATTTAAAAGACTTTCGCAGCATTTCTTTGATTTTATTAAACATGAAAATCAAAAACTTTCCGCGCGTATACGCCTTAGCAACAATTACGTCATTTTTCCGCGAAACGGCGTAGTCGCACAAATTCCGGCACGTGCTGTGGCTGGTTTCTCCGGCTTCACGCGCTCACGACTAAAAACTGATCAGATCCGGGACCCAGAAAAGGATAATACACTTGTGTATTATCCAAAATAAGTCATGGGTTTAATACACTGCCGGAGGCGGTTTTATGTGATAAATGTATATAATATATGGGGAAAAACTTTTGGTTTGTGTGGATGAAAGTGATAATAAATATATTTCATGTAGTGTGAAAGGACCTACTGTAGGCATAATTGTTACAACTGTTATAGTCATATGTTTTTAAAGATAACTTCATATTAGTCTCGGACTCTACGAAGGGGCACAATGTAGAAAACTATCTAAACAGCTTTATTCACTGGGTTATTACATTACCAACTTATGCAATAGTTTACTCGCTATTGACCATAGAAGTGATTAATAATTATAATCCGGACTACAATGGATTCTTATGGGTTAGCAGCAAAACTGTATCTTTGATTCTCACAGAGGTTAGATGTAAAAAAAAATCAACCTTTGGTACTGTCAATATTCTGATTTGCATGGTTAAAACAGCTTATAGATAGCATTGATTATAATGAAAAGACACACTGTTTGTCATAACAACTATTCTGTATCACTAAGATCATAAAAGATGATACTATGGTTACGTTTTTGTAGCACCAGCCATTGTTGGCTTACAAAAATGAACAAGTATGGTTCTTTCAGTACTTTGATTGAAACAAAATTGTGTCTGTTTCACAAAACATTGATTGTGATAACAGATATGATTGCATTAACTCATCAGAATATGTTTTTGTCATATTTAATGTAAAAAATGAAACTAAAATTGCGATTCATTAATACCTTTCTATGCAAAAGTGCACCTGATAAACTTTGACCTTTATAACTCGCAACCGCCCTGCTCGCAAGGTGACAGACTTTGAAAAAGTGCTCAGGAGACATTTGGGTATCAGAAAATAATAGTGCCGAAAATCGCCTCCCCCCCGCGCCTCCGTGGTGGTGGTGGTGGGGGGGGGGGGAAGCAATTGGTGGCTCAAGGTCTAATACCTTTTATACTTTGGAATTTATGCTCCGGACAAAAAACCTATATCTAAAATAACTAAGGGCCATTACTCCTAAAATAATGACAGAGTTATAGATCCTCAACGTGATCTATCTGCATATGAAGTTTGAAGTCAATAAATTTTATACTTTGGAAGTTATGCTTCGGGCAAGATTTTAAGGCACAGACAGACGGACAGACAAGGCTGGCTCCAGCGTACCCCCACACACACTTTGTTTGTGGGGGTATAATCATGAACTCATTGTCTACTTAAACAAATTTGCAGTACACGACTTTGAAAATGAGACATAATCTGTGAAAAGGGGCTTAATGCATCTGCGAAAAATATCGACCCACGTCAGCCGGCGAATTCCGCGCATGCTGCACTGGGCCGAATTTTTCCGCTATTGGTGAATTTTCTGTATGTCCAAGGACCATTCTACCTAATTATTAAGTCAGTTGTTTGACAGAATGGATTTTATGGATCCATCATCATGTGATGACTTGCTTGGTACCATGCATCACGGAGATGCATTACGCCCTCTTTTGTCATAGCATGGTTCAAATACATGTTCATATCAAATAGATACGTGTACATATCAAATCAGTGTATACGAGATAAACGTACGTACTCTGATGCAATTCCTATCTTATACCCTTCTCCATGCAGGCGCTGTAGCAATGGCGTCACATCCGGGTAACTTTTCACCTCTCTTCCGGTTGCATCGCATACTTTGTTTTCACCCCTACAATACAGTGACAATACAGTAACAAATAAATAAATTCTTAACCAGACGAAATGAGAAAAAAACTCCTCCAAATAAAAAACTTTCGCAGACGACAAACTTTAATGTGGCCGAAGTGATGAGATTCGTCTTTGACAGATAAAAAAAATTAATCTGGGGAAAAAAATGTTGCTGGTAACCAGCAATTTATCCTTTCCGCAGGATATTTTCAAAATTCTCCTGTTTCGAAGCTGAAATAATACAGTTTGGTAAAGGGTTATAGATAAGCTAATATTACTGATGAAAATCTGGAACGCCCGGAAAAACAAAATAAATATGAAATAAAAGAATGTCTAGATTTGTGCGGATTAGTTGGAATTAAAGCTGCATAAACCTGGAAGTGTAATAGATAAGTGAGCCATGCTCTGGAGAAAGGGGGCTTAATGCATCTCCGTTATGCACCATACAAACCGAGTCATCACATAATTATGGTTCCATAAAATCTATTTTGTCTAACAGCTGACTGAGTTATGCGGGACACCGGTCCTTGGACATGCAGAAAATTGATCAACAGCGAAAAGTTTCGGCCCAGGTCAGCCTGCGCGCACTGCGCAGGCTGACCTGGGTCGATACTTTTCGCGGAAGCATTAAGCCCCCTTTTCACATAGCATGGCTCATATTATTATCTGATTTTTGAAGAAAATTGAAATTTGGTAAGGTAATATCAATTTCATGTGACTGTTTTCTAGTAGGGGTACATGAATCATTAATAGACCATGCTCTGGCAAAAGAGGCTTAATGCTTCTCCGTGATACTCTTTACCAAGCAAGTCATCATCCATAAAGTCCATTTTGTCAAACAACCAACTGAATCATGAAGTAGACTGGTCCTTTGACATACAGAAAATTAACCAAAACACGGGTGGTAATCAGTGGAACTAGCTCCAAAAAGAGTCAACGGAATTTTGTTCCCTCGATACATCTGGGAACTGTTGAGCTAGCACCCTCGACAGGAAAACAGTAAACAAAGGTACTATTATGTCTCGAAGAATTTTATCAAATTTTAGTTCTTTATTAGCGATCAAGGGATTTTCCATGGATCACTAATAAAGAAATAGATATGGATAAAATTCTTCGAGACATACCTTTGTTTACTGTTTTTCTGTCGAGGATGCTAGCTCGAGAGTTCCCGGATGTGTCGAGTGTACAAAATTCCACTGACTCTTTTTGGAGCTAGTTCCACTGATTACCATCCGTGCAAAAGCGAAAAGTTTCGGCCCCAGTCAGCCTGCGCGGACTGCGTAGACGGACCTAGGTCGGAACTTTTCGCAGATGCATTAGGCCCTCTTTTCACAGAGCATGGCACATATATAGGATCCATGCTCTGGGAAAAGGGTCACATCACATAATTATGAATCCATCAAACCAATCATTTTGTCTAACAACCGACTGAATCACGAGGCAGACTGGTCTTTTGACATGCAGAGAATCGACCAATTGCAAAACGTTTCGACCGAGGTTGGCCTTTATAGACTGCACAGGCTGACCTAGGGAGTTTTTTTTTTTTTGCAAATTCATTTAAGCAACTTTTCGCAGATCATGGCCTATATATGAGCCATGCTCTGTGAAAAGGGGGCTTTATACATCTGCGAAAAGTATCGACCCAGGTCAGTCTGAGCCGAAACTTTTTGCTTCGAGTCAATTTTCTGCATGCCATAGGAGCAGTTTACCTCATGATTAAGTCAGTTGTTATACAAAACGGATTTTAAGGATGTATTATATTGTGATGACTTGCTTGTGGTATGATGCATCACGGAGATGCATTAAACCCCCCTCCCCCTTTTTTCACAGAACATGGCCCATGGCCCATGGCCCATATATATATTATATATATAAAAAGAAAAACGAGCTATTACGAGAATTAAGTTTCTAACAGACAAACTAATGTTAGAAAGTTTTTTTTGAAGAAATTACCAAAAGCCGGGATCATCTACCCAGTTTCTATATTATAAGTCGTGCTCTGGCAAAAGGAGGTTTTGCATGGTGCTAAGCAAGATATCACAATTATTTATCTATAAAATCCATTTTGTCTCACAACCGACTGAATCCTGAGAAAGAGTGGTCCTTAAGTTTGACATGCATACAATTTACAAGTAACAAAAAAAAAAAGTCTAGACCAACGTCAGCCTGCGCGGACCAGGCAGGCTGACACTGATCGATACTTTTTGTAGATGATTCAAACCTGTTTTACACTGATCATGGGCCATAATTTTTTTTTTTTTTTTTTTTTCTGTCAAAATTTATTAGTTTTTGGAAAGATTTCATTTCATAAGAACATGATTTAGTGAAAAATTTCATTTCTTAAGAACATAATTTAGTGAAAAATGGTTCCGCTGAGCTTATACGTAAGTACCTGGTAGGGCTTATGAAAAGCAAGAACACGTGTATAACAAAATAATTGAAAACGGAATCCAAGAATTTCTGGAATCTTGTTGTTGATTTGGTAATACAAACAGATAAACATTTAAAGGTAAAAAAAAAATAAAAAGAAAAGAAAAGACAGTTGGGTATATACAAACTTATTTTCGGCGACAAAAAAAAAAATATAGCATTAATGGTTACCCTTAGACTGCGAAGCGTGGATCATTGGGCTTTTGGGGACAGTGTGGATCAAAGATCAGACTGCACAAAACGCGTGTCTGATCTCTGATCAACTCTATCCGATATATTCAAGTTTTTCTCACGGTAAGAGCTTTTACTCTATTAGCGTCAATTAAACAAACTCGATCTCTTTCAAAGGGTAAAATACAATGCACTGAAACTAGAATAGAGTTTTAGCTTATATGATTGATGATCCAAGATCAGACAGCACGTTTTCTGCCATCTGATCTTGACTTCTGTCGACCGCAAAGGTCTCTGCTTTTGCAAATGTTTCTGAAACGGTTAAAACCCAATACATATATTTTGACTTTTCACTTTGGCAAGACATTTTCTTTTAAACAATTTAACAGCGTAAGGGTTAGTATATCATTAAAATATTTTAGGCTACAGAAATAAAACTAAGAAAACTGATTGCATCTTAAGTTGCACATAAGCACTATATTTTTCTGTCTTATTCCTACTTATTTTCCTGTATTTCAGCCGTGCTTTGTGAAAAAGGGGGCATTATGCATCTGCGAAAAGTATCGACTCAGGTCAGCCTGCGCAGTCAGCGCAGGCTGACCTGGGCCGAAACCTTTCGCTATTGGTCAATTTTCTGTATGTCCAAGGAACAGTCTACCTCATGAATAATTCGGTTATTAAGAAAAGCAGCTATTATGGATCCGTGATTATGTGATGGCTTGACTGCTACCATGGATCACGGAGATGCATTAGGCCCCCCTTTGCCAGAGCACGGCTCATTTTCTATTTACTGTTCCATAAATATACCTATTACTCCCCTTTTCTGTCCATAAAACACAACCAACTTATTAACCTCTTGCAGACACGTTTCGTGTCGCAGCCGACCAATTTTAAAATCATGGTGACAAACACTGGGTTTGATGGTTCCCAGAAATTTCTCCCTTTACACCTACCTTATCCTGCTAAATAAGTGAAATGAAACTTTCAAACCGATAGTAGAAACCAAGATTTTTGCTATTTCAAAGGTAATCTTTTGGGAAAGATATCTGCTTATCGGACAGTGTAGATCCAAGATAAGACTGCACGTTCTGTGCAGTCTGATCTTGATATACACTGTCTGCAAAAGGTCATTGAGTTACACTTAGCAGCCTAAGGGTTAAAATATAGCCTATACACGTTTAACCCTTATCCTGCTGAATAAGTGAAATGAAATATTTAAGCCGATAGTAAATAACCTAAATTTTGCTATTTCTTAGGTATTTTTTAGGAGGAAAGATATCTCCTTATCGGATGGTGTAGATCCAAGATCAGACTGCACGTTCTGTGCAGTCTGATCTTGATCTACACTGTCCGCAAAAGGTCAATGTGTCCCGCCTAACAACCTAGGGGTAAACACTAAACCTGAAATCGAAAAATTGATTAAAGGGGCATGAAACCAGATTTCGCTTCGCAAGTTCTCAAGAAAATCTGAACAAAGACGGTTAATCTTTATTCCCGTGCAAAAAAAAATGTATTAAAAGTAAAAATGATTAGAAATACATACAAAGTATGTAGCACCGAGATATTCCTTCGAGTTATTTCTTTGTACGGATTTTCAAATATCCAGCATGGTTCCAAACAATTGAGCCATGCTCTGGAATAAGGGAGCTTAATGCATCTCCGTAATGCATTATACCAAGCAAGTCATCACATAATTATGGATCCATAATAGCCGCCTTTTTTAACAACCGACTGAATCATGAGGTAGACTGGTCCCTGGACATACAGAAAATTGACCGATAGCGAAAAGTTTCGATTCAGGTCAGCCTGCGCGGAATGCATTAAGCCCCCTTTTCACAGCATGGGTCAATTTCAAGTTCTAACGACCCTAAAAAAGACTTTTGAAAACACTGCGGTAACCGGCATTTTCTCCTTTTTCCACAATATTTTCTACCCTTTAAAAGACAAATTCTATCGTCTATCAGATGCATTTCAAATGTCGTCTGTAAATACTTCCAATGTGGCTGGAATTAAAAGTTTGTTACTTGGTAAAGAGGTAAACTAAGGATGACAGGAGTAGCAACATAGTTTGTACACTGAACAAAACTTTTAAACGGCCACTTTTGAGCTGGAATTCCCCGTAGACCTTTTTTGGCATCCGCGGTCCATAAAAGAGAGAGTTTATTTTGTTTGATTCTTTTTAGTATTACTGACCAGTGTAAAAGCATACCTCAGCCTAAGTCTGGGATGAATTTTCTTGACTTGTACTTTTGTAAAGAACTTATTTAGCATTGATTCACTTAACACTGAAAATTGCAAAATCTTTTTTTTTTTTTTGAAAACTACATGCTCCTTCTCTCGGTTTACATTTTTGTGCAGAAAATAATTTTCATGTTTTTTCTTATTGCTGACAGAATTTCATTTATTTATTATTTTCTTTTTTAACCTGCTTTGGCTGATAGACACCAGGCATGCGCAAAACATGTTTTCCCTTTTTTGAAAAAGAGATGCCTTCTGTTGGTAAAATCGCGAATCTTTTCATTACAATACCATCGCTAACGTCTAGATACATGTTACAATTTGTTTTTATTTACCTGTCTTCTATTTGGTCAAATTTACAGGAGAATCAAAAGTGACCGGCTAGAAGTTTTGCTGAGTTTATAAAAATCTAACTCTGGTCATAAATGCATGGGACTCGGACACATAAAAACGGTTTAATGGACTCGCGGGCTAATCTTTGCCCCTTACTCATCGCTAAGGACAACGAGCACCAGCAAAAGCAGGCGGTGCGTTTGAACTTTTTTAACCCTTTCCCCAACAGCAAGTTTTAAACTCTTCCAAATTCAAAATATCTGCAGAGGACAAATTTGAAATTTGCTTGAAAAAGTTCAAGCTCTCTGACAAGGTAGAAAACATTGTGGGAAAAGGAGAAAATGCTGGTTACCAGCATTCTCTCCTTTTCTCACAATGTTTTCAAAAGGCTCCTTTCTTGGGGTTGTTTTCAAAAGGCTCCTTTCTTAGGGTCGTTGAAACTCTGGATTGTGTGTTAAAGGGTTAAGGTCATGCTACAGAAGTCGAAGATGAATGGAACCTGAACACGTGACAACAGCTGCGTAGACGTGCAGGCTGATCTTACTGTATTCTCATTCCCCAGGGACATCGCGAGGTCGTTATACGCAGGTTATTGGTTACCTTGCCAAGGTCACACTACTTAAGTCTTTACCAAACGACAAAATTTCGGGCTCTTCTTTATCGAAAACATGAAGATAACAAATAAAACACGGCTTAAATGACGAGATTTGTTCTTGAAAGAGTAGACAACATTCTAGAGAAAATGTTGGTTACCACAATGTTTGCAAAACTCCTCTTGAAAGTCATAAAGCTGGTGATTGTTTGGTAAACGGTGTAACAGAAGTAAAGGGCGAATGGAATTTCAATAACACGTCACAGGTGTTGCATGGAAACAAGACGTTAATTGAATCGATAACACATTTGTTTACTCAGTTGTAAAATGCCTAACCGTATGAACAAAAAATAAAACGTTTCTGAGATTGTTCGAATTCTCTTACTTTTTATCGTTATTTACCATATACCCCACCCTTTATTTTCCGCCTAAATTACCCATCCTCTCCTCGGATCTGAGGAAACCTAGGAAATGTATGGATGAGGAAGATTTTGTCGCGATACAGTGATCTGACTAAAATAATATTGATGGCGGCACAAAATGTCATCTTACCCATCAATCAACTTTCTCAATTTTATTTAAAAATCTGGGTCTGTATTCACCAACCATTCTTAAGGACATTCTTGGTCTTGTTCTCCTCCAAAATTTTTCAAATTTGAAAGTAACACAACTTCTGATTGGCTAAACCATTTCGTTTAGCCAATCAGAAGTTGCGTTACTTTCAAACTTGGAAAATCTTGAAGAATAAGTCTAAGAACGTTAATTAAGAACGGTTGGTGAATACGGACCCTGGTTAGCCCTTGAATTAATTTACCATTACAACTGAGCCGTGGAATGTGAAAAGGGGACTCAATGCATCTGCAAAAAGTATCGACCCAGGTCCGCCTGCGTACTCCGCGCAGGCTGACATGGGTCGAATCTTGTTGCTACTGGTCAATTTTCTGCATGTCCAAGGACCATTCTAAGAACTCAGTCAGTTGTTAGACAAAATGGATTCTATAGATCAATAATTATGTAATGACTTGCTTGGTATAATGCATCACGGAGATGCATTAAACCTCCTTTTACCGGACCGTGACTCATTTATAATCGCACAAGTAGATCAGGTCATGAAGAGTTTTGGAAAATTAGCCGTAAAGTGCCATTGCTGGCATCTTTAAACATTTGTGATTACTATAGTCCAGTCAAATCAATGATATTTTGGGCTTGACCCGAAATAAATTGCAAAACGATTTTTTTTATTTATTTATTTTATTTTTTTTTTTTGGCCATGCTCTGACAATAGGGGGCTTAATGCATCTCTGTGATGCATAATACCAAGGAAGTCATCGCGTGATTAGGGACCCATAAAATTCATTATGTCTAACAACCGACTGAGTCATGAGGTAGACTGTCCTTAGATATACAGAAAATTGACCAATAGCGAAAAGTTTTGGCCCAGGTAAGCCTGCGCGGACTGCGGAAGCTAACCTGGTTCGATATTTTTCACATATGCATTAAGCACCCTTTTCACAAGCATGGTTCATTTATGATTTTTCCTGAAGGACAAACTTCCCTAAATAACATGCAAAAGTAGGACGAAATCGGATATGATATGAAGTTTGGGTTTTTTGCATGTTTTATCAAAAGCCGCGAATATGCGCGTAAGTACTTGCTAATGTATCAGATCAGTCAAATTAGGCCTAATGTCATTTTGGGCTTGACCCTAAATAAATTGCAACACATTTTTTAGAAATGATTTCCGTGAAGGATAACCTTCAATTAATAATATAACAAAAAAAAAACAGTTGGACGAAATCGGAGGATATGAAGTTTGTATTATTTTTCTTTTTCTTTTGTAACGATCCGCGCATTTGCCTGTAAATACTGGCTTATAGTTTATGCATATTCACACTATTTTTGAAATTTTCATTCCAAATAACATATCATAACTACTCTGAAATGTAATTAAAACAACTGCAAGAATTATTGGTTTACTTTATTGGCCTGTTTAACCTAAAAAAAGGAAAGATCTGGTATCAACTTACCCCTCCCACTACATTCTCCATTAAAATATCAGTTCCAAGTTTAAAAGTGATTGAATGATAATGAATGTGCATTACGGTTTTCTTTTCTTTTTTTTTTTTAATTTATTATATACATATATATATGAGCCATGCTCTGTGAAAAAGGGGCTTCATGCATCTGCGAAAATTATCGATTCAGGTCAGCCTGCGCAGTCCTCGCAGGCTGACCTGAGCCGAAACTTTTCGCTATTGGTCAATTTTCTGTATGTCCAGGGACCAGGCTACCTCATGATTAAGTCGGTTATTTAATAAAGTGGCTATTATGGATCCATAATTATGTGACGACTTGCTTGGTATACTGCATCACGGAGATTCATTAAGCTCCCTTTTGCCAGAGCGTGGCTCATATGTATTTTAACAAAGAAGACCATTCTTTTAATGGCTGGCATTACATAAAATCTGACACGGGGTCTTGCGATGGAATAATGACTTGTCGGAACTGGGTCATAGAATAAATCTGGGGAAACAACAAAATAATGAATACATTTTGGCTATTGGATTAAAGAAGTGTATTTTACGTTAAGAAGATCGTGTTAGGATGGTTCTAACAAGATGAAAGTAATATTCCAACCCTGATAAATAACTAAATGGCAATGCTATTTCATACTTAACCTTTTGCTTTTCAACCTTTTTTTTAACCTATGCAAAACTTCTAAAAACACAAGGAACAAGCATTTGAAGGGAAAATACCTTTTATCGACAATTTGATGGAAAAGGACTTATTACTTGTTTTAGGAGATTTTTTTTTTTTCATGATCGGGATGCAAAATCATGCCAAAATAGACGTTTATTATACAGGGAAGTAATTCATTACGTCAATAACTTTTAAAAATGCAACGTATCTTTTAAAAATATCTCTCATGACATACATTTTTAAATTATATGAACAAGATATAAGTTAGCACTACTTCTTTGCTAAATCTAAAAAAAAAAAAATCTGTCCACTGAAATTGCTTTTTTTTTTGCAAAACACTGATCAGAAAATAAGTCTTTTTTGACACGTAAGAACATATCTAATTGCTACTTTTATTTGGCTAGTGCCTTAAGTCTTTCGGTTAATCCTTCTACTGTTGTTAAACATCACATTTATTTGAGCAGTAATTTTAGTTTAATGCCCCTTTTTTCAGATTTGAAATTAAAGCCAATTTTCTGTAATTTTGACAAGAGTTATCCCTTTAGAAGAACTGTATCTTTGTATTTTGCTCCGCAACATATGATTTTACTTTTATTTTTTTTTTACTTGGCATACATTATATTATTATCTGAGCGAAAATGGAAAAAATCTGTCCATGGGAAAAAAAAAAAAACAAAAAAACTGTCATTAAGTAAAGAGATGGTCATTTTGCAATGGGTAGTTCCGTTTATTTATCATATATGACGTCATCAAACTGATTTAAATACGAATCGTGGAAATCGATGAGTAGTATTGATCGTCTGACATTCCCGCAAATCTTTGCGAAACTCTAGAGCAAAATCTAAAATACCATGAAAGGCTACGTAGCCCATTAAAGAAATAACACTGAAAAAAAATTTTTTTTTTTGACTTCCCTCTTTTTTTGTACTGATTATTTGTCAGCTATCGCCCTAATGAACTCAGTGATCAATCATTTTTTTATTAGTTTGATGAGATCATAAAAATCTGAATTGTCCCCTTTAAGCACCCATAAAATACTGCCTGCGATCGATCATACACTTAAATCCTCATTCTGTAAAAGATGAAATATTACGTGCGGCTATTTCAAGTACGACCCCCTTTCATCTAAGCTTTTTATATCCTATGCAAGTATGTTATCAGTGTAGCCTTCGGGGAAAAAAATAAATAAATCTGCAAGTATAAATATAGAAAACTTGTAGATAATCTGTCAGCGGGTATTCCAAAACTTTTCTAAAAGCCAAACGTTACGTTCGTGAACTTATTCAACTTTTCAGTGCTAATTTCGCACTGTTTACAGTTATCCTCATTTGACCAGTACTATACTGTAGTGTGTAAAATCTGACGTAAAGACGCGTTTTGCCGCCAGATGAAAAAAAAGTCCCTCATTGCATCTACATGACTGCATCAGGCAAGAATCGGAACAAATGGATCGAGGTTCAGTGCAATCAGATTTTGACATAACGTGCAGTCTGATTTTGAATCTACACTGTCGGATAAGGAGATATTTTTCCACAAATTATACCTCTGAAATAGCAACAATTTTTTTTCTATCGGTTTGAAAGTTTCATTTTCACTTATTTAGCAGGTTAAGGGTGAATGAAAGGGGTAGCATAAGAGATTCTAGAGCCGAGGGAGATGGATATCTAATTTGTTGCAATATTTAGGAGAGTACTAAGCTAACTGTAAGTTATCCGATAACAAGTCACTTGAATAAAGTACATCTAGATAAAAGTGGAGAAAAAGGCTGAAACTATCCAAGCATCGAAACCGAATTTATTTCCTCAGGCGTATCAACGCTTGTAACCCTTAAAGTCCCAATAAAGTCCAAATGTAAACAATGCGGGGTAAAAAATGAAGTTAAATTTTAATCATACCATTTAAAACTATGTAAATTAATATATCAATGACACTCTCTTAATGTGCGATTGGTCAAAGTTCCATTCGCTGGCAAAAGAATTATTTTCAAAGCTACAAGAAATACTACCAGGTATCTCTAACTTTTGTTTACATCAATAACGATGACGTAGTTACACCACGTGATACCTTGGAGCTAAGGTAAACGAAAAACAAAATGGAGGACGGTGTGACGGTCGTGAGAATCATATTCGACAGAAAACCAAGTTCGTTTACCGAATTTGCCGAAGAGCGACACAGAAAGAACAAACGGGCGTGTATTTCAGGATTTGTTTCTTTTGTTTTGAACAAGAAGCTCCGTGTAAACATACAAAATGAGCGAACTGTCTGAAAACTGATGCGGATTTCAGTTCGCATTCTCGAATCAGTAAGTCGCCTTACGTTCATCTTATATTTATTGTGTTAAAAACAGATTTATCGCTATATCTGTATTGATTTCCGCATTTACTGTTGGATCAGGATACGTAAGCACTTTCTGATTAATGAATATCGGCTAGTAAGATGAAACACAGGTGAACGGCGAGCGACAGTATAATTCATATATTACACACTAATTTACTATTACTTAGTGTGTAATACATTAATTATACTGTCGCTCGCCGGGCACCTGTGAGATGAAAGTGATCTTTCATTTTTGCGCAGCACCCGATTGACCCATTTTCTTCGCAGAGAATGCAGATAATGATTAAATGTGCATGAATGTAGTCTGAACCTCGGATATACGCGACGCATATTTATTCGGAGATTGGCCATTTAGCTAGCAATCCCTAGTTTTTACGATATTGAAAAAATGCTTTTGAAAACATGGTGGAAATATGAGAAAAAGTTGGTAGCCGACATTTTCTCCTATTTCCACAATATTTTTCTTGTATCACAGACAAATTTCATTATTTGAGAAATATTTGTTTTTCCGCAAATGCCTTAGTGTTGGACAAGGCTAAGTATTTGGGGGGGGGGGGGGGGGTATAACACTTTAGAAATGCAATTGAAACTCAATGTGTTAAATCTGCACCATTTTTTAAAAAAAAAATTGGCTGAATTTCTTGGGTGACACAAATTTGAACGTAGAACCGAATTATCTTTCCCAAATCTGGTCAGTGCACATATCAATGGAATCTAGGTGTTTTTTTTTTAGCAGATGACAAAATTTTGGACTTGTCTAGATTGAAAACATTTGTAGACGACATAGCTTGTATTGGATCTACATGATTTGTATTTGAAACAGGAGAAACAATTGTTGAATTAAAGGTAAATACTAGTCACCAGCAGCATTTTCTCCTTTTCCTACAATGTTCTGAAAAGGTTTATGCCTCTGGGTCATTACAGCACTGGATTGTATGTTAACCCTTTACTACACAATCTCGAGATTTTACGACCCTTAGAAATAAGCCTTTTGAAAACATTGTAGGAAAAGGGGAAAATGTTGGTAACCAGCATTTTCTCCTTTTCCCACAATATTTTCTCCCCTATCAAAGACATATTCTATCGTTTGGCCCACATTAAATTGTCGTCTGCAAATGCTTTCAATTTTGACAAGTCTAAATTTTTGTCGTTTGGTAAAGAGTAAAAGATGAATTTGCACATTATGAGGTCTGGGGTTCGATCTGCTGGTTTTTTCATGGGAGTGTCTTTGGGCAAGACACTTCAGAGCCCTAGCCTAGTACTGGTGAATCCCAGGAAATACATGAATTTGTGTGATGCTGCCATGATATGACTGAAATACTGTTGAAAGCGGAGTAAAACACCATTAAATTTCTAGCACAGAATGTTAAATGATATGTAAATGATATTCCAGAGTATGGAGATAATTACTTTACACATCTCTGGCCAATGTGAATGGATCCTCCTACATGATGATACACATACTGAATTATACTGACTGTGCAGATGCAGATGAGCCTTGGTTTCTGACTCTGTCATGATTGTGATTCCATTCCAGTAGATTCAGAATTTGGCGACCACTTTTCAGGTACGTGTGTCTCAATCAGATAAAACAAATTTTATTTTCAATAGCCAAATTCACAAAATTTACATGACTGGTAAAGTAATGAAAATTCAAAACAATGTATTGCAGTTTCAGGGATTCACCTCAACCCACCACATGGGCTATACCTTTAAAGAAGCAGTGTAGATTCAAGATTACTGGTATACTGCAAGAAGTTTTTGCTGTCTCATTTTGCTAGATCTTAAATGAAACCCTTATTATAGGCCAGGATGAAAATGGAGCAGAATTCTTGAAAATATGCTGTTGGACAAAATACCGGTCGACCGCTGATTAAGCTACTACTGTGCTTATGCGACTGAATTTTGTTTTGTCACTTAGGGCTTCACAGTTCTCCTATATTACTTGAGCTGACCCTTGTGATACTAGTAATGCCACAAGTTTTATTCAACTGAACAGATGTAAAGGGCTCAAGGATTATTTCATGTCTCAGTGGTAAATGCATAATGTAAGTAATCCATGACTCAGATTCAATTCTCACTGGGTTTTGTTGGGATGTCCATGGGCAAGTTACTTCAGATATTGTTAAAACTCAGGAAACATATGAATTAACGATCTATCAAAATGGTATGACTGATATAATGTTGAAAGCTACATGTATGTATCACTCAATCAATCAAACTGGGCTTCATTTGCAAAAGTGCTGATTATTGAGTAAAAGATACTGCATTACACTATTCTAGAATTTACATGTATCATACATGTAAACAGAATGATTGTCAGAAATTGAAAGGCTAAAAACTACATTCATTTGTTTGATGTATAGCCCATACTCATGATTGTATGTGCTACTGTTTAAAGGCCCAGCAGCCACCAAAAGTAAACAAAGTGGGTGTTAAAATGCATTTTGATTTAAGTCATACCTTTTGAAAGTACGAAATTGTTGGGAAGATGATAGTCTGTTGTTGTACAGTCGATCCAAGTGTAAGTCAATGGCAAAAAAAAAAATTGAAATCAAGTAAAAAGTTAACAAAAGATAGAGCAGCATAGCAACTGCTGACCTACTTTTTGTGTACTTTTTGCTACTATTCGGGCTTTGAGACATATGCCATACTTGAGTAAAGAACATGTGAAGAAAATTAGTAAAAGGTTGGAAATGCAGCAGCAGTCAATTTTGATCCATATGGAAAAGTAACATTGTGGAAGATGGAACACATGTTTTCTTCCCTACAAATGATAAGTAATTACCAATGCTGTTTCGAAACAGGTTTGTTAAAAGCTGTATTTGTACAGTTATGACTTCATACATGTACAGTTTTCAACATTATTTAAGTTCAACCACATGCTGGACAAATGCTGCAATCAATTCTGTTATCAAATGGAATGAAGTTGGAGTAAACCTACACCTATTACTATACTGCTGTCTTTGTTTTTTTTACAGTTTCAGATTTAGATAAATTAAAAAAGAGAATACGTCTTTTTTTTTATTTTTCAGATATACAGCAGAATAATCAGATTTCCAAAGACATATTCTGTGGTGTTGCTGAAGAATATGTAGCATGTGAATACTTGGCCTTCAGTACTACGATATAAAACTGGCTGGTTCAGATCACAGCTCTTACAAAGACAGATATGTTTCATGCAACAATCAAGGCAATATAATGTAATATTATTTTATTATTTTAAATACATGTACAATCACAATAGTCTTACAAGAAGAATTTGTGGACAAAAAATAAAAAAATATATTCATACATACAGAGCAATGTAAGAAGCTACTGCTTTCCCTCAACTCTTTACCAAACAACAATATTTTGGACATTTCCAAAATGAAAGCATTTGCAGAAATTTGTTTTGGGAAAGGTAGAAAACATTGTGGGAAAAGGAGAAAATGCTGGTTACCAGCATTTTCTCCTTTTCCCACAATGTTTTCAAAAGGCTTCTTTCCCAGGGTCTTTAAAAGTTGGGATTGTGTGGTAAAGGGTTAACCAAAACATCCAAGTTATTATGTAAAGCACTATTTAATCACTTTAACAAAGAAAAATACTTTTGAAACATTATGGAAATAGCAGAATTGCCGGTTACCGGTATTTTTTCCTCCATAATACTATTCTTCTTGAAGCAAATCTTTTCATTTGAGCTAATACGTCCAATTTTTCATCTGCAATTGTTTCCAGTTTGAACAATTGAACTAAAATTTTACCAACTGGTAAAGGGTTGCGCACCTGCTTGGAAAGTAAGAAAATGGTAGCCGTCTTGCTTCATTTTGACAAAACTTGTTTCATAGTAGCAGACAGTATAGATCTAAAATCAGACTACATATTATGTGCAGTCTGATCTTTATCTACACTGTCTGCAAAAACAACTTTTGTCTGCAAAAACAACTTAAGTTGGTTCCAGGGCTTTAAGCTGCACCCTGTAGCTCAGTCTGTGGCGTAAGGGACTTGAGAACAGGACGTCGCTGGTTCAAACCCTGGCTCGGCCAATTTCTTTCCTCTCTCAACGTTGACCATTGTTTTGACAATGGCTATGTGGGAAAAGCAGCCAGTGGCTTGGAAAGAATACTGTGCGAAGCACTGCTAAAAGAAACGCTAGGAAAGCATGGATAGGTGCACTGGCCGCCATGATATAACTGAAATAATGTTGAAAATGGCATTAAACACCATAGAATCAATCAATCCAGGGCTTTAAGGGTTAAGGAATGTCCTTAGGCAAGGCATTGCAGAGCCCCAGCTTTGTGCTGGTGAAATACAGAAAAGACAGTAATGAGTTGTCACACTGACATGAATAAAAATCTGAAATAATGTTTAAAGTGGTGCAAAATGCTCCAACAAATAAACACCCAATCTTTACAAGAGAAGAACATTTTAGTCTCGTCTAAATTGAAACTATTTGCAGATGAAAAAGTACATATAACTCAACACAATAAATGTCTCTCTGGAAGGGTAGAAAACAGTGTGGGGGAAAAAAGAAAAAAATGCAGGCTACCAATATTTTCTGCTTTTTCTACAGGCTATATTGTACCAAAATTTTCTCTTTATTCCACAATATTTGGAGAGGCTGTCTTACTAAGAGTTGTTAAAACTTGGATTGTTTGAAAAAGGTTTAAATTTAATAATGCGCCTTTTACCTCTATTTCATATACTAGTAATTCTCAGCAAATTCTCTAAAATTCACTGGCTGTTTCCCCCATGAGCAAACCCAAATCATGTTCAGGAGTTTGACAGGATCAAATCCAGTTGCAATGACACTTAACTCTTTACCACACAGCACTATTTTAGATTGGTCCAAATTAAAAGCATTTACAGACAACAAAATAAATGTGACTCAAAATTTAAATTTGTTTCTGGTAGGGTAGAAAAGACAGTGGGAAAAGGAGAAAATGCTGGTAACGAGCATTTTCTCCTTTTCCCGGAATGTTTTCAGAAGGTATCTTCCATAGGTTCGTTTAAACCCGGAATTGTGTGGTTAAGGGTTAATAAACAAGGACGTGAAGATGCTTGCAAGCCCACCATGGCCTTTTGGTTGATATGATTTGTAAAACATGTGTTCAAAATTCAACTGTAGCTGGAGCTTGATAGGTAGTTTCCTACAAAAAGTAACCTCCCCCAGCTTTATTGCCAGTAATATCTCTTTACCAAACAACAAAACAGACTGGTCCAAATTGAAAGCAGTTGCAGACAACAAAATAAATGTGACTGAAAAATTGAAATTTGTTTTGGGAAGGGTAGAAAACACTGTGGGAAAAGGAGAAAATGCTGGTTACCACCATTTCCTCCTTTTCCCACAATGTTTTCAAAAGGCTTCTTTCTCAGGGTCGTTAAAAGTCGGGACTGTGTGGTAAAGGGATATCAGTTATTGACCCAGTGAACATGAGTAAGTGTACAGCTACTGCTATACAGTTGAAATGCTGTTGAAAATAGATTTATTGCATTGTGACATATATCAGTCAAATACATTTACTTGTTTCTGTTTCTCTTCCTACCTTAGGTGCTCTATGATGGAAAGTTTTACGTGAACAGTATTTTTACCCAAGATACAGATAGCCAGTATTAAGTTTTTACAACAGTCATGAAGAATACATGTATTGAATTAAGATTACCAATATGATTAACTCTTTACCAAACGACAAAATTTTAGACTGGTCCATATTGAAGGCACTTGCAGACGACAAAATAAATATGATTGAAAAATTGAAATTTGTTTTGGGAAGGATAGAAAACATTGTGGGAAAAGGAGAAAATGCTGGTTACCAGCATTTTCTCCTTTTCCCACAATGTTTTCAAAAGCCCTCTTCTTCAGGGGTCATTAAAACCAGGGATTGTGTGGTAAAGAGTTGAGTGTGATATTTTTGTGACCATTGTTTTTTATTACTAAAAGGAAAATTATTGAAAGATACTAAACTCTATTTCCAGTTTAAGCCTTTACCACACACTCACGGCTTTTAACAGCCCCGAGAGAGAAGCCCTTTGAAAACATTGTAGGAAAAAGAGAAAATGCTGGTAACCAGCATTTTCTCCTTTTCCCCCAGTGTTTTCTTCCCTTCCCAAATAGAATCTTAACTTTTGAGTCACAATTATTTTGTCAACTGCAAATGCTTTCAATATGGACTAGCATAAAATTTTGTCATTTGGTAAAGGGTTACAGTTTTAATTCATGTTTATGAATTTTAAAACAAAACCATATCTTACAAAGTTCGAGACCAATAAAAAGTACATTTGAGCAAACTGCAATTGTTTTCACTATCTACATATTTTCAAGCTTTTAAATCAAGTATACAATGGTCCTTTAGCAAACAATCTCGTCTTTTAATGACCCCCAGGGAGATAGCTTTAGAAACTTCGTGGGTGAAGGAGAAAATGTTAGTAACCAGCATTTTCTTCTATTCCCTCAATGATTTCTACCATTTCAAAGACAAATCTAATCCTTTACGCCACACTGAATTACAGTAGTTGTCAAAAAACACTTCCAATTTGGACTTGTCCAAAATCTGTCATCTGGTAAACGGTTAACCCATTTCTGCACATAGTTTTTAACTCTTGACAAACAACAAAATTTTAGACTTGAAAGTATTTGCAGATGATAAATGGGACCCAAGTATTGAAATTTGTTTTTGGAAGGGTAGAAAATATGGGAAAATGAAAAAAAGTGCTGGTAACCAAAGAATTTCAACAATGTTTTCAAAAGTCTTCATCTCTAGGGTCGTGAAAACTCAAGATTGTTTAGTAAAGGGTTAAACCGACAAAAACCCTTTTTAAAGTACCTCACACAATAATCTTTCCAAGCCACTGGCTGCTTTCCCACATGTTACAATGAATATCATCAATTCTAAGAAATTGGAAAAGCCAGGAATCAAACCACTGACCCCCTGTTCTCAAGTCCTTGACTGAGTTCCAAAAGAAACCTCCAAAATCCACAATTTTGATCCAAAATTTCTAATATTACGATCACCAATCACTGCAGAAGTCCATTCCGATGTTACTGGTATACTGTTAAGTTAGTAGATGCACTAATATTGTCCATATTTGTCTATAAACTGAGAATGATTTTTTTCCCTGTCCACACTGTTCAAATGTCACGTCACTCTGTTCAAAATGAGACACTGAAATGACAAGAACATAAATTTCTTTTTAACTCTTTATCACACAATCCCGACTTTTAACAACCCTGAAAGAAAAGGCTTTTGAAAACATTGTGGGAAAAGGAGAAAATGCTGGTAACCAGCATTTTCTCCTTTTCCCACAATGTTTACTACCCTATCAAAAAGAGAAATCATCAGTTTAGCAACACTTAATTTGTCATCTGCAAAATTAATGCTTTCAATTTGGTTCAGTCTAAAATTTTGTCGTTTGGTAAAGAGTTAAATAATGCAAAGTATGTATGGGCCACATTCTGGCAAAAGGGGGCTTAATGCATCTCCAGGTGTTTTGAAAACATTATGAGAAAAGGAGAAAATGCAGGTAACCAGCATTTTCTTGATTCCACACTATGTTTTCTACCCTATTAAAAACAAATTCCATCATTTGAGCCACAGTTAAATTTTGGGCTGCAAATACTTTGAATTTGGACTAGACCAAAACTTTGTTGTTTGGTAGAGTTAAATGAAATCCTAAAGAGGCCATTTAACAACTATGTCCTTGTATCTTACACTGCCATTGAGACTGCATTCGGATTTTGAGTCTGAAATACAAATTTATTTAAGGTCTCCCTGGCTCGGTGGTAAAGTGTAGCACTCATAACCTGGAGGTCCGAGCTTTGAGCCTCACTGGAAGCAATGGGTTTTTCATAAGAGTGTTCTTGGGCATGACACTACAGAACCATGTACCATTAAAACCCAGGGTATACATGAATAAGCAAACTGAGGCAAGGAAATGACTGATATAATGTTGAATGCCACATTAAACACCATTCAATCAATCAAGTAAATTTAGATTGAAAAACACATGTATTTTTAATCTACTAGTCTCAGAATGTATCTCTAGAACTATTTTACAAGATATGCTCATTTCTTTATACAGTAAACCCTGCCCTTGTGGCCACCTTTATACTAATTCTTTTCAAGCTGATAAAATTTCTAACTTGTCCAAATTGAAAGCATTTGTAGACAACAAATTGAACGTGGCTCAAATGACGGAACTTGTTTAAAAAGCTAAAATCACTTTTGGAAATAGAAAATGTTGGTTTTCACCTTTTTTCATTATGTTTCAAAAGCCTTCTTTTTCAAGGTAAAAAAAAAACACAATTTGAGAGTCTCTTTGGTGCTGGCTTAATACAAACCAGCTTTTGAGTGTACCTTTTGTGCTTGCTTACTAAAAGTTGGACTTTAATTTGTTTTAGCCCCAAGGCATGCCTTTTTCACTCTCAAGAGTACATTACTTTTACGAAATACTACTGCAAAGCCCTAGTGGTGCAGCTAGTTGCATACAGGGCTTGAGATTGGGGGATTGCTGCTTCAAATCCCTAGCTCAGCCAGTTTCTTTTCCAGGACTGATGATAGTCATTGCAACAGCATACATTCCTCTCTCAATGCTAATCATTGTATTGACAATGATTACGTGGAAAAGCAGACAGTGGGAAATTATGCAAAGTACTGGAAACAGAAACTCTTGATAAGCATGGACAGGTGCACTGGCTGCCGTGATAAAACTGAAATAATGTTGAAAATGGCGTTAAACAACCGACAACTGGGGAATGTTCACAAAAAAAAAAATCAACTAAATGGAGGAATGTGAGAAAGGAGCAGTTGCTTGTAGCAAACAATTGCTCCTTTCAAAAATTTATGGCAAGGGTGTAAAAAAGTTGTATTTGATCAATTATCCCTTCAGCAGCTGATCCTTTCTAAGCTTGAAATATAATAGACTTCAAAGTTCTAACATTAATGTGTAATAGATGTAGATCTAAATATCATTCAAATACCTGTTGACATGGACTGTGCTAAAATCTGTGAAAAAAAATTGTCGTACAGCAGAGATATAACACCAGACTGGGATATCTATTTGGCGGTTAACAAACATCTTGGTCTCTCTGTATCACACCCTAAAAAAATACACTGTTTTTAGATTGGAAAGAAAAGAGATCAGTAAAAAATGACATAAAAAATTATTTTTCTTAATCACAATGTGGTAGATAAATATTACTTGAGTAATAGTAAACTTCTACTTTTGTCTTCAATTGTCTTGCACTCCAACAACTTGAAGTACATGTATTTATCAGCTTTGGAATATATATCTATAATTTTGAAAAGTATGGTTCATCTGCAAGCAATAACTTGATTGATGAAGTAACATCAACTCTGTCTTCAAAAACTAGCAGTAAAAATATCAATAAGCAATGTGTTTTACTAAACTCTTGAAAGTTGAGAAATATCCTTTGTTGACAGCATAGATCGAGATCAGATTGCACCTAGTAAGAAGTCTGACCTTTGATATAAAACGTCCACCACCTGATGCTAAACTCAGGTCAAAATTCGCTAGTAATTACAGACCCGAAAAAAAAAAACCCCACAACATTCTTAACTTTTTCATTACCTACGAAGATCAAGATCAGATCGCACATAATGTAAAGTCTGATCTTCGTTATAAAACGTCCGCATTTTGTTTCACTTATTCCCCATGGCTCATATTACAAACCTTTATACCTTGTGTAGACATTCGATTTTGTATGCGCCGAATTTCTAACTAGTCGAAATTGTAATAGGCCGAAAGTGTTATAGGCCGAGATGTCATTCGATGTTTGGACGACTCTTGACAAGAAGAAATAGGCATATCATGATCGAAATAAATATAACACAATTCCGATTTACCAATCAAATGCATACAAATAAATTAGATACGATGAGCGCAAGTAATTTAACGAAAATTAAAGACTTACCGAAGTTTCGCAACGTTTTCTAAGGAGAGAAAGCACATCGTCTGTGTAATACGTCATCGGTCACATGGTGTCTACAAATAGGACACCAGAATGATTCCGAATAGTGCGTAGTAACGTCCGTTGGGAGAATTGATAAAAAAAAAAATAGGATTTTTGTATGGTTCTGTGACATGAACCGATGCTGCTATGAACGCCCCTATCCCCTTGGCGACAAAATAAGAGTAAATCTAACAGATTCATGCCTTTTTTCAAGCATAAAAAAATTCTAATTTTGGACTTTATTGGGACTTTAAGCAGCTAGATAAATTAAACTATTTAAGATTTCCAGTCAATACTAAAAATCCATAGTTTACGATTTAAAAATTTTACTCGTCGCAGAAATCTCACCGTATCGGCAAGCGTATACCCAAGATCAGACTGCAGGTTCTGTTCAGTCTGATTTTAATATACACTGTTCTAAAAAAGGTCTTTGAAATGCAACTACCAACTTAAGGGTTAAGCTCTTTCCAGGGCCCTTAGCGAAAACAGGGGCCGGACAGGCCGGACGCCATAGACAAAGATCAGACTGTACACAACGTGTAGTCTGGTGTTGGATCTATACCGTCCGCTTATTTTGTCAACCTTGTAATATTAAACGTCTCTGAATTTCTGTGGATTGTATTTTCAGAAAGATCGATATCATATATTTAGCTCTCAGAGAGTTGTGAAAGCTGAAGGTCGTTAGGCGTGTTTATCAGGCACGACAAAATATTTTACATTTCAATGGCAAAATGATAATACCACCACATAAGAATTCCAAACACTCTTATAATAGTGGCTGTTTGCTTCAAAGATCTGGTTGCTTACCATTTTTTATTAGGTCTATTTCAGTTTTGATACAGAGCATACGAGCAATGTTCTAATATGAATGCATGTAAGCACCTAAAATTTGATTCTTCATAGGTTTCACTTAATTTTTTTTAATTTTGTTCCCTCAAAATATTCATCTCCAACAGATATGGTACACCTAAAAAAAACTATGAAAATGCCTTCAAAGATTGGATCCGGAGACTGAAACTTTGTATATCTATTGAGGGAACAAAATAAAAATTTCAGTGAAACCTATGAAGAATCAAATTTTAGGTATTTAGATGCATTCATATTTGAAAAACCTACGAAGAATCAAATTTTAGGTATTTAGATGCATTCATATTTGAATACTCCTGGTATTTGCTTTGTTTACCCAATATTACGCCCCTGTATTATTGCAGTTACAAAAAAACCACAGTTCTGTTTTAGCTTTATTTTATTTCTACCTTATCTAAGATTTTGACAAGGCCAAGGCTGGACTGCAAAAAGACATCAGTTCATTTCATTTTTTCAAACATGCCAAACGTATTGCAACGAAAAGATGTGAAACGCTGACAAGCAATCAAATATCATAAGCAGGTACAGAGAAATATACTACGAACGTATTTCATAAAACAAAATGAGCCATGCTCTGGCGAACGGTGGCTTAATACATC
Organism: Tridacna gigas; assembly: GCA_945859785.2. Lineage (NCBI taxonomy): Eukaryota > Metazoa > Mollusca > Bivalvia > Cardiida > Cardiidae > Tridacna > Tridacna gigas. Next base: position 45,481,672 of record OX244034.2, on the reverse strand, counting down.
TCCGTGATGCATTATATGGCCTGAAACATGCGAAATGAGACCTTCGGACATTTGCGTAAAGTATCGTCCCGGATTAGCCTGCGCAGTCCGCGCAGGCTAATCCGAGACAACACTTTACAACTACATAACATTTTTTTTCATACGGTAGACTTTCGTGAAACAGAAAATCGCACAAAAACGGGAAGTGTCATCTCCGATTAGTCACAGATTGCACAGGCTGATCTGGATCGAAACACTTTTACGTATCTTTCCGAGGGCCCCTTTTCGTGCGTTGCACGCCATATAAGCCACATGATCACCACATGATCATGAATCCATAAAGTCCATTTTGTCTAACAACCGACTGAATCATGTAGTAGAATGGTCCTTTGGTAGGCAGAAAACTGACCAAAAGCAAGAAGTTTTGGTCCAGGTCAGCCTGCACAGACTGCGCTAGCTGACCTGAGTCAATGCCTTTTGCAGATACATTAAGCCCCCTTTTCACAGAGCATGGCTCAAATGTCAATTTAAATGAATAATTCAAGACACCAGTTCCGGGAATACACCGTTGGAGCGCTAAAAATCACCTGGACTCTTTCCAGCCGAGAAACAAAAATCTGACTCCATATTCACCAACCTTTCTTAAGAACATTCCCCTGTGGGGACGGTTTTTGAAAACATTGTGGGAAAAGGATAAAATGCCGGTAACCAGCATTTTCTTCTTTTCCCACAATATTTTCTACCCTTTCACAGATGGTTTCCACCATTTGAGCCATGCTTTATTCATTATCTTCTACCAGTTTTGATTTGGATTTGTTCAAAACTATGTACTTTGGTAAAGGGTTAAAACCTTGAATTTTAGCTGGAACATGATTAACCCTTTCCCAAACGACAAATTTTTGACTGGTCCAAATTGAAAGAGTTTGCAGACGACAATTTTAAATTTGATGAAAATGGCATAAAGGTCTCAAAAAGGGTAGAAAACACTGTGGTAAAAGGAGAAATTGCTCGTTACGAGCAATTTCTCCTTTTCCCACAGTGTTTTCAAAAGACTTGTACTGCAGACACGTGAAAACCAGGGCTTGTTTGGGAAAGGGTTAAAGGCCAACTAGCGGCCAAAAAAATCAACGCAGATTTCAAAATACATTTAAGTTTAAATCAAGCCATTTAAAAGTATGGAAAATAATGTGACGATTACAGTTATTATTGTGTGGTCTATCCAAGTGTTAGTCGCCGGCAAAAAATGAATTTTTAAATCAGGCAAAAAGTAAACAAAAGATAGAGTGACCTGGCAACTTTTAAGCTAGTTTGGAAATTAATTTCTCTGCCAGCGGCTTACACTTGGACCGACTATACAATAACAGATTTTCATCGCCACAGTAATTCCTATACTTTTAAATGGTATAATTTAGATTTAAATACATTTAAACACTTTGTTGATTTTTGGCAGCGATTGTTACTTTAACCCTTTGGCTGCTAAGCGCGACTTACTGACCTTTTGTGGACAGTGAAGATCAAGATCAGACTGCACAAAACGTGCCGTCTGATCTAGGATCTACACTGTCCGATAAGACGATATTTTTTCTCCAAAGAATAAGTTTGAAACAGCATTATTTGGGCTTTCACTATCGGCTTGAAAATTTCATTTCACGTATTTAACAGGATATGGGTTAAGTTTTCCTATTGCACTTTTTCTGATGGAGAAGTGAGTAAATAAAGAAATTCTAACACAAAACTCAGTGTTCCATTTACTTCAAATGCCTGGTATCGGTATCGTTAAAACATCATCATCGTGTTTGACATACGGGAACACCTATTTGTATAACAATTTACAAACCAAATGTTCCGTACAATTAGCAAGGTAATCTGAATTTATCGCGAGAATCGATCGCGCAGTCATCGCGATTTTATAGCGGAAACAGACATGACAATTTATTACGTTTATCAGATACAAGCTGATCATTGATTCGAAGGAATCTGTTCTCCCGCTGAAATCTTGCAACGTTTAACTCTTTACCATACAATCCCCAGTCTTAACGACCCTGAAAAAGAAGCCTATTGAAAACATTGTGGGAGAAGGAGAAAATGCTGGTAACCATCATTTTCTCCTTTTCTCACAATGTTTTCTATCCTATCAAAGACAAATTCCGTTATTTGAGCCACATTTAAATTATCGTCTGCAAACGCTTTCAATTTGGACAGGTCTACAATTTTGTTGTGTGGTAAAGACTTAATTCTTTACCAGACGACCTATTGTTAGACTCGGCCTTATTGAAAGCATTGAAGACGACAAATTAAATAAGGTTCTAATGAATGCTGGAGTTTGTCTTTCAAAGAACAGGAAATCATTATCATCACTCGGGTTACCTGCATTTTCTTCTTTTCCCGTGATGATTTTTTAAAAAGCCTTCTTCTCCAGAGTCGTTCAACTTGGGATTGTTTGGTAAAGGGTTAAAGAGATACGGCTCCCGAAGTGATTAAATATCGGGAAAGCTTCCAGCTTACAGATACATCTATACTCGTTTTCATCAAGTTTTTGACCCATTTCATCTTTTTTTCTTCAAACTATAATCCTTCTTGTATCTTCATGTCAAATGTTGCCCCTAACGGTTGCAAGGTTGCATAGATTGCGACCAATAGAAAATGTATTTCATTTTCTTGGGGCCATAAAAGAAATTACTCTAGTGACGTTTCCGTTTTCAGATCGAATATTTCCAATATTATGTATTTATCCCTTATACAATATTTATCTATGTTTACAAAACTTACTACACTTTGAACCATTCTACAGTTTATCAAATTCTTACAGCATTTTTTCTCTCTGATTGTAAGTATGTATGTCTAAACCCTGGAACTAAATGTCAAAATCAAGTTTTGCTGAAACGCTCGTCTACGCTATCTGACGAAACGTTAAAATGTACATCAGTCAAACTCGCAATTTACGTCTTCTGTAAATATTGTTCCTCGATTTTAAACAGGCGTTCTTATAGATGCTGACTGACAACGACGAAAACCAGATTAATCGGAAATCATTTGAACAAAGTTACTTCATGACCATATAGATATCATTTTGGCAAATGTTGTTATATGAGCCACGCTCTGGCAAAGGGGGGCTTAATGGATCTCCATGATACATAATACCAGTCAAGCCATCACAGAATTATGGAACCATTACAGCCATCTTCCTTTAACAACCGACTTAATCATGAGGTAGACTGGTCCTTGGACATACAGAAAATTGAACAATAACGAAAAGTTTCGGTCCAGGTCAGCCTGCGCGGACTGCGCAGGCTGACCTGGACCGATTCTTTTCGCAGATGCATTAAGCCCCGTTTTCACAGAGCATAGCTCATATATAATTCAGGGCCCGTATTCACCAACCATTCTCAAGAACGTTCATAGTATTATTCTTCAGAATTTTCTGAAAAAAAAAAAAATTGTAAAAGTAACACAACTTCTAATTGGCTGAAGCATTTGGTTTAGCCAATCAGAAATTGTGTTACTTTCACATTTAGACAGCCTGGAAAATTAGACTAAGAATATTCTTACGAATGGTTGGTAAATACAGACCCTGATCTTACCGCTGCAAAATCTTCAGCGAACTACGCAAAATGCACTGCATGATTCGATCAAGAAAATTTCACCAAACCGCATGATGTCTTTACCAACAATCACGTGTTTCAACGGCCTGAAGAAAAAGTGCTTTGTTAACCATTTTTGGAAAAGAAGAAAATCTTGAACAGCAGCATTTTCTCGCTTCCCAACTATGCTTTCTACCATTATTAACCCCTATCCTGCTAAATAAATGAAATGACTTTCACGCCGATAGAAAAAACCAGAATAATGCTATTTCAAACTTACCTTTTGGAGAAAAATATCTCCTTATCGGACAGTGTAGATCCAAGATCAGACTGCACGTTCTGTGAGTCTGATCTTAATCTACTCTGTCCGCAAAAGGTCAGCGAGTCGCGCTTAGCAGTTTAAGGGTTAAGACGGATACCAAATAATCCCGTGTTTTAAAGACCCAAAGGGAAGGTACAGCGCGGAACACACTGCTTGTGAGTAGAATTTTCTCCTTTTCCCAAAATCCTTCCTATCGTTATAAAGATAGATCACACCATGTGAGCCTTGATTAAATTTGTGGCCTGGAAATGCTGTCAAAATGGACAAGTTTTAATGTGGATCGTCTGGTAAAGGGTTAAATCAAATCATAAACTAATTAAAATCAAAGGACTCAAAGTCCTGAAAGAGGATTTGTGGAACAGAATTGTGCTATGATACGGTGTAATGAAAAATGATGTTTTATTACATGTAATATTTGTACGTGTATGTATATATAATTGGTAAGTGGAGTTAGCAAATGCAAGAAAAGTCGAAGTTGTTCTGCCAAGCGGGAAGAGCAGTAACTGTTATTTTATTACTTATTAAGGAGTAGCAATTTGATCTATCATTCTGACGCGGTTTTCTGCTGGAATAAGATTTGGGATTGTATGTACACGTATATGACTGTATATATGTTAGTGACAAAAACAGGTGGGAGTGTTCTAGCTAAAACTGAAAGTAGAATGAGTATAGAGCAAGAGTGTATGACAGTAGTTGGTTCAGGTCAAACCGATAACATAGTCTAGATGAGCTATTCAAACCTAAAAGTGAGCGCGCATGCGTCGTTGCGCACGATGTATTTGGTTCCGGCCAGTTCGATCACAGTAAGCGAATTTGCTATACAAATCCGCTAAAAACGGAACATTTGAAGTATCAAATCGCACATTCAAATCTCCTAAACCACTGTCCAAAATTATCGCTAGACGTCAATTTGAAGACGATGAATAAAATATCGAGTAAATAATTGGGATGCTTTTGAAAAGCTGCAAAACATGGCGGAGAAGGGCGATTCAAACTCTCAACCACTAGACTGCCAGCTTTGCGTGTGTTACCCATGAGGTACCGGAGTTCGGCGCCTTTTGTCAGGAACATACCTGACACAAGGATATAAGCCCTGCTCTGGAGAAAAGGGGGTTTGATGCATCTCTGTGATGTATTATACGAGGGACACTTTTTAAGTTCGTAGAGTAAGCCTATAACTTTTTAACGCGATTATGAAGTTGCACGATTGTTTACACAGAACTTGCGTAATCATTCCTCTCTCGAACAGTGTCGCGGTATGCGGCGCACGAGGTCCACCCGCGCGCTGCGCTGGGTATTTTCAACACGTGGTTTTATACACTATAGTAAAATATAGCGTTCAATATGGATGGAAAAATCTCTGAACAGAGGGTATATTGTAAGATTCGAGCACAGCTCGGGTTTCCGCCAACAGAAATTCATGTTGATTTGCAAAAAGTTTATGGGAATGGTGCTTTAAAATATGCTACAGTTTGCAAGTGGGTGCGTCGTTTTAATGATGGTCGGGAGTCAATTGAAAATGACCCTCGGGTGGGTAGGCCGGTTTCCGTTTTGACGGAAAAGAACGTTGCTACTGTGAAAACGTTAATTGAGGAAGACGCACGTTATACCGTGCAAGAGATAGAAGAATTAAGTGGCATTCATTCGTCAAGTGTTTTGAAGATCTTACGTGAACGACTTGGGCTACGTAAGATCTGCGCGCGCTGGGTGCCCCATTTGCTCACTGACGAGCAGAAACAAAGTCGGGTTAGACTTGCATCGCAAGTTATAGAAAAATATGATAAATGTGACCCACGTCGTTTGGAAGAGATAGTTACAGGTGATGAAACCTGGATCTATGATTTTCAACCCGATTCTAAGGCTAAAAATAAGGTTTGGGTTTCATCTGAGGGCGACAGACCTGTCATTGCGCGTCGTTGCGAAACATCAAATCGCATGTTGTATGCGATATTCTTTGATTCGAAAGGTCCAGTCCTTCAAATTCCAGTCCCGAAAGGTAGTTCTGTCACTGGAAAGTTTTACAGAGAAAGTGTTCTTACTCAACTTGTTGATTTCTATCAGAAACGCAGACCGCGCACCGGTGTCCGCGGCATCAAATTACTCCATGATAACGCACCGGCCCATAAATCCGCTACGGTACAGGAATATCTGAAAGAATCTGGGCTCGATGTCTTAGATCATCCCCCATACAGCCCTGACCTGTCCCCCTGTGACTTTTGGTTGTTCCCAAGACTAAAGGAAATGCTGGCAGGGCACCGTTTTGAATCCCGTTGTGGTATAGGCAGTGCGGTCTACCAGTGTCTGCAACATATACCTAAAGAGGACTACCGGGCGGCGTTCCGGAAATGGGTAGATCGGTGTAAAATGTGTGTGGAGGCAGACGGGGCATATTTCGAAGGTCTTAGATAAATGAAATTTTGATATTTCAAGCGGTTTTAAAAAGACCGCCCTACTTTACGAACTTAAAAAGTGTCCCTCGTACTAAGCAAGTAATAATAATTATAATCATGGATTCTTAAATTTCATTTTGTCAAAAAACCAACTGAATTATGAGGTAGAGAATGGTCCTTCGAAAATTTACCAAAAGCAAAAAGTTTCGACACAGGTCAGCCCGCGCTGACCTGGATCGATACTTTTTGAAGATGCATTAATTCCCCTGTTCACAGAGCATGGCACATACATATATTTACTTTTCCCTGAAATCGTTCAGCGAAGGAGAAAGCGACATTCGGATCAATAAAACGACAACAAATGCAATTGTAGACTAAACATGCATAAAACTCATCATAAACATTGCTGGTAAATAACCAAGGTGCAGAAATGACACACACCCTCACTCACACAATTTCGTCAAGGGTTTAATCCGGTAAGTACATAAATTATACGACTCTATGATTCCACCCTACAGCTAAGGAAAACGTGTGGGAAAAGCTTGTAATAAGTAAATTTTCTACTACCCACTTTGTTTCCCACACTAATGAAAAAAGAAGTTTTCGTTTCCTGTGAATGTTGTTCTTACGAACATGAAAGTTCGTAACAAATGTATAGCTCAAATACAAACCGCCCCGGCTGGGATTCGAATCCGTGCGGCAAAGATCATCATTTATCGAGGTTCAAAAGACCAATACACTAACCCCTGAGCTAAAGAGAATTCTCCCAAAGCAGTTGTCAGGTATTGATTTTATACGGGAAAAAGCTGTGCTGTAAGGAAGGAGTGATCTCCCGCAACATTGTCAACGATTACTAGTGATTTGTGTTACTTCTGTATCGGGTCCTTGGACATGCACAAAATTCACAAACAGCAAATAATTTTGACTCATGTCAGCTAGCGTAGACTACGCAGACTGAGGTGGGTCGATACTTTTTTGTAGATGCATTAAGCCCCCTTCTGCAGAGCATGGCTCATTCATATTTTTTCCCGGGTTTTACCAGCACTAGGTTTGGGCTGTGCAATGTCATGCCCAAGGAGCCAAGTGACGAGCGTCGACAGGGAAGATCGAACCAGGATTCTCTGTATATAGTAATGTGAAGCATTAACAACCGAGTCACTGAGGACTAACCCTTAGGCTGCCAATCCCGACTCACTGCCCTTTTGCGGACAGTGTAGATCAAGATCAGACTGCACAGAACGTGCAGTCTGATCTTGATCTACACTGTCCGATAAGGAGATGTATTTCCTCAAAAACATACCTTTGAAAATGAAAAAAAATTGGTTTATACTATTGGTTTGAAAGTTTCATTTCTTTTTTTTTTCTAGCAGGATAGGGCTAAAGATTATCAAAGCCAGAACTATACGGTGAGTCTGGTCGCTGAAAGAGGTTGGTCGAAGGCTACTATGTTGGGCGCTGCCTTTGCAGTAACATTCCCTAGACTGGCTATAACATTCTCCTGTCCAGCCTTCAACAACCACATAGCTCAATGTTTAGACAACATTGAGAGCGGACAGTTAGTGAGGCGTTATCAAACATCGGAATGCATGGTATTTCTACAATCTAAGATTCTATTGCTCTTTTCAATCTCTTGTTTCAGTTCAATTTATATAGCGGATCCCGGTGCCAGAAATATTGAATTATTTATCTGCTAGACCAAAATCTCTGATATTTACCCCGAGGCCATGATAAATGTCTGCCGAATGGGAAACTTTAAACGAAACACGCGTTACCTGATGAACGCTTATCTAAACACAATCAGGTGCAATCTCAATGTGGAAACTCCGAGATTTCTAGCTCATAGATCTAAACCATTCAGGAGTTAGCGTGATTTTTTTTACAAGTTATCAGAATATATCATTATATTTTCCTGGTAGTGCCTAACTAAACAAAAAAAAAAAACGGGGAGCTGAATTAACGGCTGTCTTACAGAACCTGCGTGAAAATCTTCTTTGAAGTTTGAGACTGGCCGTTTTCTTTTATCATTCTTCCCGCTCGTTCAGAAGAAAATTTCAAATACAATAAATAAATAACCGAGCCATAATCTGGCAAAATGGAGCTAAATGCATCTCCGTGATGCATTATGCTGAGCAAGTCATAACATAATCAGGGATTTATTAAATCAATTTAGTCTAACAATCGACTGGATCTGGTGGTAAAATGCATTAAGTCCCCATTTTACAGAGTCTTGTTGTGAACTTGTGAAGAGTGAGAGGAGAGAGAGAGACAGAGACTTTACGAGTTTGTGTTTGCCGCTCCGTACCTGGTTTTCTTACCGCTACCTAACGTTGATCTTACTAAAGCTTTGCATCGGTGTACTGAGGCATATCATGCATATCAGCTTTTTTCTTTTTTCTTTGTTTGAAAATTTATATGAAACATCGTACTTTTACTCTTTGGAACACAATATGAGCCATGCTCTGTGAAAAGGAGGCTTAATGCATCTGCGTGATTCATGATACTAAGCAAGTCATAATATGATCATGGATCCACGAAAGCCATTTTGTCTAACAACCGACTGAATCAGAAGGTAGACTGGTCATCTGACATACAGAAAATTGACCAACAGCGAAAGGTTTCGGCCCAGGTCAGCCTGCGCGGACTGCACAGGCTGACCTGGGTCAATACTTTTCGCAGATGCGTTAAGCCCCCTTCTCACAGAGCGTGGCTCATATCTTTTTTATGGATACTTTTTCGAAAGTCTCTCGTTTGATCTCACATAAAGGTAGTATCACTTAAAGGCAGTATTTCGGTGTTCAAAAGACAAGTATCTCTGGATGTCTTCTCTAAAACCTATGTTGCCAAGCCTCTGTAGCTCAGTCGGTAGCGTACAGGACTTGAGAACAGGAGGTCTCTGGTTCGATCCCCGGCTTGGCCAATTTGTTTCCGAGGATTGATGATAGTCATCGCGACAGGGTTCATTCCTCTCTCACCGCCGACCATTGTTTCGACGATGGTTATGTGGGAAAGCAGCTAGCGGCTTGGAAAGAATATTGTGCGGAGTACTGGTAAAAAAACTCCAGGAAAGCATGGATAGGTGCACTGGCCGCCGTGATATAACTAAAATAAAGTTGAAAACGGCGTTAAACACCATACAATCAATCAATCAATCAATCAAACTAAAACCTATGTTAGTATTACTAAAGAACTGTCCCATAAAAGAATGCAATTGGGTACTCACAATATACCATTAAGCAATAAAATAAATGTTTCCATAATTTGAAGAGTATTCTGCACCCCTGTAATCTGACATGAATTCTTTAGTTAAGATCAGTATTTTTCAGATGTAGGTGGGATGTATACATGTGAGCCATACATTTGGGGCAAAAGGGGGCTTAATGCATCTCCGTGATGCATTATACCAAGCAAGTTATCACATACCTATGGATCATAAAATCTATTTAGTGTAACAACCGAGCACTCGTCACAACTCGGCCAATTCCGTACCTACATTTAACTTGATCATCGGATCACCGCAAAGAATGCCGAATGGCAACCGACTGAATCACGAGATAGAATGGTCCTTGGACTTTTTGCAGATGTATTAAACTCCCTTTTAACATATCATGACCCATATATATGCCAAGTTCAGTATAGTGTTATTTAAAGTTATTTAACCCTTCTAGGGGTTGCTGAGCGCGACTCGATGTACTTTTACGGACAGTGTAGTCAAGATCAGACTGCACAGAACGTCTGACAAGGCAAGATTTTCGCAGCAAAAATAACTAAGAGACCGCATTGGTTTTGTCTGTACATGCGGGTTAGAATTTCAGTGTAATTCATTTGGCATTTTAATGATTAAAAGGTACAATAGAAGAACACAAGCAAGATGATGAAACAAGCTTTATAATCATTATTAGTATCGTTCTTATGCCTATTATGTTATTATTAGTACATAAAATAGTTCTTTAAACTCTTTACCAAACGACAAAAAATCTACACTGGTCCAAATATTCAAAGCATTTGCAGACGACAAATCAAATGGAGCTAAAATGATCAAAATCGTAAATGGGACGTAGAAAACATTGTGGTTAAAGGAAAAAATGCTGGTTACCAGCATTTTTTCCTTTTTCCACCATCTTTTCAAAGTCATCTTTCTTTTGGGTTGCAAAAGCTGTGTGGTAACGGGGTGAAATGGAAGTAGCTGGTGACACATTATGTGCAGTACAGTACAGCGCAATTTGATATGACCCATGTTCTGTGAAAAAGAGGTTTAGTGTATCTTCGTGATGCATGATACCAAGCAAGTCGTCACATAATTTTGGATCCATAAAGTCCATTTGGTATAAAAACCGACTAAATCATGAGGTACAATGGTCCTTGGACATGCAGAAATTTAACCAAAAGCAAAGAACAAAAAGTTTAGACTCAGGTCAGCCTGCGCAGTCCGCGCAGGCTGACCTGCGTCGATACTTTTTGCAGATGCATTACTGAATCCTTTTTTTCACAGAGCATGACTATATATTAGATGAACGCAAGCAAGATGGTTGCGCAAGCTTTGTGCTCATTCATACTAAGGCGAAGGCAGTTACATTTAGCTGATTGAAGATGAGGACGGCATATTTGATATACACATATATTCCATGGGAATATTGCAAGTACATTGCCTTAAAGGCTGACTATTGCATTATCACTATTTTTATATGATACCATAAAATCAGAAACGTGTCAAAACCCTTAATGTTGGATATATCATGAGACAAAGAACATACTAACCACTAGGTGTATCAAAATAATTTTCTAAATTTTGATATTTTTGTATTTCTTGTTTGTCAATTATGCACCATCCATTCTTAAGAACGTTCTCAGTCTTACTATTTAAAATATTCTAAACTTGACAGTAAAACAAACTTAAAGTTGTTACTTATAAATTTTTGAAAACCTCGGAGAAAACGAATTAAGAATGTTCTCAAGAATGGTTGGTGAATACGGACTAATATCGAAGTCTAATTTTTTTAAGCAACTTTTCTGATTTAATGATTTCATGTTGCCTAGAAAAGAATAATACGTACCTATTATTTTTCTTCCTGTTTATTGAGAAATAAATGGACAATGAACTATAAATTGCCTATACAGATGAACAGCTTCTACACTGCAGAAACTTTTGAGTTTCTCATGATTTTCCTCGATTTCTATTTTCAGATTGACATTTTGGCTACATCACCACCATACGAGGAGTGTTCAAACATGAATGCATCTAAGCACCTAAAATTTAATTCCTTATAGGTTTCACTGAAATGTTTACTTTCTTCCCTCAAAGTATTTATCTCCAACAGATATACAAAGTTTCACTCTCCGGATCCAATCTTTGAAGGCATTGACATAGTTTTTTATGTATACTATGAAGACACTGGAATATTGCAGAACCGAGGTGTCTGCGCTGACAAATTTTCGAAAGGTTTTTTTTTTTTTTCTTTGGAAAAAAAGGTCACAAGGGGCAAGGTCAGGTGAATACTGAGGGTGGGGGAGCACAACGACTTTTCCCTGCTTCAGAAAGTCTTGCACCTCGTACAAAAGACAATGACTGAAACTTATGGTTCACACACGTTGAAATAGAGTTGACAGAAAATAAATTTTGTATATCCGTTGGAAGTGAATACTTTCAGGGAATAAAATAAAAAAAAAAAAAAAAAAATTAAGTGAAATCTATGAAGAATAAAATTTTAGGTGTTTAGATGCATTTATATTTGAACACTCCTCGTAATTACGTGAGGCTTCTAGACGTTTTGAAGTTCTTTATTTCATGCCTGTTACGTACGCAAGCGATGTCCGAGAAAATGCGATCGAAATGTCATAGATTATCCATTTGTTCGGATTTTCGAAGCACAGACTGCTGTACTGCTAATTATGTCCATTAATACCGTATACCGTATGAAATTACTGCTACGATTGTATGAAAGGTGTTTTAACGCCACTTTTTCAACAGTATTTCAAATGTATAACAAACGAAGTTTAATCAGGGTCTGTACTCACCAACTATTCTTCAGAGCATTCTTAGTCTTATTTTCCCAAGATTTTCCAAGTGTGAAAGTAACACAACTTCTGAAGTTGTGTTACTTTCACATTCAGAAAATTCTGCAGAATAAGACAAAGAACGTTCTTAAGAATGGTTGGTGAATACGGACCCAGGTGGTTCTATTGTTGCATTAGTAGAAAGCTAGGGCCCTGCAGTCTCTTGTTTATGGACACTGCAATACAACCAGCGCCGTCGGCAGGTAACGAACTCCGAATTTCTGTATTACCTATCCAGCGCCCCGCACAATGAGCGACGGAGGACCGAGAGGGTTCTTTGCTGCTTTAGGCATCCTTGCGCAAGTGCAATGACTGCATGAGCAATAGCTGTTAATACCAACGGGGGAAAACAAAGATATCATATGCTATAATGCAAGGGTAAAACGGATCAAAGGTTGTATCTGTAAAACGTAAACCTTAAACTATTTCAAAGGCAAAACACAAGGTACTCATTGACAAGAATTAATACGATAACACACTTTACATAAAAGGGAAACATTGTTAGACCACTCAAAGTTATATTAAACAGTAAAATTGAACTTAAACAAACCATTCAACACACGCACACTAACGTAATATGCACCCGATTCAAGAAAATTGAAAAGCTAGGTTTTGGATTTAATGACAAAGCAGTTATACTGCAGTCACTTCGTCACGACTTATTGTCTACAGAAAAGGCTGTCATTACTACACCTGCCGCGTCGCGCTTCTTTTCTTACAATTTGAAACAGTAAAGCAAAGCATATAATATTATTGTATACTTACACTTGTTTAAATGGTAGCTCGATGTTGATCTGCCTGTCCACCCAAAACGGCCATAGCGTGTAATCTGAAAATAGAAAATCAAAGTTCTAATCTTGCAAAGTTCGTACCCAGCATCTTCATAATCTACATAACTGCGATACCTTGAGACAATGGAGAATCTGCTTTTGTGTATATATTGAATGACAATATCGCCGTTTTAAGCCGTTTTAACTGAAAAATCTGATGAAAAGTTTCATTGGTCAAGCCAGTCACAAGAGCTTGGTGCCTAAAAATAGACACAAACAGGACGCAAGCCAGCGCACTATGTGTCCCGGGACAGTATTCCACAGCCATCTCTACCAGGAGTGTTCAAATATGAATGCATCTAAGCACCTAAAATTTGATTCTTAATAGGTTTCACTGAATTTTTTTATTTTGTTCCCTCAAAGCATTCACCTCCAACAGATGTACAAAGTTTCAGTGTCCGGATCAAATCTATGAAGGCATTTTCATAGTCTTTTTTAGGTATACTATGAAGACACTAGAATATTGCAGAATCAAGGTGTTTTTGTTGAAGAAGTTTTCGACCTGAAAGGTATTTTTTTTAGCTTTGAAAACAAAAAGAAGCTACAAGGGGCAAGGGTCAGGTGAATACGGAGGGTGGGGGAACACAACGACTTTTTCCTGCTTCAGAAAGTCTTGCACCTCGTACAAAAGACAATGACTGAAACTGATGGTTTACACACGTTGAAATAGAGTTGACAGAAAATGAATTCCAGTGTCTTCATAGTATACCTAGAACTGACTACGAAAATGCCTTCAAAGATTGGGTCCAGAGACTGAAATGTTGTATATCTGTTGTGAGTGAATACTTTGAAGGAACAAAATGAAAATTTCAGTGAAACCTATGAAGAATCGAAGTTTAGGTGATTAGATGTATTCATATTTGAACATTCCTCGTATAACATTATTAGTCTAATCCTCAAGAATTTTCTAAGTGACGTAATTTCTGATTTGCTTACCAAATGGTTTAGCCAGATCAAAATTGCTCTACTGTCTGAATTTTGAACCAGACTAAAAGCTCAGTCTAGAATGGTTGGTGAAAACGGACCAAGACTGCGTATGCTCTTTATTACAGATAAACTCTACTTGTCGCCAGATTCTTTACTTTCCTCACGGAGGTTCGCTTTAGCGCCGACGGCTTCGAAATATCTTAAAGATTGCTTTACTCGTATATATACACGCTAAGCTGAAGCTTTCGGAAATTTCCTATATAAGAAATAAATGATTACATACTCGTAGCGACAAATATTCGTGTACATAGTATTCAGAGAGTGTTCAAATAAGAATGCGTCTAAGCACCTAAAACGTGATTCTTCATAGGTTTCACTGATTTTTTTTATTTTGTTCCTTAAAGTATTCACCTCCAACAGATATACAAAGTGTCAATCTCCGGATCCAATCTTTGAAGGCATTTTCGTAGTCTTTTTTTAGGTATACAATGAAGACACTGGAATTCATTTTCTGTCAACTCTATTTCAACGTGTGTAAACCATCAGTTTCAGTCATTGTCTTTTGTACGAGGTGCAAGACTTTCTGAAGCAGGAAAAAATCGTTGTGCTCCCCCACCCTCCGTATTCACCCGACCTTGCCCCTTGTGACTCTTTTTGTTTCCATAGCTAAAAAATACCTTTCAGGTCGATTTTTTTTTTTCAGCACAAACGCCTCGGTTCTGTAATATTCCGGTGTCTTCAGAGTATACTTAAAAAGACTATGAAAATGCCTTCAAAGATTGAAACTTTATATGTCTGGTGGAGGTGAATACTTTGAGGGAAAAAAAAAAATCAGTGAAATCTATGAAGAATAAAATTTTAGGTGCTTAGATGCATTCAAATTTGAACACTATTCGTACATAGTATACAGTCATTGTCATCGATGTTTTTTTTTTTTTTTTTTGAAGAAGAAGAATTAGAAAATATGAAATTGGTATTTTCACTGGTCGTAACAATGAAATCAAACCATAATCCACCATCATTTCTCGATAAACTACCGAAAAACATGAAATAAAGGGAACTATATGTGAGTAGGGGGGGTGCTGTTATATTTCACTCTTGGCGGATTAGCGAATCCGAGGCTGGAGAAGCCAAAGGCATAAGATAGCGTTAGAAGAGCACTGCATGCAGCCGTCAACGGTTGGCTGCAGGCGCTTGATTTTCAGTGAAAATTCTTAAACGAAAAAGAAGCATAACTGTGTCAAAAATACTTCGATAGTTATCTGCCCTTGTTGTATGGGTTCCCATTTTGATATTTAAGAACTTGTCCGAGTTCGAAGTAAATATCTTAACTCCATAATAACACAGACATTATAAAAATGTCAAAGTTTTTTGCACGACGACACACACGGCCAATACGGCGATACAGACGACCAATACGACAATGCAGCGGACCAAAACGACGTCGATGACGTCAGGGCTGTGAGAGTAACTCAACGTTTTCTTCGAAAACAACCGAGCTAACAAGGACCGTTATTTATTGGATACGTCGAACAGTTATGTAAGTGAAAAAAATAAACACTTATTATGATCTTGCCTGTACAATTTGATTTACACACAGTCAGTTTCAGGCATGTGGTACCTCTCTGCATATTGCTGATAAATGATCCGTCGCTGATGTTGTTTTGACATCTTCTAACTAACATTAATTACCAGACTAAATGAACGTCTCGAACAGCCGTAGCATTATTTTAACCCTTCGGCTTCTAAGGGAGACTCAAAGACTTTTTTAGTACAGTGTAGATCAAGATCAGAATGCACAGAACCTGCAGTCTGATCTTGGATCTACATTGTCCGATAAGGAGATATTTTTCTCCAAAAACTAAGTTTGAAATGGCAGTATTTTGGGTTTTTACTATCTGCTTGAAAGTTTCAACTTCTTTAGCAGGTTAAGAGATAACAGTTTAACCAGACAACATATTTAACCCTTTACCATACAATCCCGAATTTGAACGACCGCTAGAAAGAAAGCTCTTGAAAACATTGAGGGAAAAGGAGAAAATGCTGGTAACCAGCATTTTCTCCTTTTCCCTCAATGTTTTTTACCCTTCCCAATACAAATTTCAATTTTTGAATCACATTTATTTTATCATCTGCAAATGCTTTCAATTTGGACTAGTCTAAAATTTTGCCATTTGGTAATGAGTTATAACTCGTCTATATTGAACGCATTTGCAGACAAGATATTGAATGTGGCTTAGATGACAGATTTTGTTCTTGAGGTGTTAATGGGGGAAAAACGGTTGTGGGAAAAGGAAGAAATGCTTGTAACAAACATTTTCTCCTTTTCTCAGAAAGTTTTCAAAAGCCTTCTTCTCCAGGGTCGTTTGAACAAGGGGTTGTTTTTAAACATGTGGTTATAAATAATAGAATCTTCATTCCTTCCTATGTTACTTATAGAGCAAGGTCTCTCTAATTTTGGAATTTTTCTAAATCTTTCTTTTTTTAATCCCGATTTTGATTATTAAATTAGTCCTAAGATTATTTACATAACAACACATTACAATATTACGTAAAGCGCGAGAAATATAGGGTAAATGCGCGTAAATTACGCCATAGATCACTCTGATTGAATGGCACGCGCTGTTTACCAAGATAACTATAGTGCGCGGGAACTACTGTTACCGCCTTCAATTGAAGAGTTAGAAAATATGAAATCGGTATTTTTCACTGGCCGTAAATATGAAATATCAAGCCATAATCCACCATTATTTTTCAATAAACTACCGAAAAGCATGAAATAATGTATTCTACTTTAAAATAGCATTTGAAGCCGTTTCTCCCCCATTCATCGAGGATTTCTTACAGAAAAACAGAGCTTTTTTTTTTTCACTTATCTTCGACATTTTAATATTATGATTTACTGGAGATATCACAACTTTGCCTCCAGTCTTCCGGACGTGCCCTATCTCACCTCTACAACCGAGATAATCTAAATTACCAGTATCGTCCAAATCTACCTCGTATTTATTCGACAGTATCCATTTTTATTTCTCTAATTTCGATTTTATTTTCCTGTTAAAGCCTTGAACCTGGTTCTGTTTACTATCAAAATTATTAGGTCTCATTTCTATAAACCATTTTGTGGAACCCATATAATTTGTATACGCGAAAATTCTAGTAGCAATAAAAACGCTCAAGACATCAGATTGAGTTAGAATTTAAAATGAACCGTGCTCTGTGAAAACGGGCTTAATGCATCTGCGAAAAGTATCGACCCAGGTCGCAGGCTGACCTGGGTCAAAACTTTTCGCTATTGGTAAATTTTCTGTTTGTCAAAGGACCAGTCTTCCCCGTGATGAAGTCGGTTGTTATAATAAGTGTGAATAGTATGGATGCTTTAGTATGTGATATCTTGCTTGGTATAATGCATTACAGAGATGCATTAATCTCCCCTTTGCCAGAGCATGGCCCAAATGTATAATATAGATTAGGTTATCGTATTTTCTTAATATATAAAAAGCAACACAACGGCATTTCTTCATTCTTAGTCTTATTCTAAACCTGGAGGGTAACGCCACTTCTGATTGGCCAAACGAAGTGATTTAGCCAATGAGAAGTTGCGTTACCTTGAAATTCAAACAAATCTTGAGAAATACACTAAAAACGCCAATAAGAATGGTTTGGAAATACGTACCTTGATTACGAGCGACCTGTCTAAGGCTATACTTCAGTATCAACACACATTTGAAGCTACAGCTTGTTTCTAACACATTATATTGGTATCGAACAGTGTAGATCCCAGATAATAGTGCATGTTTAATGAAATCTGATTTCAATCTACACTGTCAGCAAAACAATCTAGAGTCATGTTCAGCGTCCTAAAACTTAAACCTGTTAGCGCTATTATAACCCTTATCGTGCTGAATAAGTGAATTGTAACTGTTAAGCCGACATTAAAAACCCAAATTCTGCTATTTCAAAGGTACTTTGGGGGATAAAGATATCTCTTTATAAGACAGTGTATATCCAAGACCCACGTTCTGTGTAGTCTGATCTTGATCTGCATTGTCCACAAAAGGTCAGTGAGTCGCGTTTAGCAGCTTTAAGGTTAACAAAATCGACATTCTCAGCACAAGAAAGCAGACAGTGCAAATTTCAAGGTTGTTATGTCAGAATAAATGGGAAAGTTCATGTAGAAGACACTGTAGATTAGGATCAGACTGCACGTTCTGTGCAGTCTGCTCTTGATCTACACTGTCTGCAATAGCGACTAAAATAGGACTCAGCACTTTGAAGTTTAAGGTTGTTCAACCTAGGAATACGTAACTTAAGTGAATGAGAAAAGGAACACTGTCCGGTTAATGGCCACGAAACGTTTAACATTACATACAAACAGCTTTTAACCAATTACTGTAAAAATGCTCCTTTGGCCGTAATTACCTACAATTTTGTATTTTGTATCGACTCTAAATTCCAAATTTATCCATCTTGTTGGCCTATAAAGAATGTATCAGCCGATACAATGGTATGCCTTGAAAGTTAGGATTAGAATAATTTTTCATATTTTTGTTGAATTACCTTTGACTTTCAGATAAACCGTCATTAGCTTGATCTTAATGATTTTAGCATGTACTAAACTGACTAAAAGGTTTATCTTTTCATTGTATTATTGATTTATGACCTACTAAAGTCTGCGTTTCACATATCCGATTTGAATCCGTATAAACAAAATACGTGTATATTTAAGGGGGAAACATCTTTAAATCTTACTTGAGATTTTTCTTAAAGAAACGTGCTATATAAAATAATCCGCCTTATTATCCCATATATTTAATGCATAATTTGTGATGTTTTGAGTGAGGAGCCGAGTTCTGGCTTAATTTAGGTCAAATTGATACTGCACTTTAGAAACAAGACAGCACATAATGAAAAGTTTTCGTTAACTAACATACCAAAGTATAGAATTAGAAAAATTATCGTTCGTATTTAACTCGATGATCTAACTCTAACCAAAAGATAAAATTTTGGACAGCAGCGCAGATTGAAAGTATTTGCAGAGAGTAAATTAAATGTTGCTAACTTGACGATTTCTGTCTTTGATTGGGTATAAAACATTGTGGAGAAAGGGGAAAACGCTGGTTACCAGCGTTTTCTCCTTTTCTCACAATGTTTTCAAAAGCCCTCTCTTTCAGGGTTGTTAAAACTCGGGGTTGTGTGATAAAGGATTAAATATTGAGAATGTTCTACAAAATTGGAGCCCGAAGCGGATTGAGGAAATTAGGGTAAAGCCGGTTTATCAAACCTTTACCACACGGCAAAATTTTAGACTTGTCAAACACTAAAGCATTTGAAGAAGGCAAACTTAATGTGGCTCCAATTGTGAAAATTGTCTTTGATAGGGTAGAAAACATTGTGGGAAAAGGAGAAAATGCTGGTTGTTACCGCCATTTTCTCCTTTTCCCACAATGCACCCTTTCTCAGGGTCGTCAAAACTCGGGATTCTGTGGTAAAGGGTTGAAACAGCCAATTACATAATCTCCATTTCAACCCTTATCCTGCTAACTAAGAGAAATTAAATTTTCCAACCGATACTAAAAACACGAATAATGTTATTTCAAACTTATTTTTATGAAAAAAATATATCTCCTTTTCGGACAGTGTATATCCAAGATCAGACTGCACGTTCTGTACCGTCTGATCTTGATGTACACTGTCCGCAAAAGGTCAGTGAGTCACGCTTAGCAGCCAAAGGGTTAAAAGTCGTTTTCTAAAGCAAACCTTATTTTGTGGAGACATGGAACAAAAATATAACCGATCCAGCAAAAGACATTTTCAGAATACAACCAGCCATAATAACAAAGGTGAGTTCCTGTGAATGTACTCATGTAGACGGCAAGGTGATAAAACTTCTCGGCTGGTCATTACTTCTATCAAATTTTCACCACATGTATCATAAAATACGCAGAGAGGAGGGGAACTCCCTGACTGGTCGGGAAATGAATATCGTTACTGTGATCTATCATCCCATATTTTGTAATAAGATTCGATAATAGGTCGAGAGCAAGTGACCTCTATAGGAATTCCAACACCAATGGCATAAAAAGTCAGGGTTGTAAAAAAAAACACCAAGGTTTACTGATAACCAAAAAAACAAACCTATAACCATGAAACTTGCTATAAATTTCGGTATTTCTTCTGATAAGCGGTGGGATTTACCGCACAAGATGTTACGTTAAAAAGTATCCGTGTTATTTCAATACGTTTTTATACTGTACCATATTCCGTTACATCTTGATACAAGGCAATGAACATCTCGCACTTACATCTTTATTTTTTACGTAAAGTTTTCCTGTAATAGAATTACTAATACTAGCACTTGACTTCTACAAATATCTTTCTTTGCAAGCGTAAAGAAACTGGGCAGTTACTAGTATATTCAAAAAACTATTTCGGAGACTGAATAAAGGGATGGTCGTTTTCCAATCAGGAACTTCGTCTATTTTATGAAACCAGATATGACGTCATTATACATATTTGAGTACGACACGACGCATGTTATTGACCATGTGACATTTCAGCAAGCCGTTGTTAAATGGCGCAAAATACAGAGTAACCTTAGGAAACCTCATTTCACTTTAACGAAATACTGTCACTTTGCTCTTTCTTATGATGGTGTTCAAGCTTACCTTACTAAATTCAGTGATAGAATATTTTTTAAGTTTGATATGATTATAAAATAATCGATACGGCCTCTAAAAAAATCATTCCAGTGTAAGTAAGCCATGCTCTGTGAAAAGGGAGCTTAGTGCATTTGCAAGAAAAGTTTCGACTCAGGTTAGCCTGCGCAGTCCGCGCAGGCTGACCTGGTCCGAAACCTATTGCTTTTGGTAAATTTTCTGCATGTCAAAGGACCAATGTACCTCATGATTCAGTAGGCTGTTCTACAGAACGGATTTTATGGATCTATAATACTGTGATGACTTGGTATCATGCATCACGGAGATGCATTAACCCGCTTTTCAAAGAGCATGGCTTCAAATGGTTTACATCAGATTACTTCACAAAATACCTGACGGTGTAGATCCCTGACCGGGCTGTACACAATGTTAAGTTGATTTTTTGGGTCTGCGCTCGTCGCGATGGACAACCGAGGTCAAAATATTGGTTTCGCTATGTTATATATCAAATAATATCGAAAGAAGCCTCAAGCACAATTCCAATAAAAATTACCATTCACAAGAACACATGAGCGGTACTCTGGGTAAAGGGGGCTTAATGCATCTCAATGATGCATTATATCAAGCAAGTCATCACATACTTATGGATCCATAAAATCCAGTTTGTCTAACAACCGACTGAATCATGAGGTACACTGGTCCTTTGACATGTATAAAATGACCAAGAGCAAAATTTTCGGCCCAAACCAGCTTTCCACAGAGCATGGCTTATTTATAATTAGTCTAGTTTTGTTCTCACTCGTTCGTAAAGAAATGTTATAATAAGAACTTCATTAACGCAGCAATATTTATGAACTCATAAAACAACTTTTCTAATTGATTCTTATGGTAAGTTAATGACTTTTCCTAATTAGTCAGGCATGACATTATGTGTGTTTGTGCGGCAGTGCAGATCAAGATCGAATTGTACAAATCTTAAAACTTGATCTTGGACCTACTTTGTCCGGTAATATTTATGTGATATTTCTTGGCCGAAATAGCAGTGACTTGCAATAAATGCATCCTTTCGACCTTCTGGAAAAGCCTGCTCCGCTTATTTTGCGATGAAACCGGAAGTCAAGCAAGTTCTAGACCTTGCATTAATCCTTCGATGGCTAAATAAGTGTTATACCCCGAAATCTATCCCATGCTTGCTAGTCATATAAATATTCTACACAGAGAATTTCAATCATAAATGCTTCTTCAAATATTAGTTATAGTACGAAAACACTTTTCCTATTTTTAGTAACAGTTACCTTGACCTTGCATGCACTGAACTTAATATTAACCCATACTGGCTTTTCAAATTAGCTTCCTGTACAGCAAGTTTCATTTAGATATATTCATTTAAACATTTGTCATTGAACAGGGTTTTCCATCTTTAACAACGGTGACCTTGACCCTGTATGCGACGACCTCAATATCAATCGAAAGGTAGCTTTTTATGTAACCCTTCTATACAGCGAGTTATATTTGTGTTGATTCAAACAAGTGTTTTTTAATTGGAAAGGCGTTTTCATAATTTTACCAACTGTGACCTTGACCCTGTATGCAACGACCTCAAAATCAACCAAAAGGTAGCTTTTTATATAACCCTTCTATACACCAAGTTATATTTATATGTTGATTTATACATATGTTTTAAATGGAAGCAAATTTATCCACTGTAAGTAACTGTGACCTTGACCTTCAATGCATTGACCAAAAATCAAACCGGAGCAAGCTTTTTACCCAAACATCCCACACAAGGAGTTTCATTCATAAATTATCATTCAAACGTAAGTAATTAAGGGGAAAGAGTGTTCCTATTTTTGTTAGTATCAATGACCTTGACCCTGCATGCACTGACCCTGAAATAATTTTGTAGCTAGCTTTTCATGTAAACATCCAATATAGCAAGTTTCACTTATAGATAACTTTTAAAATCAGTTATTGAGCATAAACAGGGTTTTTCCTGTTTTTAGTAAGAATGACCTTCCATGCGTTGACGCCGAAAAAATCCCATGCTAGCTTTTTCACAAATCTTCCTCTCTCAGCAAAATTCATTCACGTACATTCATTCAAACATAAGTTATTGAACAGAAACGTTTTATTTTCTATTGTGAGAAACAGTAATTGTACAGCAACTTACATTCTTAAACGTTCATTCAAAATCGAGTTATTGTGCGAAAACCTAAGTTTGACGCCGCACACCCGCCAACAAAATAACCCAACAGCTCTCCAGACACTTCTTCCCGGTCAGTTTTTAGATGAAATCTGGGAAATTAAAGTAAACTTTTCAAAGCCGTGATAACTGCACAATATTGAGTTACATGGTCAAAATCACAGGGCTGATCGAATAAATATTTATCATCGATTGGGAAAAACTCATTTCATTTCAAGGCACATTTGTGATAACTTTGCTGGCATGAGAGGTTATTTGTAATCAATTGTTCAGCACTTAGACACAGTTTGTGAAAAAAAATAAAAACGTGAACCTGTAAGAAGTTGGTTTTTACGGAAACGGATTTACTTTCGACGAATTGAGTAAGGATAAAATGAAAAAGAAAACTCAGCCTTTATTTCTTTAAGATCTAAATTCGGCGCCTATGAAAAGCAACCATAAAAAATTTGGCTCAAAAACGAATGATAAATAGGATGGTGTATCCATCAAGACTACCGAACATTGAACAGTAATATATAGCTGTTAACTTGAAACAAATTTATCCGAAAGGTTATCACGCTCTGTCCTCATTCCGTCAGACATTTTGACGGCGGCCAGAGGTATTTTAATTAAGAAGTCAATTACACATGAAAAACGAGATGTCGAAACAGTTTCCAAGATGCCTGTTCATAATGTATCTAGAATAGTACACCATTCATTATGTTACCACTTTATTATCCTCAATCACTGTTCTCTCCGAGAATCAAATATAATGGATGCATTGAAATAAACCCAGTTATATTGAAGTGGATGTACCAGTGAAAGTAAGTGGACGTTTTGGAAACGTCTCTCACTCTAATAAGTCAATTATACTATCATGAAATGAAGTCTGCGCTTCCTGTTTTGATTTTGTTAGTTTGGTTTTGCACATAGAGAAAGCTCGATTATAACTCGATATCTCTTTCATCAATAGTACAATGTATACATTATTGATTATTTCTGGGAATACGTTTAAAACCACGAACCTTGACGAGATAATATAAACGTTATTGAGCTGGGTTTATAAATTTGTCTCGTCACGGTACGTGATTTTAAATCTGTTATCCCAAACATAAACAATAATATAAACTGACAATGAAAAATGAGTGAGATCTATACTTCATTTGATCAAATGGAGATATTGTATGTGTATTTTGGCCACAACGTTTAATTGAAATATTCTAACTTGTTTCTGTTCTGTTTTGTGTATTAATTTCACATTTAAAAAACTATCATTCGATAAATCTGACACCTGGAACCAATCGACAATCTGAAAAATTCATTGACCTAAAGGACTGCGTTTTTGTATTCATTGTACCGTAGAATGTCTCACCTTCTCAGTCTCACAATTAGTCATGGATTGTGAATCAAATAAAGAAAATAAGTAGGTCACCCTCATTCTAATAACCCTTTGTCTGCTAAAAAGTGAAATGAAACTTTCAAGTCAATTGAAAGAAACAAAATTTTGCTATTTCAAAGGTTTTTTTTTTTGGGGGGGGGGGGGTAGATAACTCCTTATCGGACAGTGTAGATCTAAGATCAGACTGTACAGTCTGTGCGGTCTGATCTTGATCTACACTGCCCGCAACAGGTCATTGTGTCGCGCTGAGCAGCCTTAGGGTTAAGATTATTCTTACAAACCCCCTGCAGCCTCATATGTATTGACGTCACGTTACCGATAGCTTTTGACACATACTATGAACTATTTATCCTGTCACCTCCTATAAATTCCGTCGAATAAAAGGGGTCATATAAACTTGGTGATATACGGTCACTTGACCACGTGACTAGGTTTATTATGTCAGTTGACCACGTGATCAAGGTTTATTAGGTTAGTTGGTCATGTGACCAGCCGGAACTCCTTTTTAGGTACCGCGATACGAAATCAATATTTTAAAGTAAAATTATCGCTTAAAATTCGATGCACATATTGATTTTTCTTATTATTTAAAATAAAACAGAATTCTTAGCCACAGCATTCTCCCGAGGTCTTACGTCACGTTTATGACGTAGTCAATATAATTTATGATGTCATTATTGCAGCTGCATACCCAAAGCGCTTTACACAGTTCGCCATTTGTGTGTTTATTTCATAGTGAGAAAGATGTCAATACGTACTTTAATTTCGAGCGAAATATTCTATCTAGTCGGATTTAGGTTTGTTTACAAATGAGAAACAGGATAGACAGAATAGTGTCGTGGATTGTGGAATTATACGATAACATAGTGTCTTTGATTTCAGGAAAGTTTGTCATGCTCGGCTTCCGAATTTTATGGTATCAGTACCGTAAGATATTAAATAGGAGGTACGGTCTTTATATCAATGTTTGTTTTGTTTTGTTCTTGCAGAGTGCGTGACAGGATAAATAGAATAGATGGTTGGTGTCTTGAATGGTTTAAGTTTATCCGGGCTCGGCTCCGAAATTTATCCGGTTCGCCTTCGGCTCACCAGATAAATTCCTCCGCCTTGCCCGATAAACTTAACCCATCCAAGACACCAACCATCTATTCTCTATAACTCATAACCTTTCATTGACAGTTAATATTATAGGTTGTTTTGGGGAATACATTTTTAAAACCACGAACCGTGACGAGGTAATATAAAGATTTTCGAGTTCGTTTTATAAATTATCTCGTCACGCTACGTGATTTTAAACCTGTTATCCCAAACATAAACAATAATATAAACTGATAACGAAAGGTTTACCGAGTCGGAGCTATATTGTTCAGTACTACGAGTTGTTACTGTATACAACAATCACAAACTATAAATGACACCCCCGCGATAAGTATTCGTCTTCACCCTCCTTGCCAAAGAAAAGGCATATAATCACAATAATAATTACTCGCTGTTTTCGATCCCAAGCATTATTGCCATAACTCCGTCTGATTACTGTTGTTTGTACAAGTATACGGCTGCACCACTCTGTATGATAAACAAGACCGCAAAGTAAATAACACATTATGGGTCATACTCTACTCTGTTTTGATTATTTTGCGATGAAGCCGGAAGTAAGGCATCTGCAAAAAGTATCGACCCCTGTCAGCCTGCGCAGGCTTACCTGGATCGCAAATTTTTGTTTTTTGGTAAATATTCTGCCTGTCAAATGACCAGTCTACACCGTGATTCAGTCATGATATTATGCACAGACTTGATTTTTTTAAAATGTACAATGGAAATGCACTTAACCCACATTTCCCAGCGTGCTGCTTAATATACTGGGCTGTAATAGTAAACATGACCAGGTTCCATATTCAACAACCATTCTTAAGAACGTCCTTAGTCTTATTCTCAAGAGTTTCTAAATTTGACAGTAAAATAACTTCTAATTAGCTAAACGAAATGGTTTACTCATTCAGAAGTTGTGCTACTTTCTACATCTATAATTAGACAAAGAGACAAAGTATTAAGAATGGTTGGTGAATATGGAACCTGTTGTGTTAATTTATTGGACATTAAAAATAAAAGATAGACGAAAATAGACCCTTAGATTAAACAAGTCCACTTTTTTTTCACCAATCACAAATTACAATTTATTCATTCGAATATATCAATACAAAGAAGGCAGTCAAAAGCTAGCACATTCAACTACCCTAAATTAATGGTCACTGATCAAACAATGACGCCATGCAATCTTACGGCTGGAATACAGTTACGGGGTTAAGGGTATGTCGCACAAACCTCGACGAAAGTTTGTCATTTGACTGCCAAGCATTGTTATTGCTGCTTTGGCGGAATGTGCAGATCAAGACCAACCGAACAAAAAGTACAGCATGATCTTGGATGTACATTGTCCGGTTTTTTGTGTGTGTGTGTGTTTTTTTTTTTGTGTGAAATGTTTTTCACCAAACAAGTCATGAAATAGTAATATACAAGTGTTTGTTTGTCTCTGAACAAATTAAGTTGGCCTATTTGTTGCCCTAGGTGTGAATAGATCATCAGCAAAAACCTGTAACTGTTTGGTTTCCGAAACGCCCGTTGCCTTTAAGGTTTCGCCAGAGACAAACATTCTATCTATGCTATAACCAACCATCCGTATCTAGACTGAAGGGCTTGGAATGACAAAAAGATCTTGTCTCACTCAGGACCCTACCATTTTTATTCATTCTTTAAGACACTTAATGGCCGTCTTTGGTCCTTTATGCAACTGTAACTCCGCAAACTTTCCTAAGTCAAGAAAACATTATTTTTCAGCATCAAAATATAAACTTGACCTCTATTGACGGCCGAAAATACAACCTGCTACGCCTCAGAAAGGGTTTTATCTTGTAGGCTTGACTTAACAAGTATAGATCAAAGATCAGACTGCTGGTCTTGTGTGATCTTGATCTATACCATCCTCAAAAGCCCTTTGTTAATCCCTGTGGCCCTGAAAGGGCCAATAACCCATAGAGTGCCCATAGAGTGCCACATAAATGATCAAAGCACTGAAAGGTGGGGTGCGTTTAATCCTTCTCAAGTTGAAATCCAACTGTTGTACTAAATAATACGGGCGTAGTGCTGCTAGAAATCAATGAGTAAAAGCAAGCAGACATTTAAAGAACTTAGAGGTATCTCTCCCATAAATCTCAGAGCAAATTGGCAAATTTCTCTTTTTTTTTGGGGGGGGGGGGAGGTTTAATAGATTGTCAAAATAAAATGTTGTGACAAGTATCATTAAGCGCTATGAGGACAAATAAACCAATTCTATTCAAAGAAATTAGCGCAAGAGTTATCATGATGCTTCTAAGCTTTCCATGGCACATGTTGACGCTTCTTGACGCTATTTGGTGGAACTGAAACATAAACGCGTATTCCTACGCATGCCTCATTGTAGTCTGTTCAAATATTCTTTTTTAAGATTGTCTTATGATAATGGTGTATTTGTTTACGTATTTATCGTGCAAGTCGAGTAAGTTTCCTTATTGTTAACATTTTAGTAATGCATTGATCCCAGAGTGAATGAAATGCTTTCTTAATGGTATTACTTTTTCAGGTAATGATTTTGCAACGTTAGGTACCCAAGAGTCAGCTTTTTCAGTTTCAATTTCCCACACGGTAAATCTGAGTTGGGATGCTTCGCACCCCACCTCAAAAATTATATATCCATCTTCATCTAACGAGGAATAGAGCATCTTAACCCTTATCCTGCTAAATAAGTGAACTAAAACTTTCAAGCCGAAATTTTGATATTTTAAAGGTATTTTGGGGGAAAAGATATCTCCTTATCGGACGGTGTAGATCCAATATCAGACTGCACGTTCTGTGCCGTCTGATCTTGATCTACACTGTCCGAAAAAGATCAGTGAGTCGTGCTTAGCAGCCTAAGGGTTAACCCTTATCTTGCTAAATAAGTTAAGATGAAACTTTCAAGTCGATAGTGAAATCCAGAATAATGCTATTTCAAGCTTATGTTTTGGAGAAAAATATCTCCTCATCGGACAGTGCAGATCCAAGAGCAGACTGCACGTTTTGTGCAGTCTGATGGTGATCTACACTATCCGCAAAAGGTCAGTGTGTCGCGCTTAACAGCCTTAGGGTTAAAGACTGTTTTGGTCAGAGCATTTCAGAGCATTTCAGAAAATATAGGTATGTGTCATAGATCCAAAATTAGACGACATAGAACATTACATAATGCACTTACTGTCCGCATAAGCAACTTGCATATGATCAGGCACATTTTTGGCACTTTTCATGGACGTGTAATCGTGGCGTTGATACAATCAGATAAAGTAGACAATAATGAATTCCAGATCTAGGACCGCCGAAGTACATGTACTTGTACGTGTGGATAGTAGGTTTGTTGCGTATTCTCTCAAACCAACGCAATATACGCAGTATTTTCATAATACCAATATACTTAACAAAACTTATAAACCGCCAGTTTTTTTCGATTTTACCGTATTTTTTTTTTTTTTTTTTAAGAGGAGGTGGGCGGTGGCGGTTTGTAAGTTTTTCTCAGTATGCATACAATGATAGTTCGAACATATTCATGTACATGCAAGACTAATTTAATAAAAGAAGAATAGTAAAAAAATAATAATGTAAAAGTTAACAAACTACTCTATGAATCGTGTTAAACTACAATCAAATACGTTTGGCCGTTATTGTCAGCTGGACCGACTACCAAAAGGTTTTTGTGTGCCCTGAATGGTGCAGGTACGAGTAGTTGCCTACGATATGAACATTAGGAATGACATTTATAAACTATTATCAAAGCGTTGAAAGCACTGGCGTGGCATTTGTCAAGGGACCTATTTTGTGGAATTAGAACTTTGAAAAATAAACAAAAGAAATAGTTTCAAAATATTCGCTTTAAAGTCAACCTACTATATAGTCATGCACGATCCGATAGAATAGCATGCAATCTTGTGGAACGAACAAGCCCGAGTGAACAAGCCCAGGGACGAATAAGCCCAGGAACGAACGGGTTTTGGGACGAACAAGCACGGAATCGGGCGGTCAGGAGACAAAGATTGTGTGTATCATTACGCCAAGAAGGCCAAAGCGGATCACGCCGTTTTCGATAAAAATGAAGTGTTTCCACGATCGATGGCCCAGTCCAGTTTATTTCAATACGCCATTTTCAATTTCATATCTGAGTGCAATCGACACACTTTTTTGTCTTAGAAAAAAACCGAGTTTAATTGGGTTTACTTCCTTCGGTTTTGCACAAACTACGATACACGATTTTCAAAATGCGGTACCGAACTCATATTGGTATTGTTTTCGACAAATACCACAAAAATGCAACGTACAGGGGCCTTCCAACACCAAGTCCGTCGGGTTATGTTAAAGCACTTATCAAAGAAAAACAAGTGAACCATATGAGCCATGCTCTGACAAAAGGGGGATTAATGGATCTTCGTGATGCACTAACCAAGTAAGTCATCACATAATTGTTATCTATAAAATCAATTTTGTCTAACAGCCGGCTGAACCCTACGGTAGAATGGTTCTTGGGCATGCAAAAGGTTGACCAATAGCAAAAAGTTTCGTCTCAGGTCAGCCTGCACGTAATGTGCAGGCTGACCTGGGTCGATACTTTTTGCATGTGCATTAAATTCCCTTTTCGCAGAGCATTAATTATTTCAATTAGACAAAATAGGGACACATCTAAACTGAATTTTGTATGCATAAATTATAAGGCTACCTATCCTATTTACGCAGACAGGACGCATCATGTAATCAGTCGGTTAGGCTTCGAATTTAAAAGTAGAACAATATTTGAGCCACGCTCTGGCAAAAGGGGGCTTAATGCATCTCCGTGATGCATTATACATATCAAGCCATCGCATAATTATGGATCCATAGTAGCCACC
This sequence comes from Tridacna gigas, assembly GCA_945859785.2. Lineage (NCBI taxonomy): Eukaryota > Metazoa > Mollusca > Bivalvia > Cardiida > Cardiidae > Tridacna > Tridacna gigas. Next base: position 45,451,410 of record OX244034.2, on the reverse strand, counting down.
TTTTTAACACCCTACTTTATCATGAGGTAGAATAGTCTTTGGACATACAGAACATTGACCAGTAGCGAAAAGTTTCGGCCCAGGTCAGCCTGCGCAGTGCGCAGACCCTACTTTATCATGAGGTAGAATGGTCTTTGGACATACAGAAAATTGACCAGTAGCGAAAAGTTTCGGCCCAGGTCAGCCTGGGCAGTCCGCGCAGACTGACCTGAGTCGATACTTTTCGCAGATGTATTACGCACCCCTTTCACAGAGCATGCCTCTTTTAGAATTGTTAAGGAGAACAAACTGAAGTGCTTGCTTGCAGTCTGAACATCGCGGAGATATGTTTCACGTGTAAGAAGTCTAATGTGCACAGTCGTAACAACACCCAGTCCCTTGGGTTATCTGTTGTAACGCTTACAAATCATAAACAATTGTGCCATGCTCTATGAAAAGGGGGCTTTGATGCATCTGCAAAAAAAGTAACGACCCAGGCCAGCCTGCGCGGACTGCGCAGGCTGACCTGGGCCGAACCTTTTCGCTATAGAACAATTTTCTGTATGTCAAAGGACCATTCTACCTTATGATAGAGTCAGTTGTTAAACATAATGCATTTTGAGAATCCCTAACTATGTGATGTACTACTTGGTATGATGCAGCACGGAGATGCATGAAGCCCCCTTTTGCCAGAGCATGACTCACTTAATATTGTGTTTAAAAAAAATGAAAAAAATCTGTCAGAATAAAAAAAAGCAAAAGCTCTCTCTACCATTTACTAGTAAGCTATTTATTTTGCCTGTAAATCGACTTGCATAATTCTGCGATCAGACTTCACGTTCTGTACATTGTGCTCTTGATCTACAGTGTCCCCAAATGCAGCTTGAGGCGCTCTTGGCAACTAAAAGGTAAAAAAAAACGGCGAAAGACGAATTTCTTTGAACTTGCTTATCTCGTTATGCAATAAATGTCATCGTTGACGCGGATTTCGTTGTAGCGTCAAAGCTTACAAGATGGTACTAGCGTGTACGCACGCGCTCATTCAAACGCTTCTGGTTACATAATTACAGTTACACGATAAAGATATCTGACAAACCCATTGTTCTCTTTAAATAGTCCTTGTCTGTTTCCCACATCAGTTTTGCCTGGCGAGTTCAAACATTTTTTTCACTGTTGTATAAAGATCTAACTTTAACCTTTAACTTGCCATATAACTGACTTTCAAGTCGATAGTAAAAACCAAAATATTGCTATTTTATTTCAAAGTTTTTCGGGGAGAGAAAATATCTCCTTATCCGACAGTGTAGATCCAAGATCAGACTGCACATTCTGTGCATTGATCTACACTGTCCGCAAATAGGTCCTTGAGTTGCGCTTAGCAGCCTAAGGGTTATGTTTTGGAGCCAAAAGGTATGGAAGCTTGTGCACGCCAAGTTAAGACTCACTTCAGAGAAACATGACAAAGGATAAACTGTCCTGTATCGCCTCGTCGCCATTCTGGCTGTACTTAATCGTAATTCATTCGGCAAACCTCGGGTGATCCGGTGACCAAGTCCCTCGGCTGTATCACGTAGCTTGATATGCACCTCCTACACGGTACATTTCTTCGCCGGAAGTACACCGTTCTACCGTCATTTAAATTGTAAGGCTTCTCTTGAAAAATAAAACATGAGTCACGATCTTCAATCGATATCTTTTTAGGAATATTTCCTTTGGCAAACAGTTTGAACATTTAGCATGGTTTATCATTTTCGTGTACAAGCCCCGCCTGATCCGTTGGGTTTTTCGTGGGTGCCCTAACCCAGTACTGGTAAAACCCAGGAAATACATGAATATGTGAGCTGTCGCCGTGATATGACTGAAATAACGTTGAAAGCGGCGTAAAACACCATTCAATCATTATCAATTTCGTTGGGAGCTTTTATCGACAGAATAACTTCATCGTGGTTGATCATGTCTTTGGTAAGCGATTTACAGGATCATGTGATTGATTGTTCAAAATGGCTCCTTTATACAGACGAGGTTAGATATAGGTACGGAATCAGCGGAGTTGTGAGGGGTGAATGGTTATTATGCTTCCAAATAACTACGGAGGCCTAATTATTAATAGGACCTCCACTATTTGAGAATGGATTGTACTAACGTAAACACAATTTATCATGTTTCCGATATCTAGGTGTACTACTTGTTAGACTATCAACTTTTTAATGAATGAGGTTTATTTCATGCTTTTCGGTAGTTTATCGAGAAATAATCATGGATTATGGTTTGATATTTCATGGTTACGACCAATGAAAATACCGATTTTCTAACTCTTCAATTAAAGGCGGAAAGAGTAGTTCCCGAGCACTAGTTACCAAGGTAAAACAGCATGTGCCATTTAACAAGAGCGAAATATGATGTAATTTACGCGCATTTACCCTATATTACTCGCGCTTTACGTAATATTGTAATGCGTCGTTATGTGTGGGGGGTATGCCACGGGAAATACCGAAAACAAATGTACTGGATTTTGATGAAAGTCCCAACAAAAAGAAGTTAGAAGCATGAAATAAATAGAATGTTTATTTTTTTCGGTGAAAGATCGAAATTTATTTCACCGAGTGAACATCATCGGTAATATTTTCACGAGTTGCTGGTACGGGAGAAGTCGCTCTTCGCTAGGCACTGCAGAGGTCCAGTCTGGCATTAGTGGAGCTCAGTGACTTGAAAATAAGTATGACTGAAATGCTGTTGAATGCGTTGCAAAAACCAAATTCACACAAGCAAATGTGCCACACTCTGACAAAAGGGGTCTTTAATGCATCTTCGTAATGCACCAACCAAGTCATCAAACAATTACGGATCCATAAAAATCTCAGTCTTAAAGATACATCCTTATAGCCAGAGCGGAAAAACGCTGTGAAAATTTGATAGACTGTTGCGAGACAAAATGGATTTTATGGGTCCATAATTATGTGAGTACTTGCTTGGTATAGTACGGCGATTTCTTTGAAGGCCTCTAGAAATTAAAATGCATCTTCTATCCGTCGTAATCTATGCAAGCTTGCAACTGTCAGAGGCAACATTTCGCATGAAGACACAAGAAAAATTATTGTTCGACGTAATATAGATGAGTTAAAAACTGCCTGAAAACGAGTATAGATGTATCTTTAACCTTTAAGCTGCTAAGCGCGGCTCACTGACCTTTTGCGGACAACGTAGATCAAGATCAGACTGGACATAACGTGCAGTCTGATCTTGGATCTACAATGTCCGATACACACAGACACACACACACACCAAAATGGAAAATGTGGGTTTTTACTATCGACTAGAAAGTCTCATTTTAGTTATTAAGCAGGATGAGGGTTAATAGCAGATCCTCCTTCCACAATCAAATTTACTCTGAAAAAAAAAAACACAACAACGTGAATTATGTTGGTTTTCTTGTTTTACGAAAACTCTTTCAAAAACGTCTGCAGCAAAATTTGTTCCAGAATGTAATAAGCTAGACTCCTAATGTAAGAACTAAAACATTTTCTCTTTGATGAAGTTCTCTGTGAGTTTTGAAGTTGTGAGCCAACATTTTTTACCCTCTGAATGAAATAACTTGTGGGAGATATAGCGTAACTGCTAACCAATAAATGTAAAGCTTTCTTTGATTTGAAAACCAGACAGCGTTTTTTTCTTCCTAAATACTTTATGTTTAGACTGGGCATTCTAGACGGATATTTTGTGGCTATTGTATTCACATTTAACTCACACTCTGCGAATTGCAATGTCTTATGTCATTTTGTGATCTGGGTCCGTATTCTTTAAACATCATCTAAAGTCAATTCTTATTCTAATTTCCAGGGCGCGTATTCACCAACCAGTCGTTGTTATCATTCTTAGTCTACTTTCTCAAGAATTTTCTTAATCGTAAAGTAACATCATTTCTGACTGGCTAAACCAAATGGTTTAGCTGATCAAAAATCGCGTCACTTTCGAATCTAGTACTGGAAAACGAACCCAATTTAAAATGATTGGTGAAAACGAACCCACGACGACACATCTCAGCGGCTGATAAAGATCTGCTTAGCAAACCAGATAGCAAGTTATAGAATATAGAATCAGTGGTCAGTAGGTCTACTTGGTACTTCTGCACCAAGTGACATTGATTGTTTTTGGCATTTAACGCTTACGCTGCTAAGCGCGACTCACTTACCTTTAGCGGACAGCGTAGATCAAGATCGTACCGCACAGAAAGTGCAGTCTGATATTGGATCTACACTGTCCAGTAAGGAGATTTCTTTCCTCCAAAATTACCTTTGAAATACAATAATTTGGGTTTATACTATCGGCTTGAAAGTTTCATTTATTTTATTTAGCAGGATAAGGGTTAACTATTTATAAAGACGATAAGATTTCAGACTTGCCCAAATCGAAAGCATTTTCAGACGACAAACTAACTATTACTCTAAACATGATCTTTGTCATTCAAAGAGTAGAAAACGTTGTGGGAAAAGGAGAAAATGCTGGTTACCAGCATTTTCTTCTTTTTCCAGAATGTTTTCAAAATCCGTCCTGCTTGGGGTTGTTAAGTCTCGTGATTGTTTGGTAGAGACTTGAGTGAAATAGATACATACTAAAGAATGGTAGGACAGTGCCTGCAGACTCGGGAAACCTAACTATGTTGCCCATGGTACTGAAAACATAAACTACTGAAAAAAAAAAATGTTATGGCCATTTCTTTTCATTATTTCATAAAGGAATCATTCCCAAAAATGTTTCCGTCTTGAACGCCTTTCCAAGTATCTTCTTTATTTAAATTTCACACGTGGTTTGCTTTATTTTACATATTCTGCACCTAGTAATACAATAGTTTTTTTTTTTTTTAATCCAATTCAACCAATAGCGAGCCAATTACAGCTGTATTTGTCCTATTCAACTATGGCATACATATTACAACTGTAGTTATCCAATTTAACCTATGGCATGCCTATTGCAATTGTAGTAATTCAACTTATGGCATGCCTTTTGCTACTGTAGTTATCTAATTCAACCTATGGTATGCTCTTTGCAACTGTAGTTATTCAATTCAACCTATGGTATGCCCTTTGCAACTCTAGTTATTCAATTCAACCTATGACATGCCCTTTGCAACTGTAGAAATCCAGTTCAACCTATGGTATGCCCTTTGCAACTGTAGTTATTCAATTCAACCTACGGCATGCCCTTTGCAACTGTAGTTATTCAGTTCAACCTATGGTATGCCCTTTGCAACTGTAGTTATTTAATTCAGCCCATGGTCTGCCCTTTGTAACTTTACTTTATTTATTGCAACTATATCATGCTACTGCAGCTGTACTTATCCAATTTAACCTATAGCATGCCTATTGCAACTGTAGTTACCCAATTCAACCTATGGCATGCCAATTGCAAATGTAGTTATCTATTTCAACCTATAAGCATGCCTGCTGCAGCTTTAGTTGCTTTTGTGAAGGGATATATCAAGAACAACTTGCGCGCTTTGAGCAGGCTGACCTTGATATAATTATTTTGTTGGCAAAAGCGATTTTTTTTTTTGTGACACAACGTGCAGATTGATCTTGAATATGCACTGTCCAATATTTTTTGTATGCTTTTCCCACATAGCATGGATTGAAATGTTTTTCGGTTGGTTTTTTTTTGTCATTTCCGACGGAAATTGCCCATAATGTGAGCCATGCTCCATGAAAAGGGAGCTTAATGCGTCTCCGTAATGCATGCTACAAAGGAAGCAATCACATAATTAATGATCCATGATATCAACTTTTTTTTTTTTCTTTTTACAACTAACTGGAGTAGAATGGTCCTTTGACACGTAAAAAACTTACCAATAGCGAAAAGTTTCGGCCCAAGTCAGCCTGCGCGGATTGCGCAGGCTGACCTGAATCGATAATTTTCGCAGATGCATTAAGCCCCATTTTCACAGAGCAGGGCCCATATATTCAAAGAAAAAAATCATACCCTTCTTGTAGCCGCGTTAAAATATTGCTCACATTCTTGTGCGAAGAAGCCCGATCGCTAATTTCGTAAATGATTCCGGTAATGAGATGGTAGTGTGAAAGATGGTAAAGCAGGTATCATCTCTTTATCTATTAGATACATCAGAAGGTAATTAATTAATAAAACGTTCCGCTGTCTAAAGCATTGATTAATAAAACACGAACTCTCTGTTTTTATGCTCTAATTATGTAACTGGCTGCCCTTTGTCGCACAATGTCAGGTATTTTACTAATCAAATAGTCTGGAAATAGATGGTCGTGATTCCATCTTTTAACTCGTCAATCAACTCAAAAACAATGTCGTAGCAGACACAATGATGGAAATCATCTTCAAAATAAACACGAATTTAGCTAATATACATATATACAAGTTAAAACATTGTGACACAAGGAAAAAAATACTGTTCAAAAGCGGTGTGCTACAAAACAGGGAAAAGTCGTCGGGACACTTAGCATATCTGAACTCCAAGGATCTACTTTTTGATTGCGGTAGGTTTTTTTCTGACGGTAATACGATTCGCCCTGCATATCCGGTATAACTCTAACAATAACAAAGGCACTAGCTCGGCAAAACTGGGATTCTTTCTTTATTACGTCATTTGCCAAGTTATATGGCGACTCTAGTTTTTGACTATCCACCGTGGCGAATAGATGTTGTTTGTTGAGGTGGGTTTACTTCGCCCTCATTCATGACAACTCACTTCTTGTTTTTCTTTGTTTCATCAGTAATAGATTAGAGCTCTGAAGTAGGAGCGACCAGTGGTGCTCCATAGACTACCAGCAAGGTACGATCCAGCGTTTCACTAAAACAATATCAATCACTGACCCACGGCTAATCCCTCGAACAAAGAATGAACTGCGTAATTTGATTTCTTAACCCAAACTGTAACTAATTCGCTTACTGGCTAGTGTTCGAATCGCTCTCTGCTTTTCTGATGCACCAGATTACACTCGTCTTATGCTCGAGTCGATTAGATCATAAATAAGTTTCTAATTTAATAACTGACGTGAGGAACGTTTCATCTTCTTTGAAATAAGAATGAACTCTTAAAGTTCTGAAGAGAAAAGAACACGTAACAAGGAAGGCTAGTATGCCTCTTCACGAGATTAATGGCTGTATGTACTACTGTAGAGCGCTTGACTCTTTTCCGAAAAGTTTATCATTTTTGCGACCTATGGAGGAGAAAGCTTTGGAAAACAATGTGGGAAAAGGAGAAAATGCTGGTAACCAGCATTTTCTCCTTTTCCCACATTATTTCTACATTTTAACGGACAAAGCACATCATTTGATTCTCATGGAATTTCTCTTCTGCAGATCACTGAAGTGCCTTCAATACGGACAAGTCTATGAACAGCTGTGTCGCCTAGTAAAGAGTTAACCCTTTACCAGACGACTAAGTTTTAGCCTTGTCCAAATTGAAAGCATTTGCAGACGATAATTTCAATGTGGCTCAAACGGTGCAATTTTTCTTTGATAGGGTAGAAAACATTGTGGGAAAAGGAGAAAATGCTGGTTACCAGCATTTTCTCCTTTTCCCACAATGTTTTCGAAAGGCTTTTTTCTCCAGGATTGTTAAAGGCAGCATTGTGCAGTAAAGAGTTAAGTACATGTGTGAGATAAGGCAATTAGAGCTTATGCGCATGAGTGAGGTAATTGCTTATCGTCGGATGTAGAAAACTACAATCTGTGCAATGTGTACCCGCGTTTTCATGTATCCTGTTTGGTTTATTTGTCTAGTTTTATTAGTTTCTTTCAGACAGTGTTTTGGAGCCGCTTTCTATAGTATTTCTGTCCAACCGCAACGACAGATTTTTTTTTTCGGCGTAGCTAAATGTGCTGGCTTTGACCTACTTTTTGGTTCCGTTAAAAAATGAATAAATAGAAATTTGTGATTGGTCAAATATGTAGACATGTTTATTCTAAGAGCCCCTGGCTAGTTGCTGGCAAATTTACGTCTTCTGTCAGTTTTAAAGATATTTCTTGTTATATTTATTTTCATATTTAGGTCTTTACTGGGTTTTGCCCAAGCAGGGACTCTGCACTGCCTCGCCCAAAGACACCTCTTACGCGATCAATGCCGCCAGCGGTTCTCGTTTGTTGAAAGAATAAACTGTTATTAAAAATTAACTGATTCCGACTCAAGGTTACATCTTTTATCATTTTTGAAGTCGGTGTGTTCTACCGAATTTTGCCGTTCATTTATCTCTGGCTAGGGAACTCACTCAGATTAATCTAATCGAACCGCACTTTGGCAAAGACGTCGCTTAATTACGGATCCATAAAATCCATTTTGCCTAACAGGCGACTGAATCGTGAGATAGAATGTCCTTTGACATGCAGAAAATTGACCAGTAGCAAAAAGTTTCGACCCACGTCAGCCTGCGGGGACTGCGGACTACTCTTTGCAGATGCATTAAACTCCATTTTCAGAGAGCATAGCTTAATTTCTTAATCATAAACTGAAAACTTCAGAGGTTACTATGCCACTACGATGCAAACATTTCAATATCCGGTACACTTATCATATATATAATATATTTTACTTTACCCACTGGGCAAGAACCAGCAGGCTGATTATACAAAAAGCAAATGCGATAATCAAATCATGGAGATCCATTGATTGAAAGGATGCTTTTAACATTATTTGGCTCATTAATATCTGCAGACGGCAAATAGATGTGGCTCAAATGGGTAGATTTGCTTCAAAAGGATACAAAACGTCGTGGGTAAAGGAGAAAATGCTGGTCACCTTTTCCCACAATGTTTTCCAAAACTTTCCACCTAACTCCTTACCAAACGCCAAAATTTAACACTTAAGCTGCTGAATAAATGAAACGAAAATTTCTACTTAATCCTAACTACCCAAACATTGCGATTTCAAAGTTGATTTCACCGGAAAGAAAATACCGTATCGGACTGTGTAGATCAAAGATCAGACTGCACGTTCTGTGCAGTCTGATCTTGATCTACACTGTCCGCCAAAGGTCAGTGGGTCGCGATCAGCAGCTTAAGGGCTAAGACTAGTCCACATTGAAAGCATTTCCAGACGACAAAATAAATGTGACTCAAAAACTAAAATTTGATTTGGGAAGGGTAAAAAACATTGTGGGGAAAAAGAGAAAATGCTTGTTACCAGCATTTTCTCCTTACCAGCATTTTCTCCTTCTCCCGCAATATTTTCAAAAGCTTTCTTTCTCGGGGTCGTTCAAGGTCAGGGTCATGTGGTAAGGGGTTAAGAATTGTTAACCCTTTACCAAACGACAAAATTTCAGACTGGTCCAAATTGAAAGCAACTGCAGACGACAATTCAAACGTAGGATCAAATAATGATATCTGTCTTTTATAGGGTAGAAAATATTGTGGGAAAAGGAGAAAATGCTGGTTACCAGCATTTTCTCCTTTTCCCACAATGTTTTCAAAAGCGTTCTTTCCCAGGGTCGTTAAAACTTTGGGGTTGTGTAGAAAGGGTTAAAACACGGGACCGTTTGGTGTAGGGTTAAAGAATGCTTCTCCTCACCCAGTCTCACCTTGAACCATAGAAAATCCAGAAGCAGTTGCTCGAATTCTTCCGACGTAATGTCCTACTAAATCAGCTCTACAAATGTTCTATATATCATACTCCCAAAGAGATTCCAAGCCCCGTCATAAACATAGACTATGTCACTCTATTTGATGGTTTTTATGCACTCTTGAATCAGCATCTATCATACTACTCGCGACAATGTATGTATTCTTGTTTTTACACATTTTGAACCCAGATTGCAGTCTGGGGTCGTATTTATCGGCCATTTTAAATTGCATTCTGTGTCGAATTCAAGCTTTAGAAAGTAATGCAGTCTATCATTTTTTGCTAAACGATTTGAGTAGTACTCTGACAAAAGGGGGTTTAATGAATCTCCGTGATGCATTATACCAAGCAAGACATCACATAATTATGGATTCATAACATCCATAATGTCAAACAACCGACTGAATCATGAAGTAGAATTATCCCTTGACACGCAAGAAATTCAAAGAGAGCGAAAAGTTTCGGCCCATGTCAGCCTGCACGGACTGCGCAGGCTGAAATGGGCCGATACTTTTTCGCAAATGCATTTAGCCCCAGTTCACGGAGCATGGCTCATTTGGTTATGCCAATAAGAAATTTCTTTATTTTCAAATCTAGGTTGATGAATAACGCCCAGGGTCCGTATTCACCAACCACTCTTAATTTCATTCAAAGTTTGATTCTAGATTAGGAAATAAAAGCAACTTCTGAATGGCTAAACCGGATGGCTAAACTATTTGGTTCAGCCAATCAGAATTTGTGTAATTTTCAAATTCAGAGAATTCTTGACAACAAGACTAAGAATGTTCTCCAGAATGGTTGGTGAGTACGGACCCTGGGTCCCTATTCACCAACCATTCTTGAGAATATTCTCAGTCTTATTCTCCAAGATTTTATGAATTTGAAAGTAACACAACTTCTGATTGGCTAAACCAATTGGTTTAGCCAATCAGAAGTTGAGTTACTTTCAAATTTATAAAATTCTGGACAAAAAGACTGAGAATGTTCTAAAGAATGGTTGGTGCATACCGACCCTGATCTTGGTAAACATTTTCGCTTCTCTGTTAGTGACTGCTGTCAAAAAAATCAACGTCAAAAGTCAACAAACTTTGCGAATTTTTATTACTTCATAATCAACAAATCATCATGTTGGATCATAGGCGTATGTTTATGGAGATTGTCGATCAAGATCAGATTTCATGAATATGCTGTCTGATCTTGATCTATTCTCTCCGCTTCTCCGTTTGAATGATATAAACATTATTAAATGATATCCAATTTAGAGCAGTATTTGTACACGATATAAATTTGGTAGAATTTAGGTCAATAATCTTAGAATGCAGAAAACGTTCTCCAACAGCAAAAAACGAGGGTGTAAACAAACAGTTGTGACAGAAATTATTTTACAAGCTGTTATGTTGTTAGAGAAGTTTATTTATCTAATCCCAGCATGCAGTGCGTTCACCTAAAACATGACTAACTTGCAAGTATGGATTGCTTAATGCAAGAATCTATCCATCAAATTCTTCGGAAAATGAGACATAACGAAAACTCGTTTCGTGTCCATTGCCTTATGGTGCCAAATTTATCATTTTGAAATTATTAAATAACAGTAAAATATTGCTCCCAGCTTCGCTACCTCAGTGGTAACGTAAAGGATTGAATATCTACAGGGCCTGTACCCACCAGCCATTCTCTATAAAATTCTTTGTCTAATTCTCAAGGTTTTTCGATATTTTAAAGTTACACATTTTTTTTTCAAAACTGTGTCACTTTATGAATCAGAAGTAGGCTGAGAATACAATTTTGAAAGGTTGGTGAATACGATTCCATACCTTGTGAATTTAAAATTCCGGTTCGTCCGAAATTGTTCCGGAGGACTGATGAAGTTTTACCCCTCTCTCCGCGCTAAAAACAATAACTGCTTTGTTCATGTCGGAAAGCGGCCAGTGGATTAGAAATATTACTGTGATCAGGAGTGGTAAAATCCCAATGCATACAAAGAACGGTCACACGGACCGCCGTCTTATCAATGAAATACAGTTGAAAACCACCTTCAATATTGAAATAATAAACGATTATAACAGTACCGTTATACTGTGCGCGGACTGCACAGGCTGACCTGGATCAATACTTTTCGTAGATGCATTAAGCCCCTTTTTCATGAAGCATGGCCGAAATCGATTGTGTACACTCGGCAAACACACTTAGAACTCTTAAAAATCCAAATAAATCAAACGAAAATTTCCAGCCACGTTATGCGCAGTCTAAAACAGTGGTTTCGGTGCACCCTGTACACAAAAGTATCTGACGCAGTCACTCGAATGTTAAAGAAATGGGCCATGATCTGTGAAGTGTAATGCATTTGCAAAAAGTTTCGGCCCAGGTCAGCCTGCGCAGACTGCCCAGGCTGACCTGGGCCGAAACTTTTTGCTTTTGGTCAATTTTCTACATGTCAAAGGGCCATTCTATTTCTGGATTTAGTCGGTTGTTATACAAACTGGATTTTGTGTATCTACAATAATGTGATGACTTGCTTGGTATAATGTATCACGGGGGCGGGGGTGCATTAAGCCCCCTTTTATCAGAGCATGGCTCAAATGTATTTTACTAGGCAGTCTCTTATCTTTAGAATCAAGAACGTTAACGGTTAGTACGCTAATACCTACTATTCAAATATAACAACACCGATACCTTTCAAACCTGACTTTTAAAGGGGCATTAAACAGGTTTTTGATCCAAAAATGTTTTTCGCGGGAAAAGCAGGGCGGGGGGGGGGGGGGAGAAAAAATTGATATTGTGTAGGGATAAATAAGGAGGACGTGACTGTTGAAATTGCCTCCGGTGGGACTCGAACCTACGACCCTCAAAACCGTAGTCGTTGGCTGTATTAACTGAGCAGTCAAGCAAAACAACAGTTTCGTGTTAAAATGAGCCGTGCTCTAGCAAAAAGGGGCCTAATGCATCTCCGTAGTGCATCAATGCCAAGCAAGACATCACCTAATTGTGGATCCAAAAAAATCCATTTTGACAAACAACCGACTGAATCACGGGGTAAAATTATCCTTTGACATGTAGAAAATTTAAAGATAGCGAAAAGTTTCGGCCCATGTCAGTCTGCGCGGACAGCGCAGGCTGACACGAGTCGCTGCTTTTCGCAAATGCATTAAGCCCACTTGTTACAGAGCATTGCTCAAATGTATTTATTCCTTGCTTTGCATTAACGACTATACAGTTAACTAACGGAATAAGATATTTTACAGTTAAAAAAAACACACACACACGGACAAAAATCAACAATTCGTCGCGTTTTCTACATGCATTTTTATCTATTGTTTTGATTTAAAGCCATCTTTGTACGTGAATGAAAATTAGCAGCCATTTTATCGATTTTCTACAAAAGTAAAAGTTAAAGAAACGAAATCTGCTTTAATGATATCCCTCTGACATGGACTCTTAGTGAATGTCTAAAATAGAAGACAAATGAAAAGGCAAAAAAAACTACTAACAGAAAAAAATGTGATTCACAATTTGATTGGTCAAGCTAATCACGTACAGTTGCGTACACAACTGAAGGACATATGCTACAGCTTTTCTTGCACACCGGCCTGCACATGTTTCTGTTTTATATAATTTATTATATTCCACTGGATTAGTATGACAGAAAGATAGTATATTTGTGTCTATAATATATTGGTTGCCTTTTACATATCAGATAATCACAGACGCGGAAGAAAAGTGGAAGATTTACAAATTTTTAATGGTCGGGATGCCAAATTACTCCAAAATAGACATTATTGCCTTAATTCTTTCTATTAATCCTTTTTACTATTGGCAAATTTCACATTTCTAGGAATTATCATTTATTTGAGCAGTATTTGTTACTTTAAGAACCTTATTTGGGTTTGAAATCAAAGCAAATTTTCTGTAATTTTGACAAGAATAATCCCCTTAGAAGAACTGTATCTCTGTATTTGCTCCGCAACATATGATTTTCATTTTATCTTTTTACTTCGCATACATTATATTATCATCGGAGCGAAAATGAAAAAAAAAAAATCTGTCAAAAACTGTGGCATATGTCATTAACTCCTTACCAGACTACAACATTTTAGATCCGTCAAAGTTGAAACACTTTTTGCAGGCGACAGATCAAATATGGTTCAAATGACATAATTTGTGTTTGAAGAAAAAAGGGAAAATGAAAAAAAAAAAGAAAAAGAAAAAAAGAGAACGCTGGTTACTACATTTTCTCCTTTTCCCACAATCTTTTCAAAAGCCTCTTTTTTAGTGTCGCTAGTGGATTGCTCAGTAAAAGCTTAATAGACAAGAAAGAAGCCATTGGTTCGGAAAGCTATTTAGCTTTCAGTGAAATAGGGACGGCAACTCGGAGATGGATTGTTTTGAGGCAGCATTCAGTAAAAGGTTATCTAAAGAGAAAATTCACTTACAGTCTAACTAACAACTTACTTCATAATATCTGCAATAATTTTCACATTTAATAGACTAACTATTACCACATGGCACAAAAGTGTGCGTTTTGATTAGTATTTCTTGATACTACATCATTAGTAAACTTATTTTGCTTAGATCTACCTTTGATTCTTCCCATGATGCCTTTGTTAAAAAATTTATGCTCTATGAGTTGGTCTGGGCGACTGACGGTGATTTGATTATCATTCTCTTCAGTCATAAGTGCTGCATGTTTGCCTGGCAACTGGGTACAATAAGTTTTAATAGACTTGTACACATGCTTTTCAATGATTGGCTGCATTCTAGTTTTTACGGCGTACGAGAATGTTCGAAAATAGGAACAAGAAATATCTTTAAAAAAGACAGATGGCCTAAATTTGCCAGCAAACCTGCAGGGGTCCTTGGAATAAACATGTCTATTTTTTTTTTACCACAGGGCTCTTTAAAAAATGTGTCCACATTTTTGACCAATCAAAAATTTCTATTTATTCATTTTTATCAGAATCAAAAAGTAGGTCAAAAGCCAGCACATTCAGCTACGCCGAAAAAAAGACAACGAAAATGAGTCAAGCCAAATGTTCAGTTATGAAAATTCTGGTAAGCGCTTTTGCTGACGCAGGATAAATATATAAAAAAAAAAACGAGCATAGGGTAGATTTAGCTGTTTTATTATATTAATGCGCTTTCCATTCAGATCAACTCTATAAGTTCAAATGTAATGTCGACTTTCTTTAAAAGCAACGAGTTTGGTGCAGCCTATAACTATGCGAGCCGCTTCATTTTGAATCTTATCTAAAGCATATTAACCCGGTGGTGAACATCTATTTTATGCTTTTAACCCCTTTTTGTTGGGACCTTCATCAAAATTCAGTTCATTAAATTTTGTTTCTGGTAATTCCTCGTGGAGTACCCCTTTTCCCCCCTCCTCCCCACATAACAACGCATTACAATATTAAGTACAGCGCGAGAAATATAGGGTAAATTACGTCATATTTCCCACTAGTTGAATGGCACGCGCTATTTACCTAGGTAACCAGTGCGCGGGAATTTCTGTTTCCGCCTTAAATTGAAGAGTATGTAAATATGAAATCGTATTTCTTACTGGTCGCAACAATGAAATATCAAACCATAATCCACAATTATTTTTCGATAAACTACCGAAAAGCATGATATAATGCCGGTTATTCAACATTTATGAGCGGCCTGTAAGATAGCTTCCATATTATTATTTCTGAAGATGAACTTGGTAAGTTGAATGCATAGCCATGGCTTATATCTCAAGTCATAAGGAGGCTCAATGTATTTGCAAAAGGTATAGACCTGTCCCATGTCAGCCTGCGCAGTCCGCGCCATGGGTCAAAACTTTTTACTATTGTTAAATTTTTTGCACGTTCCAGGGCGCAATGATAGAGTCGGTTGTTAGACAATTTTTTTTTTTTTATTGATCCATAAGGCTCTCTCTTCGTAATAGTTAGTTCAGGTACAACCCTGTATAAATACACTGCTTTTGTCAACAACAACGATAGGGTTGCCTGGATCTATTTCTAACGAACCGCAAAATGATGTTCGCTGTGATAATTTTATCCAATATAAGATGCTACATTGGGGTAATCAGAATGCCTGTTCTTTGGCTAAGGCTTCAGGTGTTACCGGTATTTCATGAAGTTTATTGCCCATCACATATCATAGTGACTTGTGGCGTACATTGCAAATTACGATCACACGCCTCAAAACTCAGCGTCTAGTCCAGGTGCAAAGTATTTGTCGCTAGGACTTGGGTCATTTGTCTACAACATGAACGTGTGTATATTGTCTACAACATGAACGTGTGTATATTGTCTACAACATCGATGTGTGTATATTGTCTTCAACATGAACGTGTGTATATTTGTCTACAACATGAACGTGGGTATATTTATCTACAACATGAACGTGTGTATATTTGTCTACAACATGAACGTGGGTATATTTATCTACAACATGAACGTGTGTATATTTGTCTACAACATGAAAGTGTGTATATTGTCTACAACATGAACGTGTATATATTTGTCTACAACATGAACGTGTGTATATTTGTCTACAACATGAACGTGTATATATTTGTCTGCATCATAAACGTGTGTATATATTTGTCTACAACATGAACGTGTGTATATTTGTATACAACATGAACGTGTGTATATTTGTATACAACATGAACGTGTGTATATTTGTCTACAACATGAACGTGTATATATTTGTCTGCATCATGAACGTGTGTATATTTGTCTACAATATGTACGTGTGTATATTTGTGTAAAACATGAACGTGTGTATATTTGTCTAGAACGTGAACGTGTGTGTATTTGTCTACAACATGAAGGTGTGTGTATTTGTGTACAACATGAGCGTGCGTGTATTTGTTTACAACATGAAGTGTGAAAATTTGTCTACAACATGAACGTGTGTATATTTGTCTACAACATGAACGTGTGTGTCTTTGTCTACAATATGAACGTGTCTGTATTTGTCTTCGACATGAACGTGTGTATATTTGTCCACAATATGAACGTGTGTATATTTGTCTTTAACATTAACGTGTGTATATTGTCTATAACATCAATGTGTGAATATTGTCTGCAACATGAACGTGTGTTTATTTGTCTTCATCATGAACGTGTGTATTTTTCCACAACATGAACGTGTGTATATTGTCAACAACATGAACGTGTGTATATTTGTCTGCATCATGAACCTGTGTATATTTGTATTCAATATGAACGTGTGTATATTGTCTACAACATAAACGTGTGTATATTTGTCTGCAACTTGAACGTGTGTATATTTGTCTACAAAATGAACGTGTGTATATTTGTCTACAACATGAACGTGTGTATATTGTGTACAACATGAACGTGTGTATATTTGTCTGTAACATGAACGTGTGTATATTTGTCTATAAAATGGACGTGTGTATATTTGTCTACAACATGAACGTGTGTATATTTGTCTTCAACATGAACGTGTATATATTTTGTCTGCATCATGAACGTGTGTGCATTTGTCTACAACATGAACGTGTGTATATTTGTCTACAACATGAACGTGTGTATATTTGTCTACAACTTGAACGTGTGTATATTTGTCTACAACATGAACGTGTGTGTATTCGTCTACAACATGAACGTGTGTATATTTGTCTGTAACATGAACGTGTGTATATTTGTCTGTAAAATGAACGTGTGTATATTTGTCTACAACACGAACGTGTGTATATTTGTCTTCAACATGAACGTATATATATTTGTCTGCATCATGAACGTGTGTATATTTGTCTGCAACATGTACGTGTGTATATTTGTCTATAAAATGAAGGTGTGTATATTTGTCTGTAACATAAACGTGTGTATATTTGTCTATAAAATGAACGTGTGTATATTTGTCTACAACATGAACGTGTGTATATTTGTCTACAACATGAACGTGTGTATATTTGTCTACAACATGAACGTGTGTGTATTCGTCTACAACATGAACGTGTGTGTATTCGTCTACAACATGAACGTGTGTATATTAGCACTTACGAAAGTCGTCTGCACCATTTATAGCGGTTACGAGTTCAAAAAACTCATACGTATATTTAACATATATGAGTCTTACTACGTGAAAAGGTGGTTTAATGCATCTGCAAATATAGAACTATATTAGCCTGCGCAATCCGCGCAGGCTGACACGAGTCGAAACATTTTGCTAGATGTAAATCTTTTGCATCTCAACGGATCATCTCATGATTCAGCCGGCTTTGGACAAAACGGGTAAATATTTTGAGACCACTTGCTTGGTGAAATGCTAAACGAAGATACGTTATATCTCGCTTTCCGACAGCACCGCTGATAAAAATTTACATGACATGAATGAGGCTTAAACTTTATGAATTTCAGTTACCCCACAATTTATGTAGCGACTAAATAAATATCCCAGGAAATCATATTACAAATCTGATATGGGCCATTTTATGTCTCATACAGTTGTTATATACCTAGCTCATTTTGACAGACGGTTCGTGATTTACCTGGAAACGCACGCCATCTCTTAATAATAAATATAATTTAAATTTAGAAAATCCTGGCATCTTTCACCGGCGTCAGACTGACTTAAAGCTAGCCAGGTCTATCTTGTCAAAAGAAACTTTTTTCATTCTATTTTCTTGATAAGTACGGCACTCTCTAATCTGTTCCATTTTTTATCATCACAGCTCACTTAGTGTAATCTAGAACGGATTGATAAATGCCTTCAGAGCAGAGATATCATTTCATTCCTGATCGTGGGAAAAATCTTCGCCAAATTTTAATGATGCTACGTTATCTTTTCGTTTTAAGTTTTCAATAGCATTTCAGCAAATTTATCTACAATCTTTAAAACATTCAGATCTTTTATCATTCGGGAACAACTTAACCTAAATCGGATCCACGCTCTGTGAAAAGGGGGCTTAATGCATCTGCACTACTCCCTTTTGCGAGAGCATGGCTCATTTGTATGTGCGTTTTCGGACTGTTCGTTTTCTTTCTTTTTTTGTAAAAAAAATCTGAACGAACCTACACTGAACTTGCAAAAACTGGACAAAAGCTGCAGTACATAAGACAACGCTGGGATGGTATCTATTTCTAAATTCCAATACTAGCTTTCTGATTGGACGAGACGCTCAATTATCAGCCAATCAGGAGGCTTGTGTTAGAATTTGGAATGCATTGTTGGTGAACAAGGACCAACGATGATCCTGCTACGGTATCCGGCGACAAACGAAAATTGTAGAAGTATAAGCAGATGCTAGCAATGTCTCTCTTCAGGTAGGCCCTCAACCCCGTTGCCAGACAGATTTCATTATATACTCGTACGAGGAGTGTTCAAATATGAATGCATCTAAGCATCTAAAATTTGATTCTTCATAGGTTTCACTGAATTTTTTATTTTGTTCCCGCAAAGCATTCACCTCCAACAGATATACAAAGTTTCAGTCTCCGGATCCGATCTTAGAATGCATTTTCATAGCCTTTTTCAGGTATACTCTGAAGACATTGAAATTCATTTTCTGTCAAGTCTATTTCAACGTGTGTAAACTATCAGTTTCAGTCATTGTCTTTCGTACGAGGTGCAAGACTTTCTGAGGCAGAAAAATTTCGTTGTGCTCCCTTACCCTCCGTAGTCACCTGACTTTGCCCACTTGTGACTTCTTTTTGTTTCCATAGCTAAAAAAAATACCTTTCAGATCGAAAATTTGATCAGCGCAAACACCGCGGTTCTGCAATTTTCCAGTGTCATCATAGTATACTTAAAAAAAGACTATGAAAATGACTTCAAAGATTGGATCCAGAGACTGAAACTTTGTATATCTGTTGGAGGTGAATGCTTTGCGGGAACAAAATAAAAATTTCAGTGAAACCTATGAAGAATCAAATTTTAGGTGCTTAGATGCATTCGTCTTTGAACACTCCTCGTACCTATAGGATCTGACATAAGTTGACGTTTTAGAAGAGATGTCACCAAGGAAGCCGACGAATGATCTGTTTGATGATATAACTAGAATTATATGAGTCATGCTCTGGCAAAAGGGGGCTCAGTGCATCTCCGTGATCCATGGTACCAGTTAAACTATCACGTAATCATGAATCCATAATGTCCATCCTTTTTAACAACCCACTTAATCATGGGGTAGACTGGGTTTTAGACATACAGAAAATTGACCAATAGCGATAAGTTTAGACCATAGGCCAGCCTGCGCGGACTGTCCAGGCTGACCTGGGTAGATTCTTTTCGCAGGTTCATTAAGCCTCCATTTCACAGAGCTTGACTCATAGATAGTTCATAATATGCAAAAACACATTGATGTACAAGTGGAAAATTTCATGATTGACACCTGCTCGCTTTTGTGACACGAGTGAATGTACGGGATGAAAAGTAGTTCCAGCAAAAAAGCTTAGGCCCTACTTATATAGCCGTTTGATTTTGATTCTAATCATAAAAAGGATCCTAATTTAGCCATCCCCATCGATTTCTACAATTGAGCCATGCTCTGTGAAAAGGGGGCTTAATGCATCTGCGAAAGAAACCGACCCAGGTCAGCCAGCGCAGTCCGCGCATGCTGACCTGGGCTGCAACTTTTCGCTATTGGTCAATTTTCTGTATGTCAAAGGAACAGTCTACCTCATGATTTGGACAGTTGTTCGAAAATATGGATTTTGTGGATCCATAATAACATGACGAATTGCTTGGTATCATCCATCATGGAGATGCATTAAGCCCCTTTTTGCCAGAGCGCGGCTCAATTAAATTTGACAGAGAAAATTAGGTCAGCGATATTTTGTACATAAGCCGCATGAATACAGTGTTTTGACCTATGACATAACATAATGCTTATCTCACTCAGGTGTAAGATTAGAAATTCCCTATCGCAATATAAGACGGGAAAAAATATAGTTATGTAGTAATCTCTGCATGTCCAAAGACCTGTCTATCTCATGATTCAGTCGGTTGTTAGACAAAATAGATTTTATGGATAAAAAATATATGATGGCTTGTTTGCTATAATGCATCAGGGAGATACATTGAACCCCGTTTTGCCTGAGCATGACTCAGTCGTTTTGCTCACGTAACCAGCTGTCTGATGATGGATCAAGACTGTTTGTTATGTTACGAGTCCATCTGGCAAAAAACAAAACGCCGCCTCCATATTGCAATCTTTTTGTTGAAGACAGAGGAAACTCGTAACACTAGGCCAAGTCAGATGACAATTATTATACTGTTTCAGTCCGGTTACCTTCATATATTTTAGCTGTCTTTAAAGGCCCTATAGTTGCCAAAAGTAAACAATAGGGTTGTGAAATGCATTTAAATTTAAATCATACCATTTAAAAGTATGGAAATTATTGTGAAGACGACCGTATTTTATTTTACGGTCGGTAAACGCGTTAGTAGCTGGCAGAAAAGTGAATTTTCAAATCAGGTAAAAAATAAACAAAGGATAGAGCGACCTGGCAGCTTTTAACCTAGTTTTAGATATCATTTTTCTGCCAGCAAGTAGCAAATGGAACGATTGTACCATGACAGATAGTCATCTTCACAATAATTTAAATGCATTTTAATACACACTTTGTGTAATTTTGGCAGCAATCGGAGCTTTAACGAACAACGATTTTTTTGGGGGTGCATTTCACTTGCACACTTAAATTACTGAACATAAATCGGTCGTTGTAACAGAATGGTTGGTGACAGATATGAATACTGAATTTTTTAAAGGGGGAAAAACAACAGTTCTTATTTAAATACCAAGGAATTTCGTATTAGTGACATACGTTACTAATGAGATGCCTTCTTTTCATCACTTACCTTAATTGTTAACCTGAATTATGTCATATGAAATACGTACGTAACCAATCAAATGCCTTTGATTTCATCACTTATCCTCATTACTAGCCCGAATTGTGTCACGTGGCATGTGTAACCAATCAAAAACCTTTTTTCATCACTTATCCTTGTTACTTTAAACTGAGTTTACCTCAGCTGACAATCGATAACCAAGGAGGAAAACAAACTGCTAGCGTTTTTTTTTTCCCGAGAATTTCAGTAATTTTCTTCGGTTCACCTCCAAGCCTATCTCTATTACAAGTCCTCGTTGTGTCCTCGTTGTGCCACAGATGCTTGGTCGGTGACACATGAAACTTATGAAACAAAGGTGGCAAGTTCGAATTTCGGCGCTGCAGGTTTTTTTTTTAGGATCTATTGCAGATATTGCAGAAAGCGTCATTCTTCATACGTTGCGGCCAAAAGTTGTGTACATGGGACTAATGCAGTTTACGCAAACAGTGCATCATATAATTATCGATCCATAAAGTCTGTTTTGTCTAACAACCGACTAAATTGTGAGGTAAACTGGTCTTTTAACATGCAGAAAATTTACCAGCAGCAAAAAGTTTCGACCCGTGTCAAAACTGCGTCAATAGTTTTTTTTTTTCTTTGGCAGATGCATTAACCCTTTATTGCACAATACAGCCTTTTAACGACCCTGGAAAAGAAGTCTTTTGAAAACATTGTGGCAAAAGGAGAAAATGCTGGTAACCAGCATTTTCTTCTTTTCCTACAATGTTTTTGTACCCTGTCAAAGAAAAAATACAGCCACATTGAAATTGTCGTCTGCAAATGCTTTCAATTTGGACAAGGCTAAAATTTTGTCGTCTGGTTATGGATTTAACCCTCTTCCCAAAAGCATGGCATATTATGCTGATACCGCTTGTTCTTCACATTTATTTCGCTGACAGTCTCAGTATTAGGTTGCATCGAGTCTATCACCAATTGATTAGAATTATATATCTCAGCACGCCACAAGGGTCGTGTCGGACAAGAAAAGTAAGCACGTATTTGAAGACTGACCTTGGTATTCCCTCTTCACCAAAACAATACAGCACGCCCGAGTAGCTCAGTGGTTAGCGTATCTGACTCATGACCTGGTCGATACCCGGTTGAAGCAAACTTTCTTTGCGGCGATTTTTCGCCTCTCACCTCTGATGCATGTGAGAAAAGTAGTCAGTGGCTTTGGAAAGAAAGTTGTGTCAGTAGGGGAGAACGGGGATGGTTGTGCAACTTTTTAATTTTATTTTCATTGCGGCTATATCAATGTCCTTATTCCTTTTCTTAAATAGCTGTATATCAATCTAATCATTTCCGCACATTTTACAAATGATACAAGCATTCTACGCACATTGTACAACATGCAAACGCTTATGAAAATTACACACTCCAGTGGCACAAGCAACCCCGCGTTTGGGGAAGGTTGTGCCACTGAACTGGGATCGTTGTGCCACGAAACGAAGAATGTTGTCTCCCTTTCTCATGTGTCTTTTCTCACTTTTTTTGCACCAGCTTTCCTATTCTTACTATCCAGTCAATTTCATTTGATCCTTTTTAGTTCCTTCTTAGACTCTGAATGCAATGCAACTGCTTCTAGTCACTGATTTTAATTCGTTTTTGGGAATGGTAATGAATGTTTCAATATCTGGATATAATTTTAATTGTTTGAATCTTCAAAAATGGCTTAGATTTGAAAACATGCATTCAAGAGTTACTTGACTTGGACTCTTAAACCCTCCGTGAGACTAACAAAACGAATTAGAAGTTTCAAATCCAGGCTCCAAGTAGTTCCAGAAAAACTGCGATGAACTAAAAATTCTACAGACAGACCTATGGGCTGAATTCGAATGTTTGAATTCTTTCTCTCATCGCCCCCATTTCTCTAGCATTCAACGCTTCAACTTTCTTTTCCCGAGCTATTTTAAAAATGCCAGTCATTGCTACCTGCTTAAG
Source organism: Tridacna gigas (assembly GCA_945859785.2). Taxonomy (NCBI): domain Eukaryota; kingdom Metazoa; phylum Mollusca; class Bivalvia; order Cardiida; family Cardiidae; genus Tridacna; species Tridacna gigas. The sequence continues at coordinate 45,428,063 of OX244034.2, read as the reverse complement.
CCTCTGTATGTACTTTTAGATGCATTTTTTCTCAGTTTAAACAACTGAGCAATCTATTTAAACATTTTTTTTTCACAGAACATAATTTCATTTCGAACAGAGATCATACTGCATTATACAGAAGCAAGACCGCTGAAATGATGCAATGGACCTCTTCATTTAGGGAATTTGATCAAAATTTTGTATTTCAGGGTTGTTTTGGTCAGAATGTGTTACAAATAACCAAAGGGGTCCTGCGTGGCATAGTGGTAGAGTGTAGGACTCGTAACCTGTAGGACCCTGGTTCGACACTCACCCGAGGAACTGGGTTTTTGGCGGGGAGTTTCCTTGGGTAATACACTTCAGAGCCCCAGCCTGGCACTGATGAAGCCCAGGACCTATATAAATAAGACAGCTCTAGCCGTGATATGACTGAAATGATGTTGACAGCGGCGTAAAACACCAATCACAAATAAGCGAACAGTATGGGTCTGCAACAGCCCGAATTCATGTATTTCTGTTCTTTCCATTGACGGCCTCTATTTCAGATTCAAAGATAGACGGGGGAATATCACCCTATTTGTCTATCGGATATGAGAACGTAGCACCTGAAATAACTACGAGGTTGTTATGCATTTTCTAAACATAGAAACTGTATTTTTGTTTTAATTCTTAGAGTGGAAATTTGCTCTATTTTCAAACGATACCTTTTAGGGATATTCCTTTAGTTTCTTGTGCATTTCGTATTTACATTTTAAGGAGTGCTATAGATATGACACTTTACAAAGCAACAAAATTTAAGACTCTCTAAAAGTATTTGCAACCAAAAAAAAACCCCGGGGTTTGTCTTTGAAAGGGTCGCAAATTTTGTTGGTAAAGGAGACAAAGTATTTTTCTCTTTTCTCCACAATCTTTTCAAGGTCTCAATCTTCCAGTGAGGTAAAAATACTTGATCGTTTGACAGGGGTTTTATTTTGGGTAAATTCAAAAATATTCATGGGGTTGGTTGTGCCGGTGGCACAACCAACCCCAATGTAGTTGAACAACCAACCCCATTATACCCTAGTACTACGAAACATCGATTTTCACCTAAACCAATGATATAAGCAAAGGATCAAGTTATGTGTGCGGTTAAGAAATGAATACTCTATACAACGGTACTATGTATATTTCTGTACTATAAGATATAAACCAATGATATAAGCAAAGGATCAAGTTATGTGTGCGGTTAAGAAATGAATACTCTATACAACGGTACTATGTATATTTCTGTACTATAAGATATAAACCAATGATATAAGCAAAGGATCAAGTTATGTGTGCGGTTAAGAAATGAATACTCTATACAACGGTACTATGTATATTTCTGTACTATTAGATATAAACCAATGATATAAGCAAAGGATCAAGTTATGTGTGCGGTTAAGAAATGAATACTCTATACAACGGTACTATATATATTTCTGTACTATAAGATATAAACCAATGATATAAGCAAAGGATCAAGTTATGTGTGCGGTTAAGAAATGAATACTCTATACAACGGTACTATATATATTTCTGTACTATAAGATACAACCGCAATCGGAAACAAAATACGCATTTTGCCAAAAATTACTTTTCATCTTTAAAAACAGACTTTCTTATATTAAATACTTGCGTTTGGCTTGCCAGTAATGTGGGTTAACGGATTTTGGATTGTTCGACATGGCCAAAAAGATATGCACAAAAAATGACACATCAGATAACTTCGTCGTGGCACAACCAACCCGTGGCACATTCAACCCCGTTCTCCCCTACTGGTATGAGAATGCCAGGAAACACATGGGTGCGTCAGTGACCGCCATGATATAACCTGAGCTGTTAAAATGGCGTTAAACTCAAATACAAACAAACCAAAACAACACATAGAGATGTATGGCAGGGTAAGCGTGCGGCATGGTCTCAAGTTTTAACCCTTTCCCAAACAAGCCCTGGTTTTCACGTGTCTGCAGTACAAGTCTTTTGAAAACACTGTGGGAAAAGGAGAAATTGCTCGTAACGAGCAATTTCTCCTTTTCCCACAGTCTTTTCTACCCTTTTTGAGACCTTTCTGCCATTTTCATCAAATTTAAAATTGTCGTCTGCAAACTCTTTCAATTTGGACTAGTCCAAAATTTGTCGTTTGGGAAAGGGTTAACTGAACTTTAACAGCGGAAATACCTGAAGATGGCGTGAAATTATTCGACCTGGTTTTTTCATGCTCAGCGTCTGCCTAGAAAACTCCTGGAGCGCGAAATGGCAGAAAATTGACTAGAATTCGAGAAGTGCTAAATAGCTGTTTAATAAGTCTGACTTTCTCCCGTTCCTATGCATTTATCAATTTTACGGTATGCAAATGCAAAAGATCTTTTTTTGTTACAGTCACATTGATAAAAACGATTTAAAAGTTATATATCCACATACTTTTACGATTTTTATCTGCAACGGTTATAGAAATCCCTGAATATAGAATAGCGAAAAAAAAAAAAATGACGATAAAATCGAACATTTCTCGTAGAGATATTTTTAAATCATTTCTTAATAAAAAAAAAAAATGAAGATAAGATATAGTTTCTGCGGAAGAGGAAGATAACGTAATTACTTAAGCAGATCTCGCGTTGTTTAGATAACCTGGCACGAGAGGTCATGCGCGTCAACAACAGTAAAATTGGCATGTTTGTCCGAGAGTTGGGTAAAAATATGCAGACAAGCATGCCTTTGTATTAATACACCACAAAAAAAGAGTCCATTGTGAATCCTTTTTGCAAGGGATATTACAGACGAAGGCCAGTGTTTACAACTATTCTATACTGCATTTTTTGTATAATTCCTAAGAACTTTCTAAATTTCAAAGTAACCCAATACCACATTCTTAGCCCAATTTGAAATTTAAAAAAATAGTAATGCAATTCTGCTTGGGTAAACCAAATGGCTAAACACAATCCCGACTTTTAACGACCATGAGAAAGAAGCCTTTTGAAAACATTGTGGGAAAAGGAGAAAATGCTGATAACCATCATTTTCTCCTTTTCCCACAATGTTTTCTACCCTTCCCAAAACAAATTACAATTTGTCAGTCACATTTGTCTTCTTTCAATTTGGACTAGTCTGAAATGTTGTCGTTTGGTAAATAGTTCCAATCAGAATTCCATTATTTCTTTTAAATTTCAAATGTGGCATAAAATGTGATTTAGATCTGTTAGTGGATACTGGCACGGATATCGGATAAACAAACCTTTCTAAATTGTCTCCTAACTCTGAATTCCATGCCTATCAGATCAGATGAAACAGTCTGATTCAGCCAGTCACATTGAAATTAAGCATCAGAATCGTTACCGAACATTAATTCGTGTTGACTATCATTATTTTAGAAGTATGTTTTTAAGTCATCTACTGCATGTTTGTTGCAGAAGTAATTCGCCTACACATTCAGTAGACATGGCCTATAATTATTATAAAGACCATAGACATAACCTTTAATTACATGGAGACCATAGACATGCCCTTTAATTATTATACAGACCATAGACATGACCCTTAATTGTACAGAGACCATAGACATGGGCTTTAATTATACATAGACCATTGACATGACCTTTAATTATATAGAGACCATAGACATGACCTTTAGTTAAACACAGACCATAGACATGCCCTTTAATTATTAAAGAATCCATAGACATGACCCTTAAATGTACAGAGACCATAGACATGGGCTTTAATTATACACAGACCATTGACATGACCTTAAACTATATAGAGACCATAGACATGACCTTTAGTTAAACTCAGACCATAACCTTTAATTACCTAGAGACCAAAGACATAACCTTTAATTATATAGAGACCATAGACATGACCTTGAATTGTACAGAGACCATAAACGTGACCTTTAATTATCCAGAGACCAAAGGCAAGATCTTCAATTGTACAGAAACCATGGACATGACCTTTAATTATTATAGAGACAATAGACATGGGCTTTAATCATATAAAGAACATAGACATACTTTCAGTTCTATGGAGGCCACAGAGATGACCTTTTATTATATAGTGGGCATAGTCATGACCTTTAATTATATAGAGTCCGTAGACATGACCTTTATTTATACAGAGACCGTAGACAGGAGCTTTAATTATATTTAGACATGGGCTTTAATTATACAGGGGCCATAGACATGACCTTTAACTATATAGAGACCATTGACATGACCTTTAATTGCCTAGAGACAAAAGACTTTTAATTATATGGAGACCATAGACATGACCTTTAATTGTACAGAGGCCACAGACGTGACTTTTAATTATATAAAGGCCATTAACATGACCTTTAATCATGTAGAAGCATAGAAATGACCTTTAATTATATGTAGACCACAGACATGACCTTTAATTATATATAGAGGCTATAGACATGACCCTTACCTATATAGACACCATAGACATAATACTTAGTTATACAGTGGCCATAGACATGACCTTTAGTTATATAGAGACCACTGACATGACCTTTAGTTATATATATAACATAGACCATATACATGACCTTTAATTATATAGAGACTATGGACATGGGCTTTAATGATAAAGAGACCAAAGGCATGACCTTTTATTAAATAGAGACCATAGACATGATCTTCAGTTGTACAGAGACCATAGACAAGACCTTTAATTATACAGAGGCCATGGACATGATATTATATAGAGACCAAAGACATGGCCTTTAGTTATACAGAGACCATAGACATGACCTTTAATTAAGTAGAGACCAAAGACATGACCTTTAATTGTAAAGAGGCCATAGACATGATCTTTAATTCTACAGAGGCCATAGACGTGACCTTTAATTGTACAGAGACCGTAGACATGACCTTCATTATATAGAGACTATTGACATGACCTTAACTATACAGACACCATAAACATGACCTTTAATCGTGTAGAGACTATTGTCATTATTGCATGAAGAATTTCTTCTCGTCTTATTCTCTTGTTTCTCGTATACATTTAATTTCTGTAATATGCTTTGAAATGTTTTATCTTGACGATTAAGATTGCATCCTTTTAAGCCATCTTAAATGTATGTCTTGTTTTGTTCTGTATTGTTTGACAAGGGACCTTGTATGCTTTAAGTAAAAAAATAGTGATCTGTTGACTATTGAGCTTGCATGCCTATCCGCTTTCTAAGATTCTTTTCTGCTCTGTATTGTTTAACCCTTTGGCTGCTAAGCGCGACTCACTGACCTTTTGCGGACAGTGTAGATCAAAATCATAGTAAACAAAAAGTGCAGTCTGATCTTGGATCTACACTGTCCGATAAGGAGATATCATTCCTCCAAAAAATACCTTTAAAATGACAAAACAAAATTTGTGTTTTTTACTATCGGCTTAAAACTTTCATTTCACTTATTTAGCAGGGTAAGTGTTAACAATGAGCTTGTTATTCGGTTTAAGTCTAATATAATTTCTTTTCTGTTCTCTGTCAACACACAAACCATCAAAGTATAACCATCAAATTGTACGCACACACATATAATGTAACTTTTACTCTGTCGATCAATCAGTTGAATCACTATTTGATGTAAAATAGCTGCAGTAAAGCCTGACACTTCTAAGCATCAACGACGGCAGATCAAGATCAGGCTACACGGACGTGCAGTCTGATCTCTATCTACTCGTTTTGCAAAGAACACCAAGAGATCACAATATATATTGGATTTAACCCTTATCCTCGTAAATAAGTGAAATGAAACTTTCAAGCCGACAGTAAAACCCCAAATTCTTCTACTCAAAAGGTGTTTTTGTGGGAAAAATATCTATTTATCGGACAGTGTAGATCCAAGATCAGACTGCACGTTCTGTGCAGTCTGATCTTGATCTACAATGTCCGCAAAAGGTCCTTGAGTCGTGCCTAGCTGCGTAAGGGTTAATATCATAGAACAGAATAAAGGAGACGGTAACACCTGTTTCACTACCTGATACCGCCAACGTGCGAAGGTATGCAAAATAAATTACTCCGCCAAATAATTACTGTGGCTATTTGTCCAGTAGTACGCACTGACCCTGGCAAACAAAATCTCGCGGTGTAACGAAAATCCTTCTCTTGAGGAAATGCAAAGTGCCCATTCGAAGTTCTATATGCTTGGTGTATACGCCTCTGCAATAAGAATGTTTATACCGCCTGCAAAAAGAATATTTTCGGGAATATACTAGCCTATACTCAGCCTATCAGTCTGTCTGTCGGTCCATCCATCTGACCATCCTGTAGGTAACAATACATGTACGAATTTTTGCATCGCAAACTCCTCCCTCAGCTGTACTGTCAATATACTGCAATTGTGTGTGCCATGCTCTCGAAAATGGGGGTTTAATGCATGTCTGTGATCCATTATACCAAGCATATCATCACACAATTCTTGATCCGTAAAATCCAATTTGTCTGACAACTGACTTAACAATGAAGCAGAATGGCCCATTGACATGCAGAAAATTTACAATCAGCAAAGAAGTTTCGACTCAGGTCGACATAAATCGATGATTTTTGCAGATTCATTAAACCAATTTTCACAGGGCATGGCTCAAATGTAGTTACTGACCAGGAATCGAAGACTTGCAAGATCAATCTTTCAGATCTCTGTTTTCAGCAACAAAAAATCTGCTCTCGTTTAACTAAGACATTTCTGGGCTTAAAGAAAATTATTTTTAAACATTTTCCTTCTCGGTCAAAGCATTCGGTGGGGGTCTTAAGACAAGTCTGGATAGATACTTACCTTACTGTGTTGCAGTATGCTAGAAATTATTGACTCGAGATGCATTTAAATGATGATTTTCATGTAAATCTAGTTCTGTAATTTTACGCCCCTACTGGAAGAAGGCTTTTACAATTTTGCGGAAAAAGAGAAAATCCTGGTTACCAGCATTCTCTCCGTTTCCAAAAATGTTTAAACCCTTTAAAGACAAATTAATTATTTGAAACACGGAGCTTGCCTCATTTCTTTGAATGTTTTCATAGATATTCATGGCTAGATACAGTGATGTAATTCTCAAGGGCGCAATCTATCTTTACTCTAACATTCTAGCAAAAACATTCCACAGAGATCCTCACAATTCAAATAAGCCTGTTTGCGCATGTTTCGAGTCGATTTCTATCAACATAATGAAGATTTATTAGAGCTGGTAATACCGTACTTTAGTAAAACACTAGTCATTTGTGAGACTAGGTTTATCTTTCACGACTCTTATCTCTGATCTAACATTGGGCTTAACAATCTCACGCAGTCTCAGATAATGTTGGCATTATTAAAAATATCTCAATAACTGCTTTTTTTTTTTTTTTTTTTTTAATTTAAAAGGCAGGAATTAAATAAAACAGATAAATCCATATTTTTCTCTGGTTTCCATTATTGATGATAATCTGTCGATTAATCCAGAAAAATCCATATTTGTCCTCTGGTTTCCGGTCTTGATTGCATACCAGATATTTCTTCTCTGGTTTCCGGTTTAGACGATAATTTGTCGATTTATACGACCTCAAAACCGTTTCAACGGTTTTTGCGACGCCTGGTTGTCTACCAAACATGCCTTCAATGCTATTATCCTGATCGATGGGGTGACGTTGTCGCCTCTGGCCTAGTACCGCTTCCGGTGGCAGTTCCGGTTTGCGAAACCTAGCGTACTTTTCAATCCTTTGGTACACTAGCCTTTTCTTACTTCTGAAATAACTTATACATGGGTGCCTTTGTTATCACGAATATGTCTTTTAGGAAAATAGAACGCATCTTTTCAAATGCCTTAGACCATGTATTTCGAAACATTTGGAAACAATTCAATTCGAAGTACCGTTGAATTCGAAGCGAAGGACCATATCAACAAAACATTCAAACTCTGTGTAGCAGAATTTCTGTTTGCCCACACAAACAATCAGAACCGCTGATGTCAGCGATGACGTAAAAAACAGAACCTCTGTCGCTTCTAAAAAAAAATTAAGGAATACAAAGTTTACAGGCATTTCTTTTTCATTTTTCAATTGAACGAAAGGACTGAGAACTATTACTTACATGACTGTTGCTGTCGTATTCAAATATAGGCGTTTACAGTTCAATATTTCGACAAATATTTCACAATACTACAACCCTTACGCCTGGCATCATTTGAACACAATTGGTAAAGTAATCAATAACGTGGCGCGAGACCATTTACGCACCGTAGGTATAACGATAAGTAAACTGGCGTGGCATAATTTTACACCATAGTTTAGATATAAATAATTTGGTGTGGCATTGTTTGTACACCATAGGTAAAATGGCATGGAACCATTTGCATACTATAGGTATAAATATGAGTAAATTGCCGCGACACCGTCGTACACCATACATATGAAAATAAGTAAAGTGACGTGGCATGATTTTACACCATACTTAAAGAAATAAGCAATTTAGTGTCGCATCGTTTTTGTACACCATAGGTTAATTGGCATGGCACCATTTGCATACCAAAGGTGGAAAAATTATAATTAAAGTGGTGCGGCACGATTTACACACCAAAGGCAAAAAAAAACCCCAAAAATAAGTAAACTGGCGTGGCACCATTTATACACCATAGGTGGAAAAATAAGTAAATTGCTTGTAACAAAAAATCCTAATTTACGCTTCTTATCTTCTTGTCTAGGAATAAAACCGGTACATGTAGATAAATTCCGGAGAAAAACTATTATACCCACCGGGAAGATGGGATTGCTTTCTGCAAATGTCATTACATATGGGCCATGCTCTGTGAAAATGGGGATTAATGCATCTGCAAGAAGTATCGACCAAGGTCCGCCTGCGCAGCCCGCGCAAGCGGACCTGGGCCGAAACTTTTTGCTTTTGGTCAATTTTCTGCATATTCAAGTAACCATTCTAACGCACGATTCAGTCATTTGTTAGAGAAAATGGATATATTGGACCCATAGTTATGTGCTGGTATAATGTATCACGGAGATGCATTAAGCCCCCTTTTGCCAGGGCATAGCATGTATCAAGTAGTAGTGTTTTATCAAACATGGTTTTCGCCTTTCATGATCAGTTTTTTTCAACAGCAATTTACTGACTTAACTCTTTACTAAACAACATTTTAGACTTGTCCATGCTGAAAGCATATTCAGGACGAAAAATTAAAGGTGGCTTGGAGTGACGAGTTTAGTCTTTGAAGAGGCAGATAAAAAAAAAAAAAACATAGAAGGAAAAGAAAATGCCAGTTACAAGCATTTTTTCCTTATTTTGCCATATTTTCAAAAAATCCTTCCAAATAGTCATTAAACACTAGATTGTTTGGTGAGGGGTAAAAGGAGAGGGCATAGCTGGATACCCAACGCAACATTAGCAATGACGTTGGAAGTATAGCGAAGTATAGTTACACTGGAAAGAGGTAACGCGGGGCCAGTAAACCAGGGCCTGAATTCATCCACCATTCTAAACTTATTAGGTGCTTGAATCTACTAAAATTGTTTTTTTGCGGACAGTGTAGATCAAGATCAGACTAAACAGCACGTGCAGTCTGATCTTAGATATACACGGTCCGCTGCCTCGTTACATATTCGATCCAAAACAGCCTTGAAATAACAATATTTCGGATGTTTGTCCTGATTTAAAAGGTCCACTTCATTAATCCAGTGCTGTAAGGTAAAATCAGTCGTAATCTAAAGACTTTTCAGACCAGCGCCGCCAAAAGACCAGCGGTGCTTCTGAGGATCGATTCAAGACTTCCTGGTTACAAAACTAACGCCTGGACTCTTTACGACAAAATTTTCGACTTGTCTAAATTTTGCAGTCTACAAATTAAATGTGGCTCTTATGATGAAATTTGTATCTAAATAAGGAGACCATTGGCCCTAAAGCACTCACCTGAGTAAAGTCACCTACAGGTGATAAAGCTGAAGAGATTTTGGTTTTAATGATGTAAAACACATGAGTGTAAGTGACCTACTTTTGGACCTGACATGGCTAAATTTAGAACTTGTCCAAGATATCATCAAGACAAACATTCTGAATTTCAAGAGTATCAGGCTGAAAATGTGGCCTCTCTAGAGTGCACACAAGGTTTTTCTAAGAGTTAACCCAGTAACCTCTTTTTTACCCAACATGACCCCATTTCAAACTTGTCCGAGATATCAGCAAAACATTCTGACCTACTTTCATAAGTATCAGGCTAAAAGTGTGGCCAAGTGACCTACTTTTTGACCCGACATGACTCAATTTCAAACTTGTCCGAGATATTATTAAAGAAAAATATTCTGACCAGGTTTCAAGATCATTAGGCTGAAAATGTGGCCTTTAGAGTGCACACATTTTTTTCCCTAAGATTTGGCCCAGTGACCTACTTTTTGACCCAACATGACCTATTTCGAATTTGTCCGAGATATCGTCAAGACACGTAATCTGACCTAGTTTCATGAGTGTCAGTCTGAAAATGTGGCCTCTAGAGTGCACACAAGGTAAATGTTGACGACCCGGACGACGCACGACGGACGACGCACGACGGACGACGGACACAGCACGATCATAAAAGCTCACCTTGAGCACTTTGTGCTCAGGTGACCTAAAAAATAGAAGACATTGCGGTAAATGGAGAAAACGTTAATAACCAGCATTTCGCTCTTTTCCGACATTTTTTTCAGACGCTTTCTTACATGGGGTCGTTAAAACATGTGATTATTTGATTGCGGATTGACTCTTTATCCGATGACAAAATTTCAGACCAATACAAACTGACAGCATTTGTAGACGACAAATTAGATCTGGCTCAAATCTTTTGATGTTTCCTTAAAATGGTACAAAATATTGAACAAAATGCTGTTTACCGGTAGCAATTTCTTCTTCTTCTTCTTCTTCCACAATGTTATAAAAAGCCCTTTATCTTGGGGACGTGAACACACGAGATGGTTTGGTAAGACGTTTACAACTGGGCCGCGGGGGGCCCTGTTAGAACCTCTTATGCATTTTTCCATCTTTCATGATGTTTTCAAAAAGAATTCGGTTAAGATTACACGAATGTATTCATTTTGAACCGTTTGGGTGAATATTGAAGGAATACGGTGAGATTCAAATTTTTATTACAAAAAGCCGTTTTATTACAAAAGAGGTTCTAACTCCCTCCCTATCGTGGAATCTGCTCCAGTTTAACTCTTAGGCTGCTAAGCGCGACTAACCGACCTATTACAGACAGTGTAGATCAAGATCAGACTGCACGTTCTGTGCAGTCTGATCTTGGATCTACACTGTCCGATAAAGATATTTTTTTTTCCAAAATATGAAGTTGAAATAGCATTTTTCGGTTTTTTTTTTTCAACTATCTGCATGAAAATTTCATTTAACTTATTTAGCAGGAAAAGGGTTAACAAAAGGTGTATGGCGTGCAACACACGAAAAGGGGCCTTCGGACATTTGCGTAAAGTGTTGTCTCGGATTAGCCTGCGCAGTCTGCGCAGGCTAATCCGAGACAACACTTTACGACTACATAAGATTTTTTCATACAGTAGACTTTTGTGAAACAGAAAATTGCACAAAAACGGGAAGTGTCGCCTTGGATTAGTCACAGAATGCACAGGCTGATCTTGGACGACACAGTTTTACGCATATGTCCGAAGGTCCTTTTTCGTGTGTTGCACGCCAATTATAACACGTACAAATCATATCCTTGGCTTAGTAACAACATCACAATTCGCAAACATGCACAGCAAAGAAAAACCTGTAATCCCGGGTGTTTAATAAATACGGAGACATAACGACATGATTGCAGGTTCTTTTTTTTTTTGTAGAACGTTTCCATTACTGCATTTCAGTCTTGAAACATGCCTTCTCACAGGAAAAAAAAAATGTAAACCATTTGTCCTTGTCAAAATTAACAATAGAATAAATCGTAGTTTGATTCTTCTTTTTGGGCTGCCAAGCGTGTATTAATGCGCAATTATGGACGGTGTAGATCAGACTGTACAGAACGTATAGTCTGATCTTGGGTCTACTTTGTCCGATTGCAATGATCTTGTTTTTTTTTTAACACCGACAGGAAATTTCTATCTAATCATTCTCAAGATTAATAACCACGTAAAGATTTCTTAACGGTAAAGTTTCAGTAAGGTTTCAACGTTCAGTTCGTAATCGCACAGAGTAGATCAACATCAGATAAAGCTGACCAAGTTAATTCTTTACCAAACGACAAAATTTTGGACGTAAGAATTCAAAGGATTTGCAGACGACAATTTAAAGGTGGCTCGAATGATGGAATTTGTTTTTGATGGGGTAGAAAACATAGTGGGAAAAGGAGAAAATGCCGGTTACCAGCATTTTCTCCTTTTCGCACTATGTTTTCAAAAGCCTTCTCTGTTAGGATCGTTAAAACTTGGGATTGTGTGGTAAAGAGTTAAGACTGCACGCCTGAAGTGTCTAAACTTTGTGTACCGACTTCATTAAGACAATTAGGGATAGCAATAACTAGAGATTTTGCAGGAATCTTGCATCAGTCACTTTTGTCTATTTGCTTGGATTGCTTTACACAATAAGTATAAACTGATTCTAAGTATAAACTGTGACTTTACAACAATACTCAATTAAATATATATATAAAGAAATCCTTTACCTCAGTATATTTTGAGCAAATGTACAGAGAACTATCTTTTAAGCTCAGTGCTACTATAAATTTGAATATCTATAACTCATGCTTCTGTTGAATCCCGTAGCAATTAATCAAAACCAAACTTCAAAGCATCACTTGGCATAGATACATGTTTCAGATCTAAGCTCAACTTCTTTTGTTAGTTCGTTTGTTCGTTCGTTCAATCTTTCGTTCGTTCGTCCATTCATTCTTTTGTTCGTTCCTTCGTTCGCTCTTTTGTCCGACCGCCCGTTTATTCGTTCGGTATGTTAGTTTTACGCACCGTTTTCAACAATATTTCAGTTACGGCGGCCAGTGCTACCATCCATACATTCTTCAAGTTCTCCAACAAGTAATTCACAAAAACTCTTAAAAAAAAAGAAATGGTTGCGACTATACATAAACAAAGTCGAAACCAAGTTCACGGGTTTGAAAAAAATTAATCCTGTCGCAATGACTATCATCATTTATCAGAGACTCTCGGCTGAAGCAGGATTCGAACTTACAACCCTGGGACAACAAGACTAGCGTGTTACCATTGGTATGCCAGAGCTCGATTTATTTCTAACTTAGATCTCTGAGAGCCCATGTGGTATCTCTCTACCACACGACAAAATTTTAGGCTAGTACAAATTGAAAGGATTTGCAGACGACAAATTAAAAGTGGCTCAAGTGATAAAACTTTCTGTGAAAGGCTAGAAAACATTGTGGGAAAAGAAGAAAATGCTGGTTACCAGCATTTTCTCCTTTTCCCACCATGTTTTCAATAGCCTTCTAGTTCAGGGTCCTCAAAACTTGAGATCATGTGCTAAAGGGTACACTAGGCTGAACAATCTTTATCTGGGGCAAATTTGCAATTACCGACATGATTTCTAAGCTCGGTGCTATCACCAGATCAGAATGTGGAATAACTCAGCGATCCTGCCGAATCTCCGAGCATAAGAACTCTACAGCATAACACGGCACCAACAAATGTTCCAAGTCATTTCTATGACTTGTCAAGATTCTTAAGAGAAGATAAAATGCTATTTCAAAGATCTTTTCAGTGGGAAGAAAAATCAGTGCATCGGACAATGTAGTTTGATTTTGATCTACAATATCCAAGAAAGCGCACCGCGTTGGGCTTATCAGCCTGAGGGCTCATATTAATGAACCATGCTCTGTGAATAGGGGGCTTAATGCATCTGCGAAAAGTATCGACCCAGGGTAGCTAGTGCAGTCTGCTTTACCTGCTTACGAACAAGTATGAACCAAACTAGACTAAGTATGCAACAGCCATGCTCTGTGGAAAGGGGGCTTAATGCATCTACAAAAAGTATCGACCAAGGTCAGCCGAAACTTTGCATTTTGGTAAATTTTCTGCATGTCAAAGGACCAGTCTACCTCATGATTTATTTCGTTCTTCGACAAACTGAATTTTATGTATACATCCATATTTATGTGTGATGACTTGCTTGATATCAGACATTAATCGCTGACATGCATTAAGCACCCTTTTGCCAAAGCATGGCCCAAATATGATCGGTACGTGTACATTAATGGGAATGAGCTTTTTAGGACCGTTTAACCCTTAGGCTGCAAAGCGCGACTCACTGACCTTTTGCGAACAGCATAGATCAAGATCAGATGCACAGAACGTGTAGTCTGATCTTGGATGGATAAACACTGTCCGATTAGGAGATATTTGTCCTATAAAAATAACCTTGGAATAGCCAAATTCAGGTTTTTTAATATCGGCTTAACCCTTTACCACACACCAAAATTTTAGACTGGTCGAAATTGGAAGCATTTGCAGACGACGAAATCAGTGTGACTGAAAACTTGAATTTTGTTTTGGGAAAGGTAGAAAACATTGTGGGAAAAGGAGAAAATGCTGGTTACCAGCATTTTCTCCTTTTCCCACAACGTTTTCAAAAGGCTTCTTCCTCAGGGTCGTTGGAAGTCGGGATTGTGTGGTAAAGGGTTAAAGTTTTTTATTTTTAAGTTATTTAGCAGGATAAGGTTTAAAACACGCGATTGTCTGGCGCAGGCTCAGAATACACAGGAACACGTAAAATCAGCGACTTTTTGCAATAGTTTTGCTATGCCGTGGTTGAGTCTTTTCTTTCTTGCAGATTTTTTTTTTGTCTTATTTCATGATGAAGTGTGAGATAGTCTACATATGTGCACATTACTCATCGCTGTATGCAGATGTACACTATTATTTATCATATATCTCAAGGGTTTTGGAAGAGGCACTTCTCCAGTTTATCTGTCCATCTTCATTTCCATCTTGTAATAAAAGACGTTTTGTACAAAAAGAATCGCGATCTAAAAATCATCGAAACCTCAAGGGCCCAGTAACGGCCAACAGTAAACAAGACGGGTATTAGAATGCATTTGAATTTAGATCAAAACATTTAACCCATTAAACCACACAATCCCGAGTTTTAACGACCCTGAGGAAGAAGCCTTGTGAAAACATTGTGGGAAAAGGAGAAAATGCTGGTAACCAGCATTTTCTCCTTTCCCCACAATGTTCTCTACCCTATCAAAGACAAATCCTATTATTTAAGCCACATTTAAATTTTCGTATGCCAATGCTTTAAATTTGGACCAGTCTATAATTTTGTCGTTTGGTAAAGAGTTCAACGGTGGAAAATTTTATGAGATGACATTCTGTTATTGTACCATCGGCCCAAGTGTTAGTCGCTAGCAGAAACGGAAACTTAAAATCCAGGTAAGAGTTAACAAAACATATAGCAACCTGGCAACTTTTACGTGATCTTAAAACTCATGTTTCTACTCTTGGACCGACCATACATTAACCCTGGAGCTGCTAAGCACGACTCACTGACATTTTGCGGACATTGTAGATCAAGATCAGACTGCACAGAACGTGCAGTCTGATCTTGGATCTACACTGTCCGATATGGTAATATTTGTTCCCACCTAAAGTAATTTTGATATAATTTCATACTGGTTATTTAGCAGGTTAAGAGTTAAGAATATACTCCATACCCCTGGCCTTAGTACCCACATGCGCTACTGGGTTTGTCAATGAAGAAATGGGAGGGGGAAGCATTTGAACGGTACAAGAATAATATTATTCTACTGGATAACTGTTTAAATAACAGCAAATCAAAGTAACTGCAGAATTACAGCACAACTTACTACTACCTGCAGACGATCTGTTTTTGTCTTGCAGGAGACACCGATCTTCTCGAAAAGACTGAGTCAACCCTTTTACCACAATATCTGCGTTTGTGTTCGTTCAGGAGTTAGTGAGTGAGAAGCATAGGCCGCTGGTGTATGTTGAATCGAAAGCACGTCTGCTACATGTGTCAGTAATGATCTTAATCCTGCTGCGACAGAGCGAACAAAAGAACAAAAGATTGAGCAGCTTGGCAACTTTTTACCTAGTTCCTTTTTTCTGCAAGTGACTTACACATGGACCGACCATACATTAACAGATTGTCATCTTCACAATTATTCCCACGCTCTTAAATGGTATAAGTTGAATTTAAATGCATTTTAACACCTGTGTTGTTTACTTTTGGCCCCGACTATGCCTTTAACAGAATTTCAGTTATACCAAGATTCCAGATGCAGGGGCTCTGCATTGCAGTGCCTTTCCTGAGGACACTTTTACCTGGGTGCTAGTCCGATCATTTTTCCTTTCGTATATTCGGGCGGCGTTATTTTGTCAAAAATTGCGGACCCGTCCAACAGTTTTTGCCATAGATCTGTGGAAGAAAACTGTGATAAGAAGTGATTATAAGATTATTGCCACCTGTACCCAGCCAACGGACACTTCTACGTGACAAGCGCCTTGAGTGGGAATCGAACCCAAAAGAAAACAAACTGAATTGAAAAACCAAACGTTTAAAGCACCAAGCCACATTGAACCCAAATGATATATCAAAAGCGTAATTCTAAAGGAATTCCAAAATGTCAAAAAGACAAATGTAAAGAAATCCACCTGTACGACCTTTACCGGGCAACCAAATAACATTAACTCTGCCATTGCTAACAGGGACTTAAATAACTTTCGCGGATGGCATGGATCGAGATGAGACTGAACTTTCCGCCATCTGATGCTAAACTTTGAACAAAACTGAGTCTCGAATAGCACTAGAAATCTACTTTCAGACATTCGAAGAAAGTTGAATTTTTCATTGATGGCAGAGAAAGAGTTGGTACTGGAATGTCTAATAAATGGCAAACACTTCGAGAAAATTGTTCTTATTGTATATAATTAGCAAAAACTCTATAAAAATCTTATCATTACGTAAGAAGTTGATAAAAAAAAAGTTACGGGATAATGAATGATATAAAACACTTTCACCCTGGTTCCACGTTTCAACTGAATGTCGGGTAAGCTCAAAATATCCCTCTCGGAATAAGACGACACGCACATTTTTTTTTTTTAAATGGCTGCTTGAAATGTAATAAGCAAACAAAAAGGCTCCCTGTTTTTGTTTAAATTACAAATGAGCGCCACCCTGGCAAAAGAGTGTTTAATGCGTCTCCGTGATGCACCATACCAAGCAAGTCATCACATAATTATAGATCCATAAAATCAACTGTGTTTACCTCTTTCCCAAACCACAAATTTTGGACTAGTCCAAATTGAAAGAGTTTGCAGACGACAATTTTAAATTTGATGAAAATGGCAGAAAGGTCTCAAAACAGGTAGAAAATACTGTGGGAAAAGGAGAAATTGCTCGTTATGAGCAATTTCTCCTTTTCCCACAGTGTTTTCAAAAGACTGGTACTGCAGACACGTGAAAACCAGGGCTTGTTTGGGAAAGGGTTAACAACCGACTGAATCAACAGGTAGACAGGTCCTTTGATTTACAGAAAATTGACCAATAGCAAAAAGTTTCGATTCATGTCAGCCTGCGCGGACTGCGCAGGTTGAAACGTGTCGATATTGTTGCAAAAACATTAAAACCCCTTTTCACAGAGTATGGTCAAATGCTGAAGAAGTAACACATACCCCTGGCAGCTGACTGTTTCGCATTGCAATAGATCTCCGTTGAAAAGTTGCAGCAAGGTAGGAAAGGCTCGTAAAGACCCGTTTGTCCCTTGTCACAATATTTTCATATGTATCCATGTACTATATCAATACGTGAATACCAATTGGGTCAGACTGAGCTAAAGTCTCAAAGCCCAGCAATGCTCTTTAACTATCTATAGCTTACAGAAATGTTTTAAGCCTCAGGCTGCTTAGCTGCAACTCACTGACCTTTTGCGGACAGCGTAGATTAAGATCAGACTACACAGAAGGTTCAGTCTGATCTTGGACCTACGCTGTCCGATAAGGAGATATTTTGCAGTCAAAATACCAATGAAATAGCATAATTTGGCTTTTGACTATCGGCTTTTAAGTTTAATTTAACTTATTGAGCAGTTTAGCACGGTAAAGCTAGAGTCTCCAATGCTCTTTGGTTGTCTCTATCTGACAGGGATGTTTTGAAAGTTGCTGAACAATCCTTAATAATTTACAGAGCAAACATTTTACAGTTCAGAAGAACCTCTCCCTACATTGATTGGGCAACGTAAAACTAATGCTATTGAAAGGGTATGGAAGAGTTTACAAAGACTAGGGCCTGTATTCACTAACCATTCTTGAGTCAAATTCCCCAAAATTTTCTACATTTGAAAGTAACACAGCTTCCGACTGGAATGGTTTAGCCAATCAGAAGTTTTGTTACTTTCAAATGTAGAAAATCTTGGAGAATAAGACTGTGAATGTTGTTAAGAATGGTTTGTGAATATGGACCCAGACTGCGCAGACATGACAGCTACTCTTAGTCTAGTCTTTTCACAAATGTTATCATTGGCAGCGATACATACAGAATATTATGTTGTAGTAACTTTCCTTTTGCTTGTATTTGATTCGAGATGCGAGAGAAATTTCAATATTGCGAGAGACCGAAGGTCGAGCGAGATGTCAAAATTTTCTTACACAGCGAGAAGTAAATAGATGTACAAGCAAGAGGAAAGTTGAAACAGCTTAATATTCCTTTATTATACACCTACAACTTTCAACAACAAATTTTTGCAATTATTGACATTTTATTCGAAAACGGTAAACAAAACAAAACCAATGATGGTGAGGTGGCTACTAACTTCATTTGTTTGAATTATGGCTGATGAATATTATAGCGTAAAAGTCTGACTAATCCAATCACAAATCAATATTTTATTCGCAAACTTGTAAACAAAATAAAACAAATAATGGTGTATTGGCTGGTAACTTCGTTTTTATGAATGGCGGATAAATATACCTATCATACCGTAAATTTTGACTAATCAAATAGCAAATCAATACGTATTTTTTCTGCGCGTGGGTTACGTCATCATACCTCATTATACCATATTTGGAACCGTTTTTCACGGTGTGCAGATACGTATTTTTTTTTTACTGCCGTGTATATTATTTTATCCGCGCGGGACAAGTGTATCTGAGCCGGAAAATTTTCGGGTATGTGTAGATCTATACAATAAATAGGAATACTGACTAAGTGGAGTAAAATAAATGTGTTACACTTACAATAGATTAATTTTATTTCCTTACAAATAGATCTAGATCTAGAAGATAATTGTCTCTTTCGGTGTATGATCGAAATTTCTTTTATGGAGTGAAAAGTCAGATGTAGACGTCATGAGTGATGACGTCATAAAATGTGACGTTCACACGCTAAAAATCATTTATGTTCTATAAATATCCGTGGCAAGTCAAAAATAAAAATGAGCCATGCTCTGTGAAAAGGGGGCTTAATCTGCGAAAAGTATCGATTCAGGTCAGCCTGCGCAGTCCGTGCAGGCTGACCTGGGCTGAAACTTTTCGCTATCGGTCAATTTTATGTATGTCAAAGGACCAGTCTACAGTCGGTTGTTAGACAAGATGAACTATATGGATCTATAATCATATAATGACTTGCTTGGTATCATGAATCACGGAGATGCGTTAAGCCCCTTTTGCCAGAGCATGGCTCAAATTATATTATTCACCAGGTGAATTATTAAATTCAGCGGTGAATTATAAGCATATAATTCACTGTAATATTTCTATTTATAAACTACTGAAAAGCACAAAAGAAAGATTTCTTATCCGAAATTACATAAGTTGGAACAATTACAGAGTCTGGCAGGAGATTATCAAGTCAGTTTTTTTTTGCAGGAAGGCCTAATTCCTCTGCTTAGTTTATTCGATAAAAATATCAAAGGTCGGATAAAAACTCAAATGTCGGAACAATAAGCATGTCAGCCACTTAGAAATATCTTTTGTTATCTGGCCTTCTCTTGGTATGAAAGAGACGGGTTGGAAAGAACTGACGGTAGACTATTTGGGGCTATTAGTTACAGACAAACAAATAGATCTAGTACAACTTTGACGACATAAGGTTTTGATATCGAGAGGGTAAGGTGTAGGAGATATATTCATTAACCCTTAGGCTGCTGAGCGCGTCTAAAGGACCTCTTGCGGACAGTGTAGATCAAGATTAGACTGCACAGAACGTGCAGTCTGACCTTGGATCTGCACTGTCCGGTAAGGAGATATCTTTTCCCCCAAAATACGTTTGAAATAGAAATATTTGGGATTTTTACTACCAGTTTGAAAGTTTTATTTATTTATTTAGCAGGATATGGGTTAACAGTTTAACTCCCTGAAAACAATTGTTTTCGTCCCCAGCAGCAGACCACTTTCGAAAATATTGCGGCAAACGGTAAAATTGCAGCAATATCTGTATGGCCACAATTTTTTCATATGCGTACAGTTATGGGTATAATTTGGCCACAATTTTTCATACGCATATGTGTATAGTGCCATAATTTGCTTTGATTATCCTTGTCTAACACGGATGTTTCTATAAAAATTTGTTGCATAGTATGTCCATAGTCTACTTTATACTACTGAAAGATATGTCCAGTGGCCAACAAACATTCTACCTTTCTACCCATTCTACCATTCTACCTGTCCCTGGCTTTAGACCACATTTTTCAACGTGATGGTCAAGATACCAAATAGTTTCCATGGGCAGAATTAAATTTTTACCAGTTTCACATAAAAATTATCAAATGAAAAATAGAAATATATCCTTTATCTGACCTGTCATCTTTTTATAAAACTTCAGTGTATCATGAGTCCGATATGAAATTTTCAAATGGAGCCAAGAAGCATTCTGTTCCGGTTTTAGACCCTGTAGAGCGCTTATTACTATGCATGCGCAGTATCAGAGAATACAGAAAGAAAACTCCTCCTTATGTCTTTCCGAGAAGACAACTCTTTCGTTTTTCGCATCACACATTTCTTCACACTTATTCATACAATATTTAATGAAAATTGCAATATTCAAATTGCTAGTAGAAATGCTTTTAACTGGTCTAAAAAAATCAAGGAAAATTTAGATAAAACTGGATATTCATATATTTGGACAAGATATAACATAGACAATTTTAATTTTGTATTCAAAAATATTCAAAGAAGACTTCGTGATAATTTCATACAGGAATGGCAAAATTCGACCCGCACTTGTGTAAAATTAGACTATTATTGTAATTACAAAACTAATTTCGAATTTGAAAATTATTTAACAAACATCAGGGATGAAACACTAAGAAAAACGCTGACACGCTTTAGACTTGCCTCGCATAAGCTTGCAATAGAAACTGGGAGAATCCAAAATATTGATAGACAAAATCGAGTTTGTAGACTATGCAACATTAATATAATAGAATCAGAATATCACTTTTTATGTGTTTGTCCAAAATATTGTGAATTAAGATCAAAACACTTAAATATACACTGGTTTACAATTGCTAAATTTAATAGAATTATGTCATCTAAAAAACGAAAAATCCAATTAAAAACTGCAAAATTCATCAAAAGAGCATTTGATTTACGAAATATCTTTTTAAATAACGTTTGACATTATTGATTCTTATCTTGCTGATTATATTAAAATAAAGGTAAGTTTCAAGCCATAGTACAAACCCTAATGATACTATCTCTTTATTATATCTTTTATTATTATTATTATTATTTTTTTTTTTTTTTTTTTCTTTTTGAAGATAAATACTTCTAATCGGACAATGTAGATCTCAGATCAGACTACACGGTCTGTGCCGTCTGATCTTGATCTACAATATCCACAAAAAAGTCGAACATGCTCAATTTCTTAAGGGTTAATCCTACTATAGTTGTGATTATTATTTTTTTCAGATTTTTATATATTGTATTTGTAAATATTTATTCTATATTTCATGCTATATTTCTGTAAAATGGTCAATGGCAAAATTCTTTTGCCGAATACCAAATAAAGTCATTTTGAGTTTTGAGTTGTTTTCTTTTTAAGACATTTGCAAACTTTGGCACCAATAAATAGTTATCCGAAATGTTTCTAAGACATGATAGAAGTGAAAGTGGGGTCAATGACCCGACACTTGCTCCGTCACTCTGATGATAAATGTGTTATGTTTTTTTTTCCACGGTGAAAAATGTTACCATATACAAAACCAGTGCTGTTAAACCTTTCGAATCTTTTTCTTTTTTTCCGTTTTGCTTATTCGTGGTTTAAGACATAGAATTTGCAGGATACGGCTAACTTGTTTACAGTTTGAAGTACAGGACGTGCATGTTTCAATGACCATTTCTTTCGGAAATTTTTGTTGCAATATAACAACCTGGGTCAAATTTTATGATCTAAGGGTTGGGAGAAATGATTGATTTAAATGACACTTCCAGTGAAATATCACACGTAGGCGAAGTCATGCTGAACCATTATCGAAGGATGACCGATAATCAGACGAAATTTGGATCGTTAGCAAAAAGTTGATGTAACGTATGACGTGGCATGTCAGTAACCACCACACGCACGTAAGATTACAAAAAAATCGTAAACTGTTTAACCCTTAAGATGCTAATCACGACTCACTGACCTTTTGCGGACAGTGTAGATCAAGATCAGACTGCACAGAACGTGCAGTCTGATCTTTGATCTACACTGTCTGATACGGTATTTTCTTTCCGGTGAAATCAACCTTGAAACCGAAATGTCTGGGCTTTTAGTATTTAAGCAGAAATTCGCGTCCCATTTATTCAGCAGCTTAAGTGTTAAAATCCGATGCCAACGTTTGGTTTTGTTCGTCTGTTTCATTGAATGTTTTAGGTCGCTTTCAGCAATGTTTTAGCCAAATCACGATCACTTTTTCAACTCTTGCCCACTTTTTCAACTCTTGCCTGGGTTTTGCTAGTACTCCAGTATTCAACTAAGCTCTTCAGCACCTTTCCCAAGGACACTAAAACATTTGTTTGTTGTTGTAGTTGTTATTGTTGTTTTTATCGTTTTTTTAAATTTTAGATCTGAAAATTTGTCTCTTTTTCTTTTTCATTTTTTGTAACTGCTTTTTTAAATAAATACAATCGAAATAATTTCTCTAGGATTGGCGGAGAAATGAGTCCTGGTGCAATAAATTTTATCACTGCTCGGAAATAGTTTTCGATTCGAATTCTCAACCAGCAGATTACTTGCCCTTTTCGCTAACACTTGGCTATTGAGATTCGGCTATCCCGCTACGAGCAATTACCTTCCCTTCTTTTTTTTAATCCTTTTTCTGCTTTCCTCTTTTTCATCCCCTTCTTTCTTTCTCTCTTTTTCTCTTTCTTTCTCTCTTTCCTTCTTTCTCTCTTTCTTACCTTTCTTTCTCTTTCCCTTCTGTTTGCTGCCCAGACCGACAGGATAGCTCAGTGGTTAACGTATCTGACTCGTGACCAGGTGGTTGCAGGTTCGAGACCCGGTTGAGGCAAACGATATGACCTAAGCTGTTAAAACGGCCTTAAACTCCATTACAAACAAACAAATAATCTTCCCTCCACGTCCTTGGCATCTCCACTCCCATTCCCTTCTTTCTTTTCTTTTTTTCCTCTCCTCTCCTCCTCTCCCCTCCCCTCCCCTCCCTTCCCTTCCCTTCCCTTCCCTTCCCCTCCCTTCCCTTCCTTCCTTCCTTCCTTCATTCCTGCCTTCCTTCCTTCCTTCCTTCCTTCCTTCCATCCATCCATCCATCCATCCATCTTTTTTGTCTTCGTTTAGAACAGGGATCATATGTGTATATATGATCCCTGTTTAGAATCTTTTGCTTACGTTAACGATTTTGACCTTACCTACATCTATGTATCCCCTACTGCAATAATAAGTTTAATCATATTATTTTTGGTAATAAAATAATGTTTTAACGAAAAGTTATGTTTATCTTCCATAAAAAATATCACTATAATTAGAAACAGCCACTAGAATTTGTGGTACTTTGTTTTCTATAATTAGCCTTATCGTGTTTACTCCTATATTTACGGAATAATGGGCATTTTTTTAATAATAATAATAATAAAGCGAAAAATTGGTACACGAAAGGCTGGAATTTTTTCAAATATTCATGAGCCATGCTTTTGCAAAGGGGGCTTAATGCGTCCGTAATGTACTGTACCGAGCAAGATATCGCCTAATAAGGGACCCATAAAGTCCACTATGTCTAACAACCGACTGAACCATGAGGTAGACTTGTCCTCTGACATAGTGAAAACTGATCAATAGCGAGAAGTTTCGGCCCAGGTCAGCCTCCGCGGACGAAGCAGGCTGACCTGGATCGATGCTTTTCGCAGATTTAAGCTCCCTTTTCACAGGGCACGACTCATTTATTTCTTGTCCTCGATATTCAACTCAACTTTGAATGTTGCCATCCCTCACCACAATGTTTGCAATGCTGTGTGCTGCCACACCAAAGAAGTAACCCGTAGAAAGTAACGTCCTAACCCTTTCCCTCACAATCACAATGCTTTTAAAAACATTGTCGGAAAAAGGAGAACATGCTGGTAACCAGCATTTTCTCCTCTTTCCAACAATGTTTTCATGTTTTCTGCCCTTTTAGAAGGCGAATTTCTATTTTTTACGTCACAATTTTTTGTCGTCTGCAAAAGCTTCCAATTTGGGCAAGTCTAAATTTTCTATCGTTTGGTAAAAGGTTAATCATGTTTAAGATTTATGTTATAGTAACGATGGAAATATAGGTTAATATGACCATTTTCTCGATACATTAAGCGGACGGTATCTACAGATGATTGGCAAGATTAATTTACCTTTCGCTGTTTGAAGCTTCATAAATTCATGAGATAACTTTTTCCCTCTTTTTCTGTACACCCTCACATTATCCCGAGTTTTGATGACTTTGAGAAAGAAGGCTTTTGAAAACATTGTGGGTAAAGGAGAAATGCTGGTAACCAATGTTTTCCACTCAATAAAAGGCAAGTTCCATCATCTGAGCCAACTTTGATAATTCTGTCGTCAGCAAATGCTTTGAATTTTGTACAGTCTAACATTTTGTCTTGTCATGGGTAGAAAGTTAACCGACAGTGTAGATCAAAGATCATTCTACATACTGCGGGCAGCTTGATCTTGCCATATACTGCTGCAAAAGTAACTCATCTTCTTATTTCGGCTCGAAATGTTGTGTAAAAAAGATTAAAGACTTTAAAACCTTAACCCTTTACCAGACGACAAAATTTTAGCCTTGTCCAAATTGACAGCATTTGCAGACGACAATTTCAAAGAGGCTCAAATGGTGCAATGTTTCTTTGACAGGGCAGAAAACATTGTGGGGAAAGGAGAAAATGCTGGTTACGAGCATTTTCTCCTTTTCCCAAAATGTTTGCAAAAGGTTTCTTTCCCAGGGTCGTTAAAAGGCGGCATTGTGCGGTAAAGGTTTAAACTGGTAAAGGGTAATAAATAAACAATTCTAGCTAGTAGATCAAGTAAAATTATTGCTGAAACAAACTTTTTTTCTTCGAAAAAAATCTTGTCTCGTACAGTGTAGATCCAAGATAAGACTGCACATTCTGTGAGGTCTGCACTTAGTCAGGTCTTAACCTGCCCTACCCTGTCGACAAAGGCGCACTGTGTCGCATTTAAAAGCCTCAATGTTAAATGTTTGATAAGAAGTTGGGTAGAACTTAACCCTTCAGCTGCTAAGAGCGACTCACTGACCTTTTGCGGACACTGTAGATCAAGATCAGACTGCACAGAACGTGCAGTCTGATCTTAGATCTACACTGTCCGATAAGGTGATACACCCCCACCCCCATCCAAAATACCTTTGAAATAGCAAAATCTTGGTTTTTATTATCGGCTTGAAAGTTTCATCCCACTTTTTAGTAGGATAAGGGTTAAAAACTGTACCGAAATATCCATGTACTTCTCTTTAAGTACCCGCTTTGTAAACGTTCAATCTACACCTAAAATAAGTATAGAGAAGCTGTGAAATTGACCATTAACTTTATAATACGAGACAGTTACAAAGAATATATTGCTACGAGGATTACACTCACTTAACTAAAAGCAAAAAATATAAGGCATGCTCTGGAAAAAAAGGGGTTTAATGCATCTCCGTGATGCATTATACCCATCAAGCCATCACATATACATGTACATGGATCCATAACAGCCACTTTTCTTAACAACCGATTGAATCATGAGGTAGACTGGTTCCCTCCACATACAGAAAATTGGCCTATAGCGACAGGTTTCTTCCCAGGTCAGCCTGCGTGGAATGCGCAGGCTGACCTGGGTCGATACCTTTCACACTTGCATCAAACCCCTTTTTCACGGAGCATGGCTTGTATAATTGAGCTGCGCCGTGGCAAAAGTGGGTTTAAGCATCTGCGTGACTGATTATACCACGCAAAGCAACGTATTATTATCGACGCATAAAATCCATTTTGTCTAGCGACCTATGGAATCATGAGGTAGACTGCTCTTTTGACA
The DNA here is from genome assembly GCA_945859785.2 of Tridacna gigas. NCBI lineage: Eukaryota > Metazoa > Mollusca > Bivalvia > Cardiida > Cardiidae > Tridacna > Tridacna gigas. Next base: position 45,401,634 of record OX244034.2, on the reverse strand, counting down.
TACAGAAAACTGACCAATAGGAAAACGTGTCGAGCCAGGTCAGCCTGCGCGGACCTGGTCAATACTTTTTGCATGTGCATTGAGCCCCCCCCCCTTTTTTTTTTCACAGGGCATGATTTAATTGTAATAACCGGCTTAGTTGAACGTGGTAATCCTAAACACCGATAAAGCCTCGCATGAAAATTTCCAGGTAATGATAATGAAAAAAATAACAATAAAACCCAAATTTCAAAGCTCTTTTCGTTGAAAAATATTACCATATTGGACAGTGTAGATCCATGATCAGACGGCAGGTGTTGTGCAGTCTGTCCTTAGCCGACACACTCCGCAAGAGCGTATTGATTTGCTCGTAGAAGTTAAGAGTTACGTTTGTATACGCCGAACTGTTTAGTTAATTACATGACATTCCCGACACATCGATAAAAATGAATGCCAAGCCCCCATAGCTCAGTCGGTAGCGTACAGGACTTGAGAACAGGAGGTCGCTGGTTCTATCCCCGGCTTGGCCAATTTCTTTCCGAGGATTGATGATAGACATCGCGACAGGATTCATTCCTCTCTCACCGCTGACCATTGTTTCGACGATGGTTATGTGGGAAAGCAGCTAGTGGCTTGGAAAGAATATTGTGCGGAGTACTGGTAGGCCTAAAAGAAACTCCAGGAAAGCATGGATAGGTGCACTGACCGCCGTGATATAACTGAAATAATATTGAAAACGGCGTTAAACACCATACAATCAATCAATACAATCAACGATACACATGAACCATGCTCTGGCAAAAGAGGGTTTAATGCATCTCCGTGATGATGTATTATAACAAGCAATTCATCACATCATTATGGATCCATAAATATCCATTTTGTCTAACAGCCGACTGAGTTATAAGGTAGAATGGTCCTTTAACATGCAGAAAACTGACCAATAGCAAAAAGTTTCGATCCAGACCCCCCTCCCCTTTCATAACCCCGTTGGTAGAAAAGTGAGTCTTAAAACATGAACTAAAGTTTATATTTTTAACACTTAAGCTGCTGAATAAATGAAATGCAAATTTCTACTCAATACTAAAAGCCTAAACATTGCGGTTTCAAAGTTGATTTCACCGGAAAGAAAATACCGTATCGGACAATGTAGATCAAAGATCAGACTGCACGTTCTGTGCAGTCTGATCTTGATCTACACTGTCCGCAAAAGGTCAGTGAGTCGCGATTAGCAGCTTAAGGGTTAATACTAGGTTCTTCATTCATTTCTTTTTTTTTTTCTGCCAGCGACTTGAAGAATAGAGATAGAAAGTGGAGAAAAGGGGAGAAAACGCGAGACAGAGATAGCCAGAAATCTACAAGGGCTCTCACAAAGAAATATGTTAACCCTTATCCTGCCAAATAAGTGAAATGAAATTTTCAAGCCGATAGGAAACACCCAAATTATGCCATTTCAAAGGTATTTGTTTGCGGAACGATATCTCCTTATCAGATAGTGTAGATTCAAGATCAGACTGCACGTTATATGCAATCTGATCTTGATCTACACTGTCCACAAAAGGTGTGTTAGTCGCGCTTAGCAGCTTATGGGTTAGGTATGTCTGGACTGAAATCATGGAAAGCAAAATCGAATCACATCCTTGAAAACCTCGCCAACTTTCTCCGTTTTTTTCAAGTTTAATTTTTGGAGAACAATAACTCCTTATCGGACAGTTTAGATCCAAGATCAGACTGCACGTTCTGTGCAATCTGATCTTGATCTACTCTGTCCGCAAAAAGGTCAGTGAATCGCTCTTAGCAGCTTACGTGTTAAGTATGTCTGAAGTGAAATCACGGAAAGCAAAATCTACGAATCGCATCCTTGAAAACTACGCCAAATTTCTACGTTCTTTGGCTGAACCCTTATCCTGTTGAATAAGTTAAATTAAACTTTCAAGCCGATAGTGGAAACTCGAATAATGCTGCCTCAAACTTATTTCTTTGAGAAAAATTTCTCCTTATCGGACAGTGTAGATACAAGATCAGACCGCAAGTCTTGTGCAGTCTGATCTTGATCTACTCTGTCTTCAGAAGGTCAGTGAGTCGCGCTTAGCAGCCGAAGGGCTGATGAATATCCAGTACATTCTAGTAGACTAAATAAATATCAGCGTCAAATACAATCAATGTTCATTGTTTTTTGAAAGACAGACTTGGGCGTGGGAGTTGTTTACTTATTTTTCTGCATTGTTCAGTCTAAAGTTTGTACAACGATGGGTAATAGATCTTACATGGATCCAACAAAAGTCTGGATTCAAGTGCTGTCATCTCTGATGCATCAATAGTTTGAACTCGTAATTTCCTGCGGAAGACGTTGCTATTGCTACTGCAAAATATGTATGAACCATGCTCTGTGAAAAGGTGACTTAATGCATCTGCAAAAAGGTTCGGCCCAGGTCAGCCTGCGCAGTCCGCGCAGGCTGACCTGGGCCGAAACTTTTTGCTATTGGTCAATTTTTCTGCATGTCAAAGGACCATTCCACCTCATGATTGAGTCGGTTGTTATACAAAATTAATGAACTGTATGGATCCATAGCTGTGAGATGACCTGTTTGTTATAATATATCACTGAAAATGCATTAAGCCCCTTTTTGCCAGAGCATGGCTCGTATGCATCTTATAAGGGCGTTCGTAACACTTCCGACCTTATTATTCTAAGGCATCGATGTATTCATCAATTAATTATTTATCACACAACAAGAATTTTGGACTTGTCCAAACTGAAAGCATTTGTAGACGACAAATTTAATGTGGCGCAAATGGTGCTTTTTTCCCTTTACTAGTATGGAAAACATCGAGGGAAAAGAAGAGAATGCTTGTTACCAGCATCTCTCCTTTTCCCACAATGTGCTCAAAAGGCTTCTTTGACCATGGTCGTTAAAACTCGGGTTTATGTGGTAAAGGGTTAAATTTATGCTTTATCTGATCTCTACCTAGTAAAAAAGTCCTGCACCCCCTGTGTTTTTTCTACCGACTTTGATTTTTTGGCGTGAATAATATAAAATTTCGGAAGGAATGAGAATCTGACTGCTGCATACATCAACACCCAGTCTTTTGCCTATGAAATAAAACGAACTGAGGTATCCCTTGACCTCATGGTACGATTTTTTTTTTTTTCAAATTTAAGAAAAACGAGAAACTGGGAATTTAATATCGAATAAAGCTTACGACAGGTTGAAAGTGACCTGTAGAGAATGGGCACACAAAATCAGTCAATACTGCGTACTTTCGTTCAGGACTTGCAGAACAGCTTGCAGCTTAGGGGTTCCTGTCAGGGAATAAGTTAAAATACTGCATACATTTTGTACAAAAGATGAGATATAATTTCATCCTTGCTAACATAAAAATATTTTTTCTTTAATTAAACCTAGAAAATTTCCATACAAATAAATCAACGAAATTGAAAGACTGATAAGAAACCCATCCTAAATTTCGAGAAATTCTTATATACACGACTAGTGTAATCATTGGCAGAACTTGTATATCACCTGACAAGTGGCCTCATATAAAATATTTAGACTAGCCTGCATAAATGAATACATTTTCAGCTACTCAAATATGATGGTTACCATATGTTATTACCAAACCTCCCCCTCCTGAAGTTTTTCCACTGGAAAAAAAATCGAGCCGCATCTAAAGACGATGTATCTTCCACCATCTTTCGGGGCAATGCTTTTTCGGTTTGAACGGGGTTTTTGGCCTGCTTTAGCAGTACTGCCGTTGTACTTCAGCCACAGCTAGCTTATCTGTGTTTTCCTAGAGTTGTATGTGTGCCCAAGCAAAGTCCCATTAGAACAGCACCGCTAATGGTGTGAATCAAACCGGGGAGTCCCTGATTACATATCCAGTGTCTTAACCGCTTACCTCACAATCCCGAGTTTCGAAAGACCCTGCAGAAGGTGCCTTTTGAAAACAATACAGGAAAAGGAGAAATGTTCTTTGCAGTCTGGTCTTGATCTATACAAAAAGGTCAGTGAGTCGCGCTTAGCAGCCTAAGGGTTAACAACTGCTCCGGGAGCTTTACCAAGAGAAGATATATGATCTTATCCACATCTGTAGCCACGTAGAAGCCTTGAAGCCTGTTCTTCAACTTCAGTTTTCGCAAGTAAGAGGGGCCCGCCCGGGTAGCTCAGTGGTTACCTCAGTGGTCACTGACTCGTGACCCGGCGGTTGCGAGTTCGAACCCCCGGTTGAGGCAAAACTTTCTTCCCGTCGATTTTTCGCCTCCCCCCCCCCCGCCCCCCCGATGCATGTGAGATAAGTAGTCAGTGGCTTTGGAAAGGAAGTTGTGTCAGTGCTGGTGTGAGAAAGCCAGCAAACACACAGGTGCATCACTGACCGCCATGATATGACCTGAGCTGTTAAAATGGCGTTAAACTCCAATACAAATCAAACCAAACCAAGCAAGTAAGAGAAGAAAAGACTGAAAATACCAAATGCTTGGAAGCTCGGCCATGGCAGGTTTTATCTTTGCTACAGTCCTACCTCGCCCCTGACACCCATTGTGCATTTCCACAAAGGTTTCTGAATTCATGGGGAGACAATTCAGTTCATCACCGCTTGCAGCCATACATCCAAAATCGCGTCGTGCACATACAGTTTTTGGTTGAAAGTTGTACTAAGTTTTAATAAGAAGCAAAACAAACGGAGGAGTTTGTGATACAAGTATGCCCATGTGCAACTATATATATATATATACAGTTAGGCTAATGGAGGGACACTGGTATTTACAGATTATTTTCCATAACATTTGTTTCCGAGGTAAAACTAGTGATGTGTCTAAATACCAACCTGTATGTTAATGGGCAAGAGACAGACATCATTTCAGCTACATTTAATTTGTCGTTTAATTGTCGTCTGCAAATGCTTTCAATATAGACAAGTGTCCAAGTTTATCGTTTGGTAAGTAGCTACCGGATAAATATTTAGTTCTGACACTTCAACACTACTTCAAACCCATTTACTTCCCCAACGCTTTGCCAAGCAGTTCCCAGTTTTAACGAACTCGAAGAAGAAGGCTTTAGGATACGTTGACAAAACAGGATAAAATACAGGTAATCAGTGTTTTATTCTACTGCCACGAGGTTTCCTACCCTTTCGAAGACAGATCTAACCATTTTAGCCACACTTAATCTGTCGTCTGGCAATGCTTTACGTTTGGAATAAATTTATGAAATGTCGGCCAGTTACTTACTGTACATATACGACTTTTTTTTAAACAACCCTCTCCCCACAGTTGACGTGCAGTCTGTTTTGATCTACACCGTGCGATGCGGTTTTTCCCCCCGTTAAATCAACTTTGCAATTGCAATATTTGGGGTTTCACAACCGAGTGAAAATCTGTCGTATCATTTATGGAGCAGCTGAAGGGTTACGTTGTGAACACGCCCCCCCCCCCCCCCCCCCCGCAGCTGACGTGCAGTCTGATCTTGGATTCTACACCGTCCGATGTGTTTTTTTTTTTCCACGATTAAATCAACTTTGCAAATGCAATATTTGGGTTTTCACAACTGAGTGGAAATCTGTCGTTTGATTTATGGAGCAGCTTAAGGGTTACGTTGGGAACATGGCCCCTGCACTGCCCGTAACTGTCTAGTTATCATAAATTGAGTTCACAGCCAAACAGTAACAGATAATGAGTTAACAACGGACCTACTCCGGGGTAATTAGCCTTTCCTATCCAATTCCCACACAGGCTAAGTTTATAACTAATGTAATGTTTGAGCCATGCTCTCACAAAAGGGGGCTTAATGCATCTCCGTAATACATGATACCAGCAAGTTATCACATAAATCTGGATCCATTAAGTCTAACCAATCGACTGGGTGTGAAGGTAAAATAGTCTACTGATCTGCAGAAACATTACAAAGAGCATAAAAGTTTCGGCCCATGTCAGCCTGCGCGCATTGCGCGCAGACTGACATGGGTCGATACTTTTTGCAGATGCATTTAGCTCCCTTTTAACTGAGCATGGATCATAAGACACACAAGACAACAATTCTAGAAAAAGAAAATATGTGTATCTTTGAATAGTGCACGAAAAAATAACTTTTTTTGGAAAAGTAGCAAATGCTAGTAGCAAGCAAATACTCTTTTCCCGCTTTTGTCTACAAAAGTTGTCAAATGCGCTGACATCATTATTTCGCACTTGTAAAGTCAGGAGTCGAAGCATTTAAGTATAAAACTTATTCCATCCCTGCAGTAAATAACGTTGGCAAACATTGTTGGAAAAGGAGAAACTGTTTGAAATGAAAAAAAAACAACAGTTTCTACACTGTTGACAGTGATATTACACTTTTTGCAAAATATTTGTCTTGTCTGTGATTTGACACAGTCTTTGGTGTGTCTAAAATTACATGCACAGAAATGGGTTAAACGTCAATAGGCGCAAGGGTATATTTCGTGATTATCACTTCATCACATAACCCAATTCTGTCAATTTACCTGGACATCATTTATCCTTTACAAACAATCTCAGGCTTCACGCAACTCTAATAAAGTTTCAAGATAGGGAAAAGGAGAAATGTTGGAAACTAGCATTTACTCCTCCTCCACGATGTGTTCTACCCTTCCTAAGACAAATACCAGCCTTTGGAAAACGTTCAATAGTATATCAGTATGGTCATCTGCAATTGCTAAAATATGGGCTTGTCTAAAATTTTGTTATCAGGTACAGAGTTAACCAGAAACATTAGGGCCTAACTAGACTAGAGTCTTTCTTGGTCGGGATACTCTTCTAAATTTTCAGCGAACGTCTATGATAGCATCCATGTAACATATTGATTATGAAATACTATACAAAGAGTATGATATCAGAACCTCTGACATCTGAAAAAGTAATTGAGTCATGCTTTGACAAAAAGGAGCTTAATGCTTCTCCGTGATGCATTGTATCAATAAAGCCATCACGTGATTATGGATCCATAAAGGCCAATTTTCTTTACAACCGACTGAATCATGAGGTAGACATCCCCGCCGGATATAAAGAAAAACTGACAATTAGCGAAAAGTTTCGGCCTAGGTCAGCCCGCGCGGACTGCGCAGGCTGACCTGGGTCGATGCTTTTCGCAGATGCATTAAGCCACCTTTTCACAGAGCATGGCTCAATTTTATTAGACGTGATTCTTTTATTTTTCTTGGGAGAGAGGGAAAAAAATACTGTGCTGGCGAATAAGATATTTTCTTGATGGAAATAAAAAAGAAATCGATCATGAACTACTATACCAACAGTTTGCATATCAGAACTTCTGATATTTGAAAAAGTAATTTCATTAGACGTGACACTTTTATTTTAGCGGGAGAGAGGGGAAAAATGTGCTGGCAAATAAATAGAGGATATTTGGGTTTTTTTTTTTCGGTGAAAGATCGAACTTTATTTCATCGAGTGAACATCATAGGTAATAGTGCTGCAGCAGCCACGTGTGAAAATATTACCGACGATGTTCACGAGATGAAATAAATTTCGATCTTTCACCGGAAAAAAAATCTATTTATTTCATGCTTCTAACCCCTATTTTGTTGGAACTTTCATCAAAATCCAGTACAGTTGTTTTCGGCAATTCCCCATGGCGTTGCCCCCTCACATAACAACGCATTACAATATTACGTAAAGCGCGAGAAATATAGCGCAAATTACGTCATACTTCCCTCTATTTGAATGGCAAGCACTGTTTACCTAAGTAAATAGTGCGCGGGAACTACTGTTTCCGCCTTCAACTGAAGAGTTAGAAAATATCAAATCGGTATTTTCACTGGCCGTAACCATGAAATATCAAACCATAATCCACCATCATTTCTCGATAATTACCGAAAAGCATGAAATAAGATATTTTCTTTATGGAAATAAAAAAGAAAATACACAAACGAAGCCTATGTTTAAAATTTAAACTTCGCCTAAAAAATTCAACTCTTTACCCGGAAATAAAAAAATAGACTCCTCCTTATTGACAGTACCTGAAGAACAGAAAAAAATACTTGTAGATCAAATGATGAGTTTTGTCTTTGGAGGGTTGGAAACATCATTAGCAGAGGAGAAAATGCTGGTTACCATATGTAAGGTAAAAGGTTGAAATAAACACTGGCCCAAGTGGCGATTGCTTATCATAAATCAGCGTTTTTCTTTGGAAAAAGACAAAAAGCAAAACCGAAGCATTGTAAAGAGACTGGTTTCTAAGTAAATCTATATGATAAAACTCTTTCTACAGAACAATAAGTTTGATGAATAGATTCCAGACAATATATGCTCCTTTTAATGTTTTTGCGTAACTCAGAATTGTTCCTTTGCAGTCTTTATATCACAAAAGAATTTTTAGTATTTGAAAATTACTTTTACGATTGCCAAATGGTTTCTTTTTGAGTGGCTAAGTATCCATTAATCCTTATCCTGCTAAATAAATTTAATAAAACTTTCAAGACGATAGTAAAAACCCGAAAAATGTTATTTCAAACTTTATTTTATGGAGAACGATATCTCCTTATCGGACAGTGAAGATTCAAGATCGGACTGCACGTTCTTTGCAGTCTGATCTTGATCTACACTGTCCGCAAAAGGTCAGTGAGTCGCGCTTAGCAGCTTAAGGGTTAAAATAAGATGCAAGTTCAGCATATATCGTAATACAGATTCCATTACTCCGTATTTTTATTTGAATATGCCAAAAAGAAGAGCAGACGGAATGTCGTGGCAATAAAATCCATTATTTACAGATACAAGTGAGTATTGTTTTATATTTATCCCGTTCCTGTACAGACTGGGCGCTCGTTTTCAAGAAAGTGTTCTTAGGCAAGGCAAGGCAAAGCAGAATCCGTACCTTGGTACTGTGAAACTCAAGAAATCCTCGAATACGTGAGCTAGCATCGTATTGTAACTGAAAAACTCTTAAATCACTTTTATTCCAGAATCTGTGTAGTGAGTTGGTATTAGAATAGCCCCAGTCACCACAGTCCCATCTACCGTTACATAATTTCAAAGGGTACCATCAGTATGGATGGACTATCAATATGTCACACGACCACTGGAAAACGCACGCTGTATTATGTCCGGATACAATGCTAAAGGCCCTCTAACGATGTGCCTGCAGCCACAATGGTGGTACCGGAAATGCATCTGTCATAACATGGCGAGAAAATTACGCCTGGTCGTAGGATAAATTTGGAAATGGACGTTGGTTCCTGGAGCATGTCAGTGGTTACGTTTAATGAACACAAACGGTTTTATTATACAACCTTGATATATCTTAAAATGTTTCTGCTATGCTCTGAGACCTCACTTGACACTGCTGCCAAATCACCTTTACCAATCAGCTTAATATTGCAATTCCCGACATCTTAGAATCAAATTCTTCGCAAAACATAGATGAAACGATAAAATCTTAACATGTTATCGGAACGAAAGACATGGTCGAAAACGGAAAAATTGTTTATACTGAGCATTTTTTTTTTCCATTTCAGTGCCATTATAATTATTTTTCTTCGATCGTTAGCTCCGTATGCGTAAAAGTATGCCTGTGCCAGGCACAAAGCCGTAACCCTTAGTCTACTGGTGATATCGTAAGGTGTTTTTCCACACATTGTAGATCAGATGGGAAAAATCTCACTCTCCTGCGTTTTTTCCCCACAACAAAGTCAAAAACAGGTTATAACGTATCCATGTACAACACCTAAATTCGTGTCAATTATTCATTAAACCATGCTCTGGCAAAAAGGGGTTTAATGCGTCTCCGTAATGCAATGTACCAGTCAAGCCATTACATAATTATGAGTCCATGATCGCCACTTTTTTAACAACGGACTAAATCATGAGGTACACTGGCCTTTTGACATACAGAAAATTTATCAATAGCGAAAAGTTTCGAACCAGGTCAGCCAGCGCGGACTGCGCAGGCTGACCTTGGTCGGTACTTTTCGCAGATGCATTCAGCCCCCTTTTCAAAGAGCATGGTTCAATTATTTTACCATGCTACTTTCAAAATCATCTGATACAAGCTTGTCTGAGAAAAAAACGTGCGAACCCTTTATCGGACGACACAATTTGAGATTTGACCGTATTAAAAGCATTTGCAGAAAAGTTACACGTGGCTAAGATAATTTAGTGCGACTATGAAAGGATCGAAATCATTGTGGAAAATCAGTCGAGAAACGTCAGTCACGAGAACTTGCAATGTTTTCGAAAGCCTTCTTCCACAGGGTTGTAAAAACACATGACCCGTTTCTGAAAGGATTAGGCAATTTACCGTAGAAGCAAATAGTTAACCTCTTTGATTGGGGCACCACTAACTGAAGACACATTACAACTGACAACATGGGGTATTAAATAGCTATCATCTTCAGGGTATAATGGTCAGATTATCAACCTCCCTCTTCATAAGTACCCGTCAATCATGCTCTTTGCGTTCCGTGCATTCTGACGAAGTTTCGCATTGTTAGAATTCCGCTTTGAAGAAACGCCAGCCGTTTGGTGAAAGCGTGACGAGGTCAGATTGTACATTGCCAAGGAACTGTCGTGGTCTTCAACCTGAGTTCCCGGCCAAAAGACCTTGAGCAGAGCATTGTATAGTATGAGACGAGAGAGAGAGAGTAGTTTGAGAGATAGGGAGGGAGAGGAATAAAGTAGGTTTGGACAGACAGACAGACACAGACAGACAGACAGACAGACAGACAGACAGGCAGGCAGACAGACAGGCAGGCGGGTAGGCAGGCAGGCAGGCAGGCAGGCAGGCAGGTTGGAGTCAGTTCTCCTTTTGTAACATTTTTTTTTAAAAGAAAAGAACTGTTGAAATACATTGCCTGTAGAAAGTTGACTGTAGAAAGAAATTAGCTTGAAGATACAAATGTACTCGTGTTCAGCTAGTTTTAGCCCATTTCAACTGTCTTTATTTTATCAAACTATAATCATTCCGGTATCTTAATGCCAAATGTTGCCCCTTACGATTGCAAGGTTGCATAGATTAGGACCGATGGAAAATGAATTTCATTTTCTGGATGCCATCAAAGAAACCACTGTTGTGATGTTTCCGTGTTAAATCGTAGATTTCCGCTATATGTTTTTATCCCTCACACCGTCTATATCGGTAGTTTATCTATGTTTACACAGCTGACTAAATCCTGATCCATAATACAGTCTATCAAATTTTAATAGCGTTTTTATCTCTCTGGCTGTACGGATGTACCTTTAACTCTACCAGACGACAAAATTTTGGGCCTGTCCATATTTGAAGCATTTGCAGACATCAACTTCAATATAAGTAAAATATAGTAAGTAAAAATGGTTATCAGATAGGGATTGTTTGGTAAAAGCTTAATCAAGAACGAAACTTCAATCACCTAATGCTGCCACCATGAAAATTGGGCGAGTCTAGACATTTCTCTTTTGTTTTTCATATTGCATGCATATGCGCCATACTCTGGCAAAAGGGGGCCTAATGCATCCGTGATGCATGATACTAAGCAAGTCATCACATAATTATGGATCCATAAAAACCATTCAGTTCAACAACCGACTGTATCATAAGGTAGGCTGGTCTTTTGACATACAGAAAATAGACCAATAGCGAAAAGTTTCGGCTCAGGTCAGCAGGCTGACCTGAGTCGATACTTTTCGCAGATGTATTTAGCCCCCTTTTCACAGAGCATGGCTCACCTATTAATAATGTTTTTGTTTTCGTAATTAATGACAACTCAAACTGTTAACATATGCTACGATGTGTTTTGTATGTTAGGCCCGGTGGCCTCCGTGTACATTGTAGAATCAAATCGAAATTGAAAACGGAAAATATTCAAAACAACGGATTCTTCAATTGTCTATAAAACATTGCGGGAAAAGGAGCAAATGCTGGTTACCAGCATATCTCCTTTTCCCACAATGTTTGCAGAAGCCTTTTTCCACAGGGACTTTAAATCACGGGTTTGTTTGGTAAAGGGTTATAAAAAATGCTTCAGACGGAACATAATAGAGTTTGGTGCTTGATTACAGTTTGGAGCCACTCTGGTATTAAGAACAAAGAGAACTGCAAATGGATTTTAAATGCATATCCTCTCCAATCTTTGTAGTTATCACAAGAAAAGATTTCGAAAATTTAACTGGAATTTTACCCTTAACTGAACTAAAAAAAAAATGAATTCGTCTAGGTGCACATTGTTTGCAGATGATAATTAACTCTCCAATCTTTGCAGTTATCACAAGAAAAGATGTCGGGAATTTTATTGGCATTTTACTCTTTATTGAACAAGAAAAAAAAAAAATGAATTCGTCTAGGTCCATATCGTTTGCAGATGATAAATTAAATGGGGCTCGGATTTAGATTTGTCTTAAAAAGGATAGAAAACATTGTGGTAAAAGGAGAAAAGGCTGGTCACACAGCATTTTTTTCGTTTTTCCACACTGTTTTCAACGTTTTTCCCCCCACACGATAGTCAAAACTAGAGATTGTATAAGAAAGAGTTAAATGGATATTCTGCGACTTAACTCTGTAGCAGACGACAGCATTTTGGACGTTTCCAAATTGAAAGCATTTGCAGACGACAAAACAAATGTGACTCAAAAACTGAAATTTGTCTTGTGAAAGGTAGAAAACATTGTGGGAAAAGGAGAAAATGCTGGTTACCAGCATTTTCTCCTTCTCCCACAATGTTTTCAAAAGGCTTCTTCCCCAGGGTCGTTAAAAGTCGAGATTGTGTGGTAAAGGGTTAAACCGTTAACAGAGCAGCGGAGAGAGAAGTACAAGATCAGACAGCACGTGTAGTGTGATCTTGGCCTATAGCCATACCCGCCTCCCGCATAATTGCATCCATAGTCACACAATGCAGGATAAAGATCACATGCATTTCTCTACCCTTAGAGCCACTGTATGAGCATTTTCTCCTTTTGCCAAAATGTTTTCCACCCTTTCTGAGACAAATCATATAATTATAATATGAGCCATGCTCAGTGAAAAGGGGGCTTAATGCATCTGCAAAAAGTATCGGCTCAGGTCAGCCTGCGCAGTCCGCGCAGGCTGACCTAGCCGAAACTTTTCGCTGCTGGTCAATTTTCTGTATATGTCAAAGGACCTTCTATTTTATGATACAGTAGATCGTTGCACAAAATGAATTTTAAGGACCCCTAACTATGCGATGTATTGCTTGGTAAGATTCATTACAAAGATCCATTCAGCCCCCTTTTGCGGGAGCCTGGCTCGTTTATATGCAACGAGACGATTCCACCATTAACTGCAAGGCAATTTTTCGCGAAAGAAAAAGCTAATTGTTGATCCTATTTGAAAATCATACGGAGAGAGAGAGAATTATACTACAGTGAATCTTGCTGAAAAACATCAAATTCGATCTATCTGCAGGAAAATGGTTTTTCGTAAGAGTTCGGTGTTTTTCCCGGCTGTTCAACCCTATACTGATAAATAAATAGGGGAAAAAAAAAACTCATTAATTACAGGACTGCTTTTGCCAAAATATTTCACAGCGGCGGTTTAACTCTTTACCAAACGACAAAACTTTGGACTAGTCCAAAGTGAAAGCAGTTGCAGACAGCAAAATAGATGTGACTGAAAGTTTGAAATTTGTAATAGGAACGGTTGAAAACATTGTGGGAAAAGGAGAAAATGCTGGTAACCAGCATTTTCTCCTTTTCCCACAATGTTTTCAAAAGCTTTCTTTCTCAGGGTCGTTAAAACTTAGCATTGTGTGGTAAAGAGTTAAAAAAAAAGATCAGACTGCAGAATCTGATCTTTGATTTACACTGTCCTCAAGAATCAGTTACAGTTCTGCTAAACGCTGGAAGGGTTAACCTACATAATACCTTCGTCAAGATTCGACCTTGAGATTACGGTTTCTGTGTTTGCTCTTCCAAACAACCGTCGATCTAGGTGTTTATATTTTCTTAATGGCATAGTTGAAGGATATCTTGATTGACTTTGTAAAACAACACATACGTACAAAGACGTAGATTTTCCACAGTTTTGCTTCCTCGAAGAGAGCTTTATCACGTGTCACTCAACGGTATCAAAGTACCGCAGGTATTTCATGACTTTGTAAGCTGGCCCTTCTGCGTATGTATAATACAGCTCTCACCCGATAAACCTTTCATTATCACTTTATATTATTGTTTATGTTTGAGATAACTGGTTTAAAATCACATACCGTGACCAGATCATTTGTAAAGGCAACTCGATAACATTTATATTATCTCATTATGGTTCGTGGTTTTAAACATACATTCCCCTGAACAAACGATAATATAAACTGTTAATGAAAGGCTTATCGAATTAGAGTTATAAATCCCTTTATTTGTTTGCATCGGAGTTAAACGCCATTTTAACAGCTTACGTCATATCATGGCTGTCAGCGTGCATCTATGCATGTGTTTTCTGGCTTTCTTACACCAGTACTGACACAACTCCCTTTCAAAGTCACTGACTGCTTATCTCACAGGCATCAGAGGTGAGAGGAAAAAAAAAAGCCGAAAAGAAAGTTTGTCGCAACCTGGTATCGAGCACGAAATCACCAGGTCACAAGTCAGATACGCTAACCACCGAGCTACTTTTCGCAAATGCATTAAGCCCCCTCTTTTCATTGCTCATATATTGGTCATGAAAGAATTAAAACATTACCTCCAGACGACATTTGCATGTATAAATGCGCCATACTCTGGTAAAAGGGGATTTAATGCATCTCCGTGATGCATTATACCAAGCAAGACATCACATAATCATGGATCGATAAAATCCATTTAGGCGAACACTCCATTTGGGCTAACAATAGACTGGACCCGGAGGTAGAACGGTCCTTTGACACGCAGATAATTTTACGGATAGCCAAAAGTTTCGACAAAGGTCAGCCTGCTCGGATTGTGCAGGGTGACTGACCTGTGTCGAAACTTTTTGCAGTTGCATTAAACCTCTTTTTTCACAGAGCATGGCTCATATGTTTTGCAGCAGACATTCCTTCAAAAACTGAAAATTCTGTATTAAAATATGGAATAAAAAAAGTCCGCTTTGTCTATTTAGCATATTAACCCGGTGGTGAACATCTTAATTTCAAACACAAAGAAAACGATTGCAATAAACAAGTAGAGAGTGAGGAAGTATTCAATGCCTCGGCGCCCTGATCTCACTTGAGTACAAGACTTGCCACGCCAGATTGTGCATTCAAAGCTAGGCTAAAATTCTGCTGAATATCATTGCTACAAGGAAGCGTCCCGGAGTCACGGCTGAGTACTATACTGTATAGGTTTTAAACCCCGCTCTCTACAGTATTACAATATCATCAAAGCGACAGTTAGAAAACATTGTAGAAAAAGGAGAAAATGCTAGTTATCAGCATTTTCTCTAATTCCAACAATGTTTTCAAGAGCCTCTCTGTCAGGGTCTTGAAAACTCGACATTATGTGGTAAAGATTTCATACTGAGGCTCTATGGCGAAAGGTCACTCTGACTAATACTGCAAGCTAAGATTAAACCCAGATTTCCTGGTTACAAGTCCAATGTCTACACCTATAATGACTTCCGACGAGGTGTCAGTCTGATCTTGTTTCTGCAATGCCCACAAAAGGCAACTTACATGTGGGTTAGGTGCTAAGAGTAAGAAGCAGCTGGGTTGCTCAAGGCGTTTTACTGTTTTCTTTGGTAGATTGGCGATGGCACAATCTAGGCTTATAGAGCTTAACTCTTTCATAACAAAATATATACATAACACTTTTTTTTAACCCTTTACCACACATTCCCGAGTTTTCACGATCCTGGGAAAGACAGCTTTTGAAAACATTGTTGGAAAAGGAGAAAATGCTGGTAACCAGCATTATCTCATTTCCCCCCAATGTTTTCTACCCATCCAAACACAAATTTCAATTTCTTAGTCACATTTATTTTGTTGTCTGCAAAAACTTCCAATTTAAAAGAGTTAAACAGCTACCTATGCAGTTCTGATGCAAGATGAAAAGACATTTTGGTTGTAATCTAGAATAAAATAGTGGACAGTGTGGATCAAAGATCAGACTGCACGTTCTGTGCAGTCTGATCTTGATCTACACTGTCGGCTAAAGCTTCTTCTGTCTCCAGTTAGGTAAGAGTTAACCTCTACACACTACTCACGCTCGGGTCAGGGCAAGTATGTCACAGCCCGAAGTACATTCCACTTGAAACAAAATTACCTGAGGAATTCATTTCTAGCTTTCTGACTTTGTGCTATCAATCACTAAATGGCTACTTTTTCATCTCCTTTACTCTGTTCTTCCGACAGACTACGAGGAGTGTTCAAATATGAATGCATCTTAGCACCTAAAACTTGATTCTTCATAGATTTCACTGAAATTTTTATTTTGTTCCCTCAAAGTATTCACCTCCAACAGATATACAAAGTTTCAGTATCCGGGTCCAATCTTTGAAGGTATTTTCATAGACTTCTTTGGGTATACTATGAAGACGCTGGAATATTGCAGAACCGAGGTATTTGCGCTGAATAAATTTTCGACCTGAAAGGTAGTTTGTGTTTAGCTTTTAAAACAAAAAGAAGCCACAAGGGACAAGGTCAGGCGAATACGGAGGGTGGGGGGAACACAACGACTTTTTCCTGCTTCAGAAAGTCTTGCGCCTCGTACAAAAGACGATGACTGAAACTGATGGTTTACACACGTTGAAATAGAGTTGACAAAAAATGAATTCCAGTGTCTTCATAAGGCACGTGACTTAGACATAGAGAATTAGGCAAATAAAACATTGCGAAAACCTATTTCTTATTCGAAAAGGGAAATCAACATAATGTCTTCGGCAGAAGATTCTCTCTGTCGAGTAGAAGACTTCTTTTAAAGAACATTGTTAGAGAAAGTTCGTTATGAACAACTTTATTCTTTTGTAACAAAGTTGTCACATGAATTCAGTGGGAGAAAACGAACGGCTTCCAAAAAGTCATTTACTTCCCTTGATTCCTCTCCAATTCTGTGTAGGTCCTAATAATGGTATTACTCGGTTTTCATCCTTGATATCCTTTGCACTCTTCTGGGATATCTAGTTAAAATATCCCCGACAAAATTTATTAAACCGCTCTATGGATCAACTTGATGCATTTTCATGGTACTAGTGTGTAGACTTCATTTTGCGAATACCATGCAGGGCTTAGATTTTTATCATAAGTAAAATTATAAAAATCGCAATGTCTCTAAGTGAAGCAAGGATAAAAACAAAGGAAAACAAATTGAAAGACCTTGTTGCAGTTTGGATACCTTTGTTTTTTATCTAAAAAAGGGAGATAATTAAAATTTCACTTTTTCTCCCATTCATGTTGATCATCCATATTTCAATCGGTTATTTTCAATATTGTCAGCAGCAAACTTTTCTCGAGAGGTTGGTAACGAATTAACCCTTAAGCTGCTGATCGCGACCCACTGACCTTTTGCGGACAGTGTAGATCAAGATCAGACTGCACAGAACGTGCAGTCTGATCTTTGATCTACACTGTCCGATACGGTATTTTCTTTCCGGTGAAATCAACTTTGAAACCGCAATGTTTGGGCTTTTAGTATTGAATAGAAATTTGCATTTCATTTATTCAGCAGCTTAAGTGTTACGCCTTCTCTACAAAAAGTACGACGATCCATTTCATACCGTAGACTGCGTTATAAAAACATGCCATTGCTCTAGCAACAATCAACTGCTCATTTTCCCTCATTGTTCTCCCCTATCGTTTCCCTTCATTTTTTTTTTTTGTATACCTTTTAAATGAAAGAAAAATGGTAATGTATATGGGAAAAAAAAAACTGTGAAGTAAATAGTTAACCCTTATCTGCTAAAGAAGAGAAATGAAACTTTCAAACCAATGGTATACACCAAAATTTTCCTATTTCAAAGGTATTTTTTTGAAGGAAAGATATCTCCTTATCGGACAGTGTAGATCAAAGATCAGACTGCACGTTCTGTGCAGTCTGATCTTGATCTACGCTGTCCGCATAAGGCCGGTGAGTCGCGCTAAGCAGCCTAAGGGTTAAGATTAACCTTGGACAAGACAGAAGATGGGTTTCATGATGAAGGTGTAACAATTGATCCGGCATGTCAAAACTACACCGTTATTGACCACAAAACTGTCTGAGAACTGACATGGTTAATGTTCCATTTAAATCTCCCCGGCCGATCCTAGATGAGATAGGCTTTTTAACCTTCATTCTGCTGATATTAACCCCTTTACCAGACGACAAAATTTTAGTCTTGTCCAAATTGAAAGCATTTGCAGACGACAAATTCAATATGGCTCAAATGGTGCGATTTTCTTTGATGGGGTAGAAAACATTGTGGGAAAAGGAGAAAATGCTGGTTACCAGCACAATGTTTTCATAGGGTTTCATCCTCAGGGTCGTTAAAAGTCGGCATTGCATGGTAAAGAGTTAAACGATCAACAGAACCAAGCATTTATCCCTTTACCATACAATCCCGAGTTTTAATATCTCTGACAAAGAATGCTTTAAGAAAACATTGAGAAAAGGAGAAAATGCTGATAGCCAACATTTTCTCCTTTTCTTACATTGTTTTCTACCTATTCAAGGGCAAATGCTATCATTTGATCCATATTTTGAATGATTGTCTCTAAATTCCTTCAATATGGACAAGTCCAAAAATTTTGCCATGTGGTAAAGGTTTAAACATTTCCACGTGCAATCTGCTTTTTCTTTTGTCTTACAGTTGGCCATTTTTCGGAGAGATTTTGCGAAAAGGAGAAAATTGCTCATGCAAGCTAAAGTGCTGGATAAATGTTCCATTTAACTCTCAGGCTGCTAAGCTCGACTCACTGACCTCTTGCGGACAGTGTAGATCAAGATCAGACTGCACAGAATGTGCAGTCTGATCTTGGATCTACACTGTCCGATAAAGAGACATCTTTCCTAACAAAAAAACAAACAACCTTTGAAATAGGAAAATTTGGAAATATCCATTTACCAGGCGACAAAATTTTAGCCTTGTCCAAATTGAAAGCATTTGCAGGTGACAATTTTAATGTGGCTCAAATAGTGCAATTTTCCTTTGATAGGACAAAAAACATCGTGGGAAAAGGAGAAAATGCTGGTTACCAGCATTTTCTCCTTTTCCCACAATGTTTTCAAAAGGCTTCTTTCCTAGGGGCGTTAAAAGGCGTCATTGTGCGGTAAAGGGATATACAATCGGTTTTAAATTTTCATTTCTTTTATTTAGCAGGTTAAGGGTTTAATCTCCTTCAGCCGATCCTAGATGAGATAGGCTTTTCGCTGTTATTCTTCCGACATGAAACGATCAACGGAACATTTGACACATTTCCACAGGCAAATGATTCCTTTTTCGTCTTGCAGCAGACCAATTTTAAATCTTTACCAAACCATAAGATTTCACGCTTGTCCAAACTGGAAACATTTGCAGACGACAAATTAAATTGGCACCAATAAGGGTATTTGTCCGTTAAAAGGTAGAAACCATTGTGGGAAAAGGAGAAAAGGCTGGTTACCAGTATTTTCTCCTTTTCCCATAATGTTTTCCAATTTTTTTTTTTTTTTTCCTTGGGGTCGTCAAAACTCGAGACTGTGCTGTTAAAGGTTGAAAAACATTTTTGCAAAAAGAGAATTGCTCCTGCAAGCTAAATTAGTGTTCCATTTAAATTCCCACGCCCAAGCCGATCTAAGATGAGAATGACTTTTTACCTTAATTCTTATGTGATAACACAGTAAACAAAAGCAAGCATTTTAAACATTTCAACCTGCAGACGACCTTTTTTCGTTTTCGAGAAGACCACTTTTTTTTTTTAATGATGATTTTGGACAAAAAGGAGAAACTGCTTATGCAAGTTGAATTGGTTAATGTTCCGATTAAGTCTCTCGTCATAGTGGCCTAACCCGGGTTAAACCACTATGGTGAGAGATGACAAATGGGTCACATGACCAGTTGACTCATATCACGTGACTGTCTGGAATAGATACCGTATGCCATCTAGGCGAAATTAGTACGTATCAACAGTAGAGTCTTAACTGATCTTGTCATCGATGTAGTTCATGTACTTATCCATGCCAAAACATCTCAGGAATTCGTTCGTCCCTACACACGTAGTAAATTCCGATCTGTACAAATCAAAATCAACCAGGGCAGTACAAAACTAAGTCCCTTTTGGATTGCTGGAAAGTTTCATCATGGTAATCAACGCTTTAGTCATCTTTCTCAGACCTCGGAAAAAATGCTAAGTATGAGTCATGCTCTGTGAAAGGGGGACTTTATACATCTGCGAAAAGTATCGACCCAGGTCAGCCTGCGCAGGCTGACCTGGAACGAAACTTTTCGCTATGAGCCAATTTTCTGTACGCCCAAGGTCCAGTCTACCTCATGATTCAGTCGGTTGTTACAAAAAGTGGCTATAAAGGATCCCTAACTATGTGATGGCTTAATTGGTACACTACATCACGGAGATGCATTAAGCCCCCTTTTGCCAGAACACGACTCATATTAATATATGAAGCCAAAAATAAAAACCACTTTATTTTCCATCATCGCCCAGTTTTAACAACGTTAGCGGTAACGTTGAGATGTTATAGCGGGCAAATTAAAGGAACCATAGTTTGAATATATCGATCGTCATGCGAAACAAATATTATGCCGAAAGTATATGAACAATGCCGTGTGAAAAGGGGGTTTAATGCATCTGCAAAAAAAAATATCGATTCAGGTCAGCCTGCGCAGTCTGACCAGGCTGACCTGCATTGAAACTTTTTGCTATTGGTCATTTTATTTTTCTACATGTCAAAGGATCAGTTTACGTAATGATTCAGTCGGCTGTTAGACAGAATGGACATTATGGATCCATAATAATGTGATGACTTCACGGAGATGCATTAAAACCCCTTTTGCAAAAGCCTGCCTCATTTATAAATAACTCCAGGAGATTTAAGAAATGATGAAAACCCATTAAGTCTTTCGTCAGTGCTCTTGAATAGCACCACTACGCAAACAAGCAGACAGGCATGGCAGTCAAAATTAATGAAGATAGATTTAACCCTTTATCAGACGACAAAATTTTAGCCTTGTCCGAATTGAAAGCATTTGCCGACGACAATTTCAATGTGGCTCAAATAGTGCAATTTTCCTTTGATAGGACAGAAAACATTGTGGGAAAAGGAGAAAATGCTGGTTACCAGCATTTTCTCCTTTTCCCGCAATGTTTTCAAAG
This sequence comes from Tridacna gigas, assembly GCA_945859785.2. Classification (NCBI taxonomy): domain Eukaryota; kingdom Metazoa; phylum Mollusca; class Bivalvia; order Cardiida; family Cardiidae; genus Tridacna; species Tridacna gigas. The sequence continues at coordinate 45,380,466 of OX244034.2, read as the reverse complement.
GGCTTCTTTCCCAGGGGCGTTAAAAGGCGTCATTGTGCGGTAAAGGGTTAAATTTAATGTTTCGCTATTTTTCTTTGTTCCAACACATTAGTATTACAGTTATTCTTCCATGCAAGATCGAGAAAACTTTCCCCTAACACCCCTGTTTGTGACCGATTTTAAGCAAAAAGCTGTTTTAATGATCAAGTCCTGTTGGTTGAGACACTGTGTAAAGTGTCTCTATTAATCCTAGAACTGAACAAGGGACTAACTCTGTACCACATATTCCCGAATTTTAACGACCCTGAAGAAGAAAGCTTTTGAAAACATTATGGGAAAAGGAAAAAATGCTGGTAACCAGCATTTTCTTCTTTTCCTACAATGTTTTCTACCCTCACAAAGATAAATACCATCACTTGAGCCACATTTAAATTGTCGTCTGCAGGTGCTTTGAGTTTGGTCCAAAATTTTGTCGTTTGGTAAAGAGTTAAATACTTAACCCTTATCCTGCTAAATAAGTTAAGTAAAACTTTCAAACCGATAGTAAAATCGGAATAATGCTATTTCAAACTTAATTTTTTAACAAAAAATATCTCCTCATCAGACAGTGTAGATCCAAGATCAGACTGCACGTTCTGTGCAGTCTGATCTTGATCGACACTGTCCGCAAAAGGTCGTTGAGTCGCACTTAGCAGCTAAATGGTTAAGGTCTAAATTCAAAATGGTCGGAGATATACGAACCTGCGGCGACTAACGGCCAGCGATGATAAACAGACACTGTTCAAATATTCGAACTATAGAACGTAATGGCTATATGGACCTAGTTGCGATGTATCGGAGACGAATGCAGTTTTGTACTAATGAAAAGATTTCGGCAGACATTTATTGGGATAAAATGTGGCAAACAGCTCGTCAGAACACAATCTACATCTGTAATCAAGTTAAATACTTCCCCACTGTCCAATTCCCTTATCCATGTTGTACCGTTCCACGCCCAATAACTCTTTACCACGCGCCAAAATTGTAGACTTGTCCAAATTGAAAGCATTTTGCAGACGACAAAATGAATGTGACTTGAAAACTGAAACTTAATTTCGGAAGGGTAGAAAACATTGTGGATAAAGGAGAAAATGCTGGTTTCCAGCATTTTCTCCTTTTTCCACAATGTTTTCAAAAGCCTTCTTTCCCAGGGTCGTCAAAACTCGTGAATTTTGTTGTAAAGAGTTAATTCATTGCCCTCTGCAGACTGTAACAGCCGATCACATCTAAAATAATTGAAAAATGGAGCAAAAATTCTCCTTACGTCATCATCTATTTGCTCTTAACCAAACGACAAAAGTTAAAGGCTCAGTAGCGGTCAAAAGTAAATAAAGTGGGTGGTAAAATACATTTAATTCTAAATTACACTATTCAAAGGTATGGAAAGTATTTTGAAGAGGACTATCTGTTATTTTACGGTCAGTCTAAATGTTAGCGACTGGCAGAAAAATGAATTTTAAAAGTAGGTCAATAGTTACCAGGTCGCTCTATCTTTTGTTTACTTTTAGCCTAGTTTTGAAATTCATTTTTTTCTGCCAGCGACTAACACTTGGACTAGCCGAACAATAACAGGGTGTCATCCTCACAATTATTTCCGTACTTTAAAACGGCATGATTTAGATCTAAATGCAACTTAACACCCGCTTTGTTTACATTTGGCAGCTATGGTTACTTTAATTCATGCCTTCTGCGAACTATTTTTGTCTCTAACAGCAAAACTCTTCTGAAAATATGGCAATAAGTAGCAAATGGTTTAACTTTTTACCAAACGACAAAAGTTAAGACTTCATCAAATTGAAAGCATGTGCAGACAACAAATTAAATGTGAATCAAGTGATGAAATTGGACATTAAGAGAGTAGAAAACATTGCGGGAAAAAAAAGGAGAAAATGCTGGTTACCAGCATTTTCTCCTTTTTTCCACAATGTTTTCAGTTGCTGTAACTTCTCAAGGTCTTTAAAACATGGGATTGCTAGGTAAATTGTTAAGTTTAACCAGTATCGATTTTTCATATTTCACGAGGATTTTTTTAAAAGTCGTCTGCTTCGAACTTGTTTCAGGAAGTACATCTATAACGTTCATGCATCCGTCTGCCACTGTTTTCAATCAACCTCTATAGCAAGAGATGTAACGGACCTTTTCCCATAGTGACTTTGACGAAATATTTGTCTAAACAATTAATTTTCACAACGTATATTGTAGTCTGGTTTAACTCCTTACCAAACGAGTGGTCAAAATTGAAAGCATTTGCAGACAACAAATTGAATATTTCTCAAATGGTGAGATTTGATAGGATAGGGGGAAAAAAAAGAACCTTTTTAGACTTTTTCTCCGTTATGACTTTGACGAAATATTTGTCTCGAGCAATTAGTTTGATTTTCATATTGCATTCTAGTCTGGTTTAAGTATACTATTTACCAAACAATAAAATTTTAGACGGGTCCACGTTGAAAGCATCTGCTGACGACAAAATTAAATATTTTTCAACTAGTGAGATTTGATAGGACAGAAACAAGTGGGAAAAGGGGAAAAGCATTTTCTCCTTTACCCACATTGTTTTCAAATGGTATCCTTCTTAGAGTCGTTAAAACATAGTATTGTTTTTGTAAAGGGTTAATATTCTAGAAGATCTATGCTTTCAGTGCATATCGTAAAATGCGCTGTATTACAACACGTTAGGAAAATCGCAAAAAAAGTGTAACGTGTCGGACTATGAAACGAAAGGAATTCGGTCACAGCATGTCCTTACTTTGTAAAAGCTTGTACAGGCTTGTAGATAAAGTTTGCAGGTCTTAGTGGTTTTTATCTACCTTTGATGTGCTTTTCTGCGAATACATACAATTGATCAATATCAGACAGCACGTAATGTTGATCTTTGATCCTCACTTACCCTTTCCCAAACGACAAATTTTGGACTGGTCCAAACTGAAAGAGTTTGCAGACGACAATTTTAAATTTGATGAAAATGGCAGAAAGGTCTTAAAAAGGGTAGAAAACACTGTGGGAAAAGGAGAAATTGCTCGTTACGAGCAATTTCTCCTTTTCCCACAGTGTTTTCAAAAGACTTGTACTGCAGACACGTGAAAACCAGGGCTTGTTTGGGAAAGGGTTAAGGATACATTTGAGATTTTCCGGTCAAACAGCTGTGAAAATGCAATTAATTAAAGGAATTTGATCACGAGATGTTTAAAATTTGCAAAACCTTCCAGACATGGCATGAGTAAAGCCAAAAAATCTTAGTTGTAGTTTAGTGCCTTATTTTTATCTCAACTTTTAGGCTGCTAAGCGTGACTCAATGACCTTTTGCGGACAGTGTATATCAAGACCAGACCGCGCAGAACGTGCAGTCTGATCTTAGATCCACACTGTCCGATAAGGAGATATTTCTTCAATATGTTCAATATTTATAGGTACGAATGAAGAATGATCCTTACTGATCGAGCACCAAAACAGCCATCTGTATCTGATGAGTGATTCAAGAATATTTGAATAGAATTGGAGGGTACCCCTGTAATCTGAAATCCAAACTGTGCTGGAATGTGAGAGAGTTTTGCTGCAGTAAGGGGACAACATAGGGTCGGAGGATCTTATTCCTGTATCTAACAACAGTTAAATTGCCATGTGGTTAGTACAAGTGGTAATTTAACCCCATGTGAGATTGCTCCTCACACCATAACTGATCAACCCCAAAACCTATCCCTCTTTACAACGCAACAGTCAGTAAAACGTTCCCTACGATGTCGGTATACACGGCGTAGACCGTCTGCTCGAAACAGGAAGAACCCTGGACTCAACAGTAGACATGACTTGCCTCCACTGCCTAAACGAGACAAGGGTGAGGAGCAACATAGTGCATGGGTGTATGTGTGGAGCCATCCAATCCATACGAAGCTGACGACGAGCAGCAGTAAGGGACGGACTAACACGGGCCACCAACCCGCAAACCAAGTTCTCGCACAGAACGTGCAGTCTGATCTTGGATCTACATTGTTCGATGAGGAGATATTTTTCCGAAAAAAAACAACAACACACGTTTGATGTAGCAAAATTTGGGTTTTTACTATCGGCTTCAAGGTTTCATTTCACTTATTTAGCACGTTAAGGGTTATAGGATTGGCAACTAATATCATTAATCTGTCTTCTTTTCCTGGGTGGAATTGTTGTTGCTGCTGCTGCTCCAACTGCTGATGCTGCTGTTGTTGTTGTTTGTGATTGTTGTTGTGCGGGCGAAAAGATGTTGTGGATCAAAGAGATCGTTAAACGTGTTTACAAAAACCGTAAAAACTACAACGAAGAGCCAGCAAATAAGATTGACATCTCAGCGTGGAATGCATCTGCAACGTTTCGAAATACCAGACACGTGTTCTACAAACAGTCCAACATGGTGTTTTCGTACAAAATAATCCAATATTCTAGACAGGGGTCATAAGGTTAGACGCTATAGATAGGGATATGTAAAGCCTCGTAGGTCATCCATTACCCTGCAGGACATATTTTATTGCCAACGACTCAAGGTTGATGAATTCTTGCTATATGTAATCCTTATGCCGAGCTCAGGTAGCTTGGTCGGTGGCGTACAGGACTTGAGAACAGGAGGTCGCTGGTTCGATCCCCGGCTCGGCTAATTTCTTTCCGAGGATTGATGATAGTCATTGCGACAGAATTTATTCTTCTCTCACCGCTGACAATTGTTTCGACATTGGTTATGTAGGAAAGCAGCCAGTGGCTTGGAAAGAATATTGTGTGGAGTACTTGTAATAGAAACTCCAAGAAAGCAGAGATAGGTGCACTGGCCACCCAGATATAACTGAAACAATGTTGAAAACGGCGTAAAACACCAAACAATCAATCAATCATAACTGTAACCCTTAGAGTGTTAAAAGAAACCGTATTGAACGTATGGACGTCTTCAAGCCGAAGCTAGATATGATGGCCAAGAGGGGTTTTTCGTCAAAATTTCTATTCGGATCTAATATCAAACCTTTGTCAAACAATCTCGTGTTTCAACTACCCTGAGGAAGAAGACTTTTGACAACATCGTGGGCAAAGGAGAAAATGCTGGTAACCAGCATTTTCTCCTTTGCCCACAATGTTTTCTACACCTTTAGTCACCGCTTTCATCGTATGAGCCATTTTTAATATGTCGGCTGCAAATGCTTTAATTACGGTTAGGTATAAAATTTTGTCGTCTGATAAGACGCTGCGGAATGCATTCACTGATATAATTACTATAAATACTCCAAAATATTCAAAATGTATCAGCTTAGTTAAAGGACACATGCCACAGTTTTTTCCTATGGACAATTTTTTTTTTTTATTTTTCACCTAGATGATAATAATAAAAATATAATGTATGCGGAGTAAAAAAGAAAATGAAAAGAAAATCTTTTGTGGTGCAAAATACAAAGATACAGTTCTTCTAAGGGGACAACTCTTGTCAAATTTACAGAAAATAGGCTTTAGTTTCAAACCTATAAAAAAAAAAGTAACAAATACATCTCAAATAAATGATTATTCTTAGAAATGTGATATTTGCCACTGTTACAAAGGATTAATCGAAAGAATTAAGGCACTAGACAGATCACAGAAGCAATAAGAAATGTTCATACGTGTCAACAAAGACGCTGTTTTAAAAAGTATATTAGGCGGGGCATTTGGAAGAAATACGGTGCATTTTTAAGTTATTGACATAATGAATTACCTCCCTGTATAATAAATTTCTATTTTGGCGTGGTTTGGAATCCCAATCATTTACAAATCTCCTATTTTTTTCAGCGTCTGTGATTTTCAGATATTTAAAAGGCAGCTGACATATTACAGATAGAAACATACTGTTTCTCTGTAACCCAGTGTAATATGATGGAGTTTACAAAAAAGAAACATGTGCAATCCAGTGAGCAGGAAAAACTGCGCCGTATGTCTTTGAATCCTTCAGTTTTAAATTCCAAGACTAGCCATCTGATAGGCTAAGACAAAACGTCTCAGCTTATCAAATGGTAAGTTTTGGAATATATATTAAGAACTTGGCTTCCTAGTCACAAACTAATCTTAATATCATCCTTAGCCTAATTCTCAAGAATTTTCTTAATTTGAAAGTAACGCAAGTTCTGACTGGCTAAACCAAATGAGCCATGCTCTGGGAAAAGGTGGTTTAATGCATCTCCGTGATGCCTGATACCAAGCAAGTCCTCACATAATTATGGATCCATAAAATCCATTTTCACTGACAACAGACTGAATCATGAGGTAGAATGGTCCTTGGACACGCAGAAACTTCACAAATGGCAAAAAATTTCGGCCCATGTCAGCCTAAGCGGACTGCGCAGGCTGATATGAATCGATACTTTTTGCAGATGCATTAAATCCCTTTTTCACAGAGTCTGGTTCAAATGGTTTAGGTAGTCTGAAATTGCGTTACTTTCTAACACTAAAATTAAACTAAGAATGCAAGTTAGAATGGTTCGTAAATACGGCCCCTGGATTCAAAATGGCTTATGAATAAGGAGGTTGCCCAGATTGAATGTTTTGTTTTGTGTAATCTGGGTATAAACCCTCCACTGACATACATTAACCCGTATCCTTCTAAATAAGTTAACTCTTTACCAAACGACAAAATTTTAGACTGGTCCAAATTGAAAGCATTTGCAGACGACAAAATAAATGTGAGTGAAAAATTGAAATTTGTTTTGGAAAGGGTAGAAAACATTGTGGGAACAGGAGAAAATGCTGGTAACCAGCATTTTCTCCTTTTCCCACAATGTTTTCAAAAGGCTTCTTTCACAGGGTCGTTACAAGTCAGAATTGTGTGTTAAAGGGTTAATTAAATGAAACCTTGAAGCCGATAGTAACAAACCAGAATAATGCCATTTCAAAATTATTTTAAGGAAAAAAAATCTGTTTATCGGACAGTGTAGATTCACGATCAGACTGCATGTTCTGTGCAGTCTGATCTGGATCTACACGGTCCGCAAAAGGTCAATGAGTCGCGATCAGCAGCCTACGGGTTAAGCTACTTCCTTCATATCAAATGTTAATCGCCCACCAGAAGGCGTAGTGCAAATTACTTCCGGTCTCTAGCGAACCAGATTAGGAATTGAGAATAACCAGTTCCAGTGAAGAATCTTTCTGTTGGCACATAATTAAATGAGAGGTAAACACTGATGAACTGGTTTATAAATTGATCAACCAACACAACTATTAAAGCGAGACTGGAAAAGATTGAGATAGACTTGAGTCATGCCCTGGCAAAAGGAGGCTTATTGCATCTCCGTGATACTTGATACCGAGCAATTCATCACATAATTATGACTTTATAAAATCTATTTTGTCTAACAACCGACTGAGTCATCAGGTACATTGGTCTTTTGACATGAAGAAAATTGGCCAATAGCAAAACGTCTCAGCCCAGGTCAGCCTGTGCGGACTGGGCAGGCTGACCTGGTTCGATCATGACTTTTTGCAGATGCATTAAGCTCCCTTTTCACAGAGCATGGCTCACTTTTTTGGTTATGTAGAGAAATCAAAGAAGCTGTTCTGGTCAGAACGTCAGACTATCGGACAGAAAAATTTTATTGTTCTACATAAATGTTCGAGACAGAATTCGGAATAGGAAAAAACTGCTCGTTACGAGAAATGTATGCTTTTGACACGCTGTTCTAAAACGAAATTGTTGAAACACGTCTGCAGAATACATATTGTTTGACAAAATTAAACTCAGATATGGGCCATACTCTGAAAAGGGGGCCAAATGCATCTGCAAAAAGTATCGACCCAGTTCAGCCTGCGCGGGCCGATACCTTTTGCTATGTGTAAATTTTCTGCATGTCAATGGACCACATTGCTTGGGAACTGTCGAAGCCTCCGTCACACCAAACTGGTTCTTAGAACGTCTTTTCCTGTCCTAACAAAATCGTAAACGGGTTGCAGTCGTGGCAGAATGTGTAATTTCATTCGGTTTGCAAGCGTACTGCCGAATTCCGACTGCACCACGTCGTTACACGTCCCTAATAGGATCGAAGTACGGTAGGTCCGTTTGTATTACGTCTATCTCGTTTTAAGTACGTTGTCACTGCGTCTCAGGACGGGATGGAGGGCAAAAAAATTTTGGGCAGGCTCAAAGTTCTGGAGCACCTTTCCCGTCCTAACCCTTTCATGAAGTTCGTAAACAGGTCATAAAAGGTTGCTACTACGTCCACTCTGTTCGAACACAGTTTGAGTCCGTTTGACAACAATTTTCGGAACGTAGTGAGAACGAGTTTGATGTGACCGGGGTATTATTATATTATACATAAACTAATTTGTCTCAGTTCAATCTTGCCGCACAATACCCCGTTTCAAAAATATCTGCCTCGCTGTTTTGTTCCCATCGGCGCATCGTCTACAGCTTTTTTTCTTTATACCAAAACTAAAGTGGTGTATGCTTTCTCTTGTCTCTCAGTATTATTTTGTTTGATATTATAGTGTCCTTCAGTTAGCCCTTAACCGCACAATCCCGAGTACCGCGAAGAAAAAATGCTTTTGAAAACATTGTGATAAAAGGGGGAAATGCTGGTAATGAAAGACGAATCCATACATTTAATTCACATTAGTTTGTCGTCCGCAAATGCTTTGAATTTCGACAAGTCTAAGATTTTGACATTTGGCAAAGAGTTAAACAACGTAACCAAATGGACTTTACGAAAAAAAAAAGTACAATCAATCAATTAATCAATCAATCAATCAATCAATACTAAGGCCACTGGCCAATTGTATATTACATGATACAATCAGAAAGTTTTCATTGCATTTCGGCGGAGAGTATAGACTGATATCAGCACAAGCCATCTTGCTTTTTGATCTCAGTCTACTCTCCCCTTATTTTCCTATTTCGATCCAAACTTTCTGGTAACGTCATTTTCTAAACAAATGCGTATAGAAGCATAACAAAACATATAAACAAGAACGTAACCGTTTCGCAAGTGCTAGAGCACTTCCAACAGTTCTGCTTCATTCCTTTTACCCATTACATGTGTGTTATGATGATTACATTCAAGAATTCTTCCAAATCTATGCCGCAAATGCCTTACATCCGCGGGGTGTTCATAAAGTACATGAGTTCTCAACGTGTCTCACCAGCATACAGGCAAATAGATCATTTATGAAACCGCAGCCATTTTCAAGGAGCATGTCAAATAATTATTTCTATTTGTCAGTTAATATTAATATGATTTACTGAAGTTGATGGGCCTCTATCGAAATTACTAAAAGTGAGAAAGGAGAAGATAGCAGGCAAGAACGAAATTCGAAAATAAGCAGTTTTATCGGAGGGCCTTTTGGCGCACAGGAACCGAAAATCCTTTAAGCTAGGAAACTGTCTCAATGCTGTGCATGTTCCACACTATGTAAATGCTATGCATGCAACACAGATTCTTGATACCTAAAAGATTTGCAAGACAGTCGTTATTACTATACTACCCTGCAAATGAATTCCCATACCTGTCATATCAAATATGATGACACACCCAATAACACAGCTTCAAAGCATATGAGAGCACCCATTATCCATTTTGTGCGATTCTTAGGGAACTACTGCAGGGTCTGTATTCACCAACCATTCTTAAGAAGGTTCTTTGTCTTATTCTCCAAGATTTTCATCATTTGAAAGTAACACAAGCTCTGATTGGCTAAACCATTTGGTTCAGCCAATCAGATGTTGTGTTACTTTCAATGTAGAAAATTCTGGAGTATACAATTGAGAATGTTCTTAAGAATGGATGGTGAATATGGACCCAGTTGCTTTGGGGTGTCCGTGCAGAACGGACAGTCTTGCCTTTTTTGCGCTCAGTGTCACATTCTTTTCATAGATATTAATACCAAAACGGTCCAAAATTTACAAAAGAATCTTATTTTCTTTTCTTATTTTACAGTCGAAAGGTTGACAAAGCATTATATGGATTATATCAAACACAATCCTTATTTATCGTGTTATATTTATGTTAAACCCAATCCCTATTTATCGTGTTACATTCATAAGTAGGATAAAACATGGGGCCATTTAACACCAGGGTCCGTATTCACCAACCATTCTTAAGAACGTTCTTAGTCTTATTCTTCAAAATTTTCTACATTTGAAAGTAACACAACTTCTGATTGGCTAAACCATTTGGTTTAGCCAATCAGAAGTTGCGTTACTTTCAAATATAGAAAATCTTGAAGAATAAGACTAAGAATATTCTTAAGAATGGTTGGTAAATACGGACCCAGGAGAATGACCCATGCTCTGACAAAAGAGGATTTAATGCATCTCTGTGATGCATCACACCAATCAAGCCATCACATAATTATGGATCCATGACAATAGCCCTATTTTAACAACCGATTGAAGCATGAGGTAGACTGGTCCTTGGACATACAGAAAATTGACCAATAGTGAAAAGTTTCGGCCCAGGTCAGCCTGCGCGGACTGACCTAGGTCGATACGTTTCGCAGATGCATTAATCCCCCTTTTCACAGTGTATGGCTCAGATGTATTTATAGAGGATGGTTTTATCACAGCGCTTTGCAGATATAGACACTAACCATTATCGGAGTTACAAAAGTTTCACATAGGAACCTGCAACACCATGGCTCAAACCGGCCTGAACTTGCCGATAATGTTCCAGTGCCCTGCGCAATCCACGATTAAAACACAACTATCAAAGAACCTGGTCAACTGTACAACACCGTTAAACTGAAATACGTCTTAACCCTAATAGCGCTGAATAAGCCCAATGGGCATTTTCATTGTAGAATAAGACTCCATTGTTGCAATTTCATGACTGGCTTTTTTTGTCTGTACTGTTTAAGTAAAGCGGGCAGTGTAGATCAAGATCAGACTGCACGTTTTGTGAAGTCAGGTCTTGATCTACATTGGCCACAAAAGGTCCTTGAGTCGCCCTTAGCAGCTTGAGGGTTAAACAAAACCAGCATTTAGCTATATGCAAAAACCAATGGGTACCCGAAACCAATGATAAAATTGCGTAAGGCAACATTTTCAGAAACTGTACTTAACAAAAATAAACATTTTATCTATATCAGCTCTATAAAAAGGAGATAGCTTGCTTTTCATTAGTATGGAATGTCTCATTAAGATTGAAATCTCTGAGAAAGAATACCTGTATTATATGTTCGGCGCAACTTCATTGGGTAATAAAGACATCAGCTTGGAGAGCCTCGACTTTCACAGTTGGTTCTAACATAACTGAGCCATGCTCTGTGAAAAGGGGGCTCAATACATCTGCGAAAAGTTTCGGCCCAGGTCAGCCTGCGCAGTCCGCGCAGGCTGACCTGGGCCGAGACTCTTCGCTATCGGTCATTTTTCTGCATGTCCAAGGGCCAGTCTATCTCGTGATTAAGTCGGTTGTTTTAAAAAAAGTGGCTATTATGGATCTATAATTATGGGATGGCTTGATTGGTATTATGGGTCACGGAGATGCATTAAACCCCCTTTTGCCAGAGCATGGCTCATATCTTAATCAATCCGTGGCGCAACTCTTTACCATACGACCAAATTTAGGATCTGTTCAATATTGAAAGTATTTGCAGACGAAGAATTAAACGTTGCTGAAATTACGGGATTCGTCATGTAAAGTATTAAAAAAAAAAACATTCTGGAAAGAGGAGAAAATTCTCGTTACCGGCATTTTTCTCCTTTTTCTACACTGTTTTCAAAAGCCTCCTTCCTCAGAGTCGTTAAAACATAGATTTGTATGGTAAAGGGTTAACTCTTATCATGCCGTAAACGGCGCTGGATGAAACTAACAGAAAGTGTGCACCAAGATAAGCCTGTGCATTTTTACATTCTAATCTTAATTGGAATTTTAACCCTTAGGTTGGTAAGCGCGACTCAAGAACCTTTTGTGGACAGTGTAGATCAAGATCGGAAAGCACAGAACATGCAGAGTGTTCTTGGATCTACATTGTCCGATACGGAGATATGTTCACCCCCCCCTCCATTTTTTTTTTTTTTTTTTTTTAAATAGCAAAATTTTGGTTTTAAATATCGGCTTGAAAGATTCATTTCATTTATTTACCTGGTAACGGGTTTAGTCACTCGATCAATGTCTTCAGTCAAGCACGTGTAACCTCAATGAAATGTGAATAAGTGCAACGAAATATAGGCGGCTATGTGAATGAAACAAATTTCCCACTTCATAGTAAAAACCCAAACTGTGATTTCAAAGTCGATTTCACAGGAAAAAAATACCATATGACAGTGTAGATCCAAGATCAGACTGCACGTTTTGTGCTCTACATTGTCCGCAACAGCCGTCCGAGTCGCGCTTAGCAGCCCAAATGCTAATTTGTGATGGACAATCAAATGAATGAATGAATGTTGTTTTATGGCGCATCGACAGCTTTGGTCATTTAGCGCGCATATCTGTGTTAAAAGATAATAAAAGTGAAATTGTTTAAACTGAAAAAAGTTTGAATACATTAATAATGATAAAAAAGTTGGATTAAGAAGTGTTATGTGTGACCTTCATATGTATAATGGAAATAATTGAGTGACAGGGCAATCCCTATCTACTCAAAAAGTTTTAAATCACAGTTAGGAATAAGAATGTGAATAGTAGCTTAAAGGTAATGAGAACTTAACATTGAGAAAAGTGTGTAAAGAATGTAAAAACATGGGTAAGAAACTCAAAAAACAAATATCACAGTTTATTGTAAATACCAATCTCCTTTATGAAAGCGATAATAGATTCAACGCTGACAGAATCAAAAAGATTTTTTAAACTATCGACGTTGAAATATTTTGAACGAATTGGTTGAAAGTCAATGCAATCTAGTAGGATATGTTTTATAGAAAAGGTTGCATTGCATGGAATACATTCAGGGGCATCATCTCTGGTCAAAAGCCAGGAATGTGTAATGCGTGAATGGCCAATTCGAAGTCGTGCAATTATCACTTCTTCTCGACGAACAGACCTGTAAACGGGGTACCATTCACCAAGGGAAGGTTTAACTGAATGTAGTTTATTGAAAACATCAGCATCCCACTGGGATTGCCAAGAAGATTGGATATGTGTTAAAACAGAGGATTTAAAATCAGTGTGTGGAACTTTAAAATCTGAAATGGGAAGGTTAAGTGCAGATTTGGCAGACCTATCGGCATTTTCATTGCCTTTGATGCCTACATGACTTGGAAGCCAGCAGAACACCAATCTATTCATAGAAGAAATTTGTGAGATCCTTTCAAGTAAAGTACAGATCAAGGGATTCTCAAGTCGTTGATTTGAAAGGGCCTGTAATGTTGACAAAGAGTCCGAAAAGATAATGAAACGGTTGGAATTAGAATGTTCAGCTAGATTAAGGGCAAGATCAATAGCTTTAATTTCTGCAGAGAAGATAGAGGAATTGTTTGGAAGGCGGCACTTTAAGCTCCTTTCTCCATAAATAGCGGCAGCTGCTACAGAATTTCCCTCTTTAGATCCATCTGTATAGATTGGTTTGAAGGAAAAATAATGCTCCTTTATCTCGTTGTATCTAGCATGAAACACAGTTCTATCCGTGACTGACTTTTTGTCGGATGCAAGGTCTAATCTGAATTCTGCACTGTTTAGTGTCCATGGAGGGATTTCAGAGATTTTATAATCGGCAATAGACTCAATGTCTATGCCAAGGTTATCTACAATGGGCTCCATGCGGATACCAAATGGAGGAATAACATTTGGTTTCCTTTCAAAAAGACGTTTATACTGAGGTTTAAAAACAACTTTATGAGTTGGGTTAAAACGATTTGATTTCAGTTTTAAAAGATATTGAAGTGAGAGTTTTTCCCTCCTGTAAGAAAGAGAAGGTTCATTAGCCTCAACATAGAGACTATTGACAGGAGAAGTTCTGAAAGCTCCAAGAACAAGACGCAGGCCTTCGTTGTGTATAGGATCGAGAATTTTAAGACAAGATTTACGGGCTGATCCGTATACGATAGATCCATAGTCTAATTTGGAGCGAACTAAAGACCGATAAAGCCGCAAGAGGACTTTACGGTCTGCTCCCCATTCAGAATGGGCTACAACCTTTAGAAGATTAAGAGCCTTCTTGCATTTCTTTTTAAGTGCAGTGATGTGAGGAAGGAAGGAAAGCTTTCTGTCAAAGATGACTCCAAGAAATTTAAACTCAGAAACGACTTCAATTTTAGTTTTGTCCAAATACAGTTCAGGTTCTGGATGAACACCACGTAAATTACATAGGTGCATGCACTTGGTTTTGGACTTGGAAAATTTGAAGCCATTTTCTTCAGACCACGTTTGGAGTTTGTTGAGACACTGTTGAAGTTGTCTCTCAATAATATTCATATTTCGAGATCTGAAGCATATAACAAAGTCATCAACATAAAGAGAACAGTCTACACCAGGACAGATAGCTTTAACTATACTGTTTATTTTTACACTAAAAAGTGTGACAGAGAGAATACATCCTTGGGGCACACCCATCTCCTGTTCACGGGCTCCCGAGACAGTATTACCAACTCGGACACGGAAAAGACGTTCATCCAAGAAGGCTGAGATAAAAAGAGGAAGACGGCCTCGAAGACCAAAGTCATGTAAGTCTTTAAGAATTCCGTATTTCCAAGTCGTATCATAAGCGCTTTCAAGGTCGAAAAAGACAGATACTACATGTTGTCTATTAATAAAGGCTTCTCTGACAAAGGTTTCAAAGCGGACAAGATGATCGATGGTACCACGCTGGCGACGAAATCCACTCTGTACATCAACGATGAGGTTGTTTTTTTCTAGAAACCAGACAAGCCTGTCGTTGACCATACGTTCTAGAGTCTTGCAGAGACAACTAGTAAGAGCTATTGGACGATAGTTGGTGGGGTCACTAGCATCCTTGCCAGGTTTTGGGATAGGAATGACTAGCGCCTCTCGCCAGGACGAAGGAAAATCACCGGATTGCCAGATATCATTAAAAATATCAAGTAAAACAGAGAGAGAAGTAAAAGGTAAGTGTTTTAAAAACTGGTAATGAACTTTATCTTGGCCAGGGGAAGAATCGTGAGCTTTATTCAGAGCAGATTTTAATTCTTTAAAAGTGAAGAGTTTATTATAGTGCTCTGAATTAGAAGAATTGAAATTAAGTTTTTTCTTTTCTTCTCTGGCTTTATTCCTCTGAAACTTTTCAGAATAGTTTGCAGAGGAAGACTTTTTACAAAAGGTGTCAGCAAGAGCATCAGCTATATCCTGGGGGGTTTCCAACGAAGTATTGTTAACATTAAGGTGACTGAGAGGGGGTTGGCCTTTGCCATTGATCTTTCTAATCATATCCCAGGTTTTTTTAGTAGTGGTTCTACTATTTAATTTAGAGACATATTGTCTCCAAGCCTTGCGCTTACTTTCTCTAATGGTACGACGAGCCTTTGCCCTGGAAATACGGAATAAGTCATGATTTTCTTTGGTAGGTCTGAGGTTAAACTTTCTAAGGGCTTGTTTTCTGTCTCTGACAGCCTGTTTACAATCTTCATTGTACCAAGGCTTTTCAGGACGTTTTGGATTTGTCGAGGTCTGAGGGACAGACTGTTTAGCTGCATCAATTAACAGTGAAGTAAAAAGTTTTGCGGGATCATCGCAATCTCCAAATTTGTCATGTGTAATGGTCTGTTCACAGAGTGTTTCAAATCTGTTCCAATTGGCTTTGGAGAGCTTCCATTTCTGCGGTTTTATGCTGCTGGATGGTTGTGTAGATGAAAAGATAATAGGGAAGTGATCACTTCCACACAAATCCTCTTTCACTTTCCAACTGAAATTGGGAAGTAAGACTGGGCTGCATAAGGTTAAATCTATAGATGAATAAGATCCAGTTGCTGGATGTAGGTAGGTTTTGGACTTGTTATCATTCATGAAAGACAAAGAGTTGTTCGAAATGAAGTTCTCCAATTGTAAACCTCTCTGGTTAGTGTCATTGCAACCCCACATAACATTGTGACCATTAAAGTCCCCAGCAAGAATATAGGGGGATGGCAATTGGGAAATGAGATCATTCAGATTGGTCTCATTAACAGGTGTGCTCGGGGGGAGATATAAAGAACATAGTGTAACGGCACTGTGTAAAGATAATCTGATGGCAACAGCTTGCAAGTTTGTGTTAAGAGAGATAACTTTATGAGGTATGTTGTTATTAACAATAACAGAAACACCACCTCTAGCTTTCTCGCCTTCGGTAAAGACTTTATTGTAAATGGAATGATATTTGACAGAAATATCATCCTCTCGCTTAAGGAAGGTTTCTTGCAGACAAACAGCAACTGGTTTGTGATCATTGATTAAAAGGGAAAGTTCGTCAAAGTTTGACTTTAGACCTCGACAATTCCACTGGATTATGGTATCCATAGTGCATGAAGAGAGTATAAAAGCTAAAGTAAAAAAAGAGGCCGTAAACCAATACATTTTGAAATAGATTAAGATTTAATTACAGTTGTCTCGGGTTTGGACGATTGCCAAGTGTCAGTGTCCTTGTTCCAAGTATCTTTAGAAATGGACCAGATAGAGGCTTCTGAATCTGAAGCCTCACCTTCCAGATTTTCAGTATCTGCATCCATGTCCTCTAACTCCGAAAATCTGTTGGAGGTAGGGACCGGATCATCTACTGTGACTGCAATTTCACAGGATCCATGGTTATCTCTGGACTGTGGTTTAGATTTCGAGGAAGATCTTTTTGGTGATCGGGGTACATGAGAAGATTTATCTTTAGGTGGAACGTTTGATTTATTTGTAGACTGTGAAGATGGAGGTTGGGGTTTCTTAGGAGGCTGTTTTGAAGGGGCAGATGGCTTTGAAGCTTTTTTTGATGTAATATTTTGTGAAGAGGAAGAGGGCTTTGGGGTTTTTTGTGTAGGAATACTTTGAGAGTTTGTGGGTTTTGGGGGTGCAGAAGAGGGTTTGTTTGTTTCAGATGCAGGCCGAGTCTGAGTGGAAGGTGTTGTAACCTCGACATTGGGAACTAAGCTCTTCAACTCATTGGCCATTTCTGGAAACTTTTCAAGAAGTTTCTTTGCCAAGAGTTCACAGTTTGAGCAATGTCCTTGTGAAGATATGGGAGATGTGACTTTGGCATAAGAAGTTGCACTAGTCAGCAATGTATCATCATTTTTTCGTTTTTCAACCACTTTCCTTGCTTCCAAAAAGCTAATGTTTTCCTTGTATTTGATTGATAGAATTTCCTTCTCATCCTTCCATACCGAGCAGTTTTTGGAGAAGGTTGGATGAGAAGACTTGCAATTAAAACAGAGCATTGGATTATTGCAAGTTTTCGGATCATGGTCGGGGCCCTCGAAAGCACATTTTGGGCAAACAGGGGTGTTTGTGCAGGTGCTTTCATGATGGCCATACCGCTGACATTTATAGCAACGCAGCGGGTTTGGCACATACACATCGACATTAACCGATTGAAATCCTATCTTAATGGAAGTAGGTAAAAAGGGTGTGGAGAATGTTAAAATGTAAGTGTGAGTCTCCCTACGTACTCCATCTCTAAAAACAGATATTCTCCTGACGTCAGACACAGCTTGAGATTGTAAATTAGTCTTAATCTCTTCTATGGAGTCGCAGTATGATAGTTCTTTGCATCGAATGACTCCTTTGCTTGTATTCAAGGATTTATGAGGATAGATTTTAGCATCTACGTTATAGAACTTTTTATGGCCAAGAAGATTTTTTGCCTGCTGTTGGGTAAAACATTCAACAAGCAGGGTTTCATTTTTCAGTTTCTTTACTGATTTTGGTGTACCTAAGATAGAAGAGATTGTTTTTTCTATAATAAAAGGTGACAGTTTTGTAATTGGTTTTTTTGTGTCAGCTGACTCTATGACAATGAACCTCGCAAAAGTAGAGTTAGAAGTAGAAGAAATGTCCGATTCAGAATCTGAATCGGAAAGTACACGCTTGGCCTTTTTTGGGGTTGCCATGATAGTTTTTATTAATTCATTGCCGATGCTCCCCACCCGCCTCGGAGCCCAACAAGGGGACATGATCTGGGGAAACCAAACGCAGATCATGACAAGGATACATCGGCAATATACTCAAAGTGAAAGGGCTAGACCGGACAAATGTAGGCCCTCAGAATGTCATACCAAGCATAAGCTATCTTTGGGCGGTTACAAGTGTCAATCAAACACCAACTTTCACCCGATTAGCCCATGAGCCACCGCCTTCTAGGGCACTGATTTCTATTTTTGACAGAAAGGAAAAGAGATATGATATTCTTCTGTGAATTTTTGTGTACGATAAAACGATACACAGTTAAGAGAAATGCCCTAGGGCTAGGCATGACCAGCCGATTGATCAGGACGGGCCCTCCTGACCTCTCGTTTAGTCCAATTCAAGGCCAAAGTGGTGTGTTGCGAAAACAGAGCCATCAAAGGGCCGAGCTCTGAATCCACTCAACCACCAGGATCCCGTCATCGAACGACACGAGTTGCAGCCCACGGCAAACAGGCAGGCACAGTGGGGGGGTCTTACCCCTGCTATAGTGCGACAGCTGAGCTATTTCTATCCCCCCGCCCAGCTGGGGGCAGATGGACAATCAACTGAACTGGGCAGTATATATACGCTCTAAAGAGGTTATTTTTATCAGTTACGTTGTTATCAGTTTACGTTGATGTTCATGTCGCTTCTAACACTATTTCAGTAAAAAAGCAGTGATAGCTCTCTTATTTAGCATGTTTTCTCGGATTTCATCAGTACAAGGCTATGCCACTGTAGACTCACAGCGAGGATCGAACAATGACCTTTTGTTGTAATTCCATTGGTAATGTTGTTTAAATAGGGTTTTAAGCCACTTTCAACAACAATTTAGTTATACAACGGCTACAGCTCACTTATTCATGTCTTTCTTGTATTACAGAAGTGCTAGGCTGGGGCTTTTGAGTACCCTTACTAAGGAAACTCCAACGTGTCAAATCACAAAGCGGGTGTTAAAATGCATTTGAATTTAAATCGTACCATTTAAAAGTATTGAAATTATTGTGAAGATGACAACTTGTTATTTTACGGTCAGCCCAAGTGTTAGTCGCTGGCAGAGAAATTAATTTCAAAACCAGGTTAAAAGTTACCAAGTCACTTTATCTTTTGTTTAAATTTTGCCTAATATTGAAATTCTTACTTGGACCGACCACATTATTACAGATTGTCATCTTCACAATATTTTCCATACTTTTAAATGATAATTTAAAATTTGATGTATTTTAACACCTGCATTGACTTTTTAGCCACTAATGGGCCTTTCGTGGTGGAATGCGCTTTAGCGGACAGTTTGCATCTGGATCAGACTGCCGTCTGATCTTGCATCTTCTCTGTCCAATACAGTAAGACTTTCCTTGAAAAGAAAACTATGAAATCGTATATATACTTTTTTTTTTTTTTTTTTTCGTTGCCTGGCAATATTCCGTTCAAAATTTTAATTTGCAGTTCCAGAGATTTACAAAAAAAGTGATCTATCAGATAGCAACAGCACTAAAAAATTAAAGTCATTAATTTAAGGAAGTCGAACAAGTGGCAACGGTGTACGCCCGAAATAATTCATATGTAATTTTTTACTTGTCAATTAAACCACTTCCTCCTTCGAGTTTATCGTCTTGCATCAACCTACTCCGATAACATTTTATGATAAAAGGAGCAATTGCTCGTTGTAAACCCTTCCGGCGTGTTTTTATAGGCCGTCGATGTAAACCCTTCCGGCGTGTTTCTACAGGGTGTCGATGTTAACCCTTCCGGCGTGTTGCTGTAGGCCGTCGATGTAAACCCTTCCGGTGTGTTTCTGTAGGCCGTCGATGTAAACCCTTCCGGCATGTTTCTATAGGGCGTCGTTGTAAACCCTTCCGGCGTGTTTCTATAGGCCGTCGATGTAAACCTGTCCGAAGCGTTTCTATAGGCCGTCGATGTAAACCCTTCTGGCGTGTTTCTATAGGCCGTCGATGTAAACCCTTCCGGCATGTTTCTATAGGGCGTCGTTGTAAACCCTTCCGGCGTGTTTCTATAGGCCGTCGATGTAAACCCTTCCAACGCGTTTCTATAGGCCGTCGATGTAAACCTGTCCGAAGCGTTTCTATAGGCCGTCGATGTAAACCCTTCTGGCGTGTTTCTATAGGCCGTCGATGTAAACCCTTCCGGCATGTTTCTATAGGGCGTCGTTGTAAACCCTTCCGGCGCGTTTCTATAGGTCGTCGATGTAAACCTTTTTGGCGCGTTTCTATAGACCGTCGATGTTAACCCATCCGGCGCGTTTCTATAGGTCGTCGTTGTAAACCCTTTCCGCGCGTTTCTATAGGCCATCGATGTAAACCCTTCCGAGGCGTTTCTATAGACCGTCTATGTAAACCCTTCCGGTGCCTTTCTATAGGCTGTCGATGTAAACCTTTTTGGCGCGTTTCTATAGGCCATCGATGTAAACCCGTTCGGCACGTTTCTAAAGACTGTCGATGTATACCATTTCAGCGCGCTTCTATAGGCCGTCGATGTAAACCCTTTTGGCGCGTTTCTATAGGGTATGATTTAAACTTAGTAGCACCTGCATTGTTTACTTTAGGCCGCTTTTGGGCTTTCAGCTCATCGGCATTGAACATCATTCTGATCTTTGATGAATACTGTCCTATAGTTTTATGACATTCTGGTCACAATGAGTTTGAAAAAGATATATTATCCCTCTCGCTGTAAATGATCTATAGACAGCTTTTGCGAATGGCACAGATCAAGAGCAAACTCCACAAAGCGTGCAGTCTGATCTTAGATCTACACCTTCTATACTTGATGCTTGAAACCAAAGTTATCTTCCAATGCAGTTAAACTGCACTTTATGACCTCAGAAAAGTCAACTTTATTGAACTGGTAGCGATGTATATATTATTGGATCTTACTTTCTATTTGTGAAATTGTACAGTTAATCCTTGTCCTTTTAACCCTTTACCACAGGATAAAATTTTAGACCTGTCCAAAATAAAGGCTATAGCAGGTAACAATTTCAGTGTGGCTCAAATGGTGCATTTTTTCTTTGATAGGGTAGAAAACATTGTGGGAAAAGGAGAAAATGCTGGTTACCAGCATTTTCTTCTTTTCCCACAATGTTTTCAAAAGGCTTCACCCTCAGAGTCGTAAAAAATTGGCACTTTTGTGTGGTAAAGGGTTAAATAAATGAAATGAAACTTTAAAGCCAACAATAAAAACCCAAATTTTGCTTTTTCTAAGGTTTTTTTTTTTTTTTTATTGGAAAAAAATATCTCCTTATCGGACGGTGTAGATCCACGATCAGACTGCACGTTCTGTACAGTCTGATTTTGAATCTACGCCGTGCGTCCGCAAAAGGTCCTTGAGTCGCGCTTAGCAACCTAAGGGTTAAAATGAAAACATTTTTATAGCATTTCCGAATCGGAACAGTCATCGATAGGTTTAATTAAGACAAAGTTCTCTTATCTGTCAATCTAAGGAAACAGGCAGCGTTAATTGCACGAAACGATTTGAGCCGATAAGCTAAGAAAACTTTAATTATCTCGTTTACCGATCAACACACCTTTTTTAACCTTCTGGGGGTGAACCGTGTTCTTCAAGAAAAAAAAGGCGGTTAAAGAATGTTCCAGTCACGTGGTTATCGAGATTTTCTTGAAAGATAAAAATATTTATTCTAATACTCAAACTATTTGGTAATATTATTTTTATCAATGTTCCAATCTCCTTAAAACATAGTATTGCCAAGAAACGCTGAAGGTAAAGGCATCTCCTTTAGTTCAGGTAAACATGCAAAGCACATTGTAGTTTAAAACAACGAAATCACCACTTTTACGTTCGGAATATTCCACGTAAGTTTTACTTTATGCACATGGAGGCCCCGGATTCGAGCCTCATTGAATCTACTGAGTTTTTCATGGGAGCGTCCTTGGTCAAGACACTTCAGATCCCCAGCCTAGTTCTGCAAGAACCCAGGAAATATATGAATACGTGTTGCCGTACTGTGACAGCAGCGTAAAACACCATTAAATCAATCAATTTACAACTTGCTATAGAGTTCGCTGATGCATCACGGAAGTCCATTGCAAACATTGTAGGCGTCATAAGGTTTACGATGTGAGGCGTGGAGCGCAGCTTTTCAGAACGCTTAAAGCCTCCTTCACACCAAGGTTAGAACGTCTTACCCCGTCCTAACAAAATCGTAAAACGGGTTGCGGTCGGGGTAGAACGTGTAATTTCGGCCTAATTAAGCCTAAAGCCCCCGTTACACCGAACTAGTTCTTACATTGAATAGTGTTTTACGCCGCTTTCAACATTATTTCAGTCATATCACGGCGACAGCTCACGAATTCATGTATTTCCTGGGTTTCACCAGTACTAGGCTAGGGCTCTGAAGTGACTTGCCCGAGGGCACTCTCTGAAAAAACCAGCGGATCAGGTTGGGCTCGAACCCGGGACCTCCATTTTACGAGTCCCACACTTTACCACTGAGCCACGAAGGAGCCCTACTAGTTCTTAGAACGTTTTGCCATGTCCTAAAAGATCGTAAAACGGGTTGCGGTTGGGGTAGAATGTGTAATTTCATTCGGTTTGCGTACTGCCAATTGAATGTCCACTGCACCACGTTGTTATACGTCCCAATTAGAATCGAAGTACGGCAAGTCCGTTTGCAGTAATCCTACGTCCATCTCGTTTTAAGTACGTCGTCCCTCCGTCTAATTATAGGACGTGGTGGACGGCAAAAACTTTGAGTAGGCCCAAAGTTCTGGAGTACCCTGCCCGTCCATGGAGATCGTAAAAGGTTGCTACTATGTCCACTCAGTTCGAACACAGTTTGAGTGCGTTTGATAACAATTTTCGGAACGTAGTGAGAACGAGTTCGGTGTGACGGGAGTATTAGCAAACGATCCCGTCTTCAAGACTTTGAGGCAGGCATTTGAAGACCGTTGGTTCCGTGATGACAATTTCCGCAACTACTGACCAATGAGCTGACACGTTACTAATCACTTGTACAAAAGGATCTTCCAAACCTAAATTAAGTAACAAACTTGTCCCATTTCCAGTTACAAAATCCTAATTTTTCCTCAAAGAAAGAGTGCATTTTGAAGAGTTCTTAACTTTGAAACACCAGTTTTGATTGTTTGGGCAGTCATTTTTGTAGCTCATGAATATTCATTTTGGGAAACAAAATCGACAATCCGATACCGAAAGGTTAGGAAATGAATTGTGGACGGAGATGACATACAGGGTCCTGACGATGTTCTTCTTCGTGCAAGCAGTTATAATACTTTACCAAACAATCCCAAGTTCTAACAACCATGAAGAAAGAATGCTTTTGAAAACATTGTGGGAAAAGGAGAAAATGCTGGTAACCAGCATTTTCTCCTTTTCCCACAATGTTTTTGCTCTTTTAAACACGAATTTTATCACTTTAGCAACGTTTAATTCGTCGTCTGCAAACGATTTAAATTCTGAAAAGTCTAGAATGTCCCCATGTTGTAAGTGAAGAGTTAAGCTAATTCGATGGTTGAAAACACAGTGGCAAACACATATGAGCCATGCTCTTGGAAAAGGGGGCTTAATGTATCTGCGAACAGTATCGATTCAGGTCAGCCTGCGCAGTCCGCGCAGGCTGACCTGGGCCGAAACTTTCCGCTATTGGTCAATTTTCTCTATGTCAAAGGACTAGTATACCTCATGATTAAGTCGATTATCAAAAAAGTGGCTTTTATGGATCCATAATTATGTGCTGATTTGCTTGGTATAAAGCATCACGGAGATGCATTAAGTCCCCTTTCGCCAGGGCATGGCTCATGTATAGAACTTGTGGTAAATAATAAAACGAGATTGTGGCTTTAGAGCATTTATGGTTCACAATTCATGCATGTTATTTGGTGTAAGGTCTGCCTATCAGCAGCGCTATCTCAGACCACAATTTCAACCTCAATTTATCAAAGAATAAACAGAAGATCCCAGAAATTAGAATAGTGTGCCATGTCCTTCTGACCATGTTAAAGGAGATAAGATAAATACAAAAAACAGGAAATCTCTGACTTTTCTCTCGCGCGCTCAACGGGCTAGTGCAGAAAGGACACACCTATTCTATTCCCCTCAAAGGTTTGTCTTCTTTACGCATAAGCTCAGCCATATTTACACTGCTTTTACACAAGTCCTCTTTTTCAGAGGAAATTTTCAAGAGTCTGGCTGCAGGATACTTTGAAAACAATGTGACGAAATGAGAATGTGCCGGTTATGAGTAATTTCTCCACTTGCCACATTGTTTTCATATGTATTCGTGTAATAAACCGGGATCTATGTTAAAGATCCGCAATTTAAGAAAACGTTTTCAAAGTCATCTGCACCATTCTTTACCAAACGTCACAATTTGGTATTCGTCCAACTTTAAAAAATTTGCAGACAACAAATCAAATGTGGATCAAATGACTGGATTTTACATTTTGAGATGTTGAAAAACATTGTGGGAAAAGGAGAAAATGCTGTTTACCAGCATTTTCTCCTTTTACCACAATGTTTCCGAATGACTTCTTCTGCAAACTCGTTAAAACTCTTGAAGATCGAAGATCAGACTGCACGTTTGATGAACGCATGGAACTAAATGACCGGCGCTCTGGCAAAAGGGGTTTTTTATGCATCTCTGTGGTACATTATACCAAGCAAGCCATCACATAATTATAGATAAAGCACAAACTACAATACATGATTTTCAAAATGCCGTATTGAACTCATAGTGGCATTGTCTTTCACAAATGCCACAAAAATCGTTTTATCTTAAAAACGCTTGAATTATTAGGTAGACTGGTCCTATAACATGCAGAAAATTGGTCGACAGCAAAGTAAGTTCGATCCAGGACGATACTTTTAGCAGATGCATTAAACCTCCTTTTCACACGGCATGGCTCAAAGGAAAAGAAGGCATATGTTATAACACTTTCCCTCCAAAAACGTAACCAAGCGTCTGTTACACACAATATTTGTAAAATGGAGTGTAGGGAATTTAATTGTCTGCTTGGTTTTCGCTACGTAACTGCCGTCAGTGTACCTATCTAAGTGTTCACTGTTTTTGTTTTACCAGTAATTCGTATAATAATATTTACCAGCAACTGGCTGCTTCTCAATGTCAAAGTCGGCTTTTGGTTTAGCCAATCAGAAAATAGGTTACTTTCAAATGTAGAAAATCTTAAAGAGTAAGACTAGGAATATTCTTAAGAATGGTTGGTGAATACGGACCCTGATCCCCGTATTCACAGACTATTTTTGATGACATTCTTAGTCTAATTCTCAAGAATTTTCTTTATTTCAAAGTAACACAATTTCTGATTGGCTAAACTAAATGGTTTTGCCAATCAGAAAATTGCGTACTTTTCAAATCTGGAATTAGACTAAGAATGCGGTTTATGAATGTTGATGAAGAGGGCCCCTGTTGCAATAACTTTCTTCTATATATGAGTCCGACCAGGCCGTGCCTCGAACTCACGACCGTTGCATTGCTAGCCCCGCACGTTACAAACGAGAAACTCGGGCTCGGCAACATTGATAAAAGGGCAACAGTCCATGAAAAATACCATGACCTCATTGTAAGAATTTATTTTTACTGATGAACCTTCAAGAATAAAGGCATAATTCAAAAATCAATTTTTCGAGAAAAAACAGAATAATTATTCATAGACCCTACATTTAATGGGTTGCTCAACACTCTAAACAATTTGTTGGGTATTACGGAGACAGTGTTAGGAAAAAAACTGAACTCTTTATATGACGACAAAAATGTCCGAATTAACGTTTTGCAGAGGACAAATTAAATCTCTGGGACTTGTCAAAGAATAGCTCCTAAAAATATTGCATATTGCCGCCCCGTTATCCGTTCGTCCGTCCGTCCACGATTTCGTTACACAATGGACAGCGCCCATCGCTTTTACCTATAATCTTCCATTATTCTTGACAAGGAACAATTGTTCTTCCAAACCCGGTTACTAAATGGTCGTTATCTCAAGAAACAATAATTCTACATTACCTTTTTATCGTTACTACAATAGGTCATATAACTCTATCGCTGCCAACTAAAAGAGTTCAACTAGCTTTTAGACCTTCACTCATGTGACAATATTCTAGAACTGAGCCACGCTCTGGGAACAACAAGGGTTTAACCCTTTCCC
Organism: Tridacna gigas; assembly: GCA_945859785.2. Classification (NCBI taxonomy): domain Eukaryota; kingdom Metazoa; phylum Mollusca; class Bivalvia; order Cardiida; family Cardiidae; genus Tridacna; species Tridacna gigas. The sequence continues at coordinate 45,354,317 of OX244034.2, read as the reverse complement.
AAACGACAAATTTTGGACTGGTCCAAATTGAAAGAGTTTGCAGACAACAATTTTAAATTTGATGAAAATGGCAGAAAGGTCTCAAAAAGGGTAGAAAACACTGTGGGAAAAGGAGAAATTGCTCGTTACGAGCAATTTCTCCTTTTCCCACAGTGTTTTCAAAAGACTTGTACTGTAGACACGTGAAAACCAGGGCTTGTTTGGGAAAGGGTTTAATGTATCTCCGTGATAAATCATACCAAGCCAGTCATCACATAATTATGGATCCATAAAATCCATTTAGTCTAATAACCGGCCGAATCATGAGATAACCTTAACCTTTGACATGAAGAAACTTGGCAAATTGCAAAAACTTCGACCCAGGTCTGCCTGCGCGGACTCTGCAGGCTGGCATGAATCGATACTTCTTGCAGTTGCATTAAACTCCCATTTCACAGAGCATATCTGAATCATTTCAATCAAAAGCATCTGCAGACGACAAATTACTTCTTACTCAAAATATGAAAATTTACCTTTCACATGATAGAAAAAACATTGTGGGAAAAGGAGAAAATGCTGGTTATGATGTTTTCTAAAGCCTTCTTTCACCAGAGCCATTGTAGTTCGAGATTGTGCGGAAAAGGGTTAAGGTAGATTTCCACTGTAGTCGAATATGATCTTGATCAAAAGTTTTGCTTTCTGGTGGCGGACAATGCAGGTCCAAGATCAGTCTGCACTTTTTTGCAGTATGATCTTGATCTGCGCTTGTCCGCAAAAGGTAGGTAACTCTCAGTTGGTAGCGGGAGTATTATTTACCGTTCTTGACGAGTCTATCGAAAGCATTAATGAGGTGACTATAATTATTGTCTAATTAACTCCGAGAACAACCTTAAAGCCGACGGTGTTGAAAATGTCCTTTGCAATAAACAGCTAATAAAAACGAACGTAACGTTTAAAACGCGAAAACACTGTCACGAAAGCATTGAGACAAAAACTCGTTAGGAGCAATTTCCCCTTTTGTCATGACGTTTTCAAAATTCGTCTGGCGAATGACACACGGTCGACTGCAGGAATTATCAAGATAATTATGGAGATTATGAAATGAAGAGTGACCGACCGACCGACAAATGAAAATGGCTTTGCAAACACAGTAGATTCACGATCAGACTCTACGGATGACGCCCTGTGATCTCTGATCTACATGTATAAGGTTCGATGTCGTTCGGTATTCTGGCCAAACCAGTCTAACAATGTAATCTCTGTGACTTTTATAATGATAAAATGTATTCGGCTCTCAAAAAAATAAACAATATCCATTGATGAATATTAAATTCAAATGAGACTTAAAACTTAAATTCAGTGGATGGGCTATGTAGATAATGGAATAAGCTGTTATCATTTAACCCTTATCCTGCGAAATAAAAGAAATGAAACTTTCAAACCGATAATACAAACACACATTTTCTTATTTCAAATGTATTTTTGGAGTAGAGATATCTCCTTATCGGACGTTCTCTGCAGTCTGATCTTGATCTACACTGCCCGCGCTCAGCAGCCTGAGAATTAAGCTCTCACTTTGCTGATCAGGTGGGTAGTTTTGGACTGAGGATCAAACTCAACCTAAGGCTGCTAAGCTCGAGTCAATGACCTTTTGCGGACAGTGTAGATCAAAATCAGACTGCACAGAACGCGTAGTCTAATCTTGGATCTACACTGCCCGATAAGGAGATATCTTTTTCCCCTAAAATACCTTTGAAATAGCAAATTTTGGGATTTTACAATCGGGTTAAAAGTTTCATTTAACTTTTTTAGCAGCAAAAGGGTTAGAATTAACCCTTCACCAGATGACAAAATTTTAGCCTTGTCCAAATTGAAGGCATTTGCAGACACTTTCATTGTGGCTAAAATGGCGCTTTTTTCTTATAGGCGAAAAAACATTGTTGGAAAAGGAGAAAACGCTGGTTACCAGCATTTTCGCCTTTTCCCACAATGTTTTCAAAAGGCTTCTTTCCCAGGGTCGTTAAAAGGCGGTGTTGTGCTGTAAAGGTTTAAATAAAGGTCGATGAACAAGCACACAGGACCATTTTTTTATTCAGAAAAAACAAAAACATTCTATCTCACTTACCAAGGTCGAAAACAATGACTTTCGGTTTCGGCTGTTCCCGCAACACTTCTTCTATTTCTTCGAGTTCGGTATCTGGCGTCATGGAACGGATGGAGCGTTCTTCCGACGTCACGGACCGGCCCTCGGACCGTGCTTCCGACAAATCCCCGGGGTCAGAATTTTCATAAAGATCGGGCAGGGTGTCCCGTTCCTCCTCGTCATGTCCGTTTATTGTATCAGGAAATTTGTCCCTCTCCTCCTCCTGTTCCCCTCCGATAGGATCGCGTTCTTCGTCTGAGTTGGAATTCGAAGCCATTTTTTTTTCGATTAATTTTCTTTTATCTTTCTCAATAATCAATTTTTTTTTTTTAAATGGCAATGGTTGTGACGGCACTCGGTCACAAAAACTCGTAATTCTTTCTTTAATTTTCAAAATCAATCAAATACCAACAGGCTATTACCGTGACAGATTTTCATCTCACCGATAGAAAATATCTGCCAACATAAAGAAATTGCAAACTCTTAAATTTAAAACTCCGTTCGAGGTTATTCGTAAATAACGATATATCCGACCGGCAGTCAGAGCAGCTTGATTTTGAATGAATGAGGTTCTTCTCAATGAATTCACTCCAATCTTTGAACGACGAAAAAAAAGTACCCGGATTAGAGTGCGCTCGTTAAATCCAACCAATAATGTTACAGCTATTTCAAAACGTGTTTGGGAACCTCGTGAAGAACGTTGATAGTTATAAGCGAGGTATCCCTGTAATGCCAAGCTTTTCACCGTCTCAAAAATTCCACAGTCGGAGTTGTTTTCAGCAGTAAAGCTCCCCGAGACTCACAACTTTACCTGCTTTTCGTAACACTGTTAGACACTCGTGCTGATAAGCAATTTCGGCGGAGTAAAATTATTCAATTTGCCAAAACTGCGACGGCTCCTCATAAATTGATAAGATGGGATAGATTCTTTGTCAATCATGAAATGGTTCGAAACCACCAATTTTTCAACATTACCAGTCCACAAAGTTTTACGAAATTCCATGTGATTTGCACACGAAATATGAAATGTGGTCAAATGATGAAATATATCTTCATTGTGAAAGAAGGGAAAAAATGTTCGAAGAATTTGCCAGAATGGGCACTTCATGAACATTTCAGTGCAGCATGGACCTTCAAAATGCTACAAATGAGCTATGCTCTGAAAAAAGGGGACTTGATGCATCTCCGTGATACTACACTATATTCAATGGGTTGCTCAACATTCTAAACAATTTGTTGGGTATCACGGAGACAATGTTAGGAAAAACCCTGAACTCTATCTGACGACAAAAATTTAACATGTCCGAATTAACTTTTTGCAGAGGACCATAAGTTTTATTTGGCATTAAACTGTGACAATTTATAGCCAATACATAAACAAATGTCATACTTGTCATAGCATAGCTCCTAAAAATATTTCGACGTTGCATATTGCCGCCCCGATTTTGTTATACAGTGGAGAGCGTCCATCACTTTTACCAAAATCTTCCATTATTCTTGACAACGAACAATTGTTCTTTCGAACCAAGTTACTAAACGATTGTTATCTCAAGAAACAAGAAGCAATAATTCTATAATACCTTTTTACCGTTACTACATAGGTGTATTAACTCTTTCGCTATCAACTATAAGAGTTCGACTAGTTTCGAGGCCTTCACTCATGTGACAATATTCTAGAATTGAGCCACGCTCTGGGAACAAAAACGGTTTATGATGCATCATACCAAGCAAGTCATCACATAATTATGGATCCATAAAATACATTTTGTCTAATAACAGGCTGGATCCCGCGTTAGAGTTGTCCTTGGAAATGTAGAAAAATCACCAATAGCCAAGAGTTTCGACCAATATCAGCCTGTGCGGACTGGAGACTGGTTGCTCGATATTTTTTGTAGATGCACTAAGGTCCCTTTTCACAGAGCATAGCTCAAATTTGATTTTACAGACACTAATGTGCAACTTTCAAACGTTTGTTCTTTCTAATTTTTGTATACGAGCCCAATTTTAAGAATTTCTAAGATGAATGGATGAATGGGTGGATGGATGGATCGATCGATTGTATGGCTTTTACGCCACGCAGCTTTCAAATCAATTTAAGTCCAAAGCTCAACTTTTCATTTAAGTCCTTGGTTTCGCCAGGACTAGGACTGGGGTTCTAAAGTGTCTTGCCCTAGAGCCCCCCCCCCCCCCCCGCCCCGGAAAAAAAATAATATATATATGAGCCATGCTATGTCAAAGGGAGGCTTAATGCATCGCCATAATGCATCATACCAAACAAGTCATCACATGATCATGGATCCATAAAGTCTATTTTGTCTAATAATTGCGCAGACTGCAGACTGACCTGGGTCGATACTTTTCGCAGATGCATTAAGCCCCCTTTTCAAAAAGAATGGTCCATATTTATTCGGCAGCCAAAGGGTAGCAGCATATATCAAGTGACCGCCAGTGAAACAAGAATATTAATTAACAAACTGTGTTATTGCATTTATGTCACGAAAGCGGTCCGTCCACTGACAAATGAAAAAGTCGACCAATTTCAGCAAACTCAGCAAATACGACAAAAACTCGCCCAAAATGAGTAAACTCGTCCAATATACATGTAACTCTTTTTTTTTTTTTTTTTTAAATTGGAGATTAGCGCCATTTTAACAGCTCAGGGCATATCATGGCAGTCAGTGACGCTCCCATGTGTTTCCTGGCTTTCTCACACCAGTACTGACACAACTTTGTTTCCAAGCCACTGATTACTTTTCTCACATGCATCAGAGGTCAGAGGCGAAAAATCGCCGGAAAGAAAGTTTGCCTCAACCGGGTATCGAACTCGCAACCACAAAGTCACGAGTCAGATACGCTAGTCACTAAGCTACCCGAGCGGGCCCCAATATGACACGGCCAATATACTTTAAAATGATATGATTTAAACACATTTTAACACCCGCTGTTTTTTCAGCTACTTTAATGACTAAAATTGGCATTACTCAAGTAATTTCATAATGGCGGAGTTACAAGCCCAAGATGTGCGGAATTAGCCCGAGGCCGAAGGTCCCCGGGTAATGCACCGGACCATGGAACTGTACCTCAGGAGGCTCAGCCAATACGAAATTACTTTATTAACTCTTAGACTGCTAAGCACGACTCACTGACCTTTTGCGGGCAGTGTAGACCAAGATCAGATTGCACAGAACGTGCAGTCTGATGTTGATCTACACCGTCCGACAAGGAAAAATAACTTTGAAATTGCAATATTTGGGTTATTTATACCGACTAATGGCATGAAAGTTTTATTTCACTCATTTAGCTGGTTAAGGTTTAATAATATTTACTATAGTTATAAGATCGTACAACAGTTAAAATAACAAATCTAACAAACTAAAATAGTCTGTTCGTGGAAGGCTAATTTTCTATAGCTTATAAAACACTATACCAAAGTATTTCCCAGTGAGAGATTGGCTTTCACGACATGAAGATTAGCCGTTTCCGCTGTCGATGTTTTCTCGCGCATAAAAAATTACCAGAAAATTGTGGGTTAGACGTCTACACAGTTTTTTAACCCTTTGGAATGTGACTTAACAACGAGAAAATAGTTACTTATGTCAATCAAATACGAGCATAGTTTTTTTACGATATTCATTATTACCGAGTTAAATTCCGACGTTTTGCCCTTGTAAATGAGCCATGCTCTGTAAAAAGGCGGCTTAATTCATCTGCGAAAAGTATCGATTCAGGTCAGCCTGCGCAGTCCGCGCAGGCTGACCTGGGCCGAAAGTTTCCGCTATTGGTCGATTCTCTGTATGTCAAAGGACCTGTCTACCTCATGATTCGGTCGGTTGTAAGACATGATGAATTTTATGGATTCCTAACTATGTGATGTCTTGCTTGGTATGATAAAATCAAGGAGATGCATTAAGCCTCCTTTCGCCAGTGCCATATGGCTCAAATATTTTTCTAAACGTGTAAGGGAGCTTCTTAGTTTTCTTTATTTAATTTATGATTTTGAACGTTTTCAACAATGATTCAGGTCTGTAACGGCGACCAGTATATCTATCCATGCTTTCCTGAGGCCCAAGACTTTACCGAGTACTTGCTGCATTATCAACAAGAGCAACACTCGGCTGCAGTTGCCTTTAGAAACAGATTGATTATCAGTGAGTCAAAAAGGGGGCACAACTGTGTCAAAAATATATGGGCCATGCCCTGGCAAAAAGGGACTTAACTCTTTACCAAACGACAAAATTTTGGACTCAATCAAACTGAAATCACTTGCAGACGACAAATTAAATGAAGCTCAAATGATGATTTCTGTCTTTGATAGGGTAAAAAAAAAAAAAACCTTGTGGGAAAAGGGGAAAATGCTGGTTACCAGCATTTTCTCCTTTTCCCACAAGGTTTTCAAAAGCCTTCTGTTTCAGAGTCGTTAAATTGTGTGGTAAAAATTAATGCATCTCGGAGATCCATGATATCAGCGCAAGTTATCACATAATCATGGAGTCACAAAATCCATTGTATCCAACAACTGGCTGATTCCTGAGGTGGAATGGTCCTTTCTCATGCTGAAAATTGACCAAAAGCGAAACGTTTCAGCCCGGGGTCGATACTATTTTTTTTTTTTTTTTTTTTTTTTTGCAAATGCATTAAGCTCCCTTTTGCCAGAGCATGGCTCATATTGATGACTACCTGCGGTACTTGCATGGGGTTCCCCTTTTGATAGTTAACCCTTAGGCTGCTAAGCGCGACTTACTGACCATTTGCGGACAGTGTAGATCGAGATCAGACTGCACAGAATATATATATGGTGTATACATATACCGGAAATCTCCCATTTAAAACCGGAAACGTCACAACAGTGATTTCTTCGACGACCCCAAAAAAATGAAATGCATTTTCTCTCGGTCGTAATCTATGCAACCTTGCAACCGTCAGGGTCAACATCTGTCATGAAGATACAAGAGTGATCATAGTTTGATAAAATAAAGATGAAATGGGTGAAAAACTGGCTGGAAACGAGTATAGGTGTACCTTTGAACTACTCGGTGTTGTTTGGACGCTTCATACGACAACGCTTTATCACACAATCTCGAGTTTTCACGACCTTGAGAAAGCTTTTGAAAACATTGTGGGAAAAGGAGAAAATGCTGGTAACCAGCATTTCCTCCTTTTCCCACAATGTTTTCTTCCCTTTCAGACATTTTTCATGTACGATAAGCCACATTTCACTTGGTGTCTACCAATGCTTTAGATTTGCCCGAGTCCAAAATTTAATCGTTTGGTAATAAGTCAAAGAAATTCTAATTTGATCAATTCATTACCAGACGACGAAAACGCTTTCCCGCACAATCTCGAGTTTTAACGACCTTGAAAAAGAAGGCTTTCGAAAACATTGTGGGAAAAGGAGAAAATGCTGGTAACTAATGTTTTTACCCTTTCAAAGACATTTTTCGCCACGTAGGCCACATTTCATTTGGTTTCTACAAATCCCCTAGATCTGTCGATTCCAAAATTTTGTCGTTTGGTAATAAGTTTAAGAAATACTAACTTGATTAATCCATTACCAGACGGCTAAATTTTAGACTCATCCATATCTGAAGCATTTACAGACGACAAATAAATTCATCTCGAATTATCAAGATGGGATCTGTCTGTTAACCTTTTACCACACAATCCCGGGTTTTCATGACACTGACAAAGACGCCTTTTGAAAACATTGTGGAAAAAGGAGAAAATGCTGGTAACCAGCATTTTCTCCTTTTCCCACAATGTTTTCTATCCTTCCCAAAACAAATTTCAGTTTTTGAGTCACATTTATTTCGTCGTCTGCAAATGCTTTCAATTTGGACGAGGCTAAAATTTTGTCGTTTGGTAAAGAGTTAGAGTATATAGAAAACAAGGGAAAGGAGAAAACTGGCCATTATTTTCTCATCTCAAGATCATCTGGGTTTAAAAAATCTGCAGATGAAATTGGTACAAATGAGGTTAAGTTCTCTGATACGATAGAAAGCCTTGTGGGAAAAAAGAGAAAATGCTGGTTACCACCATTTTCTCCTTTTCTCACAATGTTTTTAAAAGCCTTCCCCATCAAGGTCGTTAAAACCGGGATTGTGTGGTAAAGGGTACAACAAATTTGCAGCAGACAAAATCGAAAGCACCTTCGCTGACATGGGCCTATCTACCAAACCACATAATTCTGAAGTCAACCGAATTCAATATATTTTGCAGACGGCAAATTAAATGTAGTTTATTGATTACGTATGTCTTTGATAGGGGAAGAACACATTGTGGGAAAAGGATAAAATGCTGGTTACCAGCATTTTTTTTTTTTTTTTTTTTCTTTTCCCACAATGTTTTGAAAAATCTTGTTGAGGGTCGTTAAAACTCGGGATTGTTTGGTAAAAAGTTTAACTCATTACCACACGGCAAAAGTTTTAGACTTGTCCAAATTTAGACTTGTCCAAAATGAAAGCACTTGCAGACAACAATTTAAATGTGTCTCAAGTAATTGAATTTATCCATGATAGGGTAGAAAACATTGTGGGAAATGGAGAAAATGCTGGTTACCAGCATTTTCTCCTTTTCCCACAATATTTTCAAAACCCTTTTTTTTTTTTTTTTTTCAGTATTGTTAAAACTCATAATTGTGTGGCAAAGGGTTAAATAGCGATAACCGACATGACTCCAAGATTAATACATAAATATGTGTCAAAATACTGTGCGGAAAAATTAATGTTCCTACATTATAAAATGTAATTCGTCGCTCTTAAATCTGCTTCATGACTTACATGAAAATTTCTTGCCGATGGTAAAAAGTATGTGAGCCATGCTCTGGCAAAAGGGGGCTTAATGCATCTCCCTGATACACAGTAAGTCATCATTATGAATATGGATCCTTAAAATCCATTTCGTATAACATGAATCATGAGGTAGACAGGTCCTTGGATATACAGAAAATTGACCAATAGCAAAACGTTTTGGCCCAGGTCAGCCTGCGCGGATTGCGCAGGCTGACCTGGACCGATACTTTTTGCTGATGTATTAAGCCCCCTTTTCACAGAGCATGACTCATACAGATAATTGTCTATCGAGCAGTAAATAAGAGTAAATAAGAGTTCGAAGATCTTTTTACCGGCCAAAACCTCAGCGTGAGGGACAGTGTAGATCCAAGATCAGACTACATGTTGTGTGCAATATGATCTTAATGTACACGGTCTACAAAAGCTCATTGAATAGCGCTAACCAGCTTTAGAGTTAGTGATCAAAAAATTGATGCCAGGACACCACTTACCGGGTCACCGTTACAAGGGAACTAACTCTTACTTGACCAGCACTGCTTTGTATATGAATCCCAAAGGCATTTGGATTTTGACAAATGTCCCCCTCTTTAATCTAATGTGAGTATCTTGTTCTATTATTAGATTACAGGGGGTAAAGCTTGTCAAAAACCAAACGCCTGTAATGAATCCTCGTAATGCATTGCATCTCGAAAGAGAATGCACCTGTCAATTGGGAGAAAATCGGTTTTACACACAGAAATCTAAAAATTTGTTATATAAAGTATTAAATTCGCGTGGAAACACTATAGCAACAGGGTAAATTTCTCATCTACGTTCTCTCCCTGCTTCTCTAGCAAAGGTACAGTCACACTGTACACCTCACCCTTTACCAAAAAATCTAACAATTTAACGACCCTGGGGAAGAGAGCCTTTGAAAACATTGTGGGAAAAGGAGAAAATGATGGTAACCAGCATCTTCTCCTTTTCCCATAGTGTTTTCTGTCGTATCAGAAAACTTAAGCTCATTTGTACCAATTTCAAATTCGTCATCTGCAGACTTTTTGAATTTATAAGAGTCTTAGATTTGTTGCTTGGGAAAGGGTGAAATAAATGCCAATCGCCAGTAACTTAACAAAAGTTTCAAGTTTTTTCAGTAAAACTAGGTTAAAATATGATCCCTGATCTCTTTAAAGAGAACGAAGGAGGAATCATCTAGCACTTCGCAGCAGTCTGATCTTGATCTTCACTCCTCCATACACATTTATTTGTATGACACATAATTCTGTTTTTTTTTTTCCGAAACTGATGAAGAAAGCTTTTCAAGACATTGACACAAAAAAAGGGAAGAAAATTTTGGGAACTGCTCTTTTTTCCTTTTCTCACAATATTTTCTACCCTTTCATAGACAAATTCCACCGATTAACCCTTTACCACACAATCCCGAGTTATAACGACCCTGATTAAGAAGCCTAAACATTATGGGAAATGGAGAAAATGCTCGAAACCAGCATTTTCTCCTTTTTCCACAATGCTTTTTTACCCTATCAAAGACGGAAATCATCTTTTGCACTTCATTTAATTTGTCGTCTGCAAATGCTTTCAGTTTGGTCGAGTCCTAATTTTTGTCGTTTTGGTAAAGAGTAAAAACCACATGCAGTAAGTCGTCTGTAAATGCTCTCAATACGGACAAGTTTAGAAATTTGTCGTCTGTAAGATTTAACCTTGTACCGAATAATCCCGTGTTTTAACGACCCTGGCAAAATAGGGCTTTCGAAAGCATTGTTTGAATAGGGAAAATGCTAGTAACCAGCATTTTTTTCCTTTCCCACAATGTTTTCTACCTTTTATTAATAAAAAAAAAACATCACCACGAGTCACATTTAATTTGTCGGTTGCAGTTGTTTTTGAAACTAGACGAGTCTGAAAATTTGTCTTCCGGTAAAGGCTTAAAGACACATCTTTATTTCATGCTTTTCGGTTTTTTATCGAGAAATAATGGTGGATTATGGTTTGATATTTCACGGTGACGACCGGTGAAAATACCGATTTCATATTTTATAACTCTTCATTTGAAGGCGGAAACAGTAGTTCCCTCGCACTAGTTACCTACATAAACAGCGCGTGCCATTCAAATAAAGGGAAATATGACGTAATTTATGCTATATTTCTCGCGCTTTACGTAATATTGTAATGCTTTGTTAAGTGAAGGGGGGGGGTACACCATGGGGAATTACCGAAAACAACTGCACTGGATTTTGATGAAAGTTCCAACAAAATAGGGGTTAGAAGCATGAAATAAAGAGAATATTTTTTTTTTTTTGTGAAAGCTCGAAATTTAGTTCATCGAGTGGACATAATCGGCAATATTTTCACGAGTGGCTGCGCGCCCCACTCGTTAAAATATACCTATTACCGATGATGTACACTTGATGAAATAATTCGATCTTTTACCGAAAAAAAAAATCCTATATATAGCCTACTCGTTTTCAGACAGTTTTTAACCCATTTCATTTTTATTTAGTTAAACTATAATCATTCTTGTATCGTCATGCAAAATGTTGCCCCTGGCGGTTACAAAGTTGAGTCGCATAGATATGACCAATAGAAAATGCATTTTCATTTTCTGAGGGCCATCAAAGAAATCACTGTTGTGACGTGTCCCGAAAATTTCTGATATATGTATTTATCTCTTGCACCATATATGTCGGTAATGTATCCATGTTTACACAGTTTACTAAATTCTTGACCATTTTAAAGTCTATGAAATTTTAACCACGTTTTCTTTTTTCTCTGGCTATAAGGATATATCTTTAACTGTATACCAGACGACAAAATTTTAGACTGGTCTAGATGTAACCGTTAGGTTGCTATAGGCAACTTGAATAACTTTTTGCCGACGGTGTAAATCAAAGATCAGACTGCACAGAACGTACCCTCTGATCTTGGATCTACATTTTTAACCATAAGGGAAAAAATACTAACTTTGAAATAGGAACAGTTGGGTTTTTACTGTTGGGTTGAAGATTTCTTTAAACTTTTAGAGTTAAGAGTTAACCCTTTACCACACAATTCCGAGTTTTAACGACCAAGACAGAGAGTGCTTTTGAAAACATTGTGGGAAAAGGAGAAAATGCTGGTAACCAGCATTTTCTCCTCTTCCCACAATGTTTTCTACCTTATCACCACATTTAATTCGTCATCTGCAAATGCTTTCATTTTGGTCGAGTCCAAAATATTGACTTTTGGCTAAGAATTAAAGCAAATGAAGACAAAAACCTAAAATTGAACCAAATGATTAAATTTGTCTTGAAAGGGCTAGAAAACATGAGGGAAGGGGAGGAGTGCTGGTTACTAGCATTTTCTCCTATTCACAGAATGTTTTCAAAAGCGTTTTGGGTCAGTGTCGTTAAGACACAGAATTGTTTAGTATAAGGTTTCGCGTTTCTTCTGACATAATCACCTGGAATTTCTATCAGATCGTGACTGTCTTAATCTCTCGCTATGTACCTTGCTGTCTTAATTACGATTGTTTGTTAGTTTAGAATTTGAACCGTTTACCACAAAATTCCGATGTTTCAGTGAAGCTCAGAAAGAAAGCTTTTGAATACATAGTGGGTAAAGGAGAAAGGAGAAAATGTTGGTAACTTGCATTTTCTCCTTTTCCGACCATGTTTTCCTTTGAGTCTCAATGAATCTGTCGTCTGCAAATGTTTCCCTTTAACGCAGTCTCTTGTGAGACACATTAAATTTGAGCCAGGCTCTGTCAAAAGGGGGCTTAATGCATTCGCAAAAAAGGCACCTTTTCGTCCCCAAAGACTATCGAAACTGAGATATAAGAGTCACAAATTCTACCATTAAGTTTGTTTGGGTTTTTCTTTTGTTTATTTGGTGTTGAACGTCGTTTTCAACTTTGATGTCACAGTGGCCAGTGCACCTATTCATCCTTTTCTGGAGTTTCTTTTACCAGTATTCTTTTTGCCTAATGAATCTCTCAAGGGACCGACTGCTTTCCAACATAAGCATCGTCGAAGCAATAATTAACGGTGAGAGATGAATGCATCCTATCATCAGTCCTCGGGAAGAAATTCGCCGAGCCTGAGATTCGAACTAGCAACCCCCTGGTTTCAAGTCCTGTAGGTTTGCTGAATGCGCTACCTGACACGGTACCATTAAGGTAAGGCATGAGCTATACTTTAAACATATTTGAGCCATGCTCTGGCAAAAGAGGACTAAAGGCATCTCCGTGATGCATTGTACCAATTAAGCCATCACACAATCATGGATCCATAACAGCCACTTTTTTTTTTTTAAATAAATCGATTGTCTCATGAGGTAGACTGGTCCTTAGACATACAGGAAAACTGGCCATTAGCGAAAAGTTTCGGCCCAGGTCAGCCTGCGCAGACGCATTTAGCCCCCTTTTCATAGAGCATGGTTCGTTTATTTACAATCGATTGAGAAACAAGTTCTTGCAACTTATACTAATCTCTCTCGATTCTTCTTCCTGGGAACTACACCAGTGCTCGCGCCGAATGTGTGGGCCAATGAAAAATCCCAAAGTTGACACCCGCTCACGGGTATCGAACTCGGGACCTTATGGTTACGAGGCCGACGCTCTACCTCGCAACCAAGGACACCACAAAAGCTATACTTCAGCACAGTGTTGAAACAATAAATAACTTCAAAAAAAAAGATAAACGGCGTGAGTGATTCTGGAATATGAATATTGAAACTATTTTGTGGCTCAAATAATAAAAAGTAACCTCACGAGCAACTGCCTCCTTTCCCTCAGTTTTTCATTTTGTTGAAAAGCAGTATTGGGTTATTGCGTAACGCTTATGAAAATATTAAACTTCCAAGTAGCCCAAGAAAAGAATCATTCTCTATTACATTATTTTTTATAGTATGAATCAAGGCCACGGGGTATCGATTAGCAGTAGCAACGTTTGTTAATAGTGGTTTCATAAATGTGTGAGCAAATATGCCAGCAGGAGCCCGCCGAATAAACATGCACACACTTTTGACCAATCCCATCTATTCATTCTTTATAAGTATCAGGAAGTAGGTCAAAAGCCAGTGCATTCAGCTACGCCGAAAAAATGAGCCATACTCTCTGAAAGAGGGATGAGTGCATCTGCAAATTGTGGACCCATGTCGCCCTGCGTAGACTCTGCAGGCTGACTTGGGTCGAAACTTGATGCTTTTGGTCATTTTTCTGCATGTCAAAGGACCAGTGTTCCTCATGATTCAGCCGATTGTTAAACTAAATAGCGTTTATGGATCCACAACTATGTAACGAATTGCTTGGTATAATGCATCATGGAGATGCATTTAACCCTCTTTTGCCAGAGTATGGCTCATATTATATTTGATTTAATAAATGAACAGTGAAAGAGCAATCATATTTTTGTTTATTTCACCCACTTAATGTGTTTAAAATTCACTTTAAATAGTTATTCCTATGACATGTGAGATTTTTTTAAAGTTTTACCAAAGGGGGTAATTCATTTCTACCTTTGTAATGAAAGCACAGTGATTTTTGGAAGCTTTACATATACATGTATCTGTAATCTCGCCAAACGTAAAAAATCATTTCTCACTGAATTATGTAAGGTTGTAGCTGATAAACCATCAGGAGAGAAGAAGAGCAAATATAAGAAAAACTTTTTTTTTTTTTTCCAGTCGGGTGGTTCTAACAGGACTTTGTAGGTATTTTTATGAGGTATTTTTAGATTTCGCAAAAAAATAACATGTGGAAATTGACCTATAAATAATACGTATGTGGAAAAATTAAACCAGTTTTTTTTTTCTGCAAATTTCTTATAAATATGTTACTTTTAAAAGGGAAAAATAATTTTGAAAAATACCATTGTTTACTGTAAATCTCTGTATACAGTTTCTAAATATAGATGTGGGAAAACCGGGTTTTGTGCAACAGACTGACAACAAAAATAAAACGTCGCGTCCATGCTGGCCTTATACCGGGACTATTTCCAAAAGTTATAGGGCCTGTGTTTATGACTGGAGCATAGGCTATATACTAACCAACCATGGTTGGATGATTCGTAACAGGTATATTTTAGTGAGTAAACGTATATTTTGAAATTCGCGGCATCGATTAAAAGTAGTCCAGTTCTGTACCCAGAATGCCCAAGTCAGTTAGGTACGTGTGTTAGAAAAATACCACCTAGCGGAAGATAATGCAATAACACGCATCGATTATGGAGGGTATGTATTTAAATAAGTACGGTGACGTCAGTTTTTTTTTTTTTTAAACAAATGAAACATACTCTGGCATAGAGTAGGCTGTTCCTTTGAAATACAGAAGATTCACCGATAGCGAAACGTTTCGGCCAGGTCAGCCTGCGCAGACTGGTCGATACTTTTCGCAGATGCATTAAGCCCCATTTTCACAAAGCATGGCTCAAATGTAGACGAAGTTACAGATTGCAGAGAGACCAACAAGTTTTTTGAACACCAAATTTGTATTTCTTTTTTACTGAATGCAACAGTCAAGTTTCTTCGCGTTTGTATGGAAATTTTGTAGTAGGCCTACTCGTATTTATCAGAGTTAAACAAAATATTTAATTAGCTGCAAAAAATCTAGAAAGGCTCCTTTAAAGGAATAAAACTAAAAAATGTGGCCCAATTAAGTTTGCGTAATTGTCTCAGCTTTTAATAATCAATTCTTGAGGTTGCTGTTATAATATTTTTGCTGTTCTCCACTAGGCCTATTCATGCTTTTACATTGAGCAACAACGTATACCTCCTTGATTCGTTTTGAGATGCAGACCTGCAATGTCTTCTAAAATTACGCTGTAAAAGACCCATCTAATGTTCTTTCAGGCTAAAAACAGGTAAAAGTAGGTAAAAGCGGCTAATATATTTTTTACATGTATTTTCATATATCTCTTTTTTTTTTAGATATTTTATGTAATTAGAAATCCTAGGTGTCCTCCGTCCGTTTGTCTGTCTTTCTTAAAACAGTTTTCTTACAAATATCCCAAGAGCTACTATGTAACTGTAATCAGATGGAAGAAAGAACCTGTTTTGATAAAAAAGAAAAAGCTTCTTACAAGATTGCCATCGAAATTTTTTATCTGAAATGTAAAGTGACAGGCCAAACCAAATTGTAATTAATTCAAATGACTTCAAAGCAAATTCCAGGTAAACTGCTTGAAAGATATTCTGTTAGTTTATCTTTTTGCCTCTGTATTTGACTCTTTGTCCCACCCCAGGAACGTGTGTTTATGCATGTTTGTTTATGCGTCGAATGCTTTATTTCGTTCTCTTTGTTCAAGGATGTTATCTAAAAGTACTTGAGCCATGCTCTGTGAAAAGGGGACTTAATGCATCTGCGAAAAGTATCGGTCAGGTCAGCCTGCGCGTTCGGCGCAGGCTGACCTGGACGGAAACTTTTCGCTACTGGTCAATTTTGTGTATGTCCAAGGACCAGTCTACTTCATGATTATATCGATTTTTAGACCAAATAGACTTTATGGATCAATGATCATGTGATGACTTGCTTGGTATTAATGCAGCACGGAGATGCATTAAGCTCCCTTTTGCCAGAGCATGGCTCACTTGTTTTTCATCGGTATTACAGGAGTTCGTGCAGGTTTTAGAGTGGCATGCACTAAACCGTTTGCAGGAATAATTATAACAATTTATTCTGGTTTTCATATTTGATTAATCAATTAATTAATACTTTTATAAATATCAAAGCGTTGAAAGCACTGGTATGGCATTTGTCAAGGGAGCCACTGTGTGGAATTAATAATTTGAAAAATAAACAAACAATGACGTGGGACGAACAAGCCCGGACGAACAAGCCAAAGGACAGACAAGCCCAGGGACGAACTAGTTTTGGGACGAACACGGTCAGGAGACAAACGTTGTGTGTATCATTGCGGCAACAGAAGACCATAGCGGGTATAAATATTTTCAAAAAAGAAAAGAAGTATTCCCATGATCGATGCCCTAATCTAGTTTATTTTAATACTCCAATGTTAATTATACATCTGAGTACTATCGAAACATTTATTTGTCTTGGAAAAGTTGAGTTTAATTGGGTTTACTTCCTTTGGTTTTGCACAAACTATGGAACATGATTTTAATAATACCGTATTGATCTCACAGTGGCATTGTCTTCGACAAATGCCACAATTATATTAATTAGGAGAAAGCTGATTGCAGTCAAACGCACATAAGTCATGTTCTGTGAGAAGGTGGTTTGATGCGTCTGAAAAAATTGATATCCAAGGTCAGTCCGCGCAGTCCGCGCAGACTGATCTGAGTCGACACTATTTGCCATTAATAAATGTTTATGTCAAAGGACTATTCTACTTCATTATTCAGCCGGTTTTTGAGCAAGGTGGAACCATATTATACGACGCATTGGTTATATTTCTTCCAACATCTTTATCAAGGAATTTTTATTTCCTAGACATTATCATGCTGCTCAAAGTCAACAGCTGCACAAGATAAGTATTGCTGCCTTTGGAACTACAGGTATTTGTTAGACCTACTTGGTATTATATATTACGACGATGCATCAAACTCCCCTTTCCTACAGCGTGGCCCACATACTGTTACATCTCATGGCATTACAACGACCGTCCCCTCAAAACGCACAATACGAATATGAATGCATCTAAGCACCTAAAATTTGATTCTTCATTGGCTTCAAAATGTCCAATACGAAAAGTGTTCAAATATGAATGCATCTAAGCACCTAAAATTTGATTCTTTATAAGTTTCACTGATTCTTTTATTTTGTTCCCTCAAAGTATTCACCTCCAACATATATGCAAAGCTTCAGTCTCCGGATCAAATCTTTGAAGGCATTTTCATAAACCCTTTTAGGTGTAGGGCCTACTATGAAGACACTGGAACACTGCAGAACCGAGGTGTTTGTGTTGAACGAATTTTCGACCTGAAAAGTATTTTATTAGCTTTGCAAACAAAAAGAAGTCACAAGGGGCAAGATCAGTGAATATGGAGGGTGGGGGAGCACAACAACTTTTTCCTGCTTCAGAAAGTCTTGCATCTCGTACAAAAGACAATGACTGAAACAGATGGTTTGCACACGTTTAAATAGAGTTGACAGAAAATGATTTCCAGTGTCTTCATAGTATACCAAGAAAGACAATGAAAATGCCTTCAAAGATTGGATCCGGAGACTGAAACTTTGTATATCTGTTTGAAGCACAAGATTTCAAAAGAATACAGAAAAAGAAAAAAAAAAAAACGGTTTATGAGAGATCTTAATTGTTATAATCCATAGTCCAGTGTTGTTAGCACTCAACAATATTGTCTGGTTGAGATTTTATTGTGTTCATTTATTCAGAATTTTCTTAAGAAATGGAAACGCAATATTTTTTTTTTTTGGCAATCCGATATTGACCTACATAGCCCGCATAATCACATGGAATTGTGCTCAGCTTTTCTTAAATATGTTATAGGAAATGTCATCTTAGCTTACAAAAATATGAGCGAAGCTCTGTGAAAAGCGAGTTTAAGGCATCTGCTAAAAGTGTCGACACAGGTCAGGCTGCGCAGTCCGCGCAGGCTGACCTGGGCGAAACTTTTCGCTATTGGTCAAAAAGTGACTATTATGGATCCATAATTATGTGATGGCTTGCTTGGTACAATCCATCCCGGAGATGAATTAAGCCCCCCTTTTGCCCATATCTTAATTCTTACTCGGTCGAGCCCGGTAGCCGAATCGGTAGTGTACAGAGCTTGATACCAGGGGTTTGTAACCCCAGATCGGCATTTTTTTTCAAGAGGATTAATGATCTAGATCTTTACGACTGGAATGAGTCATTGTTTCGACGAGGATTACGTGGGAAAGCAGTCGGTGGCTTGGGACAATGTGCGAAGTACTGGTAAAAGAAACTTCAGAAAAACATTTCGTTCGTCCTTTTTACCCCTCGAAAAGACTTACTTGCAAAGCTTGATACTGAAGCCATTAAGCTTCAAAGAAGCTTCAACGCTGCAAAGAAGCTTCGAGGTTTCCGCCTGGCTACGCGAATGGAAAGGAATACACGGTGTCAAAGTGGAACATCTTTAGAGTAAAGTCGCGATTTTGAGGTCGCTAACATCCGCAGAGGCCCGGAAAATGGTTTAACCATTTTGAAAGCCTCTGCGAATGTTAACCGAAAAACAAAAGTAAATTTACGCTATTATTGCATACAAGTAAATTTTTTCTAGCAATAATTTGCAACGAAAGTAAAAAATATTTCAATAGAAATGCAAAGAAACGGACTTGAAATATGCTGGACTTATACCGGTCAAAACCGAAATTTGGCGATGAAGTTTTTCTTACGTACAATTAAAGTCCAAGCTGTCCAACTATTTTGATCTCTTGCTGTAATTAACTTCTAGTGACCTATCTAATACAAAACGTGGACTTTTGTGGAATTAACTTGCACAGGTCTGGATCGTTTACAAGTAGAATAAATGAGTAGAATGGTCCTTTGATGCGCAGAAAATTTATAAATGGCAAAAAAGTATAGATCCATGTCAGCCTGCGCTGACTGTGCAGGCTGACATTAGTCGATACTTGTTGCAGATGCATTAAACACCTTTTTAAGAGAAAAGGGCTCATATAGTTATGCCCGTCGCCCTGGGTACAATGACACTAAATTCAATTCAATCGTTAAAAATAAAATAAAAATTGCAACAGAATTTTTCAAAAATCATAATCACTATACTTGTACTTAAATGACGTCAAAACTCATTAAAAGGGTCTCCTCAAAAGCATTTCATGACAACCAAACGTGACAAGCAAATTTGCATAAAGCAAAAATCTTTCTAGAGTATCTGACAATTTTCTAGCAAAGGTGCTGCCTAGCTGTAACATTAAAAACATCCAGTTCTTAGTCGGTCAAGGCCATTGCCATTTTGTGGCCTAAATTTATTTGATTAATTCATCGATTAATAGATTGATTGGTTGACTTTACGCCGCTGTTGTCAAACCTCCATGGTACGATACACTATGCCAAAAATTATTTATATGGTAGCCTTTTCTAAATCTTACATAAAGAGATCTTTGCAAACAGCTTCATAACAGAATACGTGAACAAAGGATAAAAATGGTTCAACCCTTTCAGCGCCATACCAGTATGTACATGTAATCAAAGGACTCAATGTCCTGAAAAGTGTATTTGGGGAACAGTTAAGCCATGGTATGGTACACGTGTAGGACTGTATGTACGGTAGTGACAAAAACGAGATCGGGGTATACTAGCAAAAACTGAAAGTAAAATGGGTCGAGCGCAAGCGTGTACGGCAGTATTTGATTCAGACCAGCTATTCAAAACTGAAAGTGAACACGCATTCGTCGTGTCTCATGATATATTTGGTTCTGGCCGGTTCGATCACGGTAAGCGGATTTGCTATAAAAGTTCGATAAAAACCGGGGATTATGCGAAAGGCAAAGATCAAGATTGGACTACATGTGCACTCTGATCTTGGTTCTACAATGTGTGTTTGTTTAGTCAAGCCTTTCAGATAGAAACCTGGGTTTCACTCGATTGTATTTTCGTTGGTATGAAGAGGTCGAATTTTATTAATATGGTGCTGAAAGTGTTTGTTTGTAAGGTATGACGAGATTTCAATTTTGAAAATAAATCAGTTTCTGATTGAAGCCACATTCGGTGAATTCAAGATTTTAGGAGTCTATCAGTGATCGGTAGAAACAGTCTGTTCTATGATTACAAAATAATATCACAAAAAATCTAATGATAATGTGGCACCTGACAAATTAGCATGCTAATAAAGTTTATTGTGCGTAAATAAGTGATATAGCAAACACAAACCCTGTTCCGTATGGCAATCAAGATTTTTCCACTGAATGCATGAGACCAAGTTGTATGTAAGAGAAAACATAAATGAGCCACGCTCTGGCAAAAGGGGGTTTAATGCGTCTCCGTGATGCATTCTACCATCAAGTCATTATATGATTGTGGATCCATAAAAACCATATTGTCTAACAACCAACTAGATCATGTGGTAGTATGGTCTTTGGACACGCGGAAAATTTACAAAAAGCAAAAGGTTTGAAACTGAGTCGATACATTTTTATAGATGCATTAAGCCCCCTTTTCCTAGAGCATGGCTCATATCATTCTTGAAAAACTCTCATAAAAGTCGAAGGAATTATTCTGTAACCATAAATTCAAATAACCTTAAACTTTCTGCACCTTCGAAGTTTTGTTATAAACAGTCTGGATCAAAATGAGTTATATAAGCATATTGACATAATGACGTTTTATCTGCCGGTAAGTTAGGAACTATTTTCGGCAGAGATAATCATGAATTCTATGAGGCTTGCAGAACACACTTATACCAAGGAATCTCTATGGCTATAAAAAGCCGTAAAAAATAGACGAGCCAAACTCTGTGAAAAGGGGGAAAAATGCATTTGCAAAAAGTATCGATCCAGGTCAGCCTGCGCAGTCCGCGCAGGCTGACCTGGGCCGAAACTTTTTGCTATTGGTCAGTTTTTGGCATCTCAAACGATCATTGTA
Organism: Tridacna gigas; assembly: GCA_945859785.2. NCBI lineage: Eukaryota > Metazoa > Mollusca > Bivalvia > Cardiida > Cardiidae > Tridacna > Tridacna gigas. The sequence goes on along the minus strand of OX244034.2, from coordinate 45,332,892 downwards.
CCTCATGATGCAGTAGGCTGTTATACAAAACGGATTTTAGGGATGTGTGATACTGTGATGACTTGCTTGGTGCGACGCATCACGGAGATGCATTAAACCCCCTTTTGCCATAGCATGGCTCAAATGATTTAACTCTTCCGCTTTCAAGTACATAAATTCAGCTATTTTTAAGGTGTCAAAGTTCAATTTCAGTAGTAACATAAATCCGCTCTGAACACAGATTACAATTTGGTAGTGGCTGTCCTAGATCAAAGACCAGAATGCACGTCCTGCAACGTTTGATCTGAATGTAAGCCATCTGCAAGAGCTTAACAAGTCGCCATTTGCATCAGAATTAAAAAATATCATTTTGTATCTTTCTTTGAAACCGACTACAAACGACAGCAGGACAAAAAGTGGTGTGCGGTTGCTCTTGTCTTACACATCAGCTGTCCCGGATTCAAATCTCGTGTTAACCCCTAACCTGCTAAATAGGGCCTTAGTGAAATGAAACTTTCAAGCCGATCTTAAAAACCCAAAATTTTGCCATTTCCAAGTTTGTTTGTTTGTTTCTGAGGAGGGGGGTATCGGGAGTATCTCCTCATCGGACAGTTTTGATCCTTGATCTGCACTGTCCGTAAAAGGCCCATTGAGTCGTACTTAGCAGCCTAAGGCCTAAAACTACCCGTCAAAAGTCCGAATTAGATTTTCAGGAAGCATTAATCGAGGGATAAATAACATTTGTTCAACTTGTATCACAGTCGACGCGAGTTTAAATAAAGTCTACAATCAATAACACTGCACACAGAGTACAACTTAACCACTTTTTGTAAATAATTAATTTAAAACGAAACAATTATTATTTCTTCCTAACTTATTTTTGTATTTTTAGACGCCTAAAATACAAACAGTCAAACTGACATATTAGCGCGGAATCGGTACATAGGCACTGGGCAAGTACAAACTGAAATACACAAATGCAGGTGCAAATATTGGGGGCTGCAATATCTTATCTGTTGATTTTATAAATCAAGATCGTCATTTAAAACCCATTTTCGCTCCACAGATACTAATTTCGTTCGTTGATTACGATACATTTTGTGGTATAGAAATCACACACAAAGGAAATTGGCAATCCAACTTTCATTATCGCAAGAATTTCGAAAACTCTCCCATGAATCATTGTTGTCAGTTTAGCTATCCCGTTATTTGATAAACGATATTTTCCAGAATGATCATTTATTTTCAGCAGGTGGAATTGCGCAACTACAAACAAACTGGAATCCATTTTCATTCTAAAGAATTGACTGCCAATTTACAAACAAGCGAAAAATATTTCTGGAAAATCTCCTTTGACCTTTGGAGTGTTGAAAATGGAATAGACGTTTTAAAGTTACGTAAAAAAGCCAGCTAGCGGTTTCAGTGCTGCACTTGCCAGAATCTCGACTAAACACTTGCAGTCCCTGAATGTTCAGATACAAGATTCTTGGAAGTTCGAGGGTGAAAAGTAAGGTGCATCACAAGGCCAGAACTTAAATATTTGTATTGGAGTGATCATGTTGCTCAGTTCAAGCTCCGGTGTGGCAGCATGATTAACTTTACCTGTGACATGATATATCGCGCATCAGCGTGAACGCACCCTCCGCCATGATGTTACAATAAATGACGTCACATGTATAAGACGCCACGTAACGTTAGTTTTTCGCGCGCAAACGACGCACGAGATATTGGTCAACAAAATTTGTGTAATTACCGTGTGTCAAATAATGAAAAAGTTATGAGGTAGGGCTCAGTTATTTTAGACTGACCCTCGTATTCCCTTGTGACTTTAGTGTTTCTATCTCAGAATTCTCAACAGATTGAAATCATTGATACACATATACACTTTAAAAAGAAATGTTTCACTGTCCCTAACTCTAATGCTGAACTACTTGAAGAATCACGTCCTTTCGTCCCGTGTAAAGGTTCCAAACAGTTTATGGGAAATCGGCGTATTCTGGTTCAAAAATTGCAAACGTATGCCTTTTAACACAATATCGGTTATCACATTTAGAAAACCTGATTTAGTATCTTCGAACTTTATCAATGTCGTTTCAACTTGGCCTGCAGATATCTAATCGATTTTCTCAGAAATGGTACTGTACACCTGTCGGTAAGAAATTTTCATACAATGTATTTGGGCACAATGAATTTGAAACCTATGTGAGTATCAGTTGTAGATTGGTTAAACCCCCCCACCCCCCGCCCCGATACAGCAAGTATATAGGGATCGGTACAGGCTACTGAAAACGGGCAGAATTCTGCCCGTCTACTTTAAGAACAGCCATGTCGCGAGACTAACAGAGATTCAGGGGAGGTCACTCTCACTCCATGAGCAATAGTTTTTCCGATGTTTTTGACACCAAAAATAAGTTGGTATCACCTTTTAATTTTTATGTCTGCTAACATTCTTTTAGTTTTGATTACGAATTTAAAATTGTGCAAAAAAACGCCATGTTACCTATACAGCCAAACTGGAAATGTGTAAGATGTTCTGATTGGCTATTCTGTGATATACATGTAGCCCAATTAAAAGCAACGACAGTAAAGCCTGTACCAGCTGTAGTGTGTGAATCTACAACGGGGACCAGTTTATATCAGTTGTGTGTTGGGAAGTTGTTTTTTTGGGGGATTTTTTTTTTTTTTCTTAGTGTTGAGTACAATTATTTTTATAGTGTAACCTATATCTGAGCCATGCTCTGGCAAAACGGGACTTAATGCATCTCCGTGATCCATGATACCAATCAACCCATCACGTAATTATGGATCCATAAAAGCCACTTTTTTAACAACTGAATTAATCATGAGGTAGACTGGTTCTTAGATATACAGAAAATTGCTCAATAGCGAAAAATTTCGGCCCAGGTCAGCCTGCGCGGACTGCGCAGTCTGACTTGGGTTGATACCTTTCGAAGATGCATGGCTCATTTCCTTCAATCACACGAATCAGGCTGTATTGTTTAAAACTTCGAAATTCCTCGCTGAGACAATTTTTGGACTCTAAATTATCAAGAGCGAGTTCTTCTCAGCCGTAAAGTTTTGTTAATGCACATGAAATATTACTTTCTGCAATGAACATGATGTACGCAAAACAAATAAAGACTAGATGTAGTTTACTCTTGAAAAATCAAAGCCCTGAAGGCGCTGAAGGTCTGGGCATCAGAACGGGTGAAGAGGTAGGAAGATGAGGCCCAGAAGCTCAAAGTTGCTAATACATTTGTGATAGGATTAAAAACTGCTATCACATTTGTACAGACTAATAAAAAAATATCTACATGTCTCTCACCGACAGTCTGTAGAGTTGACAACAGAATGGATAAACATAAATCTGTAAAGGCAAACATAATGAATATTTTTGTATAGCATTGGCCTCATGGTCTTTATGGATTGGAAGGAGATAATTTTTAAAGGATTTTCTGTTTCCTATTTTCTTCCTTTACGTTGCTTTGGCAACAAATCATGGTAACAAACCAAAATTAGCAGCGTGCAAAAAACTGCTGATAGAGGACAAGTCCATTGATTGATTGATTGTATGGTGTTTAAGGCCGTTTTCAACATTATTTCAGTTATATCGCAGCGGCCAGTGCACCTATCCATGCTTTCCTGGAGTTTCTGTTATCAGTACTCCGCACAATATTCTTTCAAAGCCACTGGCTGCTTTCCCACATAAACATCGTCGAAACAATGGTCAGCGGTGAGAGAGGAATGAATCCTGCCGTAATGAATATCATCAATCCTCGGAAAGAAAATGGCCGAGCCGGGGATCGAACCAGAGACTTCTTTTCTCAAGTCTTGTACGCTACCGACTGAGCTACACCCACAATGACTGAGCAATGAATCATAAATTGTTCTTTCATTTTACCATACTCAGTCTATGGCAATTTTTAAGTTGAAATAGTAACCATGTCCTTTGAGCAATGACAAGGCAAAATACAAAGTCTTTACAGGCTAATATGACAGAGCATGATTTGGTGTTTGAGAAGCCAACTTTTTTTTTTTTTTTTTTTTTTTTTTCATTTTTGCATTTTGGTTTCTATGGCAACAAGTAAAAAGAACGTCGGCATTCGGGTACCAATGCTCGGTTGATTTTCAGGGAAAACACAAAGTTGAAAAAGGGGCATTATTTACCTTCATTGTTTATGTTTCCCTTTTGATAGTTAACAACTTGTCCAGGTTTGAAGTAAATATTTCAATAATAACAAAGATATTGTAAAATGTCAAAGATTTTGCATGACGACGACACCAACGACGAAGATGATGACACTAGGGCTATGAAAATATCTTGTCTCTAAAAACAACTCAGCTAAAAGTTCTTAGTCGAAAGAGGGGCATAACTAATTACTTTGCCAAAAATATTTTGGCGGTTACCCGCCTCTGTTGTACTGATATAAATTCCCCTTTTAATAGTTAATGAAAAGTCCAAGTTTGAAGTAAGTATCTTTATTATTGACAGACATGATAAGATGTCAAAGGTTCTAAAAATTCAAAGTAATAAAAAAGGGGCGTAACTGTGTCAAAAATATTTTGATGGTTACCTGCCCCGATTAAATGGGTACCCCTTTTGACAGTAATTAATTAGTTCAAGTTTGAAGTAAATATCTTCAGGAATAGCACAGATATTGTAAAATGTCAAACTTTTTGCACAACGACAATGACGCATAGGCTTTGACAATAGCACTACGCTTTCTTCGTAAACAGATGAGCTAAAGACTACCAGTTAGATAAAATCATATGGGTGATACAATACTGCTCAGGGAACATTTCTATAAAAGTTTTGTCAAAATGTCTGCTGTCAGTGCCACTTTTCAATTCTCAATGAAAGTCTATGGACTCTCTAAGTTGCTATGATTAACCAAGTTGGAAAGCCGATTTTCATAAACAAGAGGGCCGTTGGACCTAAAGCCCTCATCTCAGTAAAGTTATCTAGGATTGATAAATTTGAAGAGCTCCTGGTTGTGATTATGGAAAACACAAATGGGCCATGCCCTGGCAAAAGGAGGTTTAATCCATCTCCGTGATCCATCATTCCAAACGAGCCGTCATATATTTATGGATCTATAAAATACATTTTGTCGAACAACCGACTGAATCATGAGGTACACGGGTTCTTTGACATGCAGAAAATTTGCCAAACGCAAAAAGTTTCGATCCAGGTCAGCCTAAATACCTATCGAGATCAAGATCAGACTGCACTGAATGTCAAGTCTGATCTTCGATATAAATTACCCCCCAGTTACTTAACTCTTTACCATACAATCCCGAGTTTTAAGGATTCTAAGGTTAAAGCCTCATGAAAACCTTTTGGAAAAAGAAGAAAATTCTCTCTCTTTTCCTACAAGGTTTTCTGCACTTTCACAGCCAATAACGAACATTTCAGCTGAATCTAACTTGCTATCCGCAAATGTTTTCAATTTAGACAAGTCTAAAATTTCATCGTTTTTAAAGATTAACTGGTTTTCAATGGCTCATGTTACAAACTTTAGTATATATTTGTTATTGTATGCTCCGAGTTTGCTATAGGTCGAAATGGTTATGGGCCGAGATGTCATATCTGGACAGCTCTGACAGGTAGAAATATGCCAAATATACCAATTAAATACATAGTTATAACTTCAGACACGAGGTGCACAGTAATTCTACGAAAGTTACAATCTTACCGAGGTTTTGAGACACCTTTTTCAGAGAAAGAGCACACCGTCTGCGTTAAAATACGCTATCATTATTTGTCATTCATGTGGTGTCTAGAAAAAGGACAAACGAACGATCCCGATTAGTGCTCGGCAAGAGCACTCGTCACAACTCGGTCGATTGCATACCCACATCTAAACATTTGATCAACGATCACCCAAGGTTTGCCAATTTGTTTCTTTCACTGTTAAGCGCACGAATTTGCAGTTCTTCATAACCACACCAAGGCCCAAAATTCTCAGTCAACACTTTCGTACGATTAAAATCGCACATCCATCAAAGGTTGTTGTGAAATTAAACCTTACTACAAGAAAATATTGATGCTGAACATCAATGGCGCCGCAAACTAGTTGTTTCTGTAACAGGGCACAATGCATTGGGTTATTTCCTAATACGCATCTCTTGCACAATCTTCGTAGAGGTCCAAGTGGTGATACTGTATTTAAACTCTGGGCCATCTGGTTTTTGACAAGATTTTTAAATTTCATATCATTGAAGGCTATTTGCAAACTTCTTATCCATGGACTGGGCCATTTCTTTATCCACAGGACATCATTTGGACACAATTGTTAGATAGAAATGTTAGAGCTGTTGCCTTTCTGATATTTGATTGAAGATTTTGAAAAGTGTGCAACAAATATGGCTTTGCGCAAATTTGTGACATCTGGGTGGAGGGAAGCATATGGCAACTTTTGACCCGAAGGCCACCATTTGAACATATTAGTACTTGGTAGAGGTCATTGTAGCGATACTACACATGAAATATCAAAACTCACGACCGTCTGATTTTGAACAGGAAGATTTTACATTAACGAAAGAAAAGTCTGTTATCGGATTGTGCTAAATCTAACACTCCAACACATATGCCTGGTATCATACAACCCCTCTTTATTATAGATATAATAAAGACTTGAATGAAGTCCTTATATCTATATAGACTAGGTTGTATGATACCAGTCATGTTAGGCGCTCCAACATTGACCTAGTTACAGTTAGCTGGTCTTAAAAACACGATCGCGAAAGGAAAACAATATTTCTACAATCCATACAATACTAGAACAAAAATATAAGTGGGGTCACAAGTACCAAATAGGGTGCTCTAGGGTCAAAGAGCTTGAAAATGCCTCTTAACCTTTTCCAGCGTAAGATATTTAAAATGGTGGCTTCGAAAATTTGTGACAGATAATTTTTGATCACGTGAGTTATTATTCGACATGCATTTTTTATTTTTCGAAAGGAAAATGTTGATATGTCTACGATCCGTGTTTTTATCCATATAACAATGAAAGTGCTATATAAAAAAAAAAAATCCCCACAAATGAATAAAAAAGTTATTATGGACCCCGATCTGGTAATCAAAGTACAGTAGATATAGGTGGATGTTAAAACAAAGCATGGAACCAGTTCAATATGGCTGCCTCCATAGGCACTTTACAAAAGCGAATAAAAATATAGTGCCGCCGCTCATGCGGCGCCACAATGATATTCAAATCGAAATATTTTTATCATTTTTAGGTGTGGTTTCTTTCAGGGTAGTGAGCTGGATTGCAGGCGGTACTTTTACTCGGGTTTTTCCGTAAATGCTTGGATGGGTTGAAATTTTGGTATACGATTCTTATGGCCTTAGTCTTGGCAAGCCAAGCCCAGGCCAAAAAACCAGTGGTATTCACGGGGCGCCATGGCCTCGTGTGTATAAATGTGATATTTCTTAAACGTTGTCATCAACTATCTCAAAAGTACTGTTAAACGGCTTGATACAGGGTGATTCAAAATATCTGACATGGTTTTCAATGTTAACAGTACCAATGCCTTTTAGATTAAATATGCTTGCTCTCGATGTAGTTATTCTAGGAGCCTGTAAGTTGTGTTTGATAAAAAGGATTTTTTTATATTTCGGTGAAAGATCGAAATTTATTTCATCTCATGAACATCATACGGTGATATTTTCACTCCTAGCTGCACAGCTAAAAAATATAACCGTATGATCACGAGATGAAATAAATTTCAATCTTTCACCGAAAAAAAAAAAAATCTATATACTGTACTTCATGCTTCCAACCCCTTTTTCGTTGCAACTTGCAAAGTATGGGGAAGGTCTTGGTATTTCCGTACAATTGAGTGTATCAATCGGTAAATTTACAGATCGAAACGGTAAATTATCAAACCATAATCCACCATTATTTCCCGATAAACTACCGAAAAGCCTGAAATACCGAAAAATAAAAATAATTCCATCACATTTTGTGATGATTGATCTTCAAAAAGTATCGACGAAGTCAGTCTGCGCAGTCCACGCAGGCTGACCTGGGTCAAAACATTTTGCGATCAGCCAGTTTTCTTCATCTCAACGGACCAGTTTACCTCTCGATTCGGTTAAAAAATATTTTATTTTACTCCGATTGAGAAACAAGTTCTTAAAACTTATTCTAGTCTCTCTCGATTCTGCCTCCAGGAAACTACACCAATACTCGCGCCGAATGTGTGTACCAATGAACAGCCCTAAAGTTGACATCCGCTCAGAGTATCGAACTCAGGACCTTATAATGACGAGGCCGACGCTCTACCTCACAACCACAGACACCACACCTGTTGGTTGTTAAACAAATCTGATTTTATGGATCAAGAATTATGTGATGGTTTGTTTTGTACAATGGATCGCAGAGAGGCATTAAACTCCCTTTCCCCAGAGCGCCGCTCATTTCATAACTGCGTTACTTGTATCGTACAGTAAAAAAAAAAGAGTAACAAAAGTACTGCTTGCGTATGCCAACGCTCGTAAAAGTTTTCAAATGACGACGCAGGCGAGGACAAGGCAATGACACTAACTCGACGTTTTCTTCGGTAACAGCCGAGCTTAACCCTTATCATGCTAAATAAGTTAACTCTTTACCAAACGACAAAAATTTAGACCGGTCCAAACTGAAAGCATTTGCAGACGACAAAATAAATGTAATTGAAAAATTGAAAATTGTTTTGGGTAGGATAGAAAATATTGTGGGAAAAGGAGAAAATGCTGGTTACCAGCATTTTCTCCTTTTCCCACAAGGTTTTCAAAGGACTTCTTTCACAGGGTCGTTAAAAGTCGGGATTGTGTGGTAAAGAGTTAATGAAACTTTCAAAATGGTAGTATAAACCCGCATAATGTTATTTCAAACTTATTTTGGGGCAGAACAATATCTCCCTATCGGACTGTGTAGATTCAAGATTAGACTGCCCGTTCTGTGCAGTCTGATCTTAATCTACACTGTTCGCAAAAGGTCTGCTTAACAGTTAATATCTGAGAGATAAAAAAAATCGGGGAGACATGACTCTATCTGCATAACACACTACTCTGCTTTCAGCAGAAGTTTTTTCATGACAGGCATGAAATTAATGACATAGACGTGCATTACTATCTTTGACACAGACAAATGTTTTACATCTTTCTCCCTTGAAAACTACTCTCGATGAAATTCAAAAAAAGTTACTACAGTTTAAATACATGTATTTCACGGCAAAGCCTTTACAGATTACTTTGTCCTTATCAGTACTAAATAACCCCCAATGTGTCGAAACTTCTATGTAAGTCCAAAGTCGTTAATCATATTTCTTTGCAATTGCGGGGTTCATCGATCCCATTCTTCAAGACCGTCGCATTATTCCAGGATCAAACATACAACCCCGGTCCTTGACTCATTACTTTCTGAAACAAATTTGCAGCTATGAATAAGATCCCATACAACATGTAAAACAATCTGACAAAAGAATAAATCGCTTGTTTCACCTCTTGTCACAATGTTTTCAACAGGACCTTGCTGCAAAACGATAGGAAACTCCAGCGCAGGAGGTTATTACGAGTTAACCCTTTACCACACAATCCCGATTTTCAACGACCCTGGGGAAGAAGCCTTTTGAAAACATTGTGCGAAAAGGAGTAAATGCTGGTAACCAGCATTTTCTCCATTTCCCACAATTTCTCTGCCCTTTAACAGACAAATCCTATCATTTGAGTCGCATTTAATTTGTCGTCTGCTTTCAATATGAACCAGTCTAAGAATTTGACGTTTGGTAAAGAGTTAATAAAGTATCAATGAAAAAACAAGTTGCTAGATTAGATGAAATAGAAGTGTCCTTGACCTCAACTCCCGCGCGCCTTGTGTCTGCACCATACATTACCGAGAGCTCGTCATCAACGAGATGTGCCAAATAGGTTGATCTGATTAATAAATTCCACAAGTTTCATTCTGACTGATAGTGGCAAGAGCATGAATGATGCATCCTCACTTCAGCAAACCTTGATTTACTCCTGTTTTTCATTATACTGTAATTTCGCACTGTATATCTTTTTCTTATATTTGCTATTTGCTATTTTTGTGTTTTTTGATGACTTATTTTATAAATACCTGAATCTTCATTCCAGGGACTTATATCAACAACGTGCTTTCAAAACCAACATCCCCTACCTCCCATTAATCTGATACAGCATCCATTTGTTAAGACAAGATAATTGGAATCTCACTCTAATGATTGCAGAAAGCCTCTTCGTGATATTTCATCATCCCGTTAAGCTCGGCGGCGTCTAACATCCTGCACCACTTCTTTTGAAAGGACTTTTGTAACTTCTAACTGAGCCATACTCTGGCAAAAGGGGGTTTAATACATCTCTGTGAGGCATTATACCAAGCATGTCACCAGATAATTATGAAATCATACAATCAATTTTGTTTGACAACCGACTGAATCATGAGTTAGAATGATCCTTGGGCATGCAGAGAGAAATCTGCATGCCCAAAGAGAAATCCCATTATTCAAGCCATGTTTAAAAGCACTCTAGCAGCCAAAAGTAATCAATTTTGAGAGTCAAAATGCAAACAATTTGGTAATGAATTAACCCTTAAACTGCTAATTAAATGAAACGAAATTTTAGAGGCAATAGTAAAAAACCAAATATTGCGATTTCAAAGTTGATTTCACTGGAAAGAAAACAATGTATCGGACAGTGTAGATCAAAGATTAGACTGCATGTTTTGTGCAGTCTGATCTTTGATTTACACTGTCAGCAAAAGGTCAGTGAGTCACGCGTAGCAGCTCAAGGGTTAAGCATAGCAAGGGTTAAAGTAAAGAAAAAAATGCTCTCTGCAAAGTCAAATAGAGGTCCTCTTCAAAACTTCAACAGTATCTGTTTTAAGAAAAACAGAATGTCACAATATTTTTTAAATAACTCATTCATTATTACCCTTCACCACAAAACAAAATTTATTATTCATCCTAATGAAAGCATTTGTAGAGGAAAAGCTGAACATGGCTCAAATAATTAGATTTTTTTGAAAGGGTAGAAAACATTGTGGGAAAAGGAGACAATGATTATCGGCATTGTCTCCTTTTCCCACAATGTTTTCAAAAGCCTCATCTTAATGGTTAAGAGTCAGGATTATGTGGTAAGAGATTAAATAATTCAAAGCCTTTGATTGCCAAGGATATCAGATTACACAGAATATGCTGATTGATCTCAGCTCTGCACTGCAGAATGCCATATGACATTGTGCTGGCCTGGTCTGGTCTTTGATGTCCATTTATATATTGCTCCAGAGTCATGACTATGAAGCTGGAAGTATATTTGTTGATTGTTTACTACACAGCAAAATTTTAGGCTATTCCATATAAAGTGCATTTGCAGACAACAAATTTAGTGCGACATAAAAAATGGAAGTTGTTTTGTAAACAGAAAACATTATGTGAAAACGGAAAATGCTGTCTCCTCTTCCCACTATGTTTTTTCATCCTCAGGGTTGTAAATATAATGAATGCTTTGTGAAGGGTTTAGGAAAGAATCTGTTGTCAACATGAGATGCAGTCTTGCACATAAACATAATGGTAAATAAAAAATAAATGGCCAAACAAGCAGTTTCCTTATTTGTCACAGAATTCTTTTGCCCTAGAAACCTGAATATTATTTTGTGCTTTTTGTCCCAAACTCTAAGGATAAATAGTTTACAATGAAGGTAATAGTTTACAATGACTGTAAAATCTTAATCCACTGTAAGCTTTTATTTGCAGCCTCACTCTGTGAAAAATTCAGATAAAACATTGAAATGGCACAAAGCAAAAATGTCTTGTATGCACTCTCGACTGGAGTCTTCATTATACAAACAGTTACAAGATACTGAATCTAAATGTTTCAAGATACTGTACCTAAATGTTTCTTACAAGCAAGCACTCCTTTTGCCCAAGTGTTTTCACAAACTGTGCTCCACAGGAGCATAAGAAGTTTTAATTGTTGGCAAAAGGTATTAAAGAATAACAATAAACACAGATTCTTACAAAAAAAAAAAATCATGCTGCTTTGTAGCTAATAAAAAGGTAAATGTGAAGTAGTTTACCTTGAGAGACCATTTTGCTCTTAGTTTCTAGTTTGTTTCTAATCTGACATTGTTTTGAGACTTGTTCAGCTAATGGATGCTCTAAGTGCTGTGTTGACTTCTATTTCAAATTCCTGCTGAATAAAAATAAAAAAAAATATTGTTTATGGTAATGGAACCCCATACAACAAGTTTCCACATCAAATTATCATGCACACAATAAATACTTGACTCTTCACCAACCACTCCTGATGAAAAGACTTTTGAAAACTTTGTCAGAAAAAAGAAAATGCAGGTTTCCTACAACTACCCACTCATGGAGTTCCCACAAGGTTTTCTATCCTTTCACAAAAAAAAAAAAATCTCACCATTAGAGCTAGGCTACATTTAAATAAATTACAAATGTTTTCAAAATACACATGCCTAAAAATAATGTCACCTAGTAGGCTAGTATGGTAGTTACTTTAACCCTTTCTGGACTAGACCAAAATTAAAGATTTTCAGACGACAAAAAAAAAAATCACTAACAAATTGAATTTCGTTTTTTGAAAGGGTGGAAAACATTGTGGGAAGAGGAGAAAATGCTGGTTACCAGCATTTTCTCATTTTCTCGCCATGTTCTCAAAAGGATTTTTCTTCAGGGTTGTTGAAACTTATCATTGTTTAGTGAAGGGTTAACAACTCCTTAAGGAAGTATTCTGGATGTAATTTTATAAATAGTGCTTGCAAATTCACAGTCAACATGATAATAGAAACAAGAAAAATAAAATTCTTAGTAATCTATAGTTGTATCCTGAAAACACAAAAATAACTAAAATGCATAGTTACCTCAGTAGCTGCATTGCAATGGAGAGGGGGTCGAGCCGACCTCAACATTTATCCCGGGATATATCAAGCAGTTCGGGGACGATTTCTCCATGGGACGATTTATTTTTTTCAGCATTCATTTGGACAGCATCGTCGGTAATCTCTTAGGTTTTGTACACATATGTTCCATTTGAAATCAGCGTGTAAATGGGATGCATCCATCAGCGAAATGGGTTGATCACATACGTTGGCCCGATCCAAGCTCTTTTGACATTTTTATCCCCGAGGTCCCAAACTTCGATGACATAAGCGCTACCTGAGATTAAAAGCGCCATTGCTTCATAAAATACAATTGAATCTCAAGATAGGAGAAGTTACTTGATAAATGAATAATGAGCTTTCTTTTAATCTAATTAATCCCACTGTTCATTTGATTTTAAATCGCTGAACTTCCATTTACATGAGAATGGAATCTACAGTTCAAAATCCCGCCATTAAAATTCGTAAACTTGGATCGATGACGTCAGAGGTAAACAGGAAAATGCCAAACAAGTGTAAAAATTATGGTTCAAATCAGTCTAAAACACTGTGAATTGACTCATAGACTACAGTTACAACACTGTCTAGAACACATTCACTATCACTTGCGCTACTACATGAGTCTAGTACTAAACTGATATTAGACGGCCCTGGCACTTGACCATCTTCAACAATTTTCATTTTATTTCTCATGGGAAGAAGCTTGCTTTTTGGAACGTTTTTGAGTGAGTCCTTTTTAGTGGATTTGTACAGTATAGCAAATCCGTTTACTGTGATCGTTCTGACCAGAACCAAATACATCATGCGTAACAACGCATGCGCGCTCACGCTGTACTATGATCGGTTTGACCTGAACCAGATTATACTGTCATTCACGCTTGCGCCCATTCTACTTTCAGTTTTGGCTAATATACCTCAATCTCGCTTTTTTCAGTACCTCATATACTGTCCTACACGTGTGTACATATACGAGTAGTCCGAAATCTTATACCAGCAAAAAATATGCGTAAGATAGACGGATCAATTTGCCACTCCTTTAACAGTAATAGAATAACAGTTACTGCGCGACCCGCTCGGCAGAATGATATGGACTTTCCCTGCCCTTGCTAACTCCATTTCAAAATGATTGCACATACGTTGCATGTGATTTTTTTTTTACAACATATTACAGCTTTATGCTACTCCACAAATCCGCTTTCCAGGACTTTGAGTCCTTTGATTGTTTACTATTACTTGTCTTACTTGGTTTACATCGGGATCATAAAGCAGAATAATGCGTGGGCTCGCTCCAAACTATTTTGACATACATGTACGAAATCTGTCTATCGTTTTTTTCTCATCGGATCTCTCGGAAAATAATGCAAGGAAACTTCATCTGCATCAGTATTGCCACAATTAGCGGTGCCCAGCACATCTAACATCGATATATTTGGATGTACCATTGTGATCTCCTCTTGACATATTTACAAATTATTTATAAGGTTCTATGAGAGTAGCAAAAGAAGATGTACAACCGACTGTACAATAACAGATTGCCATCTTCACAGTTATACTTTTAAATGGTATGATTCAAATTTAAATGCATTATAAAATCCGCGTTGTTTACTTTTGGTTGTCACTGTGCCTTTAAATTACTATATCTCGGCTTATAAGCATCAAATATTTCAGCCGAAAAAAAAGAATGTCTAAAAAATTATGTCTATTCGAAATCTGTCTATCGTTTTTTTCTCATCGGGTCTCTCGGAAAATAATGCAAGGAAACTTCATCTGCATCAGTATTGCCACAATTAGCGGTGCCCCCACATCTAACATCGATATATTTGGATGTACCATTGTGATCTCCTCTTGACATATTTACAAATTATTTATAAGGTTCTATGAGAGTAGCAAAAGAAGATGTACAACCGACTGTACAATAACAGATTGCCATCTTCACAGTGATACTTTTAAATGGTATGATTCAAATTTAAATGCATTATAAAATCCGCGTTGTTTACTTTTGGTTGTTACTGTGCCTTTAAATTACTGTATCTCGGCTTATAAGCATCAAATATTTCAGCCGAAAAAAAAGAATGTCTAAAAAATTATGTCTATTCTTTGTATTTTTGCATGAAATGTGTCACGTAAACTAATCCGTAAAGCACAGTTCTTGTAATACTGAGGCTTTGAAATCATAACCCAAATTCTTTCAGAAGGTTGACGAAAGTCGCAGTGTCAGGATCTATTCCTCTCTCAGACGGTTGAACATCGTTTCGATCTGGTTTATGTAGGACAACAGTCAGCGGCTTCGAAAGAGTGTATCTGTTAAAAAAAACCTGAAGGAAAGCTTGGTGATGCACACCGGCCGTCTTGACCTATCTGGCACCCAGCTGACAATATACGTTAAACGCCAAAAAAGAAAGAACAAAATAGTAATGAACTGAAGAGTGTTTGCAAAACATTGAGTGAATCGCTTAAAGTAATTCGTTGGTAATTATTGTTACCGCCCGTTTAAAAATCATGATACGTGTACGTATAAATAGCAATTCTGTTACCCTCGAGGGTAATATAAGAATAGAGAGTGCACTGCAACAACCAGTGAAGATTGCCAAGGTTTTGGTTAATAAGTCCAACTAACAAGACAAAAAAACAAATCCTATTTTTCTCTTTATGTTAATCAACCTCTTTCGTTTATTTCACTTACCCAAGCACGATACGCTTTAAAGTTATTGAAGTCTTCAACAACCAGCTTATTTACAAATTGCAGAGAGAGAGAAAGAGAGAGAGATTTACATAGACGGGGAGGCCATGGTGTTTGAATTATGCCATCGCTGAATCAACGGTATTCTCCTTCCTAGCCTTGCGAAATTCAAGTTACGGAATATCGAAAACTTTCTTTTTATTTTTCAAAATGGACTCGCGCCATTTTGTGCATAGCAGACATTCTTTTCGAAAATGGTTTCGAAGTTTTGATCTGTGACGAGTCAAAATATTGCTCGAGTTACCCAGCATGGTGTCATTGTTAACCAGTCAAGTACGTCATCTAAAAAGTAATAGACTTACATTCTGCTCAACTTGATCTTCAGTTTTATAGTCAGCAGATCAGCTGCTCTACAGATTACCTAACAGAAAAAAGGGTGTCCAACAAGTACAACACACCAAGGTCAAACGATGGGGTGAATAAGTCCAACGAGGCAAATAACAGATATTGTTTTGGTCTCAACCATGTAATCTATTTCGTGTATTTCACGCGTCCAAGCACATCATGCTAACAGACATGACTGAGTTTTTATTTTCAACAGCCAATAAATTTAAGGAGTACAGGAAGAGGCCAATTTCATGAGATCCAAGTCCCCTTAACCCTTTCCCAAACAAGCCCTGGTTTTCACGTGTCTGCAGTACAAGTCTTTTGAAAACACTGTGGGAAAAGGAGAAATTGCTCGTAACGAGCAATTTCTCCTTTTCCCACAGTGTTTTCTACCCTTTTTGACAACTTTCTGCCATTTTCATAAAATTTAAAATTGTCGTCTGCAAACTCTTTGAATTTGGACCAGTCCAAAATTTGTCGTTTGGGAAAGGGTTAAACAACCATTCTAGACATTGTTCCAAACTCCCTAATTACAGGTGTCCCCATCTGATTGGCTAAGACAGAACGTCTTGGCTAATCAGATGGCTGGTGATCTCGGTCAATACAGCGTGGCACTGAAATTTGCTTGTGTTGTGCATTCACAATTAAGGACGTTTTCTAGTTTTATTTCTCCCATAGAATTTTTTTTTCATATAATTATATTACGTAAAATTTTATGCTGAATACAAAAAGAAAATGATATGTTGATGTATTCGTTTTATGGTTATATGCCTGTTTCAGTGGTAACAGTATACCCCAAAATTTTTAAAAAAGGTGACTTTTGCTTGAAAATGATAGCAAAATTGTCAGACAGTTTGGGTTTTATGATTTTTATGGAATCAGACCTAAATATTTGCATATCTTTATCTAACATTCAGAAAATTTGATTTCCATTTACAGTTTTGTAGAAAGGTGCGCAGGCTGACCTGGGCCGAAACTTTTTGCTACTGGTCTATTTTCTGCCTGTCAAAAGATCATTCTAATTCATGATTCAGTCAGTTGTTGTACAAAATGAATTTTATGGATCCATAATTATGTGAAGAGCGGCTTGGTATGATGCATCACAGACATGCATTAACCCTTTGGCACACAATCCCGAGTTTTAACGACCCTAATGAGGAAGAAAACATTGTGGGAAAAGGAGAAATGCTGATAAACAGCGTTTTCTCCTTTTCCCACAATGTTTTCTGTCCTTCCCATAACAAATTTCATTTTTTGAGTCACATTTATTTTGTCGTCTGCAAATGCTTTGAATTTGGACTGGTCCAAATTTTTGTCGTCTGGAAAAGAGTTAATCCCCCCTTTTGCCAGAGCATGGCTCATATACGATATATCAGGATATGAGAACATGGAGGATAGTGGAGCCGAAGAGAGCTTAAGAATAACAACTGTAACTACAGACAGGCCGAGGAGTGCAACAGAGGTATTACATGCCGCAGGGCACCAAGCGGATAATGAACTCTCTACCAGACGACAAAATGTTGCGCCTCTCAAAATTGGAAGCATCTGCAGACGATGAATACAATGTCACTCAAAAGATGATTTTTTTTTTTTTCAAAGAAAGATAGAAGAGGGGGGGGGAGGAAAAAAATACTGGTTACCAGCATTTTCGTCTTTTCAAACAACTTTTTCGAAAGCCTTCTTCCTCAAGGTCGTTATACCTGGGATTGCTGGGCGAAGGGTTAATGTCTGGTACAATGTCTAACGATGGTCTGAGTTGTAATAGGATAAGTATAGCCTAAACATCGGTTACCTCTTTACCAGACAACAAAATTTAAGACTCATCCATATTGACAGCATTTGCAGACGACAAAATTAATCAATATCCGGCTCAGATGATGGGATTTGTCTGTTAAAGGCATTTTCTCCTTTTTCCACGTTGTTTTCGAAAGAACTCTTTATCAACCTTTTACCACACAATCCCGACTTCAACGACCGTGAGGAAAAAGGCTTTTGAAAACATTGTGGGGAAAAAGGAGAAAATGCTGGAAACCAGCATTTTCTCCTTTTCCCGCAATGTTTTCTACTCTTTCCAAAACAAATTTCAATTTTTTGAGTCACATTTTCTTTGTCGTCTGCAAAGGATTTCAATTTGGACTGGTCTAAAATTTTGTCGTTTGGTGATGAGTAAAGGTCCTTACAAAAACACCGGATTCTTTTTCTGTGTGAAGGGTTAAGATAAATTAGTTTATTTTTAGAAGCCACAGCTATCTTTTCAACAGAACATATGGTACAAAAACACACAGGAAATGATTTTTGTCCGCAAATATGTTTGCCACAATTGCTGGTTTTTTTTTTGTGAATGAATTGGAAAATCAGTTTTCTCATAATGGGATGGGGGGTGCCTCCTTTTGATAATATAATTGATGAACTTTTGATGTAATGTGTTTTTGGTACCCTAACCAAGGTAAACGTAAAAGAAGATGCAACGACGTATTTTTACTGTTAACCCTCTACCAAACATTCATACTTTGAACGACCAAGGAGAATAAAGCTTTTGAGAACGTTGTGTTAAAAGGGGAAATGCTTGTCACCAGCCTTATAAAGACAGTATCCTTCAAAAGACAGATTCTATCAAGTCAGCCATAACAAGTTTAACGTCTGCAATTGGCATCAGAATTGTAAAATTTCATAGTGTTGTTAAGGCCTGAAGCATAAAGTATTGTCTAAATAGATCTCTACTTATATATTTGAAATTATGGTGGTTCAATAATAATTATTTTGTGTTGCATTTATCGGAATGTGAACGTAATTCCGTACAATCATCATCATCATCATCAACAGCAGTAGCATGATTACTAGTATTATTGTTGTTGTTGTGGTGGTGGCTGTTGTTCTTATTTACATTGTTGCGCAGTTGTTTTTGCTGATGTTGACGTTGTTGTTGGTGGTGGTGGAGATGGTGATTTTTGTCAGTTGTTGTTGTTGTAAATGCTGTTGATGTTGACGACGTTGTTCTCAGTTTCATTCTTGTTGTAGAAAGTGCTACTCTTGTTGTTGTCGACGACGACGACGTTGTTGTCGTCAGTTTCGTTCTTGTTGTTATTATTGCTCTTGTTGATGACGGCAACATTGTTGTTGTTGTCAGTTTCTTTCTCAGTGTCGTCGTGGGCCTCATCGTCGTCGTTGTTGTTGTTGTTGTTGGCGACTACGACGACCTTGTTGTCAGTTTCGTTCTTGTTGTTGACAGTGTTGATGTTGTTGTCGTTGATGACGACGTTCTTGTCAGTTTCGTCGTCGGTGTAGTCGTCGCTACTGTTGTTGTGTTTGTTCCAGGTTTTGTGGGTTCAAATCCCGGCTCTGCCAAAGTTTTCTCGGAAAATAAAGAACGTACTTGCTACAGAACCTGTCCATGCCACAGGATCTATCCTTGCTACAGGACCTGTCCTTGCTGCAGGATCTGTCCTTATTACTGAATCCATCTTTGCTACAGGATCTGTACTTGCTACAGCATCTGTCCATGCCACAGGATCTGTCCTTGCCACAGGATCTGTTCTTGCTACAGGACCTGTCCTTGCTGAAGGATCTGTCCTTGCTACATGATCTGTACTTACAAGAGGATCTTTACTTGCTATAGGATCTGCCTTTGCTACGAGATCTGTACTTGCTACAGTATCTGCCCTTGATTCAGGATCTGTCCTTGCTACAGGATCTGTCCTTGCCTCAGGATCTGTACTTGCCACAGTATCCGCCCTTGCTTCAGGATCTGTCCTTGCTACGGGATCTGTCCTTACTACAAGATCTGTCCTTGCTACAGGATCTGTCCTTGCTTCAGGCTCTGTCCTTGCTACAGGATCTGTCCTTACTTTAGTATCTGTCCTTGCTACAGGATCCGTCCTTGCTTCAGGCTCTGTCCTTGCTTTAGGATCTATTGTTTGTTCACCTCTGAAGATAGTATCGACTCTATGTAACTTAAAGCGTGTTGTACGTACAGGGACTTTAAAAGAATGTGATGTGTAATACCGAGTTCTCAAGGAACATATAGATAGATGTACTGATCGCCTTGATATAACTGACTTACCTTTTAAAATTGGCGCTTCACATCTAACGTATAAATTAATTGAACCATGCTCTGGCAGAAGGGCGCTATCTTCCTTATGCATTTTACCAAGTAAATCATCATGTAATTACGGATCCTTAGAATAAATTTTGTTCAACAACCAGCTGAATTAGGAGGTAAACTGGTCCTTTGACATCCAGAAAATTTACGAATTTACTGCGCATACTGACATGGGTCGATACTTTTTGCAGATGCCTTTAACACCATTTTAAGAGAGCAAAAAAAAAGTTATTATTTGTATCAAATTAACCAGAGAGGGCAAAAGTCAATGAGCGAGGTGAACGAGTGTGAATATCCTTTTACCCCTAGGCTGTAAAGCACGACTTACTGCGCTTTTGCTTGGCGTATAGATCAAGATCAGACTGCACAGAACGTGCAGTCTGATCTTTGATCTACACTCTCCTGTACAGTGAGACTTTTCTTGCGAAAGAAATTTTGGAAATAGCAATATTTGGGGTTTTAACCATTGACTAGAAATTTCCATTTGATTTATCTTGAGGTTTTTTTTTCAGGGAGAAAAAATTTCGTCGCAGTCATGGAAACGGTTTCGTTTTCTATATTCTCTTTTCAGCGGAGCAGCCATGGCTAACTGACAGACATAATTAAAAATTTCACCCATCTTTTCAACCCTTCAGTGCAAAGACCGATCATTTTACCCAAGACTGGGAAAAAACAAGGCTTGGCTGTGTACCACTGTTATAATCATTTAAATTCATTCATAAATGTTCCTATTCGACCTTACAGGTACGAGCCATGCTCTGTGAAAAGGGGGCTTAATGCATCTGCGAAAAGTATCATCCTGGGCTAAAACTTTCTGCAACTGATCAACTTTCTATATGACCAAGGACAAGTCCGCCTCATGATTAATCCTTTACCAGACGACAAAATTCTAGCCTTGTCCAAATTGAAAGCATCTGCAGACGTAAATTTCAATGTTGCTCAAATGGTGCAACTTTTCTTTGATAGGGAAGAAAACATTGTGGGAAAAGGAGAAAATGCTGGTTACCAGCATTTTCTCCTTTTCCCACAATGTTTTCAAAGGGCTTCTTTCCCAGGGGCGTCAAAAGGCGGCATTGTGCGGTAAAGGGTTAAGTGGGTTGTTAAAAAAGTGACTATTATGGATACATAAGTATGTGATTGCTTGCTTGGTAAAATGAATCATGGAGATGCATTAAGCCTCCTTTCACCAGAGCATGGCTCATATTTAGTACACTTGTTTCTTTTTTTTTTTCTTTTGTGAAAGACTAGAAAAATACAATGAAGACTTGCTTCTATTTATAGCAGGGTTAAAGCCATATCAATGCATTCATTAGTGTTCTCATTTGACCTTCTAGATATCTACTACACTCATCTTTCTCTCGCGTCAATATATAGATATTCATTATTTTCGTATTCAGTCCTTCATTTCATAATACCCATCTGGTATCAAGATGTATTGTTTAATTTTTGTCCATACTCATGCATGTATTTGAGACATGCTCTGTGAAAAGGGGGCTTCATGCATCTGCGAAAAGTATCGACTCAGGTCAGCCTGCGCAGTCCACACAACGCTGACCTGGGCCCGTATTCACCAACCATTCTTAAGAACGTTCTTAGTCTTATTCTCCATATTTTTCTAGATTTGAAAGTAACGCAACTTCTGATTGGCTAAACTGTTTGGTTCAGCCAATAAGAAGTTGTCTTACTTTCAAATTTAGAAAATCTCGGAGAACAAGACATATACATTCTTAAGAACATTCTTTTTCTTGTTCTCCGAGATTTTCTAAATTTGAAAGTATACAGAACTTCTGATTGGCTAAACCAAACCAAACTAGAAAAATCTGGAGAATTAGACTAAGAACGTTCTTGGAATGGTTGGTGAATACGGGCCCTGGGCCGAAACTTTTCGCTATTGGTCAATTTTCTGCATGTCCAAGGTTCATGGTTTGCCTCATAATTAAGTCGATAGTTAAAAAAAAAAATGGCTTTTATGGATCCATAATTATGTGATGTCTTGCTTGGTAAAATGCATCACGGAGATGCATTAAACCCCTTTTGCCAGAGCACGGTTCATTTATAATCTGTGTGTTCGACGATGAACCATACGTGTAAAAGTTGAGATCACGAATAAAAATTCTGTTCTATTCTGTTGAGAAGATTTAACTTTTTTCCCGGACGACGAACTTTCAGACTGGCTGTACCCTATTAAATCTTTACTAGGTCCTGCGTGGCTCGGTGGTAAAGTGCAGGACTCGTACCCTGAAGGTCCCGGCTTCGAGCCTTACTGGAAGCACTGGGTCTTTCGTGGGAGTGTTATGGGGCAAGACACTTCACAGCCTCAGCCTAGAGCTGCTGAAAATCAGGGTCCGTATTCACCAATCATTCTTAAGAATATTCTTTGTCTTATTCTCCATGATTTTCTACATTTGAAAGTAACACAACTCCTGATTGGCTAAACCATTTGGTTTAGCCAATCAGGAGTTGTGTTACTTTCAAATGTAGAAAATTCTGGAGAACAAGACAAAGAACTTTCTCAAGAACGGTTGGTGAATATGGACCCAGGACGTACATGAATTAGCGAACTGTCTCTTTGATGTGACTGAAATAATGCTGAAAGCGGCGTCAAACATTATTCAATCAATCAATTAAAAAACTCTTTATCAAATAATGTTTATCACTAGTTTTAGCGACCCTGAGAATGAAGGCCTTTTAAAACATTGTGGGAAAAGGAGAAAATGTTGGTAATCATCATTTTCTTTTTTTTTCCCCTCACAATTTCTGCTATCGCTCCAATGAAAAAAAAAAATTGATTTACATGTCTTTTGTTGTCTAAATATTTCTAATTTGGGCAAGTCTAAAATTTTGTCTGTTAGTAAAGGGTCAAAATCTCTTCTTGAACCGTCTAACCCTTAACCAAACAATATCATGTTTTTATCGACACTGAGCGAAAGTGCAGGCTTCCATTTAACCTTTCAACCATAATTTGAGTTATCGTCTGCAGATGCTTTTCTTTTAACAAGGCCTGGGTTCAGACAGTAATAATCTTTTATAATTTCATGCTTTTCGGTAGTTTATCGAGAAATAATGGTGGATTATTTTGTTTGACATTTCATGGTCACGACCAGTGAAAATACTGACTTTATATTTTCTAACTCTTCGATTGAAGGCGGAAACAGTAGTCCCCGCGTACTAGTTCCCTAGGTTATAAGCGCGTGCCATTCAACCAAAGGGAAATATGACGTAATGTACGTGCATTTACCCTATGTTTCTCGCGTTTTACGTAATATTGTAATGCGTTGTTATGCGGGTGGGTGGGGGTATGCTGCGGAAAATTACCGAAAACAAATGTACTGGATTTTGGTGAAAGTTCCAACAAAAATAGGGGTTAGAAGCATGAAATAAATAGAATACTTGTTTTTTTCGTGAAAGATCGAAATCTTTCTCATCGAGTGAACATCATCGATAATAAATTTCACTTGTGGCTGCGCCGCTCGTGAAAATATTACGTATGATGTTCACTCGATGAAATAAATTTCGATCTTTCACCGAAAAAAACAAATATCCTCTATATCACATCCTGTATTGCGGTCTCTGTTCACGGTCCATACAGATCGATGGCAAAACGGTTTATCGCTACTTACTACCCCATGTTTGACAATTTTATGTCCGGATACATAAAAGGGAATAAAGGGAATAATAACATACCGGGCAGGAACCCAGGCAACTGTTACCCCTCAACCTGCTAAAAACGTCAAATGAAACTTTGAAGCCGATTGTAAAAACCCAGATTTGGCTCTGTCAAAGGTATTTTTTGAAAAAGAAAAAATAATAATAACACCGTATCGGGCAGTGTAGATCCAAGATCAGACTGTACATTCTGTGCAGTCTGATCTTGATCTAGCATGTCCGCAAAATTTCCTTGAGTCGTGCTTAGCAGCCTAAGGTTAATATTGACAGCTCTGGCAAAGAACCACACCATATGATGCCGTATTTACAATTTTGACTGTTACAAACACAAAATGTAACGAGGTTTATTTTTTTCCTTAACTCTTTCGATTGATTGAATGGTATATTACGCCGCTTTCAAACATCATTTCAGTCATATCACGGCGACAGCTCACATATTCTCGTATTCCCTGGATTCCACAAGTACTAGACTAGGGCTCTGAGGTGTCTTGCTCAAGGACACTCCCACGAAAAAACCCAGTGGATCTAGTGAGGCTCGAACCCGGGGTCTCCAGGTCACGAATCTCTCACTTCACCACTGAGCCAAGCAGGACCCCCTTAACTGTTTCACTACCAGTTCCGGGATTTTTTTTCTCTGTTGTTGTTCAGATTTCCACTACTGTTTTGAAGATGAATATTGTCATAGATAAATATCATGTAGCGCACGATGTAGATCCTAGATCAGACCGCACGTTCTCTGCTATCTGATCTTTGTCTACGCCGTCCTCAAAAGCTTCTTAAGTCGTCACTGGAAAGGAAGGAGTTAAAAGGACCTATAGGGCAGGAACAAATAATAGGGACGGGGTTCCTAGTCTTCAAAAAAAGGGTGCAAAACAAAAGTAAACCGATGACACCAGTAATGTTATAGTATTTAATGGCTTGTTAATTGTTATAGTATTTAATGGCTTGTTTATTGTTTGCATTGAAGTTAACGCCGTCCTAACAGCTTAGGTCATATCACGGCAGTCAGTGCACGTACGCATATGTTTCCTGGCTTTCTCACACCAGTACTAACACAACTTACATTCCAAGGCACTGATTACTTTTCTCACATGCATCAGAGGGAAGAAGCGAAAAATCGCCGGAAAGAAAGTTTTCCCTCAACTGGGTATCGAACTGGCAATCACCAGGCCACGAGTCAGATACACTAACAACAGAGCTATCCAGACGGGCGGCATGTTAACAGAATAAAAATTTTGCGTGCACTACCTTTTTTTTTTTAATTTTCAGCTTAAATTTACCAAGAAACATTAGATGTCTATTCTGGATAATTGTTTCATTAAGATAGTGTGTATCTCAATACTTTATGTGAAATTGACAGACAGATGTGTAGGAAAAACAGAAAGACAAACAGATGTAAAGGAATACAGAAAGACAGATGGAAAGAAACATGAACAGAAATATCAAAATTACAAACGTTAACTATCAATCGTATACAACGAGCTGTAGAACTTTCCAGTCAAAATTACAGGAAGGCTATCGTATAAAACCTAAATGCAGTTTACCAATTTTGGCGTAACTCTTTACCAAACGACAAAATTCCAGACTTGTCCAAATTGAATGAAAGCATATGAACCATGCTCTGTGAAAAGGGGGTTTAATGCATCTGCGAAAAGTATCGGTTCAGGTCAGCCTGCGCAGTCCGCGCAGGCTGACCAGGGCCGAAACTTTTCGCTATTGGTTAATTTTCTGTATGTTCAAAGACCAGTCTACCTCATGATGAAGTCAGTTGCTAAAAAAAAAAGTGGCTATTATTGATCCATAATTATGTGATGGTTTGCTTGTTATCATGCATCACGGAGATTCATTAAGCCCCCTTTTGCCAGAGCATGACTCATGTACATACAACTAATTGGAAGTAGCTCAGAAAACGATTTCTATCTTTGAAAGGACAGAAAACATTGTTGGAAAACGGAGAAAATGCTGGTAACCAGCGTTTTCTCCTTTTCCCTCAATGCTTTCAAAATGCTTCTTCCTCGGGGGTCAGCATTGCCAAGTGCAGACAACTCTTTTTGTCTTGCAGCAGACGACTCTTAAAAACCTTGGGAGAAGTGCATAAATTGTTCGTAATCAGTTATTTCTGCTTGTTTTTTTTTTGTCCACAATGTTTCCTCATTCAATGACGTATCCAGCCCTTGTTCTGTATTGTTTGCTCGGTCGTTTGCTGCAAATGTGCTTCAGGTGCTATATGCTCGTCACAATTCGGCTGACTCCGTAACTACATCTAAATTTTGATCAACGGATCACCCGAGATTTGCCGAATAAATCCGTTTACCCTTTTCCGGCGAAGCGCGGACACAAGTCGTGCCACATTATCTCACCTATCAAGTGCTAAATACGACTTCTGTCCGCGCCGGGGTACCTACGAACTAATGTCAGTTTCGCATTTAGCTCTATCACTGCCGATGGCGATTTAAGCAACTTTGGTGGACGGCGTAGATCAAGATCAGATTACACAGATTGTGCAATCTGATCCTTGATCTTCAGTTTCCGCTGCCTGATGCTAAATTTTGATTCAAATCATTTTCAGTCGCAGAGGAAGTCTGCTTTAAGACATCGGAAAAAAATGAATTGAGCCTTGGTCTGTGAAAAGGGTGCTTAATGTATCTGCAAAAAGTATCGACCCAGATCAGCCTGTGCAGTTCGCGCAGACTGACCTCGGCCGAAACTTTTCGCTACTGGTCAATTTTCTGTATGTATTCAGTCGGTTGTTAGGCAAAATAGGCTTTATGGATCCATGATCATGTGATGACTTGCTTGGTATAATGCATTGCGGAGATGCATTAAGCCCCCTTTTCCAAGAGCATGGCTCATTTAATTTAGTTTAAAAGTTAGAACAAGTGATGTACGTGATTTGTCATGTCGAACTATGCTTGATAATAATAACGAAAGAAACTTTTTTTGTCCGATATGTTCATTTTTCGCATTTGTTTTCTATCTGTTCATCTTTCACTTGGAACCGCGAACACAGACAAAAGGGTGTATCTCCTCACAGCTAACGGTCGCCATTTCATTTTTCCAAGTCAGACATCGTCGTGGCCAAGTGACATCAAACTCGATTTCTTCAAAGGGAATGCTGTCCACCGTCAAGTTCAACGGTGAACCGTCAATCCAGTACCAGGTGTCTTCGTACAAATACTCGAAGCCTCCAATCCAAACGGGATAGGATACATTGCCCAGGGTTTCATCTGTCAAAAATGCCATAAACGAATCCATCTTCTCCTCAGAATCCATGACAACGAGATTTGCGTTTAGTTTCAAACACGAGGACTGAGCGCCGGACCAGGTTGTTTTCCAATGTGGTTGTAGATAATAGCAAAGGTCTTCGACCTTTGTCCACGCCGGCGGACACTTTTTGACAGATTGTTCTTCCATGATTTTGTACAACCTTATCGTTTTGAAATTGACATCTTGCAGAACCTTTTTTAAGTCTTCTAAAAATCTATTTTCAACTGCTTGAATGTCAACTCCTTTATGTTCTTTCTTTCTTGCCAACTTGCTGTTTGAGGGTTCAATAACTATCCCATTCGTTAAACCGATCAGTAACAAGAAAAGCAAACTGACACTCATCGTGAAACAAATAATGTTCAAAATCCTCGGCCAAAACAAAAAAGTTTATAGTGTCACGGCGATTATTTCACCTTTCTGTCTGAACTTCGAATGATGACTGGCTGTAGAGGAGCGCCTATCTCCTGTATAAATAGCCACGTTTTGCCAAGCCTCTATATGACCGTCTGAGATGTTTCCCTGATACAGCGAGGGTTTAGGAGGATGACGATCAGATAACCTGGCAATTAGTGACTAATTTAGTCATTCAGTATTTAAGATATAATGTATAAATGAGCCCTGCTCTCTGAAAAATGGGCTTAATGCATCTCCGTAATGCATGATACCTGTCAAGCCATCACATAATTATAGATCCATAGTTAGCCATTCTTTTTAACAACCAACTTAATCTTGAGGTAGAATGGTCCTTGGACATACAGATAAATTTACCAATAGCTAAAAGTTTCGGCCCAGGTCAGCCTGCGCGGACTGCACATGCTGAACTGAGTCGATACTTTTCGCAGATGCATTAAATATCCTTTTCACAGAGCATAATATATACAGTTTTCACGAGACCAAAAGTGATTATGTAGTTAAATCTTTACCAAACAACAAAATTGTAGACTGGTCCAAATCGAACGCGTTTGCAGACGACAAACTAAATTTTGCACGAATCGAGATTTTTTTTTCTGTGTTAGGATAGAAAACTTTGTGGGAAAATAAGAAAATGCTGGTTATCAGCATTTGGGGATTGTGTAGGGATTGTGTACTAAAGGGTAACCAACTTGTGAAATCGACAAAATATTACGAAGTGTGTTCAAATATGGATGCATCTAAGCGCCTAAAATTTGATTCTTCATAGGTTTCACTGAATTTTTTATTTTGCTGCCTCAAAGTATTCACCTTCAACAGATAATACAAAATTTCAGATATACAATGCGGGAGAGTCTAACTTTTCTTTGTCTTGTCAACAGTTAAAACGCCTGGCTATGTTCAACAACTGCTAATTTTAAATTTCCAAATTAGCCATTTGATTGGTTCAAACATTCTTCCTCATCCAATTAGATGGCTATCTTGGAAACTGTAATTCAGAATCAGAACTGAATTTAAAAAAAAAAAAAGTTTGACGCATAGAGTCCCAGATGTTTTCATTTGTCCAGCATTATTTTCGAGTATAAAAACCTTAACCCCCCATGATGTGTTCACTGGGTATCACCGGTGTTCTGTAGGCTATGGCTCTGTAATGCTTTTCTCAAGCATACTTCCTAATGACTATTCTCACTAACGAGGTCAGGCCGAAGTCAGGCCCGTTTTTTAGCAACCACTGAGCGCTGAAGGTGAGCTCTGGTGACAAGGAGAGAGTATTGTACACGGTAGAACCAAAGGTCAGAAGAGGGATAATGGTACTGGGTCCGTATTTACCAACCGTTCTTAAGAACATTCTTAGTCTTATTCTCCAAGATTTTCTGACTTTGAAAGTAACACAACTTCTGATTGGCTAAGCCAAATGGTGTAGCCAATCTGAAGTTGTGTTACTGTCAAATTTAGAAAATCCGTGACAATAAGACTAAGAACATTCTTAAGAACGGTTGGTGAATACGGACCCTGCAGATCAAAGCAATGGTATCGGTCAATGTTCAGTGTTGCACGCATTATCTTCCGCTGTATTTTGTTTTAAATACATACCTATCTGATTTGATCATTCTGGGTACAGAACCGGACTACTTTTTGTGATGGCAGTGGATGCAGCGAATTTTAAAAGAATATATAAATACCTACGCTTATTCATGGAAAAAAATGCTAACTGGTACCAGACATGGTTAGCTAGCATATATTACCTATGCAACAGTCATTTATAATCACAGCCCCTATAGGCCTGAGAATAGCCCTGGTATAAGCCCGCATGGTGGGACATATTTGTTGTTGTTGCTGATGGTGATGATGATGATGATGATGATGATAAAGTATGTGAAAAACCCTGCACAAATCCCAGTTTTCCCTTCATCTATACTTGATCTGTATACAAAGATTTGCAGTGGACAAGGTTTTTTTAAACTATTTTTCCCATTTAAAATTATTATGTTTTTTAAGAAATTTGGAGATGAAAACAGGTTTGAATTTCTCTACAGACATATTATTTATAGCCATTTTCCTTTTCCTTCTTTTTTTCGGCAGAGTTTTGAGTTATGCGGACCGCATATTAGTAAGATTTATTCTGTACATGATAGTGATGTGTCATAGTAGACTGGTCAACCTTCGAAGAGTATGACATGCACAAACAACGGTGTTGTACGTCACGCTGGTAAACGAAAACATTCTGAAAATATATCTAGCAGGGGAAAAACTAATTTTTTGTGTAGTTGTGAGAAATCTGCAACTCTTGATGCTATTTATTGATACTGAATTACACGGAAATAGAATATTCAGTTTAAATTTGTTTTTATTTTTATTCATTGTTCGGGTAAAGTTTCTTTGAAAGTTGATAGATGAACAAGGTCAGAAGGCAAGTAAAATTAAGGAACTACTTTTCTATGTGGCAACACAGTTGAGCCATGCTCTGTAAAAAAGGTGACTTAATGCATCAGTGAAAGTATCAAAACATGTCGCACAGGCTACTATTAGGCAACTTTCTACATGTCAAAGGGCCAATTGATGTTCAGCCAGTTGTTCTTACAAAATGGTTTTTATGGATCCACAATCATGTAATGACTTTTTGTTATATAGGGTATTATGGACATTCATCAAGCCCACTTTTACCCGAGCATGGCTCAATTATTTTCGAAGATGAGCAATTTATCAGTTTGCCACACCGTTTTGAAACGTGACTTGAAGCAAACAGCAAAAAAGTCGTCTGTGCTTCGTGACGTATTAACTTTTATCCTGCTAAATGATTTAAATGAAATTTCAAGCCGATAGTCAAAATCCGAATAAGGCTATTTCAACATTATTGTTCGGAGAAAAACGTTTTCTTATCGGACAGTGTAAATCTAAGATCAGACTGTACGTTCTGTGCAGTCTGATCTTGATCTACACTGTCCGCAAAAGGTCAGTGAGTCGCGCTTAGCAGTTTAAGGGTTAATACTGTAGTTTTTCTGAGGACTTAATGAATCAAGTTTATTAGAGCCCACCGTATCTTCTCTGCCTACCAATCCCATGCTTTGTCTACGCGAGATAAATGCTTCATTAGATGCGACCAGCAACCAAATGCAAACTACTTGTATTTCCTCTTGATGTCTGTGTATGATATCATTCATTGTCAATCCTTTTTAGATAGATGCCCATCTTTGCTCCGTGGTACCATAGGCCACTGAAACTCCATTGGTCTACTGTGATAACGAAGTTTTCCTTATCGGCACCGTTACTATAAATAGCACATTGGCGACTGCCTCTATATTGTATTACAATCTCCGAGCAGAGTTGTCGTTCGTTACCTCACATACATCTCTGCGATGGGCTAAATGACAAGAATCTTGTCAAACCGAGGAAAAGATGTTTTGTTACTGTTTAACTGTTTCATATGTAAAATTGTAAGTTAGACAAAGGAAATATGATTCTGGATACATTATAGGTGCGTTCAAACTGATGAATTTACCTGTATAAAATGGAACTATTTTTTTCGAGCCTCTCCACTTTTCAGAATCTTACGCCGATTTTAACAAAAATGGCGGCGCCCAAGAATGATGACAGCTGATTTGACACACCGCTGGATCTAAGTTTGTACGATTAAAAATCAAGTTATCGTCCTTTAAAGATATATAGGCTTTTCTGAAAATTCTTCTTTTGTTCATTTCCTATCACTAAGTCTGATTGGTCCCATGCTGTTTGAACAGCACACGAAACAATCGATATTGGACTTTCTTTCACCGGCGTTTGTGTAGCCATTTTGAGTTATGGTCATGTGACAAAAATATGACGTAATGACGGACTACTTTCTGAGCCCACTACAGAGGTGAATGTAATGATCCGGAGTGCAAGAGAGTGATTGTATTATAGTAAGTCTTATTATATATAGATGCAGTCGCCAACGTGCTATTTATAGTAACGGTGTAAATGAAAATTTGAGTATTCCATGATATACAGGCGATGTACCAATGTGCAAAAGTGTTCGATGATCGACCAAGGAAAATTTTAGTGTTCTGTGATAGACCAATGGCGCTTCAAAGGCCTGTGGTGGTAGGGACGGTTTTGAATTATATCAGGTAAACCTGTAGGGCCCTTATTCACGAACCATTCCCACGCGTACAATTGCACAGTCCAAGGTGACTTAGATTGAGGTGTTGAATTTGTAATCCAGAAGTTCTGAGCTCGACTTTCTGCATGCTTTGGAATAGCAAAATTTGGGTTTTTACTATCGGCTTGAAAATTTTATTTCAATTATTTAGTGGAGTAAAGGTTAATCTAGAATTGAAATAAATAAATAAATAAATAAATAGTATGTCGTCCTGTGCAGTCTGATCTTCATCTACACTTTCTGCAAAAGCGCACTGAAGTCGTGCTAGGCAGCTTTGCAGGTTAAAATCTATAATGCGTCACGTGTAAATTACGCATTATTTTCCAAATACACATATGAGCCATGCTCTGTGAAAAGGGGCTTAATGCATCTGAGAAAAGTATCGACCCAGGTTAGCCTGCGCGGATTGCGCAGGCTGACCTGGGTGGAAACTTTTCGCAGTTGGTAAATTTTCTGTATGTCAAAGGACCATTCTACCTTATGATACCGTCGGTTGTTAGACTGAATGGATTTTATGGATCCCTAATTATGTGATGACTTCCTTAATGATGACTTGCTTGGTAGCATGCATTACAGAGATGCATTAAGCCCCCTTCTGCCAGAGCATGATTCTTATTCTTTGATATTAATTCTCTTACTTAGCGATTATTTCGGGAAACAAATTAACAGAATACTAAAATAAACTTTGAAACAGCAAGCCACCATGCAAGAATTTATTTTTTTTTATGTAGCCCACGAATTACTTATTTGGTTCTATGAAAAAAAAAAGTTATTAAGTGCGACTCACTGACCTTTTTACGGACAGTGTAGATTAATATCAGACTGCACAAAATGTGCAGTCTGATATTTGATCTACACTGCCCCATGCGGTATTTTCTTTCCAGTAAAATCAACTTTGAAATCGCAATAGTTTGGTTTCTGAGTCGCCTGGTTGCGTAGCAACCAGGCTCTCATTGTTATCATCCTGATCTATGGGGTGACGTAGGCATACCTCCGGCCTTGAGTCGCCTGGTTGCATAGCAACCAGGCTCTCATTGTTATCATCCTGATCTATGGGGTAACGTAGGCATACCTCCGGCCTTGTACTGCTTCCTGTCCCAAGTTCCGGTTTACGAGATAAAACATAGTTTTCTAATTATTCGGTAAACAACCCAGTTTCTGTTGTAAATAACTTGCAGCTGTGCCTTTGTGATAATGAATATGTATATAAAGACTGAGCTATTTAACTGTTCAAACCTTTAAAACAACCATTTCGTCCACAAGGGTACGCCATAGCCTATCGCTTACACAGATATCATCTCTAAAAATAGCGCATTATGTATGTATGTATCTAAAAATAGCTGTCGTGAACTAAACAAGTTAATGACGTTTGGTATAAATGTTCACGCGCATCCATACTGCGCATTTGTATTTCTCACAGACAGTAAAACTATCAGCGCTATTGTGTATTTTTCCGCACAAATGGCAATAGTAACAGCGAACCGACGGTGCACTTTTACAAGTAGAACTTACTATGGATGGTACTACATTTTCCAGACAATAAAGTGGTTGTTGATCAAATAATGGGATTTATCTCTAGCAGGGTTGGAAAGCATTGTAGGAAAAGGAGACAATGCTTCTTTCAAGCATTTTCTCCCTTACCCACAATGTTTCAAAAGCCTTCTTCCTTAGGGTTGCAAGAGCAGGGCTTATCTGGTAAAATGTTAAACCCTGTGTAAATATGCAGTTATATTACAGTAACAATTTGATTGAACATGTGATTGAATTACATGTAGATGCAAGTTGTAATGATATGTTCACTTTTTGAAAAAACTACTATG
This sequence comes from Tridacna gigas, assembly GCA_945859785.2. Classification (NCBI taxonomy): domain Eukaryota; kingdom Metazoa; phylum Mollusca; class Bivalvia; order Cardiida; family Cardiidae; genus Tridacna; species Tridacna gigas. The sequence goes on along the minus strand of OX244034.2, from coordinate 45,299,534 downwards.
AAAAATAGTATGCCATTTTGCTAAATTCTCACAAGTAGCAATTTTCTCCTATATTTTTTTTCTAATTTTTGCAAAACTTGCAGCCTAATGTGAGGTATGGTATCTATAGTCATTCAAAGTGAAGGTTCTCAGGCCAGTGTTTCCTGAACATATTTTCTTCATCCAGTTCTTGACCAGTCACATTTTCCAGACACTGGCAGGCCAGTTGTCATGCTATCCTTTCAGGATTAAGGTGATGGCATCAAAACTGGCCTGCCAGTGTAAGGATGATATGACTGGTAAAGTACTAGCTGGAAAAAAAAGTCCAGTTACACAGTAAACAATAAAACAGGCAGAAAATTGAAGTTGTTGAAGTATACCTATTTCTTGAAGTATAGCTATTTCCTCTTTGAAAAATACTGTGGGAAAAGGAGAAATTTCTTCTACTGAGTAATTTTTCCTTTTTCCATCATGTCTGCCAAGCTTTTATCCCATTTTTTCCACAGACATTTTTTGTTTTTTTTGTATTTCTATGAGCCGTATGGCCATAATCATGTGTGCAAATTTATAAAAAAAGAACTACATGTAGATAATGAAGGGTTTGATATGAATTTGAGGTATATAGGCCATGTTCATTTTTAGAATGAGTATAGGATCCAAAATTAATGTGGGAAAAGGAGAAATCGCGTTTAATGAGCATGAGCAATTTCTTCTTTCCTACTCTGTCTGCTGAGCTTCTATTATATAGTTTTCCTTGAAAAAATTAACTTCCATAGTGACCTTCATCACTGTTTCCTGGGGAAAGAAGCACGGGTAGGTGCCATTTTTATTTTTTCTTATTGTCTAGATTTATAAGTACTATGATTGTGGAAATTTAAAAAAAAAATCTGTCCGTTAGAAAGTATGTTTTTATTGAAGATTAACCCTTAACCCGGTCAAATTATCTCCCTTTTTAACTCAATGGTCTATATATAAGATGCATATTGGTACATTTACCATGCTTAAAACCAGGCTTTTATATGTTTTTTGTGCAAAACTGAATTATTTTTCTTTAAAGTGATGTATATTTGTATATTCTTCTGGTAATTTTCCTGTTTTATTGACTATTAAAGGAAAGTGTGTTAAATCCAGAATTTTGGAACTGTATATACCTTTTTCAAAAGCGAATTTCTCAGAAACGAGCACGGGGACCCCCCCCCCCTTTTTTTTTTCATTGTAATCTACAAGAGACATGATGAGCTTTGTATGTGCAAAGTTTAAAAAAAATCTGTCCGCTGGAAGAATTTGTCATATACGTCCTTAAGGGACACGCTGAAACATACTCTTCGACGACAGCGTCTTTACAACGGCACGCTTCTATTTGCTGCCAATTCTTAGTGAAAATGATAATTACCCATTTGAAGTACAGTCTTAATCTTAAAATCTGTCCCTAATTGTAAGTCTTGTTTCAATTCAACACTCAACCTATGATCGGAAAGAGAAAGGCGATACCGAGTTAACATGGAAGCTTTCAATGGAGATTTTTCTCAACTGTAGGATTTTTTTTTTTTTTTGACAAATTTATAACGGCTTGGAACGGTTGCGTTGCCTTCTTAGACATTCTTACATGTTGCTTCTTCAGAACTTTTTACTCTATACTTTAAATACTTTGCACACCCGTATTCTAGGTGCACAAGCAGAGATCGTACATGCAGTATGCAGTGCGCACGAATCTAGGCTGTACCAAGTCATCGCATAACAGGTGCTTTCTTGAATGTAGCTGTGCGACAAATATAGATCTTATAATCTCATGACGTATAACGTCATTTGCACCACGGAATTCTGTATAAATTTATGAATCAGTCACTGGACAGGCCTTTATTTTCAGCGTACACTGACCTAGCGCTTCACCGATCATTGCAAAGTGTTTTAAATTACACTGTTTGATTAATTGTTTTTCTTTTTTTTTTTAAAAGAGGCGAATTTGTCAAAGTCTGCTGTTGTTTTTTTCTTAATGTGCGATTAACCTAGGTCTGGTATATATGAAACAACAATTTATTAGTGCGGGTTTCAGAACGCAAGGAAAATTGCACCATTTGAGCCACACTGAAATTGTCTGTAAATGCGTTCAATTTGGACAAGGCTAAAATTTTGTCGTCTGGTAACGGGTTAAAGAGGTGTGTTATTTAAACAACCTAGCATTTACCGGAGACTTTAAAAGTTGGCTGCTGCATGAATTATAATTTAGAAGTCAGGTTTAAGCGGTTGTGTTATTTAACCCTTATCCTGCTACATAAAAGAAATGAAACTTTCAAGCCAACAGTAAAACCTCAAATTGTCCTATTTCTGGAGAAAAGATATCTCCCTATCAAACAGTGTAGATCCAAGATCAGACTGCAGTTTGATCTTAATCTACATTGTGGTGGGTAAAAGAGCAAAATGCTGGGTACCAGCATTTTCTTCTTTTCCCACAATGTTTTCCAAGATATTCTGCCTTACGGTTGTTAAAATTTGGGATGGTGTGGTAAAGTAAAACTCTTTGGGAGTATTGATAGTAGTCAATTATTTATCTCTCTCACAGCTAAACTTTTTTTCCAACAGAGTTTATGTCAGAAAGTGGCTAGAGTCCAATAGCTCAGGCCATAATGTACAGGGTTTGATATCAGGGTATGGCTGGTTCCAATCCCAAGGTCTGCCAATTTCTTTCAGAGGACTGATGATAGTCATTGCTACAGCATTTGTTTCCTCTCATCACCGATCATTGCTTCTATAATGGTTAGGAGAGAAGGCAGCGAGTGGCTTTGGAGGAAAATATACGGAATATTGGGAGGAATATATACAGAATATTATGTTGTAGTAACTTTCCTGGTGCTTGTATTTAATTTGAGCAGCATGAGAAAATTTGATATTGCGTGAGACCGAAGGTCGAACTAAATGTCAAAATTTTCTTATGCAGCGAGAAGTAGATACAAGCATCAGGACAGTTACTACAAAATAATATTCCTTTCATTATATACCGACAACTTTCAACGGCAAAATTTTGCAGTTCTTGACATTTTATTCTTTTTTTTTTTTAATTGGTAAACAAAATAAACAATGGTGTAGTAGCTAGTAACCTCTTTTTTATGAATGGCGGATAAATGTGATGGCATAAATTTTGACCAATCAAATCACAAATCATTACATATGATTTCCGTCATCAATACCATGCATGTATTTGGAACTGTATTTCACAGTATAGATGGATTTTTTTTCTGTCATGTGTTATTTTTCCCGCGTGTAACGCATGTATTTGAGCCAGAAAAATTTCAGTTATATAATAATGTGCGAAGTACTTGTTGTAGAAACTCAAGAAATGCATGCAGTGGTGGACTAAAGTCTGTGATATGACCGAAATAATGATGAAAACAGCATTAAACACCTAATAAACAAATCTTATTTTCAAGATAACCTGTATCATTTGAAAGCACAAATATCGTCCATGAAATTGCCGCTTTATGCTTCTCTATATTCCCTCATAATTTAATCCTTTACCTAAACAATCCCATTTTTTTACGACCCTGAGGTAGGAGATTATTGAAAACATAGTGGGAAAAGAAGAAAATAATGGTTATCAGCATTTTCTCCTTTTTCAAATTCTTTTCTACCCTTCACAAGAAAAAATCCCATTGATGGAGCTACATTTGATATGTCGTCTGCAAATGCTTACAATTTGGACAAGTCTAAAACTTCTTATTATCTGATAAGGAGTTAACCCTTTACTGCACAATGTCACCTTTTAACGACCCTGGGAAAGAAGCCTTTTGAAAACATTGTGGGAAAAGGAGAAAAAGCTGGTAACCAGCATTTTCTCCCTTTCCCACAATGTTTTCTACCCTATCAAAGAAAAATTGCACCATTTGAGCCACACTGAAATTGTCGTCTGCAAACGCTTTCAGTTTGGACAAGGCTTAAATTTTGTCGTCTGGTAAAGGGTGAAAGAGTTATGGTTAAGGAGTAATCGTCTGATAAGGAGTTAAGCAAGGGAGACTGGCATTTTTTCTTTTCTCACAAGGTTTTTTACACGTTTCAAAGAGTAGTCCCATGATATGATATGACTAAATTAATAGCACAGACAAATCAGTTTGAAAATGTTTGTTGCTGAGCCCCACTTTCAATATCATATGTTTTATCACATTAGCCAGTGATCCGATCTATGCTTTCCTAGAATTTGTTTTACCGGTGCTTCGCATGATATTCTTCCAAAGCAACTGGCTGCTTTCCTACCTAATCATTGTCGAAATAATGATCAGGGGTGAGGGAGGAATGAAACATTGTGGAAAAAGGAGAAACCACTGATAATCAGCGTTTTTTCCCTTTCCAACAATATTTTCTTCCCCTTGAAAGACAAATTCCATGATTTGAGTCACATTTACTTTGTAGTCTGCAAATTTGTTGTCTCATAGAAGCTTCAAGTCAGTATGTGTAATGAAGGCAAAAACAACCATAAAATCAAGACATGTTCACTGTAGAAAAAGCAACTTCTGCTTTGACTATTTACTAAACAATCCCAAGTTCAAATGACTCTGAGGCAGAGGACTTTTCAAAACATTGTAGGAAAAGGAAAGAATGTTGTTAGCCAGCATTTTCTCCTATTCCACAATGCCTTCAGCTCTTTCAAAGATAAATCCCATGACATAAACTATTGATTTGTCTGCCACAAATTCTTTCAACTTGTATAAGTGTACTGTTATGTTGTTTGGTAAAGGACAAATTAGAAAATAAAGCACTAATTTTTCACATTATTATATCAATTTATCAAGTGGTAGTTCACCCACAGTCATATAAGCCATTCTCTGGCAAAAAGGGGCTTCATGCATCTCCATGATGCATTACACCAAGCAAGACATCACCTAATTATGGATCCATAAAATCCATTTTGTCAAACAACCGACTGAATCATGACATCAAATTATCCCTTGAAATGCAGAGAATTTAAAGATAGCAAAAAGTTTCAGCCCTCAGCCTGCGCAGGCTGACATGGGTCGATATTTTTCGCAAATGCAATAAGCCCCCTTTTCAGAGCATGGCTCACATATATATATGCATACATGAGACACACCATTCGCTAGTGTACACTATTGCTGTACAGTATGTGCATTCCCCCTTGGAACTCATTGGTTGTTTACTAAACAAGTAAAATCAAGTATGTATTGTTGGACACAAAGCATTGCTCAATTTGATTAAACAACATAACTTTGGATGAAAAATCTAACTGATCTGTTATCATAAGACAACCTCCTTTTGGAAATCTTGTGATAAATAGCCCTGTTTTAACAACATTGAGGAAGAGGGCTTTCGGACAAATTGTGGAAAAAGGAGAAAATATTTTCTTTCTTTTCTATAATGTTTTCTACATCCTCTAAGACAAAATATCAATGTTTGAGTCACATTTAATATGTCATCAACAGCTGCTTTCAAATTGGATAAGTCTGAAATTTTGTTGTCAGGTACAAAGTTAACTGGCCAGTTTTGTTCTTGTGATATCATCAGAGTAGCTAAACACACGTCATCATTGTGAAGAAAACACTACTTTTGCCATATTTAAAAAAATTTCTAGAGCAGTGATGTGAAGAGTGTTATGGTGGTTGCTGGATCTGTACTTTTTACACTAGTATAATGTACATCATCCATTGGTTCAGTTTACAAAAATTATCTCGGCTTTGCCTTCCATATTCTGTCTGTGTTGTTCTACTTCTGTACTTTACCTAAAAATTGAAACAGAAATAGAGGTAAGGAACAACAACCACGTCCATAAGTAGGTCAAAGTTATCATTTGATTTAGCCTATTACTGTGAAAGAATTACAAATTTTGAAGACAGATGCGAAAATCTATTTATGTGAAAATTATTGGATTCCTTTCCCTTTAAGCCGACACAATATTGCATTCTGTATCATACACCAAACATACAACCAGACAAGACTGTTCACCTATCACGGTGTGGCCAATATTTTAGGGAATGTATTATGGGCATGTTCATGGTCATTTTTAAAATGATGTTCATTTTGGTGTCGGCTTTGCAATGACCATTCTTCTCTCATTTTTGGATCACGATCAGATGTTTTCAGACATGCCTTGGCCTAACAGTCTTTTATCAAAAGTATTAACTCACTACCATACAGACTTTACTTGTTAAGCCCCTGAAGAAGATCTTTCTTTGGAAAAGTAGTATTTGCATATTTCAAAAAATTATTCCCTCTCTCCTTAAAAGTTTTCCTGTTTGTTAACTCTTTACCAAATGACAAAATTCTAGACTGGTCCAATTTAAACACATTAGCAGATGTCATATTTTCATAGGCTCAAATGAAAAGTTTTTTCAATGGAAAGGTAGAAAACACTGTGGGGAAAGAAGGAAATGCTCTTTGTTGGCAGTTTCTTCTTTTCCCACATTGTTTTCAAAAGGTTTTTCCTCAGGTTCATTTAAACACAGGCGTGTGTGGTAAAGGGTTAAAAAGACATTACTTTCAAATGTTTCTCAGCTGTGTTTCTTTTCTCATAGATAAAAAAAAAATAGTCTGTATGGTAATAAGTAGAACCCATTACCTAACAAATATGCTGACATAATATCTAATGTTTATTTTATACACTCCAGACATCAGACAAGACTGTCCACCTAGCACGGTGTGGCCAACATAGGGAGGAGCATTTTCTCTAGGCATGTCAATGGCCAGTTTCTTATCTGCTCAATACAATATGGGTGTCAGCATGTTAATGGCCATCTTGCTGTCACTTTGGGGTCACGATTACGATGCTTTCGGACATGCCTTGGCCTGACAGTCTTTATATGAAAGACACATGGGCCTGTTTTGAAGAAGTAAATATTTGGGATGAGGTTTTGAATCAGACTTGGCAGAGATCCTATAGTCTCTATAGATGATCTCCGCACCAGGGTTGCCAACACACTCCATGACAGTACCATCTTAACCTACAAAATACTTTGTAACAGAAAAAGCATAAGGCCCTATATCCTTTCTGTACATTGGCCATATCGGGTACATTTTTGCAGGCCGGTACCTAGGTTATCAATGTGGTGATAGCACTGTTCACAAAACCTCTGCAGAAGTTTGAAATAAGCATGAAAAAATGTACAAACAAAAACAATTTTGAATTTAGAAAATTATTAGAGTTTGTTATATAGAGGTTTTCTGGTATGTTTTATTTCATTCATTTTGACATAGCATAGCCTTACCAGACAACAGTCCAGATGCAAAATTAAGAAAGATGTAAGACATTCACAGTGTTGGCTTGAAGTGTACAAAGTTTGATTTTGACAAAGGCATTAATTCTTTACTTTCAGACTCATCTATAGTGAAAGCATTTGCAGACGGCAAATCAAATGTAGTTTAGACCATGGGAATTTTCGTAAAAAAACAAAAAAATATTGTTAGAAAAAAGAAATAACTGTTAGTCTAATGAATTCAGCTGTTTAAAGGAAATTTCTGTAAGTATGAGTTTTATCAAAGAACTTTAACCCTTAGCACATGGCAAAATTTTAGACTCGATCATGTTGAAGGTATTTACAGAGTAACATTCAAATGTTTTTCAAATGATAGTATTTGTCTACTAACTACATAAAAAACATTGTGCAAAAAGGAGAAAATGCTGGTAACAAGCATTTTCTCCTTTCCCCACAATGTTTTCAAAAGGCTTCTTTCTCAGCATTGCTAAAACTCGGAGTTGTGCAGTTATGGGTTAAACCTAACGCTAAGATATCTACCAGTTAGTTTTTTTTTATTTGGCACCATGATATGCATTTCACCTGTTTACAAAATAGCTGACAAAAGGTACTGCCAGCAAACTAATAGCTGAAATTGCCTTCTTGGTTGTAAAACCCCTGTCCCTGGTCAAAAAGTATATGAAGGAAATTCCAGCTGTTGGTTAACTGAACCTCACCTTTTGATAGTAATTTAACTTATGTACAGAAGTTGCTTAAGTGATCTCTTTTTTGATGATGTGTTGTACCTGGCCCCTGTATAAACATTTGTACAGTGAAAATTCTGTCTCTCAGTTAACTTAAACTTGCCTTCTTAGGGGCATTTAATGATAGTGCAAAGGTTTAATAAAGTGACTGAAAAGAACTTTATGGTTTCATACTTAATGTATATTTGATGTATTACATATGATTTGAAAGTGGTGTTGCAAGCAACCTGATAGTTGAAACTTTCATTTTGTTCTATGGAGCCCCTGTCCCAGGCCACAATGTATTAACTGGTGATGGAAATTCCAACTGTCACTCTGCTGATAACCACATGTCTATACAACCTTAATGTTTTATGTAAGAACTTTTAAAATTAATCCTTTGATTTATATATAACTTAGCAGTTTAAATATTTATATGTTGTAGATGGGTTTTTTTAGAACCAGACTCAAATGTTAACCAAACTTGCTAAGATCTGTATTTAACCTAACAGTTTATATAATTCAAAGAGGATATTTTCAGGAGCTAGATTTTGCAGCCTGTATTTAGTCCAGAGCTAAATTCCGCAATGAAAGAACATTTTATTGGCTACTTGAGGTATATTTTACCTGTTTACAATTAAAGTATTGCTAGCAACCTGGTAGTTTTAAACTTGCATTTGTGCTTTATAATTCCTATCATCAGTTAAATGAATCTCACTTGTCTACTTTATATGGGTAAAACATTTTATTATAAGTTGACTGGAAAGAATCTTTGGTGTGTAATTTAAAAATACATGTGCAAAAGCTTTTAGATAGAAATCATTGCAAACATTCTCTTTATAGTTATTGAAAAGCTTCTATACTGTGAAAAAGTTCGTTTTTCTTATTGTTTTAGCCTTTCCCAAACAACAAAATTGTAGACATGTCCAGAATGAAAGCATTTTCAGATGACAAATCAAATCTGCATCAAATAATGTTTTTTGATATGATAGAAAACACAGAAGGAAAAGGAGAAAATGCTGCTTACCATCATTTTGTCCTTTTCCCACCATGTTTTCAAAAGCCAGTTTAGTTAAAGCTCAGGATTTTGTGGTAAAGGGTTAGCCTATAATCTTTCACAGTTATTCAGGTAACTGATGGATGCAAAGCTACACAAAAATATAATAGAGAAAATAAAAACTTGCGGAACTTTGTACAATGAAGACGAGTATGAATGTCTTGCACCCAGTACTCTTACTATTGCATCAGCACTGCCAAAATGAAGTGCATTGCAGACAAGGATTTTATGCACAAAATGATGAAATAAGAAATACACTATAACCTTCTCTAGCTCTACTGATGGAAAGTTCTATTGAGCCAAAGTAATATGATATGAATTTAGAAAAAAATATTGAAAACTGACAACTTTGACCTACCTCCAGTCCATGACCATGCCAAAGTGTCCTTATCAGCTAGTTAATTTCCTCCCTGAAAGAAATTTAAAAGGAACATTAAAACACTGAAAATAAAACTGTTCATCATCTACATATACAAATTATATGATTAACAAAATTCAACACCTACTTTAAAGACATGTACCACAATGAATGAATGAATGAATGGTGTTTCATAGTGTATTGGCAGCTACGGTATTCTAATACCTATGAACAGATTTAATGATTAATTGATTAAATGGTGTTTTTCACTGTTTCAACATCATTTCAGTCATATGACTGTTATATCTCACATGTTCATGTAAGTCCTAAGGTTTCACTAGTACTAGGCTAGGCCTATGAAGTGTCTTGCCAAGCAAACTCTGACAAACAACCCAGTGCTATCTGCGAGGATCAAACCTAGGGCCTCCAGGTTATGAGACCTATACTTTACCATCGAGTCATGCAGGACCCCACGTGAACTGGAAATTTAAAACAAAAGGATGAAAAACTTAAGAAAAAATAAAGGTTGTAAAGGGAGGTCTACATATGAGCCATGCTCTATGAAAAGGAAGTTTAATGCATCTGTAAAAAGTTTGGACCCATGTTGTGTTCTTACCTCCCATGGGTGTTTTAAAAACCTTTTGGGAAAAGAGGGAAAACGGTAACCAGAATTTTCTTTTTCCACAATATTGTTTACAACATAAACCTCGTCATTAGAGCAACATTTGTTTTGTTGTCAGCAAGTACTTTCAAAATTTTGGACAGGCCTAAAACTTTGTTGCCTGGTAAGGAGTTAACTCTTTACCAAACTAAAAATTTTAGATTGATTAATTGTATGGTCTTTAACGCCATTTTCAACATTATTTCAGTTTTATCCCAGCAGCTATCCATGCTTTAATGGAGTTCCTTTTACTGGTACTATGCATTATATTCTTTCAGAGCCACTGGCTGCTTTCCCACATAACCATTGCTGAAACAATGGTCAATGGTCAGAGAGGAATAAATCCTGTCACAATGACTATCATTAATCCCCGGAAGAAATTGGCCGAGCTGGGGATCAAACTAGTGACCCCCTGTTCCCAAGTCCTGTATGCTACCAACTGAGCTACCAGGGCTAGGCTACAAAATTTCAGAACTGTTGGTACTGAATATACAAGCAGACAATGTACTTAACCAAAATCTGAAATTTGCTTGTGAGAGAGAAGAAAACTTTGTTGGAAAAGGAGAAAATGCTGGTCACAATGAAGAGTGTTAAGCAAGCTTTCAGGGACTTCCAATTCCTGATGAAATATTTTTGGGTTTTCTGCAAAATACAATCATGTTTTTTGGAAAATATTGTGGCTAAAGGTATATTCCTTATTTAGCCAAATTCCATTTGACCTAAATAAATGCCAGTAATGCCCATTTTACAAAAATATTCTCATAGGTACCTGCAGCAAATTTGTTTCAGGAGTTTGCTTAATAAACACGGTGGATATTTTCAGTTAGTTTAACCCTTTACCACACATCCCAAATTTTAACCACCCTGTAAGAGAAGGCTATAGGAAAACATTGTGGAAGAAGGAGAAAATGCTGGTAAGCAGCATTTTCTACTTTCCCCACAATGTTTTCTACTGTATCAAAGACAAAATCATCAATATAGCAACATTTGTCATCTGGAAATGCTTTCAACTTGGACCACTTCAAAATTTTGTCATTTTGAAAAGAGTTAACCCTTTACCACACCATCTCAAGTTTTAATGAGAAAAATGCTTTTGCACATATTGTGTGAATAGAATAAAATGCTTGTAACCAGCATTTTCTTCTTTTCCCCAAATGTTTTCTACCCTTTCAAAGACAAATCCATTTTTTGAGCCATATTTAAATAAGTTGTCTGCATATGCTAATAATTTGGACAAGCTTAAGAATAGATGTTTGGTAGTCAAAAGACTTTCCAGATATTGCATTTTCATATACTGGTATTACATCGGAGAAACAAGAGGGCCATGATGGCCCTGTATCGTTCCACTGGCTTATAAATACAAGCCATAAATAGTAAACATTTCAGTTCTGAGCCAAATGATTTCAAAATAAAGACTTAAGTTTTCTCTGTAAAAGCCCATGTAAAAGTTGAGACCCGCAGGGCAAAGCCATTTTTGATCCCAGAGCTATAATTACTTGAACCGTGGTAGAGGTCCACAAGATAAAGCCACATGCCAAAATAATACAAGTCTATGCTGTATGGTTATATATAAGGTGATTTTCAAGTTTTGTCCATATGAAGCCTCTGTAAAACATAAGACCTCTGATGCAAGGCTAATTTAAAAAAAAAAAAAAAAAAATCAAAACAGGAAGATTTTTTAAGTTGTCAATATGTAAGCCCATGTAAAACTTGTGACCCCTGCGGCGGGGCCAATTTTGACCCCAGGGCTAAAGTTTTGGCCCTCTTGGTAGAGGCCCACTAGATATAGCTACATGCAAAATTTGGTAGCTCTAGGCCTTATGGCTAGGTACAGGAAGATTTTTAAAGTTTTCTCTATATAAGCCTATGTAAAACTTGTGACCCCTGGGGCAGAGCCAATTTTGACCCCAGGGCTATAATTTGAAGAAACTTGATAGAGGTCTACTACATAAAGCTACATGCCAAATTTGGTAGCCCTATGCCTTATAGTTTCAGACAAGAAGATTTTTAAAGATTTCCAATATTTTTCAGTTTTGTTGCCATGGCAACCAGAGTTTTTGAAGGAATAAAATTTTTTAAAGAAATTCTGAAGAAGACCATGGCAGGATCATTTCTGTGAAGTTTCATGGAAACTGGATGGGTAGTTTCAGAGAAGAAGATGTTTGAAATAAAAGTTAACGCACGCACGCACGGACGCACGACAGACACCAGGCCATGACATAAGCCCGCTGGCCTTCAGCCAGTGGAGCTAAAATATCACAGTGTAGATTTAAGATCAGATTGCATATTCTGTACAGCCTGATCTTAATCAGAACAGAACATCGTTTAAATTCATGCATTTAGTCACACGATTTCTTCATTTTACTACTTACATTTCCAAATGGTATATAATCAGATACTAAATAAGTGAATAAGTGAAAGGGATGTTAATATACCTAATCCATGTTAAACTTACCATGTAGATGCTCTGCTGACTTGTTGATTGTTCACATAACTGCTTTGGGCAATGTGTCTGTCACATCGTCTTTTTCAAGCACTATCACTTCAAAGCCATGGTATCTTAAACTGAAAAAAAAAAACAGCAAAAAAGGAAAACCTTTTTTTTGTGTGAGGTGGGATTTGGGAAGGGGGGGGGGGGGGGAAATAGCTAATTGTAGGGAAGGAACACTTTTTCAAGAAAAATTCACATGTTACATTGTTCACCTTTTTTTTACATGTCTGTTTTTCAAATTTTTAATTTTTTTTTGGTGCATGTTTTTATCATCTCAATATGTTGCTGTGGAAAGCTGACTGTATGCATTTTCAATGTGTCAGTTTCATTTTATACATTCCACAAGTGTTTCTTGCTAATGCATGTGTTTGGGAGTGAGAATGACCTGTTGCTATAGAAAGCTGTGTGCATATCTAGCTTGTCAATTACACCTTTGCTACGTGACTTTACCTTTCAAGTAAATATAAAGTAGAGTTTAGTTCTTTTATGTTAATATTTTCATTTTCAATCACAGATTTTTTTTTTTTTTCATTCTTAAAGTAATGGGAAGTTTTAGTTTATACTCCATATGCAGTTTCATGACTGTTGATTTACAGTTTAAATATTTTTTAGAATCTAAGTTTGTATCTAAGGTAATTTTTTGAAGATTCCTTTGCACTTTGCGAATTTGTTGTTTTAGTTCCTTGTGAAAATTGTTGTGCAAATTCCTTCCATAACTCTTAAAATTAAGATTTAATGGAAAATGCTAGCTTCTGATACTTATTGCAATATTTTTGCCAGGGACAGGGGGTATCAGAAACAAACATATCCCAACTGAAATTCCCTACATTTTTTCTTAATCCTTTAATACTTCATTTTCTGTTTTTGATTTCGATTTCTGTTTTTTATGATAATATTTTTCTTTTCATGTTATTTCTTTTTATTCTTTTTCAATTTATCAATTCTTTTATTAAGATTTCTTTCAGGTTGTTTCTGTTTATTTATTCATTATTCTTTTTTTATTTATTTTTTGTTTTTGTTTTCTAATTTTTTTATACAGTTTTTATTCTTTTTATTATATTGTTAGAATTTTCTTTCTTTTCTTTTTTTTTTTTTTTTAATGTTTCTTAGTTTTTCTTTTTATTTTCAATCATTTTTGTTTACTATATTTTTGTTTACTGTCATATAATTTCCCATGGTTTTTTTCTGTTGATGTTGTTTTTCATTCTTTTTATTTTCTATTTCTCCAGTTTTATTGCTTTCATTTTAAATTCTTTAATTTTTTTGTTTAGTAATTTTTTTCCTTCATTCTTTTCATGCTTCTTTTTCTGTTTTTCATTTTTATTTCTCTTTTTGTGGGTTTTATTTTTCTTTTCATGTTATCTTATTTTATTCCTTTTTCAAGTTTTTCATTCTTTTAGTAACATTTTTTTTCTTTTTTTCATCATTTTTGTTATAATTTTATTTCTCTTTGTAACTTTTTCTCATATTCTTGAAAGTTTTCATTAATTTTCTTATCATGTTATTTCTTTTTATTCTTTTTAAAGTTTTTCTCATTCTTTTGATAAGATTTTTTTCAGTTCTTTTATCATTTCGTTATAATTTTTTCTTTTCTAGTATTTTCTTATTTCTTCTTTCTTTTGGTCTTTATTCTTTTGTTCTAATCTTTTGTCTTTTTCATTTTTTACACATTTTCTTTAAAAAACTGTTCACTTTTTTTTACATTTGTTTATTTTTTGTTTTTGTTTTGTTATTTTTTTATACAATTTTTATTCTTTTTATTATATTGTTAGAATTTTCTTTCTTTTCTTTTTTTATAGTTTCTTAGTTTTTCATTTTATTTTTAATCATTTTTGTTTACTATTATATATTTTCACGTTTTTTTTTTTTTTTTTTTTTTTTTTTTTTTTTTTTTTTTTCTGTTGATGTTGTTTTTCATTCTTTTTATTTTCTATTTCTTCAGTTTTATTGTTTTCATTTTTAAATTCTTTAATTTTTTTGTTTAGTTATTTTTTTCCTTCATTCTTTTCATGCTTCTTTTTCCGTTTTTCATTTTTATTTCTCTTTTTATGGGTTTTATTTTTCTTTTCATGTTATTTTATTCCTTTTTCAAGTTTTTCATCTTTTAGTAACATTTTTTTCTTTTTTTCATCATTTTTGTTATAATTTTATTTCTCTTTGTAATTTTTTCTCATATTCTTTAAAGTTTTCTTTATTTTTCTTATCATGTTATTTCTTTTAATTCTTTTTAAAGTTTTTCATTCTTTTGATAAGATTTTTTTTCAGTTCTTTTATCATTTAGTTATAATTTTCTTTCTTTTTTAGTATTTTCTTATTTCTTCTTTCTTTTGGTCTTTACTCTTTTGTTCTAATCTTTTGCCTTTTTCACATTTTACACATTTTTTTCTTTAAAAAAATGTTTACTTTTTTTTGCATTTGTTTTCTGATCATTTTAGGTATTGGTTATTAAAGTTTTCTCCCCTTTTTCTATTGATGTTGCTTTTCTTCATTTCTTAAAAATTTTTTTCATAATTTCTTATTCTAAATTTTGCCATTTTCAGTTGTTTTCTTACATGTTTGTTTTACAGACTGTTTCTTTCTTTTTTTACATGTTTTTAAATCATCTTTGTTTATTATTATCATATTCTAATTGTTTTTCCTTTTTTCTGCTGTTGTTGTTTTATCTTTTTTTCAATTTGTGTGTTTTTTCCCCCCCAAATTTTTCATTTTTACGAGTTTCTATCTCTTAGATTTTTTATTTAATTTTTTTTCCTGAATTTTTTTTTTTTTTTCCCCAACTTTCTACATGTATTAATAAGATTCTTTTTGGTTTTTGCTTTGATCAATTTATTTTGTTTCCTGTCTTTTGTTTCAAGATTTGCATTAACAGAGTAGAACCATTTTTTTGTGTGTGTGTTTTGATCCTTTTCATGTACTACCCTGGTGAAATATAACCATGTGTGTAACATTTTTGGGAATAAAACATATTCATGAACAACCCAACTAAAAATAAAAATCGCCCTTTACAGAAGTAAGTAACAAATTCATGTCTTGGGGATTGGTTTAGTAAATTGTTTGGTAAGATATGGTATCTGCTTTAAAAGGAGAATTTGCTTTCCAATCTGTCCCCACTGTCAAGACTTTATGTCAGAGTCTCAGTATACTTGTGTAAATGTCCCTAGTATATTATGGAATACTATAAGCCCAGACAAACTGGATGGGAACCAGGTTACTCAAAGCTGAGACAGCTCTGTTTCATGTTGTATGCTTTTGCTATTTCCAAAGTATGTTTGTAAAGAGATATATTATCAGTGTCCTTGATCTACTATGACCTATACTCCACCAAATGCTTCTCACAAAAACTCCAAAGGATGATTAGAAATAACTACCCCTGATTACCCATTAAAAAGTTGATTTTGAAAAAGTGTTGCAAAAATGAAGATGGAATTTAGGAGATATTTATTGAAAAGTGCTTGAATTATGCTGTTTTTTAATGTTACTGACACAATTTAATGTGTAGTGTACTGGAGTCATCCAGGCTATGAGTTCATGTGAAATAAGCTAATGTTCCTAGGGTTAACAAATGTTTCGAGGCTTGCCAAAATTATAGAAACCAAGACAGTTGTCATTTATCCTCATATTCGCATTTGAACTTTGAAATAGCACTTGAACTTTGAAATAATCAAGCAACACTAAAAATTGTGATGTCTTTGTTTTCTAAATGACAATTTGATACATCACAGGAAAAAACAATACATGTATGTGACAAGTTTCCTCAAACAATTAAGCCTGTAATATACAAACTTGGACCGTGCTGGTAAACTGATGAAAGTATTATTGATTAAAGATCATGGGGATGATCTTGAAAGGTTGCACTATGTATACTTTAGTGTAAATAATTAGCATCTTGATTTTGATCAGTATTTCTACTAAAAACCTAAGCATTTAATGGGGAAATTCTTCTTTCTCAGACATTCCTTCAATGCTCATAGATACTTAAATAGTGAAGGTGACATTGTGTTCAATGCAGTTCAACCCTCTTCCCCTATATCAAACAAACAACAGCAAAAATACTTAAATTCCTTGCAAATACCAAACAACTTCATAAAACAACTTCTGTAGATGAAAGTGTAAAGACCAAGCTTATGAATATGATAGAAATTGTCAGATTTAACCACAAATATAAATATCAGGGCTCTGCTGAAGTATTTGAAATCAGGCATACATTTTTTATCTGAATTCCTGTATTTTTAAGCAAGATATCTTTCTGTTCTGATTTAACAGGAAATAATATTATTAAAACATCATTCAAATCATTTGTTGTTTTGGCTTTGTGGCTGGTTCCAGTATTCAAAAGTATTCCATATGTGGATTTGCATGTGTTCCTGAGTTGAAATCAAACAGTGTCAATATATAAATAGAGAGCCAACAGATGAATCTTTTAAAAGCACAAAGTCTTGGATTTTCCTCAATATCTGTTTGATATTGTTTCCCCAATTAAATCTAAAGTCTTTTCACAGACCACATCTTTAAATTTTTTTTTTAAACCAACAGGGATTACATTCATGTGGAAAAAAAAATGACTACTTCTCATCATGAAATACTAACTATGATAAACATTCTATATTAAAAGGTACATCATTTCTAAAATTGTGTACCTCCTTATATAAAAACAACAAGTGCATGGCATGCAGGTGGCAACGCTCGGCTGAAGTTGCTTGATTTTCAGTGAAAATTCGAAGTCGCATACCTGTGTCAAAATATTCTAGTGATTACCTGCCCTAGTTCCATGGCTTCCCCTTTTCATAGTCAACAATTTGTTCACTTTTGAAGTAAATATCTTCAGTAATATCAGAGATATTATAAAATGTCAAAGTTTTTGCACCACATTGCAGACGGCGACAGGGCTATGACAATAACTCGACTTTTTTTTTGAAACAGCTGAGTTAATAATAAATGAATATCTATTTTTGCTTGTGGAAATAAGATCCTTAGCCTACAACATTGTGCAAGGCTCTCAGCAACTTAAATGGAATATGAGGCATACCTAATTGTAGAGTGTGATCTGAAGTCTTATGTGAGTGGAAAAAAAGAACAGGGTCCACTCTTCTATCAGCACTGGATTTAATTTTAAACTTAAAATTGCCCCAAAACTGTTTTACAGTCAATGATCCTATTCAACCCAAGCACTTGCCTTCACAGGATGCATTAAAAGACAGTCAGATCACACAAATGCAAAAGCTTCCATACTGAGAAATAGCAAACTTGTTTATTATAAATCAAAATGAATGAATGAATGTTGTTTCATGATGCATCAATTGACGGCTTTGGTAATTAAGTGTGCATGTCTGTATTAAGAGATGATAAAGTAGAATGGTTGCACTTAAGAAGATTTGAATAAAATGATGAATTCATGGCAAAAAAATTAAATGAAGTAAGACTGTATAATGCATAAAAGACATTACTGAGTGGCTGGGCAGTCCCTGCCTACTCAAAAAGTTTTCAATGAAAAAGTCAAAATTAAAATCAAAAACATTTGAACAAAGAAAATCTAAAAATAAAAGCAAAAAAATATCCATACACATGTTGCAATAACTACATAAATAAATGTACCATTAAGCCCTACATATCTATTGGATAAAACCCTTGAAGTGCCAAACAAAGTGAATAGGGACCAGATAAAATGTCATTATGAGACTGACTTTTGCAAGCCATGTCTATCCACAGTATGCTGTGTAGATCTAAGAGCAGGCTGCATTATGCAGTCTGATCTTGATCTGCACTAACCAGGAAAAAAAAAAAAAAAACTATTGTTGTTAAGGCGCTTTGCTGGCTAAGATCTTTCTCATGAACCTTGCAGAGATTGACACACAAAAAAACTGTTGTGTGGTCTTAACCCATTACCAAACAATCCTGATTTTTATTTTAACAACCTCTGGAAGGGAGGCTTTTGCAAACATTGTGGAAAAAGGAGAAAATGCTGGTTACCAGAGAAACCAGCATTTTCTCCTTTTTCCTCAATGTTTTCCTACCTTTCAAGGACAAATCCTATCTTTGTGCCATATTTGGTATGTTGCCTGAAAATGCTTTCATCTTTGACTATAAAACTTTGTTGTTTGGTAAAAAGCTAAGTCTTTTTTGAGTGGACAAAAAAACAGTACCTTTCACAAATAAAAAGGTAAGATAAATGCATTCACATAACTTTTGAAAATGGTCTTAGGAACCGATTAATTATTTTTCGGTTATATGTACTTGGGTTTTGACAAAAATGCTCAGACAAGGTTAACTTTGCAGATGAAACACAGTTGCTGCCCCTGAATAGACCGACAAACCTTTCTGGATTGCCTTGATCCGTCATTGGTAACAGTTTAATCTCTATATTTTTTGTTTGTTCATGATTTAAAACTTTTGAACAAAAGACAAATCTTTCCTGGATCCCACCCAGTAATCAATTCTGTCTACATGTATCTTTCTGTATTTCCTGGATACTAACCAGTCCAATGCATGGATAACCTCTCTGAGCAATGAATTATAAAAATAATTTTATTTCATAAATGCAATATTTTTCACCTATATCTTTGCCAAAGTAATTAGTTTACTTTATTCAAGCCATTTTCAAAATTTATATGAACAGATTTAACTTACTAATCTAACTATAATTCAAATTCTGCTTTATTTAAGATCACTCTTATTATTTGCATGAGAAAATTAGTTTTTTCATTGTTTTTTTAATTACTTTTGGATTTAAGATCCTTAACATCAAACATTGCATGAGTTTTTCTTTTCTTTTGGATATAAGATCCCTAACATCAAATAGTGCATGAGATTTTTTTTTTTTTTTTTTATGTAAGATCCTTAACATCAAACATTACAATGAGATAATAAACTATTTCTTCTTTACTTTTGGATTTAAGATCCTTAACATCAAACATTGCATGAGATAATAAATTATTTTCTTTCTTACTTTTGCATCAAAGATCCTTAACACCATAATAATTTCATATGTTTTGGTTTAAAAAGAACTGCAGGGTTCATTTCAAATTGAATTTGTGTAGAAAAAAAAGATGCTTTCATAACAGTGCAACAAGAAAGTAAACCTTAAAACACCAAATAAACCCAATTGTCATTTTCATTCTAGAATAAACCAATATAATTGCAAATTCATGGCTACCTTTTGCCTGTTTTAACATAGCGGACAGTGTAGATCAAAGATCAGGCTGCATGTTTTGTGCAGCCTGATCTTGATCTACACTGGCCGCAAAGGCAACTATTTCAGTGAAAGGGTTAAAAAACTGAAATGAACCCTGAAAATTAACTCTTTACCAAGCAACAAATTTGGATTTGTCCAATTTGGAGATATTTGCAGATGACGCATTACATGTGGCTCAATTAATGGTGCAAATTGTCTTTGTAGAAGGAAAACATTGTGGGAATATAAGAAAATGCTGATTCTCTTTTTCCCACAATGTTTTAAAGGCCTTTTCCTCAGTGTTGCTACAATGCAGGATCATTTGGTAAAGGGCTAAATAAGGCAAAAAGAATTTTTAATAACAGAACAGAAAAATATACTTAAGTAATAAGAAATTACATCCACTTTCATTTTTTATCTGATATACATATAGGATTTAAGATTCTCAACATCACATAAGGTATGCTGACAATACTGTAGTGGCTATTACAACTCCATTTGGTTTACAAACCCTCAAACATGTTTAAGTTAATGTGTGTCTGATAGACACACATCATGTAAGGATACTTCAATATGTATCACACCTACCAATTTGATAGACATGGTGCTGATTTAAAGGATTTGTCCATTGTTAACGTTATGCCATTCTGTACTTCTCAAGTAATGAAATACTTTGAATACACAGGTCACAAAACTAAAACTTAAGAAACTCCTATAAGACTTTTTTTTCTGCTCTACTCTGGAACTGAAGCCTTTGAGCAAAAATTTTCGGAAGTCAAATCCAATTAAGAGCTAGTCAGAATTACAATTTCAAGAGTAATACCCTATGCAAATTTTTGACATACTGGACCCCTTGTATGTAGGTGTCAAACACTGAATGAAATTTGTTGTTGTTTCTGATGTTTTTTTATTTATTTAAGGACAACAACTATGTAATTCATACTTTATATGATGCAGACTAGCATTGGGGCAACAAACATGTTCTTTACTGATCTGTTACTAGCAGGAAATCAAAGTTATATTTAAGTGTTTACCTGATTGGTCTATGATTGGTCTAATTCAAATATTTTGTAAAGTGACAATAAATAATTATGTGATTAAAAAAAAAATTAACAAATTTCAGCTTCAATAACCGTTTAAAATCATAAGTGATGTAGTTATTATATCATGTGTGATATAAAGAGTATGCTCAATTATTTTCACTGTCCCATCCACATAGCCCCACTTTAAGATGAATTCTTAGACATATACAATGTGTAAGAACAAATAGCAGGCCATTTTGAGTTGTTTTGTGAAAAATAGTGTGACCTATAAATGAATGATGACCAACATCGACCTACAAGATCAATGTAAAGTGATTGATCCCTGATAATGTTAGATTATTGAACGCTGAATGAATTAATAATTGTCATTTTATGGCACGATGACAGCTCAGGTAATTTAGCGCACATGTATGTATTAAAAGATAATAAAATGCAATTTTTGTGCTTAAAAAGATAAAAATATTAGGAAAAAGTGTTAAATTAAGACAGATTATGTGTATTCTGTATTTGCATAAAAGACATTATTGATTGACTTATTGAAAGTTATTGTTCCTACCGTACTTCACCTAATTAATGCGCTGGGGCACCATTCAAAACACCAACAGGGCACTCTTAGTCCATAGCCAATTTTCCGAAATTTTCACTGCCATCACTTCGAGTAAGTATGGTGCTTTGATCAGAGTTTTAGTCAGAGCCCAGTGCAAAGTGATTGCCATTTTGAAAGACTTCCTGTAATGCAGTAATGCAGAATATTGATTTTACCACCGATCATGATTCATTTAGACATTTAATAGCATTCACGATTAGTATGGGACACTGAAATTCAATACTTCACCTTTTTAATGTTCTTCCAAGTTAGTTGACAAATTTTGTTTTACAGGAAGTTTATAATGTTATTGGAAGTGTATGTGTATTCAGACAATCAGCTGTTAATGACATTGATTGCTGAAGTAATTAGGATTATGTCGATGCCGTACCTGTAAGTTTGTTTATAAATAATTGGTCATTAGTCATTTTCATCAGTCTGTATTTGAAAAGTTTTTGTGAAGTTATCTTGCGTTTGGACGTTTGTCATCCCAGTTGTCGATTTTAAGGTTAAGGTTGGGTATGGGTGGGGGTTGTCTGGAAATGTTTGGAGTAAGAAATAATAGTGTGTGTGGGCAGGGGGGAAGGGGGGTGCTACTATTAGGGAGGGAGCGTTAATTAGGTGAAATACGGTATTTTATCAAAGCATCATTGCAAAATAGTACCGGTCATATTGACATAATCATGATAAAAATAAAGTATGCAGTGTGTTTTGTTGATGACTGGGGTGTACCAAGAAGGGGTTGGTCAAGGAGTATTACCAAGTTTTCACTTTATAGTCTTAAAACCACAAGAGATGTTACCGGAAATCAGAGGCATTATGTAAAGATATGCATAAACTGATGTCATTGGGGTCAGAATAGATTTGGAACTGCTTGAAGATGGTTTGTCTTGGAGACTTATAACGTATCACATGTTTCAACTCAGCAGTCTGAATGTTTAGTGAGGCATTATTTGTTGGTAAATTTGGTTCTTTAGTACATGGGATTGGTCTGTATTGATTTATTTGGTATATTTGAAATTACTTTAAGAAATAAAACACATGGGTCTAGCAACAATGTAAGTTTAACATTTATGACACTATGCCCTTTTTTTTTATCAATGCAAACTTCATACTAATATCCATACTAGCTTATGTTTCTGTCAAACTTTGGACCTATATAGCTGATTCCAGGGCTTAGCCTCATAAAATGAGGCAGAATGCTGTACTTTGAGGGCAGTGTGTGCCATCTTAGTAAAATGGCTTCATTTGTGTGTGGTTCATATTTTAAAATTACATACAAACTTTCTCAGTTTGCTACCTTTCAACACTTTATGGCAACCATAATATTATTGTCTTACACCTTTGACTTCATGGCAGACGATCAGTTTCTACCATGTTATATTTGAAATATGACTTTTAGGCAGGTAAAAAACATCAAATTCAAACCTCCATGTTTTGTAATATACATATCACAATTTTTTACAAATTTTTATAAACTTGCCCATCATTAATCTGACAGACTTTGTATAATTTATCATGCACTTATTTTAACCCTTGATTACCCAATGTTAAGTGACTCTTACCTTAACAAAGTCCAAATCTGGTCATACTGTAAATCTACAAAGATAAAGATAAGGTTATGTAGAATTATTAACAAGTAACATAAGCACCAAGTTGTTCCAGGTGAAAAAAATTATTTCTAAATAAATGTGTATATTTAATAGTGTTACCACACCATCCCAACTTTTAATGACCCTAAGGAAAAAGTCATTTGAAAAAATTGTTGGAAAAGGAGAAAATGCTGGTAACCAATATTTTCTCCTTTTCCCACAACTTTTTCTATTCCTTAACAAATTATATCATACAAGTCACATTCAATTTGTTGTCAGCAAAGGCTTGCAATTTGGACCAGTAAAAAGTTTTGTGGTCTGGTATAGGGTGATTAAAACACTTATTATAATTATACTCTTTGGCTTGCCTCAGTATGCTGTAATGGCCTATAGGTGTTTTCCTACCCTAAAATATTTAATTCTACGCTGAACATAGGCCCAAGAAATTCCCAGAAACATTCCAATGCTTATATGACCTTGAGTAGGATGGATATTGAAAACATTGTTGGATAAAAACAAGAAAAAACTCCTTTTCCCCAACATTTTCTACCTTACAAAAGATGAATACCACTATTCCAATCACAATTTGTCGAGTGCAAATATTTTCAATTTAGACAGGTTCAAAGTTTTATTGTCTGGTAAAGAATTAAAGCATAATCACCCACAGTTGACTTTGGCCTTGCTGTATACAACAAGAAAAAATAATGTGGCAAAGGAGAAATTGTTGGGAATGACCGAATTATATTGCATTTTGCCACAAAATTTCCACTTGTATTTATGTTTCAAACATTATCATCTATATTTCAAGAGGACATTTTTAAAATCCTCCGCCACAAATTTCACCCAAAGAGGTTAAGGTATGTTAGGTTTTCAGTCATCATGTAAGTTCTTGGTTTCTGGATTTTCTTCATTTTTTTTTTTTTTTTTTTAATATGGTTCAATCCCTTGATAATACAAAAGAGTTGGATAAAAAAAATGTTGATTTTATCCAGTAAACACGATATGTAAATTTTCAACTTTAAATGGCTACTTTTCCCTTACTGATTGTCAGATTTTTTCAAAATCAATAGGGTTCAAGCTATTGATTAGATAAACAAACTGTGCAAGTTTCACGAAAATCCGACAAAAATGCAGAATTTATCATGTAAACAAGAAAAAGTTGAACAGACAGAGTGATGGACTGATGGACGACGGAAACCTCGCTATGACATAGGCTCTGCTGGCTTTCAGCCAGTAGAGTGAAAAACTGAAATGGGTAAAAATCTGGCTGAAAACAAGTAAAGATGTATTGGGTTTAGACTATACCCAATATGTAGTCTGATCTGGGATTTACAATGTGTGCACTATATTTTGCAATACATCCTGACCAAGACTGTCTTTAGATTTTTATCTTATAATGACTAATATTTTCAATTAGAAAAAAAAGAGACCTAAATGCTGTATTCAAGGCTTCTTTTAAAAAATAATTCACAGAATAGCTAGTGGTTCAAATCATTATTGGATAAAAAAATTTTAGACTTGCCTAAATTGAAAGTGTTTGGAAAACTACAAATTAAATGTGGCTTAAATAATGTAATTTATCTTAAACTCTTTACCAAACGACTGGTCCAAATTAAAAGCATTGCAGGTAACAAATCAAATGCAGCTCAAAAATTAAATTTTTTTTGTAAAGGGTAGAAAACATTGTGGGAAAAGGAGAAAATGCTAGATACCAGCATTTTCTCCTTTTCCCACAATATTTCCAAAAGGGTTTTTCTTCAGGGTCGATAATAGTCTGGATTGAGTGGTTAATAATAAAAGTGGTAGAAAACCTTGTGAAACAAGGAATAAAATGCTGGTAATCAACATTTTCTCCTTTTCACCACACTTCAGCCTTCTTTATTAGGGTCATTAAAACTTGGGATCGTATGGTAAAGGGTTAAATCCAAGATCATGTATTGCCAAAGATGTTTAACTCCTTACCAAATGACAATCTTTTGAACTTCAGCTATATTGAAAGCCTTTGGCACATGACAAAGGGGACACAAAAATTGAAAACTGTTTTTGGAATGACAGAAAACATTGTTTTCAAAAGGCTTCTTCCAAAGGGTCATTAAAACCCAAGTGTGGTACAGGATTTAGAGAGGGAAATAACGTCCTATGAACTAGAGCAAATACATGTACATGTTTTTGTTTTTAAATAAGCTAGACAAATGCAATCAATACTTATTTTGAAATGAAGAGAGGGAGAAATGCCAATCTTTGTGCCTTATGATGGGACATTATCGCAGAATACCTACCTTGATAAAACATTTAATCCTTTACCAAACGACAACATTTTAAACTGGTCCAAATTGAAAGCATTTGCAGATGACGAAATAAATGTTACCAAAAAATTGAAGTTTGTTCTGGGAGGGTAGAAAACATTGCTGGAAAAGGAGAAAATGCTGGTTACCAGCATTTTCTCCTTTTCCCACAGTATTTTCAAAAGGCTTCTTTCTCAAGGTTGTTAAAAGTCGGGATTGTGTGATAAAGCGTTAAGATCACACTGCCTGTTCTGTAGTCTGATATTGAATGAAACTTTTTGCCAAGACATGTAAAGCTGTCCTTAGTTCTTAAGGGGGACTATTCAGATTTTTAATAATCTCAACAAACTTAAAAAACACTACATCTCTAAATTAACCAATGCAATAGCTGGCAAACCATCAGTTAAAAAAAGGATGTATGTAAGAAAAAAACATTTTTCTATCTATTCCTTGATAGGCTATGTAACAAAGAGTATTTTGTGGTACTTTTCAGTGTTAAACAAAACAAGAAATAAATAATTTGCAGCAAAAACAACTTAAGAAGGCCTCTTTACCTTTTATCACAACAATCTTGACTTGGAGTGTACAGATCAAGATCAGACTGCATACAACAAACACACAGTCTGATTTTGGATCAAAACAGTCCAACATAGGGAGATTTTCCTGGCAAAGAGAACCTTGAAATCACAATAAATCTGTTGGATTTTTCTTTTGCTATCAACAGGAAATTTCTCCTTTATTTATTTAGCAGCTTAAGGATAAACATTCGATAAGAAATTCTGATCTTAATGGATTCACGGTATTGCTTTCTCTAAGCAAGGATCATACAGTATGTAGACATGTCTATGATCCCTACACTAGGCATTTTTTCTACTTTCCACGATGTTCCCCTAAGTGGTAAATGCCGGATGTATAAAACTCTATCTCCATGCACTAAAGAATGAACCCATTACAACAAGATGCACATTTTTATGCTCCTTGTGCGAAAGGCTACGATTCCCGCTCACACCAGTGTTCCCATTTTTTCTTTTTCTTTTTTTTTTTAATTTCTAAGATGTCTGCGATCTCCTAGTTATTCAAGGAAAACTTTGTTTCAAAACAAATTTCAAAAAGATATGCATATTAGAGCGACATTTTAAGAAGGAAATCGGGAGGCGGGCGCAAACATAGGCACAAAGACGCTGGCGTTTTACAAATGCGAGGGAAAATTATACGAAAACTATCACAAATTTCAACTACAATGCCAGATCTAGATATCCATACATGTACATGTACTTTACTTATTCATGGAAAAAAATACAAAGATTACGAAAGAAAAAGAGACTTACTTCATTTTTTTTCCCGGATCAACCTGCTTGGCTCTTTGTTTGAACCTCTATTTTGCCCGACTAAACGTTGACTGAGTTCACACTGAGTAACAATCACCTGGGTGGATTAGGAGTCACGTGATAGGGGTCAGCCTAAAATCCAAGTGACCAGTCGGAAACAGGAGCAACGATTGGCCCTTAGGCACCATGACAATTATAGTTGCCAATGCGGCCGGAATAGGTCGAGATCAGACTGCATAAAATTGCAGTCTGATCTCGGATCTACCCTGTCCCCTTGCGCAGATATTCTGGGTAGTAAGGCTCAAAATTGCAACCATTTAGGTCTTATTTCTAGAATGAATTAATTAAATGGACCCTTTCAGTTCGGAAAAACGTCCAAAATATTGTCATTTCAGAGTTGTTTTAGCAACAATATGTGACAAAGAAGCGAACAGTATAGATCCAAGGTCAGACTGCACGTTCTGTGCAGTCTAATCTTGATCTATACTGTCCGCAAACAACAACTTAAGTCGGTTCCAGCGCTTTTTGGATTAATAGTTTAGGTGAATAATTTAGGTGGTGTGTTACGCCCCTTTCAACAGTATACACTTATATCATGGTCACTCGTATTCATGTCTTTGCTGGGTTTCACCAGTACTAGTTCTACCCTGCCAGGGCACTGTGCACAGTGCGCCTTGTACCCTGCGTTTTCTCCTTTCCCCACAATATTTTAAGCCTTTCAAAGCCAAATCTTATAATTTTAGGTACATTTTATCCGCCGTCTGCAAATGCTTTGAATTTGGACGCTTCCAAACTTTTGTCGTCGGGTAAAGATTTTAACGCAGGGGTCAGGGACAAAATGACGTCGCGTTCAATTTTATAGATTTCTGCGGGATTTTGGAAGAGTTGAAAATCCGAGAAAATGATTTATATCTTAAATCTGTTTCTGCCAAATTTCTCCCTGGCCAGTATTGGAAAAAGATAAAAACTCCGAACTTCCTGTCCAAGAAATGTCAGTAAGACTCAATGGACATAAGGTTTGACATTGCTATGACAATTGCTTCCGGATGTTTCGTAACAAAGTCTGAACGAACTATAACTCTTTCAGCGCTGTGTTTATTATATAATAATCTGGACCTCAAAGAGCAATCTCCTGAATATCTGAACGAATTTTAGCACATAGTCTTGAATAAACAAGCGGAAGGTATATATCTACGATCAGAACGTACGTTCTGTGCAGTCTTATCTTAATCTATTTCGTAGGCGAAAGTTTCTCTATGGTGCTGAAAGAATTGCAGACGTTTTTTCTTTTTTTTTTTTAGGGGGGAGGGGGGTGGGGTGCGGGGTCCTTGTACCTTTGAGATTTTTTCCCGTTTTCAATGGTATTTTAGTTGTTATCAGGGCAACATTTTACTTTTCAGATAGTACTATCAATTGTAGGCTTGGATTCTGCTCCGCCCCTGCCCTCAGATCATTTTGCCGCCATATCAATCAACTCATTTTCAGACACGAAAAAAATAAATAGACTCGTCTATATTCAAAGCATTTGCAGACAACAACTCATTCGTGGATCAAATCTTTGGATTTAGTTTAACCGGGAAAAAAAATGGTGGAAAAGGACCAAATGCTGGTTAGATCTACAAGAAGTCTCTTAATTTGGCACTTTTGTTTTCAAACGTATTGTCTGATAAAGGTAAAAGGAAGGTAAAATATGTAAATAACATCGAAATTCATAAAATTAAGAATGGTAAAAACGCTGGATTAAATTAGCACTCTCATGGCCAAATGAAGCAGTTCGTGATTTTTTATGGGAGGGAGACGGCGGAGGGGGGAAATATACCGCGAGTGCCAATACAGAGACTAGGCTACAGAAGAGCTGAAAAAATACGTTTCCATAGCTAATGAAACTACTTTTTGATTAATGTTCAAAATACAATTCTAGTGTAAAAAAAACAAACTTTTTGGTGTCTGAAAACAGGGCCTACACATTTCCAATGCAAAGGAAAATACTTTTTGTAAGACTGAAGAAAATACATTTTCCATTCGAACGGCGATGCAATTTTTTGGACTCGAAATAGACCTGCTTCCCATATAGAGAGGTATTTTAGAGACACACAGTGCGAGTTAATTGACTCTTTACCGCGCTTGAAATTTTTAGGGTCATCCAATATGCAAGCAGCTGCAGAGGACAAATTAAATGAGCCTAAAAATGAGGATTTCGTCTTTGAAAACTTAAAAGACAATGTAAGTAAAGTAGAAAATGCTGATCACCAGCATTCGTAAAGGGTTAAATCTAAAGAAGAGACTACTTGAGGACCGAAATACATTTCTAGCGCTGAGTTGGAGACCTTACGTGGACTGCAGACTAAATGCTCTCCTGAGACTCAAGATACATTTCCACTGCCAACAATGCGACTTCCTCAGGAATAAAAATACACTTCCATGGTACAAGAAGGGACATTGTAAAATCTGAAAATACACCTCTACTGCAAACGAAGGGACTTTTAGGGCGTTATCTCCCGCTGGGTGGCATTTTTCAAATACATCATCTTCGAAAAATCTGAAAATACATCTCTACTGCAAACGAAGGGACTTTTAGGGCGTTATCTCCCGCTGGGTGGCATTTTTCAAATACATCATCTTCGAAGAATATGACATGCGCAGACAAAGCTTTTAGGGACTCAAAATACATTCCGTCTGTCAGCAAGGAGACTTTTTGTGGACTGCAAAAATACAATTTCAACCTCCAACGGACAGTGCTCGTACATGAAAAGAAGATACCTCTTTAGGGAGAAAAAAATGGTACCATACAACTGCCAACGAAGTGATTTGTTAAGGACTTGGAGTATATTTTTATGAATATGAACATTCTCCCTCCCCTCCACACACTTACGCAAATATTTTATTTTTAACATTTTACCAAGTAGATCTTTTTTTTTTATTATTATTTCTGGGTTCCGTTTAAGAAATTTCTGATTGTTTCCCTTCTTATTGTTAAGTTTTGTGGACAACTGCAATTGCTACCAATAAGTGTAATTTGCTTCTTTGAATAGATATCCTTTTCGCCATTTAAAGTTCATTTCCGTCATTAAATGCAGACGAAATTATCGAGCGCCATGTTGAAAAGCGTAAATTACACGTACCCAAAATCACTTTACAAAGTTACACATTGCTGCTTCTGGTAAAGACTTTTGTTGCATCGTCAGTGAACGAATTGCAGACTGCAAACCGAAAAGAACTTCTCAACAGACGCGAAAGACGAAATTTAAGAGAAGCAGTTTGTAACGACGATCTTAACTTTGGCGGGAACAGAAATCTCGTGGTTAGTTGCATTGCCTTCATTTTCGTCATTTTTGCTGGGTCTCCCTGCGACACTTACGTTTGGTTTGTACATGCTTTTTATTTTCTTCATTAGCTGACCCGTATATTAAACAAATTTTTTCTCTACAGTCGGCGTTTTGATAAATGGATTAACATGTTATTATAGCTCTGAAATGTCACGTATTTCCAGAAGCTCGAATCATTATATTTTAACGGTTTTGTGTGTGTTTGCCTGATGTAGTTTAGGATAAGACTGCCATCTACGGACGGTGCGGACGCCAGCCAGATGATTTTGTTGCCAAATGTTTATAAGATATATAGAATAACAGGTACAAATTATCCAATCACAAAACATGTGTTATCAATAAATATCCTTAATTTTCAATGATTACCAACAATAACTGTTAATGATAGTAAGTAATAGGTACATGTAGTTTGACTTAGAACAAAAGTGTTTGGGAACTGCCTCTAAAAAAAAATGTCGTCCAGGAACTGGCTTGTCAGGGAAAGTTCTATGTTTATTCCACCTTTCCACGCACTCGTCACAACTCAGCCGATTCCGTACCTAGTAACCTACATCTAACCTTGTCTGTAACAAAGGGATTTCCATACTGAAATACTTCTTGTCACATGATCTTAAACAGTTAGTATAGTAGCTAACTATGGTTGAAGGTCACAGGAGGCATTTTATTTTTGCATTTCTTTCGCCACTTAGAGTAAAAAATCCACGTCCTTTTGATTTTTATTTACTAAAAAATCAACCCCCTCCTCCGAAAAAGGGGTGTGTGTGTCAAAATCTGGTTTAATGCCCCTTAAACTTTCAAACAACTAAGCAACAGGCGACTCTCAGGACTATCAGTCCTTTGATTTACTATTGAGTGGAAATCTTCATTCGTTTATTTAGCAGTGTAAGGGTTAACTCTTTACCAAACGACAATATTTCAGAGTGGTCCAAATTGAAAGCATTTGCAGACGACATTTTTAATTTGGCTGAAATGATTGCATTTATTTCTCAAAGGTTAGAAAACATGGTTGGAAAAGGAGAAAATGCTGGTTACCAGCATTTTCTCCTTTTCCCACAATATTTTCAAACGGCTTCTTTCCCAGGGTCGTTAAAAGTCGGGATTGTGTAGTAAAGGGTTAAATGAATCTATTCATAATGAACTCGTTTACAACATCTGCGCAATTTAGTGGAAAGACCTGCAAAGTTTAGCGTATTTTCCTAATTCCATATTTTAGGTATGGATGGAGACTACAACTTGAAGTAGTCTTCGGATAGTGTAGACCAAGATCAGACTGCACAGACTATATATTCATTCTGATCACGGATCGTCACTGGCATACCCTCAACAAGAGATTGTAACCCAGCATAGCATTAACTATTTGCCACACAATTCCGAGTTTTAACGACCCAGAGGCATAAGTTTTTTTTTTTTCCCCAAAACATTGTGAAAGAGAAGAAAATACTGTTTACCAGCCTATTCATCTTTTTCCTCTATGTTTTCTATCCTATTCAAGGCAAACCTGTATATTTGAGACACATTTACTTTGTCGTCCGCAGATGCTTTCAATTTATAAAAAAGATTAAAATTCTGTCGTTTGGTAAAGAGTTAACCCTTATCCTGCTATATTAGTGAGATGAAACATTCAAGCCGATAGTAAAATCCCGAATTTTGCAATTTCACAGGTATGTTTGCGGGAAAAGAAAAATATCTCTGTATCAGACAGTGTAGATCCAAGGTCAGACTGCACAGAATGTGCAGTCTGATCTTGATCTACACTGTCCGCCAAAGGTCCTTGAGTCGCGCTTAGCAGTTTAAAGGTTAAAAATACAGCGAGACATCATTGAACTCACGGACAACTACCAATCACTACCATGAACTACCAATCACATGATCTTAAACATGGCGGCTTAGCAACGACATGAACAACCACTGTGAAGTTATTCACTTCTATCGATCTGTCGATGAAAGCTCCTAACGGAATTGATAAACCACGCTAAAAATTGAACGTACAAACTGTTTGCCGACTGAAATACTCTTAGAAAGATAACGATAGAAAATTTACTCATGCGTTCTTTCTAAAGAGGAGCCTTACAATTTCAATAACGATAAAGCGGTGTGCTTCCGGAGATGTGCGAAGTAGGTGCATATCAAGCTACGTGATACAGCCGAGGGATTTGATCACCGGATCACCCGAGATATGCCGAATGCTTATACTTCAGCACGCTCAAAATCCATTTTCGTGAATGTCCGTTTATGTGGTTTTGCCATGGTCAGATAGGATTTTCTAACAATAGCTATAGAAACTATGGTATATTTAGTAGACGAGCTTTAGGCCTTCCGAAGTAGATTGGTTCGTATTGGAGTTTAACGCCATTTAAACAGCTCAGGTCCTATCATGGCGGTCAGTGACGCACCTATGTGTTTCCTGGCTTTCTCACGCTAGTACTGACACAACTTTCTTTCCAAAGCCACTGACTACTTTTCTTACATGCATCAGAGGTGAGAGGCGAAAAATCGCCGAAGAGAAAGTTCATCTCAACGGGGTATCGAACTCGCAACCGCCATGTCACGAGTCAGATACGCTAACCACTGACCTACCAGGCTGGGCTTCCGAAGTAGAGCAGACAGAATGTAAATTATGTCTCAGTTAACCTTTTACTGCACAATGCCCACTTTTAACGCCTATGAGAAAGAAGGCTTTTGAAAACATTGTGTGAAAAGGAGAAAATGCTTCTCCTTTTCACACAATGTTTTCTACCCTATCAAAGAAAAATTTTATGTTTTGGGCAACGTTTAATTTGTCGTCTGCAAATGCTTTTAATTTGGGTCAGGCTAAAATTTTGTCGTCTGGTAAAGAGTTAAAGCTCGTCATCGCATTCAATAATAATCCAGGTTACTCTTTGTTGACTCTTTATCAAACAACAAAATTTTGCACTGAACCAAATTGAATGCATTTGTAGACGACAAATTAAAGGTAGCTCAAATGATGACTTCTGTTGTGTTTGCTAGGGTAGAAAACATTATGGGAAAATGAGAAAATGCTGGTTACCAACACTTTCTCCTTTCCCTCAATGTTTTCAAAAGTCTTCTCTAGTGTCATAAAAACTTGGGACTGTGTGGTGAAGGGTTGAAATAGGGGGCGTGGGGGCTTACACAGTACATTGTATTTCGGTCACACCACAGGCTCTAGGCTTTGTCTCTTCAATCCCCAGCCATAGTACTGCATTGAAAGTTAAGCCATACCATTTAAAAGTATGGAAAATATTGTGAAGATGACAACCTGTTTTTGTTAGGTCGGTCCAAGTGCTAGTCGCTGAGAGAAAAATAAATTCTAAAATCAAGCAAAAAGTACACAAAAGATAGAGTGACATGACAGGCTTTAACCTAGTTTTGAAATCAATTTCTCTACCAGCGACTAACAATGGGACCGGAGGTACAATAACATACTGTTATTTACACAATAATTGCCATACTGTTAAATGGTATGATTTAAATTTAAATGCACGTTTCTGGTTCACTGTAGACACACACACACACACACACACACACACACACACAAAATAGTTTTTAAGTCTTATCTGTCACAGCAGCTCATTTTTCGATCTTAAACCTTCGTTACACTGGCAAAACTTTCGTTACACAACGAAATGCATGTATTTCAGATGAATTATGTTTCAGTGGAATCGTTGGTCTGCTTTAGACTGTAATAAATACTTCTGATAATTAAATCAGGTGCTGCTAATATGGCAGAATACAAATTACAAAATATTAACAACAGCAGCAAGAAACAAAGAGAAACCATCGATTCACCGTTGTGAGCAATTTTATTTTGACATGGTCTGTATGGATGTAATCGTATTTGTTATTAGGTTTAGGTCCATTATGTTTCATAACAACACGACAGACAAGAGTGTTTCGACCAGATGTGCTTTGAAATAAGTCTACAAAACCTTCGTTACATCATTGTAAAGAAGGTTTCAACTCAGTCTAATTTATTATAAAAGTAAAGAGACTTAGACGTGGTGGTGGTTTTCATGTAATCATAGAATATGATTCAGTTACATAGAAAATAACTTTTAAATAAATAATATGTTTTTGTGGTGAAAAATAAGCCATGCAAAAGTATGTCCACTCTCCTGAATGCCTATTAGTGAATGTCTCAAATCAGGCTTAAAAGGCATTTGTCATCGACCTGTCTAGTGTGTGAAAACACCACGACGATAACGTAATATTTATTGACATCACCGTTAAATTAGGCCTACTGTTTGCCATTGAGAACATGACTTTTCATCAACTTCTGTATTTTTCGTAACGAAAGTTTAAGTAACAAAGAATTTGTTTTCCCTCTATTTCATCAATAATGCTTTAATACAAAGCTGAAGTCCAAACATCACCATGTAAAATTTTAGTCAGTTACCAAATCGTCTGTACTGTGAATGGTTCCAATGATCTATTTGCCAAATATACACTGCTAAAAGTTCAGCTCTCACTTTGGCGACAGTAATGAACATTTAAAAATAAATACTTTACTCAAATTTTTTCAGTAAAATATTTTCCAGGATACCAAAAAGAGACTATTTCTTGAACACCTGATTGTACTCAATTGTTTTGTGCAAAAATGCATCCTAATTTGTATTCGAATTAAAATGTCAGAACGGAAACACTAAATGGACCAACTTATTGAAAAGAAGTGTATAACGGAAACTTGATGAACGGCGCTACATATATTCCAATCAAACAAAAACCCACTAATTCCCTCAACTTGCAAGAAGACAAGAATCTCAAGCAACCGACATTTAGCACCTCCAGATAAGAGCCGTGAGTAATAGTATTCTAAATCCATTATTTCTGTTGATGAGACGATTCTAATGAGTACCCATAACATAGGGTTTAGTGGAGAGTGATTAGTATTTTCAATTTTGAAATCACTCCCTCTATCTGGAGCTGTGAGCACTGTAGCATTTTGCCAAAGGATCCCGTGTATTCGCAACACTGAGGATGTAAGATTTTACATGCGTTCAGGGAAAGCATGGGAAAAAAATGCTTTTTACCATCATCTCTACTTTTCCCACAAAGTTCTACTCTGTCAAAGACAAACTTCATCATCTGAGACACATTTTTGTCGTCTGCGAATGCTTCCAAGTCTAAAATTCTGTCATCTGGTAAATAGTTATCAAACTGAAAGTCAAAGTAGTCTACTGGAGACAGACAGACGGACGGACGGGCGGCCGCGGGCATTGATGAAACAGGAATAGTGAAAGTCAAAGGAGGCAAACGAAAACACTGGCTAACTGACATAACTGGGGACAAGAGATCGAGTTTTTATTGGCACACCCATAGCATATGTAGCACTTGCCAGATGGATACATATGCTTGTATCAGTATGATGTATGGATCAGATACCATCCTTATTAAAACATAGTATTATGTGTCAAATGTTGATGAGAAGTCCCCTGATTTTGGACAATAATCCTATTCAGGTCTAGCCAATGATCCCCTAAATTTACCTAGCAGTGTTAAAATGCCGTGCGTTCAATAAGGCAAGCGCTCGCCGCAAGCGCTTGCGAGCGAGTTTTGTCCCTATTGATCTTCAGCAAGCGCTTGCCGCTCGCCAACTATTTCAAGTTGGCGACTGAGATCGGCATTAAATCAGCAACATTAAGTACTGTTTTCTCGGATGTTAATTTAACCATATTTTGAGCATACGTTGTTAGAATTTTACTCGAAAAAAATGCTCATTCCATGAAAATAGTCGGGCACAAAGTCGGTGTTTAGATTAAAATAGCTGAAAATGTAAATTATCTAAAAAAATAAAAAAAAAAAACTTTAAACCCGTTTAAATTCACTACTTCGTAGAACTAGATCAAACAGTTTTTGATCAAAGACCCGTCACTATCTTCAATTGTGACTGTGCTTTGTAAATCAAAAGCGTATCATCGCTATGCTAAAACTGAAACAATCACTCCTCATTGTAAGTCAGACGGCACTGGAACTTACTGAACTCACAATATCAACCTTTCTATAAACAAAGTTTTTTGTTATCGCCCCCTCCTTAAAGAAAAAGCATATTCTCTGTGATTTTTCCTGTGTGAAACGCGATACGATTTTATTATACTCTTCCATGTTATTTAATGTTTATTAAGACACGACAAAGCTTGATTAGGACGATTCTCTTCCGTTCTAGTCTGTCGACATTATGTCTGGTAATCGTGTAAACACACCTGACGTAAACAATCCAAAAGGAAAC
Source organism: Tridacna gigas (assembly GCA_945859785.2). NCBI lineage: Eukaryota > Metazoa > Mollusca > Bivalvia > Cardiida > Cardiidae > Tridacna > Tridacna gigas. Next base: position 45,263,516 of record OX244034.2, on the reverse strand, counting down.
CATGAGAATCAAGGAAAGGACTTATTTACACGTGATAGTCCTGGTACAATTACTAGCAATAGTACTACAGGTTCTCATTCAGTCTACCCACATTCACATCGATCTAGATCTCCACGCAGGCGCAGTAGATACCGCGGAAGAGCGCATGCTCCGTCGCGATCGATTGGTAGTCAGCCGATATCTTCCCACGAGGTTCCATCAATCAGTCGTCCCTGGACGAGCGGCAGCCAATCAGATCCAACCAAATCACAGCGTTACCCAGAATAGGACAGATGGGGGTATCACTCAACCATAACTTGTAATTCAAATGCAAACAATAACATTTACTTTTCCTTTTGTCATTTAAACGTATGTGGCCTTCAAAAAAGATTGGACTATCCTGATTTCGTCGAATATATAGGCAAATTTGACTTCATGTGCGTATGTGAAACAAAAACAGACGAATATGATACAGTCGACATAGATGGATATGTTTATTTTTCAAAACATAGGTCGCACCCTTTTGAAAGAAAATCTGGGGGCATTGGCGTGTATGTCAGAAATAATTTGTCGCATCACGTGCAAATTATTAAGCCCGAGTCTGAGTATGTACTATGGTTAGTCATTCATAAGTCTGTCACTGGCTATTCCGAAAACATCGTTTTAGGTATAGTGTACATTCCTCCGGACAACTCGCGCTTTTTTAAAGAAGACGACTTTACCATTTTTAAAAATGAAGTTACGGAATTAAGTAATGCTTACCCTTTTTTTATGCTGGCAGGCGATCTGAATGCTCGCATGTCAAATATTCTCGATTATATTGAAAGTGACTCTTTTCTGAATGGCTTGTTTCATACTAATGACGGCTTAACCGGAATATCAGATAAGAACACTTTACTTGAAAGTATGTCCTTTTCGCAACAAAGATTTTGCAAAGATACCCGTTCATATGCCCGAGGGCTGACCTTCATCGATTTATGTAAAGAACATGATCTTTTTGTCCTAAACGGTCGCTGCGGCTCAGATAAAGAAGTTGGAAACTTCACATTTCGCGATATATCTGTTATCGATTATGTTATTGCTTCTATAAACTGCCTAAATTCTCTTCATACTTTTGACATTTATGAGACGGACCCGCTATATTCAGATGGACATAATGCATTACAATGGTCATTGAAATTAAAAAGAAATGTTACTATGTATACTGAACAAAATGAACAACGTATCTCAGATAATATGCGACCTCCATGGAACAATAGTCAAATACCTTCTTTTGTATCAAATATTGATGAGTCAATTATTAGTTCTATTGAGCTTCAACTTAATACTTATCCACATTCTGGATCTACAATAGACAATATAACATATTCATTACAAAATCTCTTCCAAAAAGCGGCTCAGTCTGCATTTTCAGCAAATTCGAGGCAAACAACAAATTATCCAAATTCTACAAACAAACCCTGGTTTGGGTCAAAATGTAAACGATCGCGAGATAATTATCACAGAGCGAAGTCAACGTACGCAAAAAATAAAACATATACAAATAAAGTTAATTTAAAAAAATTCAAGTAAACAATATAAGAGAATAATGAATTATTACATTAAAGAATATAGATATAAATTTGCAAATAAATTAAGAAGTATGAGCACAAAATCACCGAAACAATACTGGAGATTTCTGAATGGAATAACGCAGAAAAAACAAAAAATAGATTCTCCGAATATCGACACCTTTTATGATTATTTTAAGTCTACGAACACAAGTGACTCATATGAAGAGATAGATATGTCTAATTTGCCAATTAACGGCAATAATAATCTAAATTTAGATTTTACCGAAGAGGAAATTAATAAATGTTTAGACAGCCTTAACAACTCCAAGTCACCTAGCCCATCCGACAATATTATTAATGAATATATCAAAACTACGAAGTCAGTATTAACACCAATATATATCAAATTATTTAATATCATACTAGAAACAGGAATTTTACCGCGTTCTTGGTTAGAGGGTTATATCATACCAGTCTATAAAAACAAGGGTAGTCCCACAGATGCAAGTAATTATCGACCCATTACCATTTTAAGTTGCTTGGGCAAACTTTTTACTTCAGTATTAAACCATAGGATTACAAACTTCATCGATGCGAATAACTTTTTAAATGAAAATCAAGCTGGATTTCGGAAAGGATACTCATGCTGTGATCATATATTTACTCTGCATTCTCTAATAGAAATTTTAAAAAAGAAAAAGAAAAAATTGTTTTGTGCATTCATAGATTTTAATCAAGCATTCGATAAAGTATGGCGTTACGGTCTCTGGCAAAAAGTTCTTGCCGTAATAGATGGCAAAATTTTTCGGGTTATTTATAATATGTATCAGAATATAAAATCATGTGTTAAGCACGATGGAGCTTTATCGGACTTCTTCCGATCTGAAATTGGTGTCAGACAGGGCGAGAATTTATCTCCTATTCTTTTCTCTATTTACCTGAATGATTTACAGGATCATCTCCTAAACGACAGTGCTATTGGTGTAGAGTTGAATGATACAATCGATGAAACTCATTGGCTTAAACTGCTTATTCTTCTCTATGCTGACGACACAATTATTATTTCTGACAACGCAATTGATTTTCAAAACTGTCTTAACTCCTTCCAGCAATAGTGTGTTAATTGGAAACTTAAAGTTAATTTATCAAAAACAAAAGTAATCGTATTTGGGGCTAGAAATACGCAAAATTTCGAGTTTAAAATTGGTGTAAACCCCATCGCAATCATATCGAAGTATAAATACTTAGGCGTCATATTCACTAGCAATGGTTCCTTTTTACAAGCTCGCAAACACCTTGTTGAACAAGCCAAAAAGGCCATGTACTCCATTTTTCACAAAATAAACAATGCATACTTACCTGTTGATCTTGCCCTGAAATTATTTGATCATACTGTTACTCCCATACTTACCTATGGTTCAGAAATATTTGGATTTGAAAACATAAATATGATAGAAAATGTACACAAAGAATTTCTTCGGAAACTTACAGGAGCCCGTAAAAGTACCCCATTATATATGCTTTATGGAGAATTGGGCCGTTATCCATTAGAAATCATTATCAAAACCCGCATGGTCTCTTTCTGGAATAAATTAATAATGGGCAAAGAACATAAATTATCCATGAAAATTTATAGATACATGCTTAACCAAAATATAAACTATAAATGGATAAATAAAATTAAGGAAATACTTGGACAATGTGGAAGAAATGATATATGGCTATTTCAGCCACTCTTAAACCAAACATCAGTCAATAAACAAATTAAAGCTATACTTATAGACCAGTTCAAACAAGACTGGCATTCCCAGTTAGAATTGTCCAATAAATCGAAAGTCTATATGTCTTTTAAGGGAAATTTCCAGTTAGAAAACTATTTTAAAATCCTACCAAAACAAGATTATTTAATACTTTTTAGATACCGTACTGCTAATCATCGATTGCCCATTGAAACGGGTCGTTATGATGGAACTACTTTCGAAAATCGTAAATGTGAATTATGTTCTCTTGACAAAGTTGGATCTGAGAAACATTACCTGCTTGAATGTACATACCTTGCTGAAATTCGATCTAAATGTATAACAATAACTCGCCAAAATCAAGATACTTTTTTTGCAAGACTAATTAATTCTGAATGTAGAAAGTCATTAGTAAAGGTATGTCAAGTCATTCGTTCCATTCTTCGAAACTTTTAGTCTCGCCAGTGCCCTCAGCTTTCATCTATTGCCTTCGGTCTTATTCTCTAGAATAATTTTGATATGTATAAGCAATTTATTCTTGCTACAAGAAAATAGGCCTTTTGAAACATTGTGGGAGGGGGAGAGAATGCTGGTGGCCAGCATCTTCCCCCATTCTCACAATGCTTTCAACTTTATCAATTTTCATCTTTTGCCTTCGGTCTTATTTTCTTGAACAATTTTGATATGTATAAGCAATATACTCTTGATACAGGGAAATAAGCCTTTTGAAGCATTGTGGAAGGGGGAGAGTAAGCTGGTAACCAGCGTCTTCCCCCATTCTCCCAATGCTTCCAACTTTATCTATCCTCATCTTTTGCCTTCGGTCTTATTCTCTTGAACAATTTTGATATGTATAAGCAATATACTCTTGTTACAGGGAAATGAGCCTTTTGAAACATTGTGGAAAGGGGAGAGGATGCTGGTAACTAGCGTCTTCCCCCATTCTCACAATGCTTTCAACTTTATCTATTTTCATTTTTTGCCTTCGGTCTCATTCTCTTGAGAAATTTTGATACGTATAAGCAATATACTTTTGCTTCAGGGAAATAGGCCTTTTGAAACATTGTGGAAAGGGGAGAGGATGTTGGTAGCCAGTTAGCATCTTCGCCCATTCTCACAATATGTTTTCTACTTTTATCAATTCTCATACTTTGTCTATGGTCTTATTCTTTTGAACAATTTTGATATGTACATATAAGCAATATATCCTTGCCTCAGGGAAATAGGCCTTTTGAAACATTGTGAAAAGGGGAGAGAATGCTGGTAGCCAGCATCTTCGCCCATTCTCAAAATCCTTTCTACGTTTATCAACTTTCCTATTTTGCCTTCGGTCTTATTTTGCCTTCGGTCTTATCTTCTTGAACTATTTTGATATATATAAGCAATATGCACTTGCTACAGGGAAATTGGCCTTTTTAAACATTGTGGAAATGGGAGAGGATGCTGATGACCGGCATCTTCGCCCATTCTCAAAATGCTTTCTACTTTGTCAATGACCGAGATGATTGTTTTTCTTACATCCAATTTAACCTGTCGTCTGTAGATTCTTACAATTTGGTCTAGCTAAATATTTTGTCGTTTGGAAAGGGGCTACGTAACTACGATTGGCTCAGATAATTGGCCAAATACACAAAGTGTGGACCCCCACCCACTAACCCTTGCACTTCAACAAAAAGAGATTTGGGCTATTTGACCCTTTCCCGAACAATCTCTGGTTTTTACGGGTCAGGTATAGAAGCCTTTCGAGGGCATTGTGGAAAAAGGAGAGAATGCTGGTAACCAGCGTTTTCTCCTTTCCCCACAATGTTTTCTACCCTATCATATAGAAGGGTCATCTTTTTGGCAACTGTTGATTTGTCATCTGCAAAGTGCTTTCAATTTGGTCTGGTCCAAAATTTGTCTTCTGGGAAGGGGTTAATCGGAAATGGTTTACTCTAAAAAGATATCAGATAGTTATAAAACCACTGAATATACCGGAAATCTTGTTTTAACTTTGCTTGGTATTCGTCATTTCCCCTTTTTGTATGATTTGTATACTTGGGAGAATAAAAGATTTGTCTTGTCTTGTCTTGGGTGTAAAACCAATATTTTGATTACCAGGCATTAAAAGAGTAGTTGTTAATTGGCAGGGTCATAAATTACAAGCTTAATTCTACCCAACACAGGACACCCCTTTAGCCCTATACCAAACAGTCCCGGGTTTCAACGGCCCTTTTAAGCAAAAAAGTTTGAAAACATTGTACCATTTCCCAAAATGTTTTCTATCAAGATAAAGCTTATATTTTGCGTAACATTTAATCTGTCGTCTGCAAATTTGGACAAGGCAAAAATTGTGCTGTTTTTCTTAAACAGTTAATCCCGCTTAACATCTTTTCATTCAACCAGTTGATGTCCCCTTACAGATGTTTTGTTTACTCTTTACCAGATGGCAAAGTTTTCCCCTTCTCCAAACTGAAAGCATTTGCAGACGGCAAATTAGTGTAACGAAAATAATACTTTTGTCTCTTATAGGGTAGAAAAAATTGTGGGGAAAAGGAGAAAATACTGTTTACCAGCGTTTTCTCCTTTCCCCACAATGTTTTCCAGAGCTTTCTCCCCTTGGGTCGATAAAAATAGGGATTATGTAGTAAAGGTTATGTCGGCTTCCCCCCCCCCCTTCACATAATCAGGTTACCCTTTTGTCCTGAAATTGTTATTTAGACGTACATGTGCTAGACAATATCACAAAACAGACCTTTGTTCAAAGGTATTGAAAATATTAAATTTCGTTATAAGGAAAGCGAGGTTGAAAAATGGGTATTGTGCTGTTGGGACCGACGGAAAACTGTCAAAATAATACGAAAGGTGCTGGTCTCGAAAATCTGTTGTACGAAACGTTTTGTGTACCTTATTAGATCACATGACTCAAAGATGGTGGGTGTCACTTGAATAATTTATTTTGCAAAATGTATTTCTGAGTGTTATGGGGATGGTAAATCTACAGTTAACATCAGCAACTGTGCTGTTATTTATTGATTCAAATAGTAAAATTCTCTTTGATATTTGTATTCATTAATTTTATCCTTTTCTTTGCAATCTGTTTTCGCGTTTTCTTCCGCATTGGCAATATGGAACGGCATTTGTTCGATTTTCTTGACTTAACCTTCTGTAAGAAAATATCGCTAGTAGATAAATATAGCAAAAAATTTCGTGATATTTTAATTCATAGAGAAAAACAAACATGTCCGGTGCCTATCGAAAGCATTACAAAGGTTACACACCATGCCATACGTTAAATTGCAAGAGAAAAATAAAATGTAAAAGGTCAGACAGATAAATGTTGAAGACAGACATGTATTATCAGCGTCTAGATATTTTCAGCCATTTTCTCCCCCCTTTTTGAAAATCAAGCCATTAAAAAAGTGGCAATGGCATTCCTTTGACTTCATCTTCAGTAGAGCTCCAGATAGAGGGAATGGTTTTGATTTCAAAATTGAAAGTATTAATCAGTCTCCACTAAACCCTATGTTATGGTTACTCACTAGAATCGTCGCCATGAGATGATTCTAATGAATACACACAACATAAGGTCTGGAAGAGAAATAATGGATTTAGAATACTATCATTCCCTCTTAGCTGGAGGTTTGATCCGGTTGCTATAGAACACATACACTGGAGAACTTGTACCCCAATCTGAAGGGTATGAGTTCTCTGGAGAACTTGTACCCTACCAATAGATTTCAGGACAAATTATTATCATTTTATTCAGATAAATCATCCTCTTGTGAAATAAATAGGATATCTATATAAACCAAGCACATACGGAATGATGATTGACGGTATTTGCAGTGAAATATCAGGTTTGTTCGGTTTTGTTAACAGGTGCTTGGTAGATTTAAATGGAAAGGAGGTTAAGTTGAAGGGGTTGGTAGATTTTAGAAAAATGAAATTCCGATGTAGATCGACAGTATCTGTAAAGCTTAAATATTTCTAAGATTTGAATTTGAAAGACTGTTTTAGATATTGATGATTTATTTATGGAATGTGTCAATTTCTTTGGGTCAAAGGGGTCGGGTACAACAAAGTCATGTATGTTTATCAGGTGTGACAAATCCCACTGTATATACATGCACTTGTCATATCGACACCTCAATAAATAGATTTAGTATATTACAAGCTCCTGTAACCCTTTACCAAAGAGTCCCGAGTTTTAGCAATCCTGCATGAGATATCTTTGGAAAACATTGTTGGAAAAGGAGAAAATGCTTAGAACTAGTCTCTTCGTCTTTTTCCCACAATGTTTTTCCACCCATCAAATAATTAAGATCCATTTGTACCAAATTGAATTTGGCATCTGTAAAATGAGAATTTGGAAGAGGCTAAAATTGTGATATCAGAAGAGCAAAATTTGTTGGTTGTCTATTATTTACCTGGCTTGGAACTCGGCATCATAAATTTTTTGGTGATCTTTGTAACAACAACAGCATCAGCAACAACAACAAATTGTAGTTTCCAAATTTCCTATTACTTTCCTTAACCAAACCTGTGAAAACCTCTACAGATGGCAAATTTATTTGATGCTTTCCACGTTACAGGCAAATCTACAATGGCATTTTGGTATTATTGAAATATTGTGGAGAAATGAAGCTAATTTCATGTCTTTCAAAAGTTCTTATTCTACCCATCACTACCTGCGTGTTTAATGCTTTCGGTGCCAAATTGATACAGTGGACCCTATTGACAGATAAAATTTCTCCCTTTCTTTGTTCAGGAAACATGCCCTTTAAATAACCAAGTGTAAAAATTTGATTACATGTATTTACGAGTTCATTTTAACCACTTATTCCTATTAACACTTATCAAATACAATTAATTTATTGATAAACTGCTCCCACAGTCAACCAATTAATTCCAAACTTATTTCAATTACATTAAAGGTTGCCCAAAGGATTTAATATAGCAATGATTAATTAATACTATTTGTGATTGTTTTAGTAGGACATGATTTGGTCACACTCCCTATATGTTCTTCCTTTTAATGTTTTCTTTATATACAACAAACACTAGATTTAGTTTCTTTTCATTTATTTATATTATTTCAACAGTTACACATTTACATTTTTTTAAATCAAATCTACATCATTATAAATCCATACAAATTTTGTACAAAACTAAAACAGTGTTACAGTCTAGTCACTTTTGAACAATAAAACTTGAAAACTGATCAACTATCTTTATACATGTATCTATTTGTGAGGTATGAGTTCTCTGGAGAACTCATACCTGGGGTATGAGTTCTCTGGAGAACTCGTACCCTTCAGATTAGGGTACAAGTTCTCCAGGGTACAAGTTCTCCTGACACCTTTGATCCTCAGTATAGCTAGGCACAATTATATCAAATTGATCAATTGTTTTCTTCTACAAAGGTTAAGCTCCAGACAATTATACAATCTATTGGATGGGGGAAAAAGGGTCTCCCTAAACAGCATCTACAATCATCTACAAATGTCTACAATTGTCTAGCAGGTTTTTATAAATTATGTTCAAATGAAAAATATGATTTTAATTATTTTAAATTCTACCCCCACTACTATAAATTTTGACATTTATAAGGGTATTTTATTTTGTTCTACACAGGTATTAAGTCAACTGACCAGTGTGCATACGTTTTACTAAGTTGTAAAAAAGCACTTCACATTTAAAGAATTGATTTCAGTTCATTTCATAAATTTGACAAGATAGAATCCCCAAGGTTATAAGCTGAATTTAAACGGTTTAAGAAATGGTAATTGCTGTGCAGATAATCATAATTTTTTTCAAGAATGGGTTTGGATTACATAAAACAGGAGAGGGTGCATTTCTCACAGAGTATGAATTCTAACTTGCACCATATAATAACCCATGATTTGTTTATAATAAATATTGATTATTTGCAAAGGAGCACTTAACTTAGAAATAAGTTATCAGAGCGTAGGTTCTACCAAAAATCTCGGATGAAGAAGCTATAATGTCTTGCAAAAAGAAATGTTTTATTTGTTAACATGTAAAAACCTTTAAGCTTGTAGATGCTCACCTGTAAATTGCTACTATTTTAAGCGTCTACAGTGTGGCCATTCTATATGCTTCCAGAAAGGCTACTTTTGTATTTCTGACATCAAATTGATTATGAAATGACTTTACCGTAGCAATAAATTAATAATGAAGACGAAAATTTGTTTAATTTTGCTGTAGACGCTTGTAGACGCTGCTTAGGGAGACCAAGAAAAAATACATGTATGCTCAAATCTAAACCATTTTATCAAAGCACAATGAAAAACTAAGGCACTAGTTTGTATTGAAAAATGTTTTTCAATCAGTTTTCATTTAGAATAGAAAATAACATATTGCTTCATGTTCTTTCCCTCATTTATGTTGGTGTTGGCAACTTTTAATGCATTTGAAATTTGATTATCGTAATGACATAATCAGCTGACATGCAGCATTTTTGAGAAGTAGATGCAACTGAATGACAAAATGTGTCCTCAGTACCCTAGGATACAGGTTAGCTTTTATTGGAGCACAAAGCTTTGTTGTCAGTCAGGATGCATATTCTACAGCCATTCTTAAGGATGTTTTCGGGAGGTTTTTTTTGCTCAACCTAGTGCCCATGGAAACAAGCTTTTTCATCTCCATGCTTTTTCGTCCGGGCTCATTCGTCCGGGCGTGTTCGCCCTTTTGAATGATCTCATTTCTTTTCAAATCAAATTTGGAGCACTAAGAAGGCATACTAGTATAAAAGATGATATTGGACAAAGGAAATAGTTACCGATAGTAGCACTCAGATAGTTTCACTGCACAGTGTGAAATCATAAACAGCCTGAACATGTTTTGCTTGAAAGGACATTTTGCGAGGAAATCTAAGTTAGACCTTATTTCAAGGGTTCAGTCTACAATTCCAAGAAATTATACTAAAAGAAATACCGACTGTATGCGACTAGCGAGGCAGAAGAAACGAAGGTCACTGTCAGTTCCCCACTCTCTTCTTCTAATGCAAACTGTACAGAAAAGTATTCTCGCGATGAGATATCATAACTGTCAAACAAGCCTTGGAAAAGTGGTCGTTGAATTAGTAGCCTACCTGTTCTTGTTTTGTTAAATTTGAATAGATAATACTTCAAGAATTCTACACAGAAAGAACAGACAAAATCTATGGAAGGGTATTTTTGAAAACTCAGTTTTACTTGCAGAAATCTTAATTTTTTAGGCATTTTTTTAAATACAAAATACCGGTAGCTAAAAAAATTACCCTTTTTGAAAAAATAATAATGGAATTCAAATTTCCTGAATGTTAGATAAGGATATACAAATAGTTAGGTCTGACTTTATTTTAATTATAAAATAAACCTGTCTGACAATGTTATAATCATTTTCAAGCAAAAGTAACAATTTTTAGAATTTGAGGATATACTGCAGGGTTTCTGCTTATGATGCAAAAGTATCTATATACACATGAAAATCAGCTCATACGCATGAAAATCGGCTCAGACTCAAAATATCAAAGCTGATTGCGTCCCTTGGACGCAGTCAAAAATGAGTCAAACTAAATCTACATCAGTAACAAAAGTAATGCAAAATACTGGTAGAAAGATAAAATGTTTCATGTACATTACAAACTGACCATCGGAATTCCAAAGTGTCAATAAATAGATTTTGGTATGCCAAGATATCACTGAGAAAGATAATGAAAGTACTGACAGACTAGCGAATTTGATTGATTGATTGATTGATTGTATGGTGTTTATTAACCCTATTTTTAAGATTATTTCAGTTATGTAGCGATGGCCAGTGCACATATCCATGCTTTCCTGGAGTTTCTTTTACCAGTACTCCGCACAATATTCTTTCTAAGCCGCTGGCTACTTTCCCGCATAACCATCGCCAAAACGTGAGCGAGAAATGAATCTTGCCACATTGACTATCATCAATCCTTGGAAAGAAATTTGTTGAGGATCAAACCAGCGACCTCCTGCTCTCAAATCCTGTATGCTACCGACTGAACTGCTGGGGCTCTATGTGCTATTGGTTGACTATAATCCAGTTTAAGTTTAACCCTTAACCTGCTGAAAAATGTTAAATGAAACTTTCAAGCTGATGGTAAACACCTGAATATTGCTATTTCACAGTTACACTTCGGAGAAAATCTATCCTCTTATCGGACAATGTAGATCCAAGATCAGACTGCACACACTGTCTGCAAAAGGTCATTGAGTCGCGGTAGTGCTGGTAAAAGAAACTCGAGGAAAGCATGGATAGGTGCTCTGGCCGCCGCAATATCACTGAAATAATGTTGAAAATGGCGTTAAACACCATGCAGTCAATTAGTCGATATCTAATGGCACAAGATGTAGTTAACTATTTAACTCTCCTTACAAAATGAAAAATTTTACATCCGTCCAAATTCAAAGCTGTTGCAGACCATGAATTAAATGTGGCTGAACTGATAAAACATGATTCCAGAAGGGCAGAAAACAATGTGGGTGAAGGAGAAAATGATGGTTTCCAGCATTTTCTCCTTTTCCCACAATGTTTACGAAGGGATCCTTCCCCAGTATCGTTAAAACTTGGGATTGTTTGGTAAAAGGTTAATAGAATAACAGATTAACATAATAGTTCAACGGTACACAATGATCTAAATAATGAATGACTGAAGGAATGACAAGGGTTCCCTGTCCAGTGGGGGTTGATATAGCTGGGATTTGCTACAAGTTAACCTAGGTGTATCTATTAATAGATTTATCCATAATGTTAAAGTTGTGTAGGAATAAGTGATTCTCTGCTTTGCATAGGTCACTCAATTTGCATACAAGCAAAGATCTTGTACCTTATAAATGACATCTTGTTCAGTTCATTACTTTGTAAGACGACATGTTCAAATCGGAGAGGTAGAGATTTAGTGGTATAGGTCTAAATTGTCATGTATAACAGAATTAAGATTTCTAACAGAAAGAAGTATTTTCTGTGTGGCAGTATTTGGCAACTGTGGGGTTTTGAATCTAGGTCAATCTTGATGCCTATAGACTAGCTTCGCTAGTCAAAAATAGATCTCTTTGTTGTCGACTTAGACTGGTTACCCATGTTGTACTCATACTGTATTTTCTGGCAAACTGATCGTAGGAAAACAGCTGATGTTTTATTTCCTGAAGATGGCTTCCCAGGCCAAAAAGAAAAGGCATTCGCGATCTTTCCAAGACCAATGGCAGAAAGATCCTGCCTTCCAAGATGAGATGCTAAGAGAAAAGAGAAATTTATCTATATTCCTCTGTTCGTGTAAATGTGGTTGATTTGTTATGAAACTAAGCAGAAATAAGGTTTTTACAACAGGTTGCATGGACTTTCAAAGAAGTTCCATTGTGACGTAGAATTCGTACTATTTTGAGCGACGGTCACTGGCATGCACAGCACATTAAATCTGCGAAAGGTTCGATAAAGAAGTCATTTGAAATAGCTTCTTCTTTTAATCCACAAACCAAATTTGGCCCCAGTTAACGGACGATTTATGTAAGCAAAAATGGGACTCAGAAGGAACGCAATGGGACTTAACTTTGGCAGTTGCACTTGGTCCCATGGACTCGGTAAAATTTTATTCGAATGGAAACACTGTATACTGTTACCATTGAAACAGGCATTTAACAAGAAAACGAATTCGTCAATATATCATTTTCTTTTTATTTTTGTATTCAGCATAAAATGTTACATAATATATGTGAAAACAAAAAAATTGTTTGGAAGAATTAAAGCTCTAGAAAACATCCTTAAGAATACTCTTTGTCTTACCCTTCAAGATTTTCTAAGTTTGAAAGTAACATAACCTCTGATTGGCCAAACCAAATGGTTTAGCCAATCAGAAGTTGTGTTACTTTCAAGTATAGAAAACTCTTGAGAATAAGACTAAGAATGTTCTGAAGAATGGTTGGTGAAAATGAACCCTGGACTATTCATTAACCCTTTACCTGAAGACAAAATTTTGGCCTCATCCAAATTGAAAACATTTGTAGACAGCCACTTCAACATAACTCATAATACGAAATTTGACTATCATGTTGTAGAAAACTCTGTAAGAAAGGAGAAAATGTTTGTTACCCATATTTTCTCCTTTTCCCCACATTGTTTTCAAAAGCATTCTTCCTCAGGGTATGGTAAAGGGTTGAAATGGTGGATCAGATCATGACCAAATCTTCCCTGTACCAAAATGTATTATCCTAACAAGGTTTGACTGTACTTAGTTGATTGAAATATTTTTTCTTACTGCAGCCTTCTACACCAACATTGTCACCCCAGGAAGAGCAGGAGAAGCTGCTTGAAGAAGGTTTGAGTATTGTGAAGAACCAGTCTTTTCAGATGAAAAGATGTTTGGTAGGCTTTTAATCCCTTATTGTGTTATTAGACATAATGTTTTTGGACTTGTCAAAAACTATTGGAAATTTTTCACAGGACAAGCATAAATAATTTCTCACAGTACCTTAAAATATTGCGGGGAGAGGAGTATATGCATATCACAACGTTTTTTAATATTAGCCAAATGCAAAGGCACAAGAAAGTGGGATTTGTGAATTGGTAAGTTTTTTGGAAATTTTAATAAAAATTATTTATAGGCAATTGAGTTCATTAAAAAAAATGTATTTCTCTAAGAAAACCTTTGACTGTCACTGAAGAGATAAGCAAAATTACTTGAGTAAGTTGAGTAAGTTAAAGTGATATCACCATTTGATGCTTATTTCTTACTTTTTACCCTCTCTTGGACAATTTTTTTTCATCTCTTATCTTTGAAAAGAAAATGTTCTTCAATAACATGTTATAAGGGAAAATAGCTCTTTAACAGAGATATATGTTTTTGCCCGGATTTTTTGGTCAAGCTCCCTTGCAGTGAGTGGGTTTAGAGTGTGTGTACTTCCGTCTAGATTTGTCTGGACTAGAACTTCTACATTTATTGATGGATTTCAAAATAATTTGTCACAACTGTTATCCTTCATGAGTAGTTGTGCCATTAGAAACATCAGGTAGGTCCAAGGTCAAGGTCGCACTTGAAGATCAAATGATAAAATTGTCATAAATGGAGCTTCTCCCAGCCATTACTTCTTTATTTATGGATCCATTTAAAGTAGCAAGGTTGTTCTCCTTTACCAGTAGAAGTGCCATTTGTATCATTTGTTCAGTTTGGTCCAAGGTCAAGGTCGTACTTAAAGGTCAAATGATAAAATTGTCGTACATAGGGCTTGTCTGAGGTACAGATTATACATTTATTGATTTAAAGATAATTTCACATTAGTGTTCTCCTTTACCATTAGAAGTGCCATTTGAATCATTTGTTCAGTTAGGTCCAAGGTCAAGTTCATACTGAAAGGTCAAATGATAAAATTGTCATTAATGGAGCATGTCCAAGCCATAAATTCTACATTTTAGATAATTTGGCACAATTAGTCTTCTTCATGAGTAGGTGTGCCATTTAAAATATTTGATCACATAGGTCCAAGGTCAAGGTCATGCTTTTAGGTCTAACAATAAAATTATCATAAATAATGAAACCTGGTCAGAATGTTTGTCTTGATAAAATCGTAGAAAAAAAACCAGTGTGCATTTTAGAGGCCATATTTTCAGTCTGATACTCATGAAACATGGTCAACATGGCTGTCATAATGATATCTCATAAAAGTATGATATTGAGTGATGTCAGATGAACAAGTAGGTCACTAGACCAAATCTTAGAAAAACCTTGTGTGCACTGTAGATGCCACATTTTCGGCCAGGTTCACAGTTCAAAAATAGGTCAAGTCGGACAAGGAATAGGTCACTTACACTCATTTGTTTTGTACCATCACAACCTGGATCACAGCTTTATCAATCCTAGATGACCATACTCAGGTGAGCGCTTTAGGGCCATTGGCTCTCTTGTTTCCATTTCTATGCATATATTAAATCTAAATATGTGTTGATAACTTCTCATTTTTCATTGATGCATTTCAAACATGTTTGATGAAAACTGGCTTGGGGAGTTAAACTATTAGACAAGATGAATGTAGCATTTGAAATCAACTTGTAACTTACCCTGATTTGTATGAGCAAGGATTGTATATCATGTATATCCCTTGTATGAGAAAGTACACATATTTGGGAAGAATAATTATGTACAAATGTCTGCTACCTTGTTAACATACATTATTGTTGCAAACCCAAATCATTTATCAAGAAGTATCTAGATAATGACACTTTATATACACATTTCCTGTTTAACCCTTTATTACACAATCCCGAATTTTAACAACCCTGTGAAAGAAGCCTTTTGAAAACATTGTTGGAATAGGGGAAAATGCAGGTAACCAGCATTTTCTCCTCTTCCCACTATGTTTTCTATCCTTCCCATAACAAATTTCAACATTTAGTCACATTTATTTTGCTGTCTGCAAATGTTTTCAATTCGGACAGGTCTGAAATTTTGTCGTTTGGTAAAGAGTTAATGATTAATCTAAAAAATAATCTTACAATTCTGTACATTTTAGGACAAGGGAAAGCTGATGGATGGGCTGAAGCATGCCTCTACCATGCTAGGAGAACTGAGAACCTCGCTTTTGTCTCCAAAAAGTTACTATGAACTCTGTATCCTTCATAGGACTTTCTTTCTATTTCTGAGTGTCCTACACTTTACCACTGAGCCACGCAGGACCCAGAAAACATTGTTAAAGTTCTCCTTTTGCCACAGCATTTTCAAAAGAGGTCTGCTACATATCTGCAGATAACAATGAATTAAAGATAAACTGTAAAAATATCATATTAGGTAAAACAACTACAAGTTAATGTGAAAAGAATTCCTTATCTAGCAAAAAGACATGACAATATCAGATGAACTTCGTCATCTGGAACTGTATCTTGTTGACGAGTTCCAGAAAGGGCGTAAAGTAGCCGATCTGTATGAACTAGTGCAGTATGCTGGAAATATTGTGCCAAGACTGTAAGTACACGTAATCACATAATACAGTTAATTGTTTATCAAACAAAATTTTACACATGTCCAAATTGAAAGGATTTGCAGAGGACAAATTAAAAGTGGCTCAAGTGATAGAATTTGTTTTTGATAGAGTAGAAAACATTGTGGGAAAAGGAGAAAATGTTGGTTAGCAGCATTTTCTCTTTTTCCTGCAATGTTTTCAAAAGTCTTTCTTCTCAGGTTGTTAAAACTCGGAATTGCGTGATAAAGTGTTAAACCTGTGTCAGTGATCATCTGTAATAATTTTTTACCGAACCGCAAAATGTTGTCCATATTGAAAGCTTTTGCAGACAATGAATCAAACATGGCTCAAATGATGGAGTTTGTCTGTAAAAGAGTAGAAAACATTGTGGAAAAAGGAGAAAAATGCTGATAACTGGTTATCAGCATTTTCGCCTTTTTCCACAATCTTTTCGAAAGGCTTTACTTAGAGCTGTCAAATCATGGACTGTTTGGTAAATATTTAAGCAACCAGTTATATTAAGCAATTATTGTTCTAAGTTCCAATGATCCTTGGGTTAATCAGTCACTTGCATACTCTTGTGTTAATCATCCACTTGCCTGTCCTTGTGTTAAAGAACCACTTGCTTGTCCTTGTAATAAAGAGTCACTTTTCTACCCTTTTGTTAATAGCTTCTTGCCTATATTAAAACAGCCACTTACCTACCCTTGTGTTAACCCTTTACCAGATGACAAAATTTTAGCCTTGTCCAAATTGAAAGCATTTGCACACGACAATTTTAATGTGGCTCAAATGGTGCAATTTTTCTTTGATAGGGTAAAAAAGCATTGTGGGAAAAGGAGAAAATGCTGGTTACCCGCATTTTCTCCTTTTCCTACAATGTTTTTAAAAGGCATCATTCCCAGGGTCGTTGTAAGGCAGCATTGTGCAATGAAGGGTTAAATCGCAACCTGGCAACCTGCCAGACCTTGTGTAAAACAGCCATGAACCTGAAGGGGCCACTGTCAATTGTTCTTTGTTGCTAGCTTCTTCAGATGGAGTTTGCTGTATTCATACCTCTGTGAATAACTTGTGGACCTCTAATAACAGTTTACAAATTTATCGATGCAGGCTTTTTAAGACCTACTGAAAACTGTTACATGTGACACAAAGATGGGTATTTAATAAGGACAAATAAACAACTTGTATCCGTGATCACTTGCATAAACCTTTACTACACAATCCCTACTTTTAACCACCCAAGGGAAGACGCCTTTTGAAAACATTGTGGGAAAATGAGAAAATGCTGGTAACCAGCATTTTCTCATTTTCCCACAATGTTTATACCCTTCCAAAAACAAAGCTCAATTTTTGGGTCACATTTATTTTGTTGTTTGGAAATGCTTTCAATTTGGACCTGTCTAGAATTTTGTTGTTTGGTAAAGAGTTAATAAGCCACCTGCCTGTATAGGTCAGTATTTATTGTTCCATTGGCCGAGACAGGTTCATCTTTTACCGTTTTTCGATCTCAGGTATCTTCTCATTACTGTTGGGGTCGTCTATATCAAGACCAATGAACTGTCACGTAAAGACATTCTCAAGGATCTGGTCGAGATGTGTCGTGGGGTGCAGCATCCATTACGAGGACTATTTCTCCGAAACTATCTTCTTCAATGTACGAAGAATGTCCTTCCGGATGTAGAGGTGGAAGCTACGTAAGTATTTTCTTATTGGCTAACTCTTTGCCAAACAGTACAATTTCAATCATAGACCCTACAGATAATATTTTCAAACAACAGATGCGGCTAAATTGATAGTGTTGTTTCCTTACATGCAGAAAAACTTCGTCTGAAAAGGATAAAATGCTGATTATCAGCATTTTCTTTGTTTCCCACAAGGTTTTCAAAAGCCTTCTTCCTCAGGGTCATTAAAACACAATATTCATTGATGGTAAAGGGTTAAAGGCTGTAAAGGCTATCTTTCTAGCTTATTTACTTCTCCCAAATTAACTTTGTACCACACAATGACAGATTTTAACGCCTCTGGAATATTAGACATTTGAAAACATCATGAGAAAAGGAGAAAATGCTGGTAACCAGCATTTTCTCATTTTCCCAAGATGTTTTCCAACCTTTCAGAAACAAATCCTATCATTTGAGCCACATTTAATTTGTCGTCTGCAAATGCTTTGAATTTAGGCCAGCCTAAAATTTTGTCGTCTGATAAAAAGGTAAAAGACTTACTAGCTTTGATTATGGTATGCTGTAACACTGTGGACCCTGACTAAAATTGATCAGCAGTGAGTGATGGAGTTGAAAATGTGGGCCAGGCTGCAGGGTATGGTGTTTTACAGTATATCAAGTCATGGAACAAAGCATTGAAACTTTTCTGACAGAATATGCAACTTTTTAACCCTTTACCACACAATCCCGAGTTTAACAACCCAGGAAAAAAGGCTTTTGAAAGCATCATTGGAAACGGTGACTAAATGTGACTCAAAACTTGAAATATGTTTTGGGAAGGGTAGAAAACATTGTGGGAAAGTAGAAAATGCTGGTTGCCAGTATTTTCTCCTTTTCCCACAATTGTTTTCTTCCCTATCAAAGAGAGAAAGCATCATTTTAGCAACATTTGATTTGTGTCTGCAAATGCTTTCAATTGGGTCAGGTCCAAAATTTTGTTGTCTGGTAAAGAGTTAAAGCTGTCGTGTTTGTTAATCCTTTACCACACAATCCCGACTTTTAATGACCCTGATAAAGAAAGCTTTGGAAAACACTGTGGGAAGAAGAGAAAATGCTGGTAACCAGCGTTTTCTCCTTTTCTCACAGTGTTTTCTACCCATCCCAAAACAAATTTCAATTTTTGAGTCACATTTATTTTGTCGTCTGCAAATGCTTTCAATTTGGACAAGGCGAAAACTTTGTCGTCTGGTAAAGGGTTAAGATGCATTACAATTATTATCTAAAAATTATTTATCAAGTTAACACTTCAAGTCACCTTTCACAGACAAATTCAATCACTTCTGCCACATTTACAGTATCATCTGAAAATGCTTTCAATTTGGACCAGGCTAAAATTTTGTCGTGTGTTAAAGAGTTTGTGTACGATGCTGAAATTCAAGTAAGCAATTTTAGGGCCATCACAGCTTTCTTGTATTCAATAGCTTTTTTTTCTTTTCAATAATTGTTTGGAATTTTGTGGTATCAGAAAGATGGGTATTACTACGATGTATATATGGGCCATGCTCTGTGAAAAGGGGGCTTAATGCTGGCTGGCCTGGGCCGAAAGTTTTTGCTTTTGATCAATTTTGTGTATGTCCAAGGACCAGTCTACCTCATGATTCAATGGGTTGCTTCACAAAACGAATTTTGGAGATGTACAGCACTGTGAAGACTTGCTTGGTATCATGCATCAAGGAGATGCATTAAGCCCCATTTTGCCAGAACATGGCTGGTATGCTCTTGTCTTGCAATATATGTATTGCTCGCTTGTATAGTGTGTTTGGACCCATATTCTTATTGAAATGTTGGCTGATTTGGTTGTTGTCAGCATTCAGTTGTCCGGTTACCTCTTTACCAAATGACAAAAATTTAGACTGGTTCAAATTGAAAGCATTTGCAAACAACAATATATATGTTGCTCAAATAATGGAATTTCTTTTCAGTAGTTAAAAAACATTGTGGGAAAAGGAGAAATGCTGGTTACCAGCATTTTCCCCTTTTCCCACAATGTTTTCAAAAGGCTTCTTCCTAAGAGTCGTTAAATGTCGGGATTGTGTGGGAAAGGGTTAAATCTTTACCAAACCGTCATGAGTTTTGATGACCCTGGGACAAAAAGCTTGTGAAACTATTTTGGGAAAAGGATGAAATATTTTGTCTTTTTTCCCCACAATGTTATCTACCCATTCAAAGATGAATCCCATTACTTGAGTCAGATTTTATTTGTTGTCTGTAAATGCATTGAATTTAGATGGGTGTAAAATTTTGTTTTTTTAGTAAAATGTTTAGTCATCATTTCATATATAGCCATTTTGATTCTTGAGTTATTCGTGGGATCATTGATTGTAACAGAGCTCCAGATAGAGGGAGTAATTTTGATATCAAAATTAAAGATATTAATCACTCTCCACTAAACCCCATGTTATGGGTACTCATTTGAATTGTCTCTTTGAGACAATTCTAATGAGTACCCACAACATAGGGTTTGGAAGGAAAATAATGGATTTAGATTACTTTCATTTCTTTTTATCTGGAAGTCTGTTTAAGAATGTGAATTGACATGCAACAAATATTAACAATTTCAGACCTGGTGAATGTGAGGGAGGCGTGATTTCAGATTCTATAGATTTTATACAGCTGAACTTTTCGGAGATGAACAAACTCTGGGTAAGAATGCAACATCAGGGCCACACCAGAAACAAGGAGAAGAGAGAAAAAGAGAGACAAGAGTTGCGTATCTTGGTCGGAACAAATCTGGTCCGACTGAGTCAGCTTGAATGTATTGACGTAACAAAATATAAGAAGGTAAGTTTAACCCTTTACGACACAATACTAACTTTTAACGACCTTGAAAGAAAAGGCTTTTGAAAACATTGTGGGAAAAGGATAAAATGCTGGTAACCAGCATTTTTCTCCTTTTTGCACAATGTTTTATACCCTATCAAAGACAAATCATCAGTTTAACAACATTTTATTTGTTGTCTGCAAATGCTTTCAATTTGATTGAGTCCAAAATTTTGTCATTTGGTAAAGGGTTAAATCTTTACGAAACAACTAAAGATTTTAGTCTTGTCCAAATTGAGAGCAGTAGCAGACAACAAATTGAATGTGGCTCCATAAATGATATTTGTCTTTAACCCTTTACCACGCTATCCCGATATTTCAACAACAGTGACAGAGAAGGCTTTTGAAAACAATTTGGGAAAAGGAGAAAATGCTGGTCACCAGTATTTTCTCCTTTTCCCACAATGTTTTCTACCCTATCAAAGAAAACTTGTACCATTTGAGCCTCATTGAAATTGTCCTCTGCAAATGCCCCCAATTTGGACAATGT
Source organism: Tridacna gigas (assembly GCA_945859785.2). NCBI lineage: Eukaryota > Metazoa > Mollusca > Bivalvia > Cardiida > Cardiidae > Tridacna > Tridacna gigas. The sequence continues at coordinate 45,242,255 of OX244034.2, read as the reverse complement.
TAAAATTCTGTCTTCTGGTAAAGGGTTAATAATTTTGTAAACTGTGGAATGTACAATAAATCTTTAGCCACAGAAATTAACCATGCTATACCGGAGTACTGGAGAGCATGGAAATGTAGGTAAATCTAAATAATTCATATCGTGAATGTGAAAAGATGTTTAGTTTCATTTAAGGAATGAAGAAAATTTTTTTGTTTTCATGGAGGTATGAAAACAAAAACCACAAAGTGGTTTCATTAAAAAAGTGTGATTAGGTTTTTTACTTTTTTACCTTCATGAAAACAAAAAATTATCTTCATCCCGTATAATTCAGTATCACAGACAACAAACACACACAAATATAATACTAACTGCAATTTTTAACTGCAAAGTTTAACACCTTAAGTAGTTCCAGCACTGCATGATTTTTTTTTTTATTTTTCATGGAGCTATGAATTTTCTTTTTTTTCAGCCAATCAGAGCTCTCCAATATTCATGAAAACAACTAATATTGAAGTATATAGTTCTCAACAATAATATTTTTCTGTAAATGTTCATTAACCCTTTCCCAGATGGCAAATTTTAGCCCCTTCTAAATTGAAAGCATCTGCAGATGACAAATTTGAAAGTGGTACAAATGAACTTAAGATTTTTTGATAGGGTAGAAATCATTGTGGGAAAAAGAGAAAATGCTGGTTACCAGCATTTTCTCCTTTTCCCACAATGTTTTCAAAGGCTTCTTCCTCAGGGACGTGAAAACAAGGGATTGTTTGGGAAAGGTATAAAAGATCCACCCATTTTCCTCATTTTCTGCTCCACATTCGGATTGCCAACCTTTTATCATGAGAAATCAACTTTTTGTGATGACACTATCTGTGGGAGACTAGGGAATAGGATCGGCCTTTCATATAGGAGGTTCAAGGTTTGAATCCGGTAATAAACGCATCAGTGTTTTGAAATATCCAATGAACAGTACGAACACTGGTGAAGGTTTTCCATCTTAAGTATTTTTATGACTGGGACTCAGCCCAAGAGGTAGCTCATATCCAGTACCATGCGATATTGCAAATTATATCTTTATCTGCCCTCAGTTTAATTCTGCTATATTCGTCATTGTTTCAGCTGGTTTTACCTGGAGTTTTGGAACAAGTTGTGAGCTGCAGAGATGCCATAGCTCAGGAATATTTGATGGAATGCATCATTCAGGTAAAACACCTAGTTATTGCAAAGTAATGCTTAATTATCTTTCCCTGGATCACATGGCATTTGCTACAGATATGACTGTACATCCCTCTTGTCTTGAAATAGTTCTGACATGTAAATGATTTAAAAAGAAGTTCATTTTTAGAAGTGCTATGATGTGTTTTTTTTAATAATGCCTAGTATGACAGATATTTGCAAGAAATCTCAGAATGGTACATTTCAGGGTTACAATTTTATAGAGAATCATTTGGACTTCATTTGAGAAAAGAGAATTGGCATGAAGTGCTACTTGTATTTTATTATATACTTATAAACAGACCTCCAGATAAAAGGGAGTGATAGCATTCTAAATCCATTATTTCTCTTCCAGATCCTATGTTGTGGGAACTCATTATAATCATCTTGATGAGACGATTCTAATGAGTACCCATAACATAGGGTTTAGTGAAGAGTGATTAATATTTTCAATTTTGACATCAAAATCACTCCCTCTATCTGGAGCTCTGTATAAATGATCTGAGTAAAATAACGGGTGTTATCTAACTTCACAATACAACTGGATGGAAAATATTTCCGTATCAGCCTAGTACTGTGTGTAAGAGCATAATTATGTACACAGACTATTTCTGCGTAATAACGTTCGGGACTTTCAACCATATCCCTATAAATTTAAATGGAAAAAATGAAATGTACTGTTCTTGACAGTGAGAGTGAATAACAACCACTGACTACCTTTTGATTGTTTAACCCTTTCCCAAACAAGCCCTGGTTTTCAAGTGTCTGCAGTACAAGTCTTTTGAAAACAATGTGGGAAAAGGAGAAATAACGAGCAATTTCTCCTTTACCCACAGTGTTTTCTACCCTTTTTGAGAACTTCCTGCCATTTTCATCAAATTTAAAATTGTCGTCTGCAAACTCTTTCAATTTGGACCAGTCCAAAATTTGTCGTTTGGGAAAGGGTTAATAATTAGTTTTTAAGCCACAGTAGTTGTGTATTTTCTTGTAGTGACTCGAACGGCAACCGCCATTTTCAAATGCAGACTGATCTATGCAGACTTACTGTAATTTATGTATATTCATTCACCATTCATAAATATTGTACATACAAGGGTTGTCTCAGAAGTAAAAGGACTTTTCTTGATGTTGCTTAATTGTCCCTCGCACATACCTATATTTTGGTATGAATAAAATTGAACATATATGCCACCTGCACATGTGCTGCAAATGAAATTTTATCTTCAGAGAATGCAGAGTTTCCAAGGCAACGGTCATGGTAGGCAGTGCACATCGTTTTTCATTACGCACAGAGAACATTGGCTCTTTTATATGTCGTAATAGCTGTTCTCATGCTTTGTTTTTGCGCATGAAATTTCGGCTCCACGGCAAGTCACGTTACGACGTCAATTCCTGTTTATTTGAGCGCCATAGCATTTCTGGTATCTGAGATACATTGTTTTTCATCACATCAGTGTCTACAGAGAGGAAGCTTCATGACGTCAACAGGCGATGTAAAGTTATGGGCGGTAATCCAGTTTTGTCAAACACTCGGTAAAACACCTACACAGACATATAAACTTGTTCAGGAAGCCTGTCAATACCGTATAAGTACTTTTTTCTGCAGGGTCCAAATTCTACGGATTTTCAAAAGAACAGGGGGTTTAAAAATCTACGTACCTTTTTTCTGCGCCAGTGAGTCTGATCAAAAAATGGATTTTATTATTGCACTTTATTTTGATGATGTACCGGTAACAGTAAACTGGTACCCGTTGTATCTCCAATAACTGTCCGAAGGACGTTGATACGAAGATCGATAACAGGCTGCCAGTTTATGGTAACAGCTTCCGTTTTGGACAGGTATACTCTATACATGTATTTCGGTTGTTATCGTCTTCAATTAAAAGGAGGATATTCATGTAATTTAAAAAAAAAAAAAAAAAAACACACATTTTAAACTGTAGCTTCATTATTTTTCTGTGTATCTTTATTAAAGTTTGGGGAAATGATCATGAGATATGACACTTGATCCATGTGAGTTTTCTTGTTAACACGCCAGTAACTGTTTATGTTACAGCAATAGTCCTTTTACTTCTGCGACAACCCTCGTATGTGAACAATAAAATGTAGTTCTCTGATTTTTTGGTTATTCGTATTGATTTTGTGATGTTTCTTTGCAGTTATTAGTGGTGAGGAATATAATAAAAGGAATGTTACAACAGTCTGCTCTTCTGTGTGGTCGGGTCATGTCATGTTACTTGTGTAAAGAGATGCGCATTGGATTCAACCTTCCATTTCATCCAATACGCATCTCTTTACACACGCAACTTGACATGATTTGACCACTCCGAAATGCAGTCTTGTAATATTCCATATGGACTAGCTCAGACTGGAGATTATTTTCTACATTGTAGGTATTTCCTGATGATTTCCATCTGCAGACATTGAGTCCCTTTTTGAGAGCCTGTGCTGAACTCCATACCAGTGTGAACGTCAAAAACATCATAATCTCACTGATAGACAGGTGAGGTCCAATGTTACAACACGCCCATCCAAAATTTTGTTCATTTGCTTATCTTCTTGTTTTTGTAACTTTTTGAGAATTTTGCAGGGAAAATGAAGTTATGCTAGAAATACTCTTGAAGGCTTTTATTTGGAATTACATATTTAACCCTTTACCACACAATCCCCAGTTTTAACAACCTTGATGAAGAAGGCCTGTGACAAAACATTCTGGGTAAAGGAGAAAATGCTTGTTGCCAGCATTTTTGCCTTTTCCCTCTATGTTTTCTACTCTGTTAAAGACAGAAATCTTTTGAGCTACATTTAACTTGACATCTGCAGATGCTTTCTGTTGGTCCAGTCCAGAATTTTATTGTTTCGTAAAAGGTTATCTGCCTTGGAGTCTGGCTAAATGTAGCCTAAGTTAGACATGAACACCTCCTTCTCTTTATTAACTCTTAACCAAATGACAAAAATTTTGGACTTAACCAAATTGAAAGCACTTGCAGATGACAATTTAAATCTGGCTCGAAGGATGGAATTTTTCTTAAATAGGGTAGAAAACACTGGTTACCAACATTTTCTCCTTTTTCCACAATGTTTTCAAAAGCCTTCTTTTTCAGACTTTCTAAAACTCGGGATTGTGTGGTAAAGGGTTGAAGTGAGAGCATTTTGTCCTTCATCGATGATTTTAGACTTTCATGTATCAAGTACTTTATCTTTTATAAGCTTTTTAACTCCTTACCAAATGACAAAATTTTAGACTTGCCCAAATTGAAAGTATTTGCAGACGACAAATTAAATGCCTCTACAATGATTGAACTTGCTTTTCAAAATTGAAATAAAAAAAACATTGTTGGAAAAGGAGAAAATGCTGGTTACCAGCATTTTCTCCTTTTCCTACAATGTTTTCAAGAGGCCTTTTTCTAATGGTCTTTAAAATTTGGGATTGTGTGTTAAAGAGTTAAATGGTTGTGTTTTTCAATGATATGAACATGTTTTTCTAGACTAGCCCAGTTTGCAAAGAATGAAGAAGGCTCTGGAATTCCCGCAGATATCCAGCTGTTTGACATCTTCTCCCAGCAAATAGCTCAAGTTATACAGGTATTGAACTTTTCAAGTGAAATCCATCTAGTGTGACGGCAGGTTTCACCAGTTTAGCACTCAAACAGGAAGGAGATTTTGGAAATATTATAGGAAAAGGAGCAATTGCTTTTAAGTTTACCAGACAACAAAGTTTTTGTCTTGTCCAAATTGAAAACCTTTATAGAAATAAAATGAGACATTGCTCAGATAATGGAATTAGTCTTTGAAGGGTAGAAAACATTGTGGGAAAAAGAGAAAATGCTTACCACCTTTTTCCTCTTTTTCCACAATGTTTTCAAAATCCTCTTCCTGGGGCTTGTTGATCCTCGGGATTATGTGGTAAAGGATTAGCAAGCGACTGCATGTATTTCTTTTCCCGTGATACTTTCTGAACTGTTGAAAGAGTACATGTGTTTTGTAATAGTTCATTTTCATTCATTCTGAAGACAGCACTATGAGTTGTTAAATAACTGAAATATTGTAGAATGTTGCTAAAAAAAAAAGGTATGGAAACAAAAGATACAAAGTTGTTTTTGTGAAAAAATAACAGCATTTTCCTGTTGTAGCTCTTTACAAAAAGACAAAAACGAAGTCTTATCCAAATTGAAAGCATTTGCAGACGACAATTGAAATGTGGCTCAAACCATGAAATTTGTCTTTGATATGGTGATAAACATTGTGGGAAAAGCAGGAAATGCTGATTACCAGCATTTTCTCCTTTTCCCACAATGTTTTAAAAAGGCTTCTTTCTTACGATTGTTAAAACTTGGGATTGTGCAGTCAAGGATTAAGGAAGCACCTACTGTAAGCAATCATGTGTCAGATATCCCTTTCTTGTTTGTTAACCATATAATGTAGTCAGATAATAAGCTTTCAATTTTTAATTCTTGTTTGCTAAAGAATTTTCATTCAGTCTTAAACGAGATGTGTTGCACATGCGCGGATCAGGTGTTGCAAATGGCAGACATAGCAAATGTTGGCATACATGCGGCAGCAAAAAATTGATTGTAGATAGAATTTGTGAATTAATTGTGTTTAGTTCTGCTGCAGTTTATTTGTTGAATATACAATTATACCCAGTATACTCATTATTGCATCAGACATTTGTGGGAAAACGGTTAATTGAATTATTGGACAAACGTGGTGTTCGCTGTACATCTTATTTGGCCGACAGGAGTGAACATAGTTCTCTCACTGAGAAGCAGACAGTGGAACGTAGTTCTATGAAAAAGTAGATTTTTAATCATCAGTCAATCCTATCTGAGTTTGCTCTACTTCATACGTCAGGAAAAAGGTCCTGGATTTTTTATGTTGATTATCAAACATTCTGTCTGGTCTGTCTTGACTGTATGCCTAGTGGTTTGGGTATCTGACTTGTGACTGGTGGTTGCAAGTTTTATATCCGGTTGAAGCAAACTTTCTTTCATGTGATTTTTCACCTCACATCTGTGATGCATGTGAGAAAAGCAGGCATTGGCTTTGAAAGAAAGTTGTATCAGTACTTGTGTGAGAAAGCCAGGAAATACATGCGTAGGTGCACTGACTGCTGTGATATGACCTTAGCTGTTAAAACGACGATAAACTCCCAATACAAACAAACAAAATGTCTTGGCTTTACTTCACATAATGTCTGTAACTTCAGTATTCAATAACATTGATATCCTTTATTGTACTTCAATGCAGAACCGATCCGATATGCCTCCAGAAGACATTGTTGCACTCCAGGTAGCACTGATTAATTTGGCTCTCAACTGTTATCCAGATAAAATAGAATATGTTGACAAAGTATTGGAAACAACAGAGGATATTTTCAACAGGCTAAACTTAGATCAGTAAGTATTCTAATTCTAATATTTTACTTTTCATGTGAATCTTTACCAGATGACAAAATTTCAGACTTACACTGATTGCAAAAGAGCACATAAACATGGCTCGTATGATGGGGGTTTGTCTTTGAAAAAGTCCGGCTAGGAATCTCCGTGGTTAGCATATCTGACTAGCTTCTTGGTGGTTGTGGGCTGATACCCATGTGAGGCAAACTTTCTTTCCAGTAAGTTTTTGCCCTGCATCTCTGATGCATGTGGGAAAAGTAGTCAGTGACTTGGAAAGAAAGTTGTGTCAGTACTTGTGTTAGAAAATCAGGAAACATGTGTAGGTGCATTAACCACTGTGATATGGCCTAAGCTATTAAAACAGCATTAAACTCAAATACAAACATTGTCTTTGAAAAGGTAGGGGCAATCCTGATTACAGGCATTTTTCACCTGTTCCCACAATACCTATAAACTGCTTCCTCAGGATCATTGACCTTTAGGGTGTGAATTTACCAGACAGACATTTTCAGTTCAGAAATAAGTCCAAAATAATTGCAATTTCAAGGCTACTTTTTCCTAGGATATCTAAGCAAAGTGGAAAGTGTAGATCCAAGATTAGATCGCATGTTTGGTGCAGTCTCCTTTTGATCTACGCTAGCCACAAAGGCAACTAAAGTAGTGAAAGTTGCTTTAACCACACAATTCCATGTTTTAGCAACTATGAGAGGGGAGGCTTTTGAAAACATCGTGTGTGTGTGCTAAAAAGAAACGCTGGTAACCGGCATTTTGTCCTTTTCCCACCATGTTTTCTAACGTATAACCCTTTACCACACAATCCCGAGTTTTAACAACCCCGAGAAAGAGGCCCTTTGAAAACATTGTGGGAAAAGGAGAAAATGCTGGTTACCACAATGCTCCTTTTTCCGCAGTGTTTTTTATTACCTTATCAAAGAGCTTGCGCTCATTTACACCGATATCAAATTTGACATCTGCAGATGTTTTGAATTGGGAAGATTCTAAATCTTGCTGCGTGGGAAAGGGATAATAGGCAAATCCCACCGTTATAGCTACATTTGATTTGTCGTCTGCAAATGCTTTCAATTTGGAGAAGTCTAAATTTTAGTAGTTTGGGAAAGAGTTAAGGATTAAAACGTAATCTTTTGCATTTGAAGAGAAATTTATGGTCATAGCATTTTTGCTTTTTCTTCTTTTTCAGCCTACACCAAGCCCCAGTGGCTGAGTCTGTAGCATACAGGACTTGAGAATAGGAGGTCGCTAGTTCGATCCCCGGCTCAACCAGTATCTTTCTGAAGATTGGTGATAGTCATTGCAACAGGATTCATTCCTCTTTAACCGCTGACCATTGTTTCTATGATGGTTATGTGGGAAAGGCAGGGAAGCATGGATAGGTGCACTGGCAGCCACGGTATAACTGAAATAATGTTGGAAATGACATTAAACACCATACAATCAATCAATCAATCTTTTTCAGCCTAGAACATGGCAGTCCAGTCTCCAAAGAGTTGATGAGGTTGATGAAGATCCCCATAGACAGTTATAACAATATACTGACTGTGCTGGAGTTACAACACTTTGGACCACTGTTTGAGTACTTTGACTTTCAGAGTAGAAAAGTGATGAGCTGTTATCTTATCTCAAATGCACTAGAAAATGAAACTTATGTTGGAACACAAGAGCAGGTAAGTTGGTGCAAGCTGCAGTTTGGTAAGTTAACAGTAGCAAGTTGTTTAACTCTTTACCAGACGACAGAATTTTAGCCTTGTCCAAAATGAAATCATTTGCAGATGACAATTTCAGTCTGGTTCAAAAGGTAAAATTTTACGTTGATAGGGGAGAAAACAATGTGGGAAAAGGAGAAAATGCTGGCTTCTTTCCCAGGGTCGTTAAAACTCGGGATTGTGTGGTAAAGGTTTAACTCTTTACCAAATGACAAAGTTTTAGACTAGTCTGAATGGAAAGCTTTTGCAGACCACAAAATTAATGTGTCTCAAAAATTGAAATTTGTTTTAGGAAGAGTAGAAAACATTATGGGAAAGGAGAAAATGCTGGTTGATGCAGACTGTTCTTGAAAATTCTTTCTACTTTTCCAACAGTGTTTTCTACTATATAAGTAAACATTGGCATATATGTTTCTAATTTGAATTTTTCATCCTAAGATGTTTTCAATTTCGGAGCGTCTAACATTTGTACATGGTAGAAGGTTAAGACATGGGAAAGTTTCATTAGACCAAGATGTACAGGTAATCATGTAATATGTGTATACAGTTGTCAACATTTACAACTTTTGAAACTTTCATTTAAAGAATATGTAGTAGAATATTTAACTTGCAGCATGCAAGAGTTTGTTTGTAAGGCCAACATGTTATACAGTATTTGATATTGTAAACATGTGAAAACTTTGTTAAAATAATGTCAACATGTGAAAACTTTGTTAGAACAACAACAAAAGTAGAGTATGTACTTAGTTATGCTCTCAATCAGATGAACTTCTGAGTTCCTTGTTTTCAGTTTGGATTCTTGGATAGATGTAGTTGTGTTAACTTTTTGAGGATGTACAGGAGTGAAAAAGGCATCGTTCTTGAATTGTGCCGCAGAAAATTGATATTAACCCTTTGCCACACCATCCCCAGTTTTAATGGCCCTGATAGAACGGAATTTTGAAAACAGGGTGGGAAAAGGAGAAAATGCTGGTAACCACCTTCCTTCCTTTCAGAGAGAATTCCATTATTTGAGCCACATTTAATTTTTTGTCTGCAAATGCTTTCATTTTGGACCATTGTAAAATTTTGTCATTTGGTAAAGGGTTAATTTAGAAACTAACACCTCCATTACCTGATGTATTAATTCTTATTGATCTATTTCTGTACATTGTACAAATTAAACTCTTTATATCCTTTCTTGGACACTTTGGAATTGTGGGAAAAGTGGAACTAGAATAAAGTATATACTTGTAACAAACTATTTCTCTTTTTCACAGTATTCTTTCCTTACTGTTGTAGAATGACTTTTCTTCCTTCATATGTTTGTTCTTAATAAAGATAATCATAGCTTATATATTAACCCTTTACCACACAATCACACGTTTTAACAACCCTGGAAAGGAAGGCTTTTGAAAACAATGTGGAAAAAGGAGAAAATGCTGGTAACCAGCATTTTCTCCTTTTCCCACAATATTTTCTACTTGATCAAAGACAAATTTAATCATTTGAATCATATTAATTTTGTCTTCTGCAAATGCTTTGAATTTAGATTAGTCTAAAATTTTGTCATTTGGTAAAGAGTTAAAGAATAACAAATACAGTAAACAGTTTAACACTTTACCAAACAATCCCATGATTTTAGAATCCGGAACAAAAAGACTTTTGAAAACATTGTGGGATAGGAAGAAAATGCTGGTAACCAGCATTTTCTCCTTTTCCCACAATGTTTTCTACACTTCTCAGGAAAAATTATATCATTGGAGCCATGTCTAGTTTGTCGGCTGCAAATGCTTTCAATTCGGACAAGTCTAAAATTTTGTTGTCTGGTAAAGAATCCAGCATTTTACAATACCCTTGGCATACCCTTCATTTCTTCTATTTGTAATCAGGTGGATAGTCTGTTAAACATAGTAAATGTTTTGGTACAAGACCAGAATGATCAGCCAGAGGAACCTGACGACCCAGAAGATTTTGCCGAGGAGCAGGGTTTAGTTGGAAGGTTGATTCACCTCTTGTATTCTGAGGATGCAAATCAGCAATATTTGGTAGGACAGTTCTACATATATTGTACTTTGATTCTTTCGTCGTTTTGTTTCTTCTAGAAATATTCTATTGTCTCCCAGGTTTTATTAGTGTTAACCCTTAGACTGCCCAGTAAACCCAACAGACATTTTAACTCTTTACCAAACAACAAAATTTTAGGCTAGTCCAAATTGAAAGCATTTGCAGACGACAAAGCAAATGTGATTGAAAAATCGAAATTTGTTTTGGGACGGGTAGAAAACAGTGTAGGGGAAGGAGAAAATGCTGGCCACCAGCATTTTCTCCTTTTCCCACAATGTTTTCAAAAGGCTTTTTTCTCAGGGTCATTAAAAGTCGGGATTGTATGGTAAAGAGTTAAATGTAGAAATAAGACCCAAGTAAATGCAATGTCAAGGTCGATTTTGTCTAGAACATCTCAGCAAAGCTGACAGTGTAGATCCAAGATCCATATTGCTTTTCACCTGCGATTCCTTCTTTTTTGCCTTTGGCTTGGCTCCCCCAATGCCTACCTCAGAATCAAACTAATGTTAATACAGGAAAAACCATATTCCTGTTTTTGAATTACAACAATTTTATGTAGGCCCCTTAACTCTTTATCAAATGACAAAATTATAGACTGGTCCAAATTGAAAGCATATTATGCAGACGACAAATCAAATGTGGCTCAAAAATTGAAATTTGATTTAGGAAGGGTAGAAAACATTGTGGGAAAAGGAGAAAATGCTGATTACCAGCATTTTCTCCTTTTCCCACAATGTTTTCAAAAGGCATTTTCTTCAGGGTTGTAAATGTGGTAAAGGGTTACTTAAAATGTACAGTAATTGGTTTATACCAAAATGGAATGTTTGGGTAAAATATTATTTTCGTATTTTACAGATTTTGAACACAGCAAGAAAACATTTTGGTGCAGGGGGTGACAAGAGAATCAAGTTCACTTTACCCCCAATTGTGTTTTCAGCCTATAGACTGGCTGTTAGATATAAACAGAGTATGGATGAGGTAACTACAATGTTTTGTACATAATGATTCTTCATTTGAAACACACAACTTGTTCCCTTTGAGGCTGATTTTTTCAAAGAAAACTTAAGAGTTACTGTTGTAGCTCTGGCATTGTCTGGAGTTACTGTTGTAGCCCTGGCACAATCTCCGAGCAGAGTTGTCATTCGTTACTCTCACCATACATCTCTGCAACGGGCTAAATGACAAGAATCTTGTCAAACCGAGGAAAACATGTTTTGTTACTGTTTAAATGTTTCATGTGTAACATAATAAAGTAGACAAAGGAAATATGATTCCGGATACATTGTAGGTGCATTCAAACTGATGAATTTACCTGTATACAATGGAACTATTTTTTCAAGCTTCTTTACTGATCAGAATCTTACGCCAATTGTAAAAAAAAAAATGGCTGCACCCATGAATGATGACAATTTAACACACCAATGGATCTAAGTTTGTAAGATTAAAAAACAAATTATCGTCCTTTAAAAGACATTTAGGCTTTTCAGAAAGTCCCTCTTTTTCACATTTCCTACCACTAAGTCTGATTGGTCGTATGCTGTTTGAACAGCACACAAAACAATTGATTGGTTTTTCTTTCGCCGGCATTTGTGTTGCCATTTTGAGTTATAGTCATGTGACGAAAATATCATGTGATGACGGACTACTTTCTGAGCCAACTACAGAGGTGAATGGGAATGAGACGTAGTGCGAGAGAGTGGCCTTGGCATTGTCTGCATTGTCTGCGTCATCATTGCGTCGCTGTCGTGCAAAAACATTGACATTTTATAATATCTCTGTTATTACTGAAGATATTTACTCGGACAAGTTGTTAACTATCAAAAAGGGAGCCATTACAACAGGGGCAGGTTACTATTAAGCTATATTTGACACAGTTATGCCTCTTTTTCAACTTAGAATTTTCACTGGAAATCAAGCAACTGCAGCTGAGCCTTGGCATCCACATGCGGTGCATTTGTTTTTTGAACACATGCGTTTCTACAGACATTTTTTATCTTGATGCAGACTTTTCTTGAAAATTCTATTGCAAAATGAGAAACTGCTGTAACCCTTTACCAGACGACAAAATTTTAGCCTTGTCTAAATTGAAGGCATTTGCAGATGACAATTTCAATTTGGCTCATATGGTGCAATTTTTCTTTGATAGGATAGAAAACATTGTGGGAAAAGGAGAAAATGCTGGTTACAAGCATTTTCTCCTTTTCCCACAATGTTTTAAAAAGGCTTCTTTCCCAGGTTTGTTAAAAGGCGGCATTGTGTAGGAAAGAGTTAGGGGCAATTTTTTCTGTTGGCCACAATGTTTTCTTTGGATGTATAAATACTTGTTTAATGTTGAGTACCCATATTTTACCATTCAGCTGCTGCAAATTTGTCTCTGAATGTAATAAGTTAACTCTTTAGCAAATGACAACATTTCAGACTAGTCCAAATTGAAAGAGCTTGCAGACGAAAAAAATCAGATGTAACTCAAATGTTGATGCTTGTCTTTGAGACAGAAGAAAACATTCTGGGAAAAGGAGAAATTGCTGGTTACCAAAGCCTTCTTCTTCAAGGTTGTTAAAAGTTTGTTTGTGTGGTGAAAGGTTATAGAGAATAGATGGTTGGTGTCTTGGATGGGTTAGGTTTATCGGGCAAGGCGGAGGAATTTATCTGGTGAGCCGAAGGCGAACTGGATAAATTCCGGAGCTGAGCCCGATAAACTTAAACCAACCAAGACACCAACCATCTATTCTATTTATCCTGTCACACACTCTGCAAGAGCAAAACAAGACAAAAAACAAACATTGATATAAAGACCGTACCTCCTATTCAATATCTTACGGTACTGATACCATAAAGTTCCGAAGCCGAGCCTGACAAACTTTCCTTGAATCAAAGACACTATGTTACTGTATAATTCCACAATCCACGACACTATTCTGTTTATCCTATTTCTCATTTGTAAACAATCCTAAATCCGACTAGATAGAATATTTCGCTCGAAATTAAGGTACGTATTGACATCTTTCTCACTATGAAATAAACACACAAATGGCGAACTATGTAAAGCGCTTTGGGTATGCAGCTGCAATAATGACGTCATAAATTATATTGACTACGTCATAAATGTGACGTAAAACCTCGGAAGAATGCTGTGGCGAAGAATTCTGTTTTATTTTAAATAATAAGAAAAATCAATATGTGCATCAAATTTTAAGCGATAATTTTAATTTAAAATATTGATTTCGTATCGCGGTACCTAAAAAAGAAGTTCCGGCTGGTCACATGACCAACTAGCCTAATAAACCTTGATCACGTGACCAACTGACATAATAAACCTAGTCACGTGGTCAAGTGACCGTATATCACCAAGTTTATATGACCCCATGTTATACGACGGAATTTATAGGAGGTGACAGGATAAAACTCTATACTACACAATCCCGACTTTTAAAGACTTTGAGAAAGAAAGCTTTTGAAAACATTGTGGAAAAAGGAGAAAAAGCATTTTCTCCTTTTCCCACAATGTTTTCAACCCTTTCAGAATAAAAAAACAAAAATTTCAACCACATCTAAGTTGTTGTCTGCAAATGCTTTCAATTTGGATGACTCTGAATTTTTATCATTTAGTAATGAGTTAAACAGTATAATATTTTTCTTACTGGCTCAGACTTGCCATTTTCTTTTTAGACCATTTATGATTCAGATAAGCTTTTCATGCCAAAGTTTCTGTAACCCTAAGCTTTCAAAGTGCGACTCACTGACCTTTTGCGGACAGTGTATATCAAGATCAGACTGCAGAGAACATGCAGTCAGATCTTGGATCTACACTGTCCAATAAAGAGATATTTCTGTAGTAACTTTAAAGTAAGTACATCTGGGTTTTAACTATAGACTTGAAGGTATCATTTAACTTATTCAGCAGGATAAGGGTTAATATTTGTGAATGTTCTGTAATGTGAAAAATTTGGTTTTCAAGCACTCTATGATTTGAACATGTAATATTCATTATTGCCCGTCCCATGGAGTTATTGTTTTGTGAACACTCTTTGACAAATTTGGTAAGATAATGAACAAGTATTGCAAGATAGTGGGAGAGAATTGGGACGTCCACAGTAACATGTATTCAAACCCAAGACAAGAAAAGTATGTGGGAAAAAAAAGTTGTAGTATGCCGGTTAGACACTCCACGGCAGTGAATTGTACCTCCAAATGTTGCCTCTAAGGTCGACAATATTGATGAGAAATGGTTAAATTTTGTAGTGTTTTCTCAATTGTAAGTGTGTAAGTTACAAAACAGGAATTTAATATGGAGAGTTCCACTGATGCAATATAAACCCTTAGAGGACCAAATAAACCTGAAATATTTTCAGTGGAGAAATGAGACCCAAAAAATTGCGATTTCAAGGTTTCTTTTTGGAATATTTCAGCAAAGCAGACAGTGTCGATCAAGATCGGACTGAAAGTGGTAGAAATGAAATTATGCTCTTTGATAGGGTTGAAAACATAGGGAGAATAGTAGAAAAAGCTGGTTACCAGCATTTTCTATTTTTCGTACAATGTTTTCACAAGGCCTCTACCTCAGGGTGGTTAAAATTCAGGATTGTGTGGGTAAAGGATTAATGGTTAATAAAAATCATAAATTAATTCTAACTATTGCAGGATGAAAACTGGGAGAAAAAATGTCAGAAGATATTCCAATTTTGTCATCAAACAATTGGTGCCCTGATCAAGGCTGAGCAAGCCGAGATGCCGCTACGACTCTTCCTGCAAGGAGCCATGGCAGCTGGAGGTATTGGGTTTGAGAACCATGAGACAGTGGCTTACGAGTTCATGTCCCAGGTAACAACACAGGAATCATTTGATCTACATAGAAGATACGAGTATTTTACACACATCTGCAGTGTTAACTTGTTAACCCTTTCCCAACATACCCTAGTTTCAGTGGTCCCCCTCTCTCAAGAAAAGGACTTTTGAAAACATTGTGGGAAAAGGAGAAAATGCTGGTAACCAGCATTTTCTCCTTTTCCCACCATGTTTTTAGCACTTTCAAAGAAAAAATCCCTAAGTTTTGCAACATGTATTTTGTTGTCTGCAAATGCTTTGGATTTGGAGCAGTCTAAATTTTTGTTGTTTGGTAAAGAGTTGTAAATACATTTGCAGCAGATGACTTTGAAAATTTCCCTGTACTTTAGGGATAATCTACATGAATTAAGATCTATTACATAGAGGATATATGGTTTTTTTCGGTGAAAGATCAAATTTTATTTCATGGAATGAACATCATCAGTAATATTTTCGCGAGTGGCGCAGCTACAAGTGAAAATATTACCGATGATGTTCACGAGGTGAAATAAATTTTTCACTGAAAAAAAAAACAAATATTCTGTTTATTTCATGCTTCTAACCCCTTTTTTGTTGGGATTTTGATCAGAATCCAGTACAGTTGTTTTTGGTAATTCCCCATGGCGTACCCCTCTCACATAACAATGCATCACAATATTACATAAAGAGCAAGAAATATAGGATAAATGCGTGTAAAATATTTGCCTCCAGTCGAATGGCACAAGCTGTTTACCTAGGTAACTAGTGCGCCAGAACTACTTTTTCCACCTTCAACTGAAGAGTTAGAAAATATGAAATCGGTATTTTTCACTGGTCTCAACCATAAAATATCAAACCATAATCCACTATTATCTCTCAATAAACTTCCGAAAAGCATGAAATAAATGCATGTATGTAAAAACCTTGTTGGAAAAGTACAACTTAATTTTGTCGTTATTATTTTTATCATTTTTCCTATGTTTTCAAAAGTTATACTGCAAAACACTTAAAGATATATCCTCACAGACAGAGAGCAAAAAACGCTGTTAAAACTTGAAAGTGTTTAGAATGGGTCAGAATTATGTCAGCTGTGTAAACATAGATAAATAACCAATTTTTATGGTGTAAGGGATAAAGAAACTCGAGGGATTTGTCCTCAGTTAAAATCAGAAAAGACAACAGTGATTTCTTTGAAGGCTGCCAAAAAAAACAAAGTACATTTTCTATCCGTCTTATTCTGTGCAACCTTGCAGCCGTCAGGGGCAACATTTGGTATGAAGATACAAGAATGATTATAGTTTCCTAAAATAAAGATGAAATGGGTTATAAACTGGCTGAAAACTGGCTGAATCTTTAAGGGTAGCTAAGATTTAAAAATCACAAGTACATTTGAATACATTGAATCAAAAAGCTTCCATACTCAAAACATTTCATTGTTTATGACTTGCCTGTGACTGTGACTGTGAAACCAGTACATGAGTTTAATTTGTTTATTGAATAGAGAAAAAATTTGGGCTTCAATCTTTTATTTGTTACCAGAAACAAATAGTGATTAAACTTTGATTTTCCACTTTTCATATTGGTACAGACTGTTGGAGTACCTGGATATGAGCCACACTCTGGCAAAACGGGGCTTAATGCATATCTGTGATGCATTGTACCAATCAAGCCATCACATAATTATGGATCCATAATAGCTTTTTTTTTTTTAAACAACTGACTGAATCATGAGGTAGACTGGTCCTTGGACATACAGAAAATTGATCAGTAGCGAGAAGTTTTGGCCCAGGTCAGCCTGCGCAGACTGTGCAGGCTGACCCGAGTCTATACTTTTTGCAGATGCATTAAGCTCCTTTTTCACAGAGCCTGGCTCATAAAGATTAGGGCTTACTTTTAACCCTTGTCCACACTATCCTGACCCTGAGAAGAAAGCTTCCCAAAACAAATTTCAATTTTTGAGTCGTATTTCATTTTGTAATCTGTAAATATTTTCAATTTGGACTGGTCTAAAAGTTTGTTGTTTGGTTTAGGCATTTGTAATGAAACATGGGATGCCTGAGTTTCTTTTTAGCCTTCACTGCTCTAGCTACATGGAGTTGTATCTGGTCAGTTGGTTACATGAGCTTTTCTGCTATTGTGGTTGTTAGTTGTAAGATCATTTACTTCATTTTCTAGGCTTTCTCCCTATATGAAGATGAAATCTCAGACAGTAAAGCCCAGCTTGCTGCCATAACTTTGATTATTGGTACCCTGGAGCAGATGTCATGTTTTGGAGAGGAGAACCATGAACCGTTGAGAACACAGTGTGCTTTAGCTGCCGCTAAACTGTTGAAGAAACCTGACCAGTGTCGTGGTGTGGCAACATGTTCACATTTGTTCTGGTCTGGTAAAAGTGCTGCCCAGGAAGGAGAGGTAAATTTCATCACCAATTTTAACCCTTTACCACACAGTCCCGACTTTTAACGACCCTGAAGAAGAAGCCTTTTGAAAACATTGTGGGAAAAGGAGAAAATGCTGGTAACCAGCATTTTCTCCTTTTCCCATGATGTTTTCTACTCTTTCAAAAACGAATTTCAATTTTTGATTGACATTTATTTTGTTGTCTGCAGAAACTTTCAGTTTGGATTGGTCTAAAATTTTGTCGTTTGGTAAAGAGTTAAACCTCATCTAGATTTTACAAAGCATGCTAGGGAATGTGTTATTCCTCCTATGATTATATTATCCCACAATAAATAGAGGATATGTATTTGGCGGTGAAAGATCAAAATTTATTTCGAGTGAATATCTTTGCAGCCACGAGTGAAAATATTACCGATGATGTTCACGAGATGAAATAAGTTTCGATCTTTCACTGAAAAAAGCAAATATTCTATTTATTTCATGCTTATATCCCCTATTTTGTCGGAACTTTCATCAAAACCCAGTACAATTGTTTTCGGTAATTCCCGGTGGCGTACCCCACTCACATAACAACACATTACAATATTACATTAAGCACCAGAAATATAGCATAAATTACATCATATTGCCCTCCATTAGAATGGCATGCACCTATTACCTAGGTAACTAGTGAGCGGGAACTACTGTTTCTGCCTTAAACTGAAGAGGTAGAAAATATAAAATCGGTATTTTCACTGGTCATAACCATGAAATATCAAACCATAATCCACCATCATTTCTTGATAAACTACCGAGAAGCAGGAAATAAAACAGGCTATTTTACCTTTTTCATGTACCTCACAGGTTAATTTTTGACATATCAAAATGGAACCACACACTTTTGAATGAAAGGTTTTATAGTAGTTTTTATTAGTATGCTTCTTTTACCACAGTGTTTTTTGAAGTAGTTGGAAGCAATGGGGTACAAAAGTGTTTTTGTATCATAAAGGTTCAAGACAGACTATTTGGTAAGCTAGAGGCGAAATGGAAGAACTAGACAGAAAGGAAAATAACAATTATGGGATAGTAAAGAAAACAGTTTAAAAAAAACTGTCATATGCTACTTTTTTTTTTTAACAATTCACCATCTAAGTTTAAATAACCCTAAGCAAGACTCTCTTGAAAACATTGTTGGAAAATGGGAAAATGCTAGTTACTAGTATTTCCTTCTTTTCCCTACCAAAGACAAATCCAAGCATTTGAGTCACGTCTATATTAACATCTACAAACTGTTTAAATTTGTCATCTTGTAAACAGTCACATGATGAGTCGAACTTATGGTAATTAATGCTCTGTGAAAAGGGGGCTTAATGCATCTATGAAAAGTATCAACTCAGGTCAACCTGTGCAGACTGCTCAGACTGACCTGGTCCAAAACTTTTCCCTATTTGTCAGTTTTCTGCAAGTCAAAGGACCAATCTAACTCATGATTAAGTTGGTTATTAAAAAATGTGGCTATTATGGATCCATAATTATGTGATGGTTTGATTGGTATCATGGATCACAGAGATGTATTAAGCTGCCTTTTACCCAAGCATGACTGATTCAATTATAATATTACTTACAATGTCTTGACTTGGATAACATTTTATCAACAACATCCTCAACCACATCTGGTTAATGTCTTACATGTTTGTAGACTAGAGATGGTAAGAGAACGACAGACTGTTTAAAGAAAGGTGTGAAAATTGCCAATCAGTGTATGGATAACTCAGTCCAAGTCCAGCTGTTTGTAGAACTGCTAAATCACTACATCTATTACTATGAGAAAGGAAATGACCAGGTAATAGTAGATTTCTGTAGAAGTGTTCATTTATACTGTATTGTCTCTTTTTAGCGCCACCAGGTAAAATGACATGGAATTTTCCCAGGATTACAATAACACTACCGTCTGGGTTTTAGTCAGTGCTGACTGTGAAGCAATTGCCATTTGAGAAACCCACTATATTTAATACAGAATATCGATTTTAGTATTGATGATTCATTTGGAGATAAAATAGCATTCATGATTGATATTGCACACTGGTCTTCCATTCTTTCATTTTCGCAAGTTAATAGACTAATTTTGTGAAGCCAGAAGTTTATAATGATATTGGAAGTGTATGTTTATTCGGGTAGTCAGGCTTTAATGACATCAATTTAGGAAGTAATTAGGATCATGTTGATGCCATAAATTTCTTCCATTTGATTTATTTCATCTATATCAAAGGATTGGCCGTCTGGTAAGCCCATTTTTAGTAAGAAAAAAGCTGGGGGAGCGTATTATTAGAAGAGGAGCATCAGTAAGGGATATTACTGTTATAACAAGTTTAGACTCCTCCTCCATTGAATGAAACTAGCCTAGATGGTCAGTTTTGTTATTAATGGGTGAGGTTTTTGACTGTTGAGGTTCCAAATAACAAGAAGAGGTCCTTTTTTGACTCAGTGTTTATCCTTTTACCAAACAATCAGGTGTCTTTAGGACACTAAAGATGATGGCTTTTGATAACACTATGCAAAAAAAGAAAAAAAAGATGGTAACCAACTTTTTCTCTTTTTCCCACAATGTTTAGCGTCGTTAAAACTCATGATTATGTGATAAAGGGTTTAGTGTACACACCTTTCCCCCCTTATTCATTCATAATTAACTCCCTATGTCTAAACATTATTGTAGGTCAACATACAAGTATTGAATCAGCTGATTGCCAAGATCAAGGAGACGTTACCCAATCTCGAGGCTAACGAAGAAACCGAACAGATTAATAAACATTTCCAGAATACCATAGAACATTTACAAACAAGAAAACAGGATAATGATGCAGATGGACCAGACTACAGTGGACTTACATTATAAATTGTTAAAATAGGGAATTTCTTTCACAAAAAATATCAGTCCCCATAGCATTAAGTACAACTTCAGTTCTTTTTGTTTAAATTGTTAATGAAGATCAGACTGCTGACCAAGCAGTCTGATCTTGGAGGTTCATTGCATTCTGATCTGATGAAATTTTTGGGCAAAAGCACCTTTGACATTGCAGTACTTTGATCTGTTTTCCTGATTGAGACAGTTGGTCCTATTGATTATCTACACCTTTGAGGGTTAACTTCACTGAAATTTAGTGCTGGTGATTCTGCAGAAATGTTGAATAGACTGGCAAACAGGCAAGGAAAATTTGAAGCCAAAGGATGAATTGTTTGTCTATTACCCTATACCACACAATCCCGGGTTTTAACAACCGAAAAGAGGAAGAAGGCTTTGGAAAACGTTTTGAGAAAAGGAGAAAATGCTGGTAACCAGCATTTTCTCCTTTTCCCACAATATTTTCTACCCTATGGAAGACAAGTTCCACAATTTTGAGTCACATAAAAATTGTCTGCAAATGCTTTCAATGTGGAAAAGTCTACATTTTTGTCGTTTGGTAAAGAGTTATAATAAGTTTTACCAGCAGGTTAAATGAAATACTTTATGTAAAATGTCTGTAAGTCATACATAGCACTATATATAAATCTAGTGTTTGACAATGCAATAACTTTCTCAGACAGTTTGAAATATCAAACAGGCTAAGCCAGGCCAGATTTGGACAGAATAGATCACAAAATATCCTACATTTTAGATCCAAGATCAGACTGCTGTTTCTGGGAGATATCTACTGGACAGAACAAGCAATCTGATCTTGGATCTACACTGACAATATTTTGCAAAATACATATTCTAACGTAAAGTATTTGGGTTTCATTTATAGACTGACATAATCCTATTTATCTATAGAGCACTTTAAACCTCAATTTGGTGCTTTTATGATGCTGAAGAATAAAGCTTTTGAAAACATTGGTGGACAAGGAAAAAACATGGATAAAATAATTTCCCCATTTATCACAATGTTTTCACTGGTATTTATTTATTTATCCATTATCCATAATAATGATTGATATTTTACAAGGATATTTTCAAAGTCTGCTGTTGCAAATGCATTTCTGATGGTCATTATTTAGTGAATACAGATCAAGAATGACCAATGAAGTTTAGTGCTAAAGTTTTGTAAGATAAATGTATTTATGTTGGCGAGTACTTTTATTTATTTATTCGAGAAGGTTGAAACATAGCTGTGTGTGTAAATCTTGAGAATAAAAAATTACAACTTTGGGTATGTTTGAAAACAGTATAGATGCTATGGGACTAAACAAAACGTGCAGTCATTAATGATCAGCACAATGTATGGCTAATTTTTCAAATGATAATTATCTCTTTACCACACAATTCTGAGTTGAAACAAACCTGAGGAAGAAGGCTTTTGGAAACATTGTTGGAAAGGGAGAAAACGCTGGTAGCTAGCATTTTCTCCTTTTCCTACAATGTTTTCTACCCTTCCAAAAACAACATTCATTGTTTGAGTCACATTTATTTTGGTGCCTGGGAAAGTGTAAAATTTTGTCATTTGGCAAAGAGTTAACCCTTTACCAAGTGATAAAATTTTAGACTGGTCCAAATTGATACCATTTCTAGACGACAAAATTAAATGTGGCTAAAATGAGGGAATCTGTTATAAGATAGAAAACATTGTGGAAAGAGGTGAAAATGCTGGTTACCAGCATTTTCTCCTTTTTCCACAATGTCTTCAAAAGCTTTTTTTCTTGGTGTCGTTAAAACTCAGGATTGTTTGGTAAAGACTTGACTGTGATGAGTATTTGTGTTTGTGCATCACGGGATAAAAACATGGCTCAATGTTTTTGACTGTACAAACACATAGCACAGCTATAGGTACTTTTACAATCAGAGTAGATCAAGATCAAACTGGTAAACCTAGAGCATACAATCTGTTATTTTTACAACCGTATGGAAGGAGGCTTGTGAAAATATTGTGGGAAAAGGGACAGAATTCTTGTTACCAATATTCTGTCCTTTTCCCACAATGTTTCCTAGCCTCTGATAGACAAGTCTTATCATTTTGGCAATCTTTGGTTGGTCTTCTGCAAATTCTGTCAATGATGAAAATGAAGGATTCTATCTCCTGGTAAAAACTAATCAAAATGTGGGGCGTGATCTTCGATCTGCAGATATGAGGTTTATGCATTTGGCAAAAAGAAGCTGTGGAATGATTGATTGATTGATTGTATGGTGTTTAACACCATTTTCAACATTATTTCATTTATATCACTGCGGCCAGTGCACCTATCCATGCTTTCCTGGAGTTTCTTTTTACCAGTACTCCGCACAATATTCTTTCCAAGCCACTGGCTGCTTTCCCACATAACCATCGTCGAAACAATGGTCAGCGGTGAGAGAGGATTGAATCCTGTCGCGATAACTATCATCAATCCTCGGAAAGAAATTGGCCAAGCCGGGAATCGAACCAGCAACCTCCTGTGCTCAAGTCCTGTACTCTACTGACTGAGCTACAGGGGCTTGGCAGCTGTGGAATGACAACAGAAAAACTACTGAGTTTTTCTCACAGTAGGAGAGCTTCCACCTCATTGTTTATGTGTCTTGGAGTACATGTTTATATTTTAATCATAACATTTAAATGAAATGCACATCAAGGTCAGAAATGTTTTATTATTGTATTGTACACTGTGTATTGTTGTTGCTTAAAAGAGTCTGGAAAGAAGATCTTTGAACTTTTTATTGAACTAAAGGGCCTTGGGCGATCAGAGAAATTTGTTACGAGCTCTATGTGTTCTGGTGAGCCAAATAGGAAATGATTACATAGCTATGTCCTTGGGTATGAATGACCCTGTCTAGCAATGTTCATGAACAAGCAACACATACAAGTGAGTTGTTGCTGTAATACAACTGAAATATTGTTGACAGCGGCAGTAAACACCATAAAAAGAAACAGTCATGACTTACTTGAATATACAAAATGACATTAAAATTCAACATATTATGACATGCTTTTTAATTTTTTTCTAATTTTGGTAAAATACAAAGTTTGAAACCTTTTTTTTTAAACCATTTTAACCTTGACAATGATTAAATTGTAGCCTCAAATATCAACAGCACAAACAAGATTAACTTATCCTATGGTATAGAAATACTAATTGAGTCATTCTCTGTCAAAAAGGGGCTTAATGCATTTCCGCCATGCATGACACCAAGAAAGTCATCACAATATTATGGATCCATAAAATCCATGTTGTATAACAACCAACTGACTTTTGAGGTACACTGGTCCTTTGAGCTGCAAAACATTGAGCCATGGCAAAAAGTTTCGGCCCAGGTCAGCTGGTGGACTGTGCAGGCTAACCTGGTCAATACTTTTTGCAGAATGCATTAAGCCCCCTTTTCCCAGAGCATGTCTCCATTTCATTAACTCTTTGCCAGACAACAAAACTTTAGATTTGTCTGAATTAAGAGCATTTGCAAGCAATAATCAACCATGGCAAAAACAATAGGATTTTTATTTGAAAGGGTAGAAAACATTGTTTGAACAGGATTTGATGCTGATTACCATCATTGTCTCCTTTTCCAACAATGTTTTCAAAAGCTGTCTTCCTCAGGGTTGAAAATACACAGGATCATTATGTAAAGGTTTAACCCTTAACCAAACCATCACATTTTTACAATCCTAAGAAAGAAGCTTTTGGAAAACATTGTAGAGAAAGGAGAAAATGCTGGTAACCAGCATTTTCTCCTTTACCAACAATGTTTTCTACTCTACTCGGGGGCAAATCTTATCATCTGAGCCATCTTTGTCGCCTGCAGATGCTTTCAATTTGGACCAAAATTTTGTCATTTGGTAAAGAGTTAAAAGACCCTACATCCATTTATCACCAAGCTCACTTCTGACCATTACATGACATTGTGCATGTTCTGGAAATTTAAAAATGCGTTATTCAAACAGCTATATTCTTTTTGCTATTCAAATAGCTATGTTCTTTTCCCACAATATTTTATATACCTTTGAAAACCCCACATTTTCTGTTCCTTCAAAATGTTTGTCCATTGTGATTAGAGCACATTTTTGGTTAGTCTATAACTAATCTCTTCTGTGAAGGCTTAACAATAAAATGTTACAGTTGTCCAAATCTAAAGCATTTGCAGACAATAAAGTAAATATAAATCAAATATTGTAACGTTTTTTGGAAGGGTAGAAATTATGGTTGGAAAAGGACTCCTTTTTCCACAATGTTTTCAAAAGGCTTCCTCAGGGTCGTTAAAACTTGGGATCCTGTGATAAAAGGTTAAGACTTGTTATTAAAAGTTTATTCATTCAGTGCCCTTTACACTGTATTGTTGATCCTTTACCAAACAACAATTTTTTACCTGTCCAAATTGAAAGCATTTTGCAGACAACAAAATAAATGTGACAGTGTAGAAAACACTGAGGGAAAAGGAGAAAACCCTGGTTACCAGCATTTTCTCCTTTTCCCACAATGTTTTCAAAAGCTTTCTTCCTTTGGGTCGTTAAAACTCTGGACTGTGTGGTAAAGGGTTAAGCATTTCATCCAGTATCAACCAATTACTGTACAACTTTTTACACCCCTGCATAAATAGCTTTTTTTGGAAAACATTGTGAGGAAAGGAGCAATAGCTGCTTTTCATACAATGTTCTCCAAACAGTTGAAAAATCTTTCCATATTGTTAAAAAAATGTTTTCTATTCATTTGTCCTTTGGATAATTCGTTGAAGTTTTTCATGAGTTTAAAGACAGCCTGCACAGTTATGAGTGAAACCTTTACCGTAAAACAAAACTTAGACACGTTCAAATACAAAGCAGCTGCAGACGGCACCTTAACCCAAACAATCCCGGGTTTTAACGACCCTGGGATATAAGCCTTCTGAAAACATTGTAGGAAAAAGAGAAAATGCAGGGAACCAGCATTTTCTCCTTTTCCCACTATGTTTTCTACTCTATCAAGAACAAATTCCGCTGTTTGAGCCACTTTCAATCTGTCGTCTGCAAATGCTTTCAATTTGGACAAGTCTAAAATTTTGTCATGTGGTAAGGATTTAAATGAGGCATAAATGATGGGATTTGTCCCTGAAATGGTAAAAAACATTGTGGGTAACCAGTATTTTCTCCTTTTGCCACATTGTTTTCCATAGTCCTCTTTCTAAGGGTTACTAAACATTTATCACATGGCAAAATTTTGGACTTGTCCATATTTGAGGAATTTACAGAGGAAAATTTCAATGTTTTTCAAATAATAGTATTTGCCCTTAAATAGGTAGAAAACAATGTGGGAAAATGAGCTAATGCTGGTTACCAGCATTTTCTGCTTTTCCCACAAAGTTTTCAAAAGGCTGTTTCCCCAGGGTCATGAAAGCTGGGGATTGTGTGGTAAAGCATTAAATAGTAATGGAAAAGGGTTAAAGATCTACTTTAGGTCCCATCCCAACTGGAATAGCTTTCAGCTCTGTCCGCATACATAGAAATTCTCCGAGCACTGTCATCAAGGTAATGCCCACCAAGTTCAGTATCCACCATGATAACGTGTGTGGGATGTGTCCATTATATGTCCAGCACATTAAAAAGTGTATAAAATGTGTAGTCACTGTAAAATCCAAACACTGTTTTGTACGGCACACGATGAACCACAATCCAAATGCGCTGAAATATACATTAATGATTAACAAAATTAACACTGTACCACACAAGCCCAAGTATGACCTTGAAGAAAAAGCCTTTTGAAAACATTGTGGAAAAAGGAGAAAATGCTGGTAACCAGCATTTTCTCCTTTTCCCACAATGTTTTCTACCCTTCTCAAAGCAAATTTCGATTTTATAGTCATGTTTATTTTGTCATCTGCAGATGCTTTCAATTTTGACAAGTCTAAAATTTTGTTTCGTACAGAGTTAAGTTAAATTATAAAACAAGTGAGTAGCCCTCATCTTTTCCTTCATCACTTAAAGGCCCAATAGTGGCAAAAAATGCAAGTGTTAAAATGCATTTAAATCATAACATTTTAAACGCATGGAAAATATTGTGAAGATGACATTCTGTTATTATGTGGATGGTCCAAGCATTAGTCGCTGGCAGATAAAAGAATTTTAAAATCAAGCAAAAAGTAAACAATAGAGTGACATGGCAACTTTTGATCTAGTTTTGAAATAAATTTCTCGGCCAGCAACTTACACTTGGACCGACCATACAATAACAGACGATCATCATCACAATAATTTCCATACTTTTGAATGATATGATTTAAATTTAAATGCATTTTAAACACCCATTTTGTTTACTTTTGGCAGCTACTGTTACTTTAACTCTTTACAGAGCCACAAAATTTTAGATTGGTACATGTATATATTATAGACAGCATTTTCAGACAACAATATTTGCTCAAGTGATGTGATTTGTCTTTAACTCTGGTTACCAGTATTATCTCCTTTTCCCACAATTTTTTCAAAACCTTGTTCTTCAGGGTAGTTAAAACTCAGGATTGTGTGGTAAAGGGTTAAAATCTTTACCAAGCTACACAGTTTAGAATTGTCAAATTCAGAACATTTTCAGACATCAAACAAATTGTGGCTCTGCTGCCCCCGGGTTTCAGAGGGTAATAAGTTAACCCTTTAACACACAACCATGAGTTTTTACAGCCCTAACAAGGAGGCCTTGGAAAACATGGTGGGAAAATGATGGCAGCCTGCATTTTCTCTTTTTCCAACAATGTCTTCTGCCCTTTCAATAAAAAATTCCATCATTTATCACCTGCAAATGCTCTGAATTTGGACATCTCTAAAATTTTGCAGTTTGGCAAAGAGTTAACTCTTTACCAAACGAAAAAACTTTAGACTGGTCCAAATTGAAAGCATTTGCAGTCGACAAATTAAAGGTGGCCCAAATGAGGAAATATGACCATGATAGTTTAGAAAACATTGTAGGAAAAGGAGAAAATGCTGATAACTAACATTTTTCTCCTTTTCCCGCAATGTTTTCAAAAGCCTTCCTCCTCAGGGTTGTTAAAAGACATGAATGTGTGGTAAAGGGTTAAGGTTTTATGATGGAATTCAACATCCCAGAGAAGTAAAGTTGATTGGCAGGCATTTCATGAAGATGGCAGTCACCTAACTTACCTAGTTAACCCTTTGCCATACTATCCTGAGTTCTGACAACCCTGGAGAATAGGGCTTTTGAAAACACTGTGGGAAAAGGTGAAAGAGCTGATGACTAGCATTTTCTCTTTTTCCCAGAATATGTTCCATCCTATTGAAGTCAGAAATCACCATTTGAGCTAAGGTTTAATCTTTCGTCTGCAAATACTTTCAATTTGGCCCAGTTCAAGAATGTGTTGTTGGGTAAAGGGTTAACCCTTAACCTAACAAGAATATTGTAACTCTTTACCACACAATCCCGACTTTTAAAGACCCTGAGTATGAGGCCTTTTAACATGTTGTGGGAAAAGGAGAAAATGCTGGTAACCAGGGTTAAAGGATTAAAACTGATGGGGGCGCCCTGGTTCATATGGAAATTGTGGCTGTATCGATGGATAGCATGTTGATATTACATTGAAATTCTTTTCAGCATTTTAACAATCCTGAGGACAAAAGCTTTTAACCCCCCTTACCACACAATCCCGAGTTCTATGGACGCTGAGGATACGGCCTTTTGAAAATATTGTGGGAAAAGGAGAAAATGCTGGAAACCAGCATTTTCTCCTTTTCCCACAATTTTTCTACCCGTCCCAAAACAAATTTCAATTTTCGAGTCACACTTATATTGTCTTCTGCACTTGCTTTCAATTTGGGCAGGTCTAAAATTTTGTAATTTGGTAAAGGGTTCATAAAGGATAAATTGCTAGTAACTAAATAATTTGTTACTTAGACTTACAATGCAAGTCTAAGCTATGAGTAAAATTCTGTATGTTCTCTGCGAATGTGTTCAATTTGGAAGAATTCAAAGTTTTTTTGTTTGGTTAAACACTTTAATTTTTTACTAGACAACAAAATTTTACAACAGTCCAAGCTAAGCATTTGAAAACGGCAATATGAATGTTCCTCTAATGATTGAATCCAACATGGGATTGTCTGGTAAACTCTTTACCAAACGACAAAATTCAATACTTTATCCAAATTGAAAGCATTGTCTGACAACAAAATGAACGTTACAGGTACTCATAAATTGCAATGTGTTTGTGGAAGGGTAGTAAACATTGTGGGAACAGTAGAAAATGCTGGTTACCATCGTATTCTCCTTTTCCCACAATGTTTCAAAGGTCTTTTCTCTCAAGGTCGTTAATTGTATGGCAGTATGGTGTTTTAATGCCATTTTCAACATTATTGCAGTTATATCTTGGTGGCCAGTGCACCTATCCATGCTTTCCTAAAGTTTCTTTTACCAGTACTATGCACAATATTCTTTCCAAGCCACTGGCTGCTTTCCCAAATAACCATTGTCAAAACAAAGGTCTGCCATGAGAGAGGAACGAATCCGGTCTTCAATACTTGGAAAGACATTGGCCAAGCCTGGGACCGAACCAGCGACTTCTTGTTCTCAAGTCTTGTATGCTACCAACTGAGCTACCAGCGCTCGGCTCTCAAGGTCGTTAAAAGTCAGGTTTGTTTAGCAAAGGCTTAAAGCATGGGACAGACAGTACTGAATCTCACCAAACTTACCTGGTTAAACAGTTGAGAGCATAGGCTATAGTATTCGCTTTTCCTGGGCCTTCAGTAAACAAGCCTTTATCCTACAAAGCAAAAACAGAACTCTGAAATCACAGCAATGATAAAATAAGAGCATAGCATGCTGATGCCCACGCTTAGGCCACAGTTTCTTAATTTCCAGTGAAAATTGTAAGTCAAAAAAGGTACATAACTGTGTCAAGCTGAGCTAAAAATGTCTTTAACCCTTTACCACACAATCCCGTGTTTTCACGTCCCTGAGGAAGAGGCCTTTTGAAAACATTGTGGGAAAAGGAGAAAATGCTAGTAACCAGCATTTGCTCCTTTTCCCACAATGTTTTCTACCTCGTCAAAAAACCTTAAGTACATGCATACCACTTTCAAATTTGTCATCTGCATATGCTTTTAATTTGGAAGGGGGCTAAAATTTGTCGTTTGGGAAAGGGTTAACCCTTTACCACACAATCCCGACTTTTAAAGGACCCTGAGAAAGAAGCCTTTTGAAAACATTACGGGAAAAGGAGAAAATGCTGTAACCAGCATTTCTCTTTGTCCCACAATCTTTTCTACCCGTCCAAAAGCATATTCAATTTTTAAGTCACAGTTATTTTGTTGTCTGCAAATGCTTTGAATTTGGACTAGTCTAAAATTTTATCATTTGGTAAAGAGTTAAAAGAGATACTTTCATTTGTCAAATATAAAACTCAGTGTTTAAACTGATCATTGTCTCGGTGATGGATATGTGGGACAGCAGTAAGTGGCTTGGGAAGAATATGGTGCAAAGGACCAGCACAAGAAATTCAAGGAAAGCATGGATAGGTGCTCTGGCCATGACAACATCACTGAAATAATTTTGACATGGTTTTACCCACAAAACAAATAAATCAGTAGTATTGTTCTGGGCTATCTATCCACAGGCTGTGTGTTTGAATCGGTAAAAAACCTTAACTCTTTACCACGCAATCCCTAGTTTTAACAACTCTGAGGAAATAGCCTTTTGAAAATCTTCTACCTTCCTTAATTTTAGCCACATTTATTGTGAGTTTGTCTGCAAATGCTTTGGGTTTGTACAAGACTAAAATACTGTTATTTTGGAAAGGGTTATTGAACAGTACGTTTATTTCATAGTTTATCGAGAAATAATGGTAGTTTATGGTTTGTTATTTCGTGGTTACGACCACTGAAAATGCCCATTTCATAACTTTCTAACTCTTCAATTGAAGGCAGAAACAGTAGTTCCCACGCACAAGTTACCAAGGTAAACAGCTCATGCCATTCAAATAAAGAGAAATAAGATGTTATTTATGCTATACTTCTTGTGCTTTACATGCACATAATATTGTAATGTGTTATTATGTGAGGGGGTACACCACGGGGAATTACCGAAAACAACTGCACTGGATTTTGATGAAAATCCCAACAAAAAAGGGCTTTGAAGCATGAAATAAATAGAATACATATTATGTGTTTTTTTCAGTGAAAGATGGGAATTTATTTGATCGAGTGAACATCATCAGTAATATTTTAATGAGGGCAGCCACTTGTGAAAATATTACCAATGGTGTTCACTCGATGAAATAAATTTCCATCTTTCACCGAAAAAAAAACAAATATCCTCTATCTATTATCCGTATTTTACAAGGTTGTTTTAAAAGTTGTCTGCTGCAAGATTGTTCCAAGATGCATTGAGCTTACCTATTAATGTTCATATACAACTTTTAACACATGTTTGGAAAACACTGCAATATGTTAAACAAGAGGGCCATGATGGCCCTGTATTGCTCCGCTGGCTTTTACAAAAATGTATCATGTACTTAAAAATTGGCACTTACAGAGGCATAAATCATTGGAAGTCTGTATGGCAATAGGTTTTTATAAAGAAGATAGCTGCTACCCCTAGTCATTTTTCTTTTTTTTCTTTTTTTTTTTAATTTTCAAATGCAAAGATGATATCAATAAATACAAGCATTGGTACAGGCCAACAGACCAACAGGTACAGGCCATCTAGATGAAGTTACATGCAAGTTTTGATAAAGGTAGATCTTATAGTTAGGAACCAGATATTCTTTTAGTTTCAAAAGCCCATGTAAAAACTTTTTACCCCTAGGGTGGGGCCAATTTTGATCCCAGGGCTATGATTGGGACATTCTTGGTAGAGGTCTACACTATGAAGCTGCATTTAAAATTTGATAGCCCTAGGCCTTGTTGTTAAGAACAAGAAGATTTTTATTTAGTTTTCACTACATGTAGGTAAGCCAAAAAACTTGTGACTCCTAAGGTGGGGCCAATATTGATCCCAGGGCTACAATTTGAACAACATTCGTACGGACCCACTAGATAAAGCTACATGCCAAAGAATTTTAAAGATTTTCAACATTTTCCACTTATGTTGCCATTGCAACCAGAGTTTTTATTGGAATCAAATTCTTTGAAGGAATTCTGAAGAGGGCCGTGGCAGGATCATTTCTATGAAGTTTCATCGAAATTGGATGGGTAGTTTCTGGGAAAAATGATGATGTTTGAAATAAAAGTTAACTCAAGCATGCACGGATGGACAGACAGATGCACGACGGAAACAGGGTCATGATATAAGCTAACTGCATTTCGGCCAGTGTAGCTAAAAATCTTGATAACTTACAGCTTGTTTAAATAACTGATCTATTGTAGTGTCAAACCCGCAGATCAAATTCAGAATGTAAACCCATAATCCTAGGGTCACTATAAACTGACACTGCATACAAATGATTTGTCCGATTATTAACAACGGGTCCCAAACATTACTGCGAAAATGACCAGCTGACATCCTTGCAATGTTTGTGAACTTTCTTCGTATAATCTCTAACATCTATAGGCAATACAGCAAGTAGGTTTGGTGAGCTTCAGTTGTATTCTCATCACAAAATATGTATCGCTGTTTTGTTCTTTTTAAGGGCAGATTTTTTTTGGGTCTTTCTTTCAAAGGACTAATTCAACATGTACAAACACAACCACTAGTATAAGCTGAGAATCTGTTTATGCACCATTTCACCAATCTGAAAAATAAATTGACTGGTGTAGTAAATAAACTTGAAATTCCAGTTACTGGATTCTATGCTGCACATAGGGGTAGTGATAGTATTCTAAATCCATTATTTCTCTTCCAAACCCTATGTTGTGGGTACTCATTAGAATTGTCTTGATGAGACAGTTCTAATGAGTACCCATAACATAGGGTTAATAGTGGAGAGTGATTAATATTTTCAATTTAGAAATCAAAATCACTGCCTCTATCTGGAGCTCTGTATTTGCCATACTATAAAATGCTATTTATTGAATCTTCAAACCATTACAGTTACTGAATCAAACAATTTAAACCTTTTACAAATAATCCAAAGTTTTAATGACATTAGGGAGAAAGGCTTTTGAAAAATCATTGTGAAAAAAGGAAAAAATGCTTTTCCGGTACTATTTTCTACTCTTTCAAGGGCAATTTCCGACATATGACCTATTTGTGATACATAGTCAGCAAATGCTTTTAATTTTAGCAAACTGAAAATGTTTGTCTCCTTGTGCAGAGTTAATAAGTAATTCACTGTTCAAAGATGGCCTTAAACCCTTTCCCAAATGACAAATTTTGGACTGGTCCAAATTGAAAGAGTTTGCAGACAACAATTTTAAATTTGATGAAAATGGCAGAAAGTTCTCAAATAGGGTAGAAAACACTGTGGGAAAAGGAGAAATTGCTCGTTACGAGCAATTTCTCCCTTTCCCACAGTGTTTTCAAAAGACTTGTACTGCAGACACGTGAAAACCAGGGCTTGTTTGGGAAAGGGTTAAAACTATCCACTATAGACCTTTCCTCAGTAAATTTTCATAATTTTGCTTCTTTGCATCCCAAGACTCACTTGGCAAGAAGTCTTTGCATCCCATACCCAAGACTGTGCTTTCCTTCATGGACTTAAACCCTTTGCGACACAATCCTGACTGTTAATGACCCTGAGAAAGAAGCCTTTTGAAAACATTGTGGGAAAATGAGAAAATGCTGGTAACCAGCATTTTCTCCTTTTCACACAATGCTTTCTACCTTTCCAAAAACAAATTTCAAATTTTCAGTCACATTTATTTTGTCGTCTGCCAATGCTTTCAATTTAGACTAGTCTAAAATATTGTCATGTGGTAAAGAGTTAAAGGCAAGGTATCAGTAACGCGCACGAGCTATGTCAGCTATAATGGCATCAGTAACTCTATACCAAACGAGAAAATTTTAGACTAGTCCAAACCATTTTGCAGATGACAAAAGTCGATGTAGCTCAAATGATGGTTTTTGTCTTTGATTGGGTACAGACAATGTGGTTAAAGGATAAACTGCTGGTTACCAGCATTTTCTTCTTTTCACAAGAAGTTTTCAAAAGCCTTTTAATTGAAACGTTTAAACTCGTGATTGTGTGGTAAAGAGTTAACCCTTTCCCAATCACTCCTGTGTTTTGATAACCCTAAGGCAGAGGGCTTTTGAACACCTTGTTGGAAAAGGAGAAAATGCTGGTAACTAGCATTTTCTCCTTTACAAACAATGCTTTCTATACCTTTAAAGACAAATCTAATCATCTGAGCTGCATTTACTTGGTCATCTGCAAATGTTCTCACAAAAGACAAGTTTAAAATGTTGTCGTCTGGGAAAGAGTTAGCCCTTTCCCACACAATCCTGAGTTTTAATGACCCAAAGGAAAAAAGCTTTTGAAAACATTGTGAGAAAAGGAGCATTTTCTCGTTTCCGCATAACATTTTCTACCCTATCAAAGACAGAAATCGTTATTTGAGTTACAATTATTTTTTTTGTCTGCAAATGCTTTTAATTTAGACAGGTCTAAAATTCTGTCATTTGGTAAAAAGTTAAGAAATGTGACGTTAAAATTGGAAGTTGAACGTATCTGTTTCTTGCGTATCCAATATTCCTTTGTTTCAAATACAAATATTATCAAATTCAAACACTAAACATGAGAAAAAGCAGTTTAATTCAATTTTTACAAGAGATGTTTACGTCTCCCATATTAAATCAGACACAATATGGCTGCCAAATAAGATTTCGTGATTGAAGTTTTAAAAATAACTTCTAAAAGCGCTTTGGGTAACAAAACATTTAATAATTTGTCCTTGGTATTGTGACAGTGTCACTAAAAATTAATTGCATTCTGCTGCAATACAGATTAAATTGACGACAATTTGCAGACAGTGAAATGTGACTAAAATGATGGCATTTGCTTTTTGCCTCTTTACCAAATGACAACACTCTGGACTTTTCCAAATTGAAACTATTTGCAGATGACAAATTAAATGTGGTGCTAATGATGAGAATTTACTTTGAAAGGGCAAAAAAATTGTTGGAAAAGGAAAAAATGCTGGCTACCAGCATTTTCTCCTTTTCCCCCAATGTTTTCAAAAGCTTTCTTCCTCAGGGTCATTAAAAGTCGGGACTGTGTGGGAAAGGGTTAATCGGTAGAAAAATGGTGGAAAAAGGAGAAAATAATGGTTACCAGCATTTTCTCCTTTTCCTACAATGTTTTCAAAGCCTTCTTCCTCAGGGTTGTTTATCTCTTTACCAAACGACAAAATTTTAGACTGGTCCAAATTGAAAGCATTTGCAGACAATTAAATAAATGTGATTGAAAAATTTAAATTTGTATTGGGAAGGGTGGAAAATATTGTGGGAAAAGGAGAAAATGCTGGTTACCCACATTTTCTCCTTTTCCCACAAGGTTTTCAAAAGGCTTCTTTCACAGGGTCGTTAAAAGTCGGGATTATGTGGAATAGAGTTAAAGTTGGGATTGTGTGGTAATGGATTAAAAGAGAGCTTTTCCAGTCATAAAACAAACAGGAAAAATGTTAATTGAACAACAGTTTTCAAAATTTAAATCTGAAAATAATTCAAATGAATGACTGAAATATGGAAAATAATCCATCCATCCATTCATCTATTATATAATCACAGCGATTCAGTCATAAGACAAGTAGAAAACATGTGAATATTGAACAACAATAGTCAATTTATAAATGTGTAAATTGCTGATTACCGCCCTGTCTCAGCATACTGAAATTCACAGCGAAATAATACCGAAAATTCAGAAAGCAATTCGCACTAGTCGTAGCTTTTTTATTCAGTGAACTCTTGTTTGAATGATTTTGGACGACAATGCACCGAAAAAAATAACGAACTTGTAGCGAATAGCTCGAATAGTCAATGTCATTTCTCCGATTTACATTTAATTTTGTTCTGAAACCTCGACGAATTCCTACTGTTTGCGTCACGACTGTAACGGATACTGAACGTTCACCAACCGCATACTTGACAAACTCATAACGAATCCTGTGCTACATTCAACTGGATATACCGAACATTCCCGAAGACTCGCGGCAAATGCCAGGAGACGCAGTGTTGTGGCCAACTTCAAGCCAGGTTCCAGGGGAGCTCTAGAACGTGTGCTGTTTGTTGATTCCGGCGCCACCTTTAGCAACAACTCATGGAGCATTGCTAGAGGCATATACGCATGAAGTTGTAGATTGCCGTGGTCTCTTCATTCCTCAGTTCAACCATCAGTTTGTTGTATATGCCAAAGTTGATTCTTCTCTCTATCCATTTGCTGCCCCAATACGTGTGTTTTTTTTCTTTTTTCTGGTTTCAGTCCTTTCTTCCTCTTCCAAGCTGCTACTGCCTTTGCAAACATTTCATTTTGAAGTTTTAGGGCTGCTGACAGGTGCTATCAGCAGCTGCCTCTGTTCATTGGAGAGATGTGACAAATGTGACAAATCCATTAACTAATTTCAATTTCAAAAAATTATAGATTGTGTACAGCCCAACATCGGCAAGGAGCATGAAGCTATCAACCAAAATACACAATTCATAAAAAGGAAACCCTGTTGGAACATTGTTCAAACGGCAATTCGAAGGGCAGTCATGGAAAACACGTTACAGAATCGGTAGTAAAATCCGGCAATTGTACCCAAGTGGCACAAATCCTTGGGGATTTGTTTGCCTTTATGGTCAGATCGACACGTTAATGCATCCTCATTGGAATGAAAGAGGTAGAGATTCGTTGCGAACATGACGAGTATACCAAACAAAGATTCGCTGCGAATTATTAACGACAGCAGAATGAAAGGCCTGAAGGTAAAACACAAGCCTACCGATCCCTCTCCAGGCCTTAACCGAAGGCATTCCAAAAATTGTGATTGTTGCATTCCTTGGAAATTTTAGTGCATGCACAAAGATATTTTTGGAGGATTTTGGACGAATGCTGAACGAAAAGCAGCGAATATAAACCCTTGGTGGGGCGAACATAAAACGAATACACCAAATTTAATTAGGTACACATTCGGTGGAATTTTCGGCTAGGTGGGCACGGGTGGTCAACAAGAAAACTTGGGTTCATAAACATAAAAAGGGGTAAAAGTGTGACAGCGGGGTTTAAATGTCATCCAAAATCTAAAATTTTACGGGGTCTAAATGGTCAGGGGTCTATGTGTCTCACTCTACTGAATACTTATCAAAATGTTACAGAGGGGTTCGTCATTCCTTCATGATTGATAGTCTATGTCTTACATCAATTGGCCGAATTCACCTGTTTCAACATAAAAGATAAAATGGAGGACTCCCCTTTTCAAATTCTAAAACAAAACTAAACACACGGACGCCGACCAACATACTTACATCATACACTACTTTTTTCTTGAGTAAGATAATTTATATTGACATACTCTCCAAATCATCAACTTTGTCATCAGTGTCTCATAGACGGTGGGTGAATATACAGGATTGCACCGGGCAGAACCGAGTTAGACTCAATAACCGGATCAGAACTAATTTCAAAGCATTTTCTACTGCTTTGCGCAAATCTTGAAAACATGCCATTCATACTTAAATTAAGATGCTTATAATCAAGCAAAAATGTTTGAAATGATAATGGCTGAAAATAAAACAACAATTGGCCCCAAGAACATTCCAGTTACGACCTACTAGGCAGAAAAATATGAAGAAGAATGCCTTAAAAATAGATGTCACTCAGACCGCTAGATAAGACTCACATGCTGAGTAGATCTCTTAACCCTTATCCTGCTAAAAAAAGACATGAAACATTTCAAGCCGACAGTAAAAACCCAAATTCTGCTATTTAAAAGGGATTTTTGGGGGAAAGATCTCTTTACTGGATAGTGTCAGTCTGATCTTGGGTCTACACTGACCTCGGTAGGTCCTTGCGTTGCTCCTAGTTTCCTAAGGGTTAAAATCTGACTGATTGTAAGTATCTAAATTGAAGTAATGGCAAATATTTTCAAGATTTTTTTTTTTCTTTTGAATTATAGATCTATCTAAATTAAATGTGCAGTAGATCTGGTTTCAGTAAAATGATGTTAAGTTTCAAATTTTCTGTCCAAGTCTACAGCTATAAAGAAGTATGACTGTAGAAAGAGTATGTGTATTTATCAATCCTCATTCATCCCTATCCAAACTGCTTCTCTCTCTCTCTCTCTCTCTCTCTCTCTCTCTCTGTCTATCTGTCTGTCCATCCATCTGTCCACCTGTCCATCTGTCTGTGTCTCTGTCTGTCTCTCTATTTCCTTCCTTCCTTCCTTCCTTCCTTCATGATCTACAATGACCACCATAAAGAAATATAGCTATTGTAACCAGCATTTTCTCCTTTTCCCACTATGTTAATTGTCAGTCTTTTTAAAGATAGATCCCTCAATTTGAATTGTATATGTTTTGCTGTCTGAAAATGCTTTGGATTTAGAAAAGTCCAAATTTTTATCACTTGGTAAAGAGTTACGGGGTATCTGAAGTGATGTTTCACAATCAAACTTAGACCATACTTTAACTTCCCTTCATTCCCAGTTGGGACATGCAAGATAAAGACCATAAACTAACTGATAGGGATATCCCTTTTTTGACTATTTGAATTTATATTCTTAAGCATGATACATGTAATACTGTACATATTTGTCAACCTTTCCATCAACATACATGTATCAATCTGGTCTTCTATCTTTCTCTCTTTCCGTTCCTCTTGCTGTCTGTCAATCCATTCATTCATTTGTCTGTCCATGCATCTCTCTATCCATCCATCCACCCATCCATTCATTCATTCATTCATCCTTCACAGAAACAAAGCTTTTCAGATATTTAACAAAAATATTAAAACTTAAAACGCTAAAGTTTAACAACAACGAATTCAAAATTACAACTTGCTACTTGAATAAAAATATATAATATGGAAATAAGTCTTCCATCTATTTATCCATTTATAAAAACACTTTTTTTTTTCAACCATGACAGAATTAAAAAAGATGTGAATGGAACGACTATAGCCAATTTTCAAATGTGAAAATTTGACATGAACAATGTCAAAATTACACCAGGGAGTGTAGATAAAATACTAAAATATGGGTGAAAGAAATACTAAAAAAAATTATAAAAAAAAGGATGGAATAATTAAACCAAATATGTATTGAATGACAAAAACAGGAATCTAAAAATTAGAAATAGGAATCTAAATGTCTCAGGAACAAAGGGGTCCATCTTAAAGGGTCTAGGTTTGACCCAAAATCAGGAATTTTAAGGGGTCTATGTCACAGTATCCTTTCTCAAACATATCTAAAAATGATAAACATCTTAATGGCTAAATCCGGGTCCGGCTGAATCCTGTGATGGCTAGTTTTCATTGAAAACACTGGAGGTCATGAATGTTATTCAAAAAAAGGGGTTTCTAAGGTCCGATCTGGTTTCTAGGTCTTACCCGGTCCAGACTGGTGGCTTTTACCGATCCTGAACTGGTCCCCTTTTTTTTCGCCTTACCAGATAGAAAATTATATTAACTACGTAGGTAACCAATCTAACCATCATGATCATTGGACGTTTTTGTATTATAACCGGAAATCATAAAAGGCGCTGTTTTCAATTTCAAATATCTTTTCCTTACATTTTTATGATAAGTCCATTTTGATTTTAAAAGGCTTTCATCTCATAGCTCCAAAGTAGGTATGTAAGAAACTACTTGGAATAGTGGTAACAGTGGCTTTTGTTCTAAGCAAGAAATTATGTACTTGTAAATGACAATCATTTCGACACTCTGTCATTTCGATAGCCAGTCATTTCGATAGCCAGTCATTTCGACACTTATTGATCATTTCGATCCCCGGTTAAAATTTTCTCTGCAAAATTTGGTCATTTCGACATACATTTTTTTTTTTTTTTTTTTGAGTTTTTTTTTTATATCTGCAAAATTAAGAGCTCGTGTTGAGGTGTTTACCTAATAAGTTTATACCACATGAGTTATGAAGGATAGTACTTAAAGACCAGAACATAAAGTAGTCGGACTACTAGTCTTTTCAAGCTGAATTTAAGTGCAAAACTATGCTAACTTATAATTTTGCATCAAGATCGTCATCATCTGAAAATAAAATATTGTTGAATAAATCCAATATCTCCAAAACTACTTTACAGCAATATGTTAACATAGTGTATGTTGAAACAGTTTATTCCAAAACATGTCAAAAAACTATTCTTGACAAAAATTAAGTTAGAATAGTTTTACATTGAACCCATGCTACAGAAATTTAATTATAACTAACAAATAACATCATTATCAGTCATGCATTTAACATTTCTCGGCATATAAATTTCCACCAATCTAGCAATCAATATAATTGTCAATCTGCAATGGAATAACATAAGCGGTAAACACAAAGATCTGCAAAGGCAGCTTGGTATACTGAAAAATACGCCCAAAGTTAAAAATAGGTGCATTTTACAACATACTTCACTATAAATTACATATTTTTTTTTTTTTTTTAAAAGGGGGGAAATTAATGGGTGTCTAAATGACCATCTTTTGTAAAAAAAAAAAAAGAATTACTGTGTGTCCCAATGACTAAGTGTTGAAATGACTGGATACCTTGTTAACAACACACATGCGGCCCGACCTGAATTGTAATCAAGTTAGTTGTCAGTAGCCGTATTCAACTGGTAATTACAGCTTTTCGTGTTGCACATTTTGTATTCTACTTGTAAATTTCATGGTTTCAGAAACTTTCGTGAAGTACAAACCTTACGCTCTCAAATCGTCATGACATTTGAGCAGCACAAAACGGGCACCTTGCAGACAGGCGGAGCTTCATATTCATTTTCGTGCTTCACGAAAGTTGACCAGTGGAGTATGGCTAATGATTTCAATGACAACATGAATGAAATTTATGGTGGGCTTACCAGTAGCCAAACACCTCAAATAGGGCTTTTAGATTGCATGCATTTTATGAAGCATTGCTTAAAATGCACTTCTGTTCAACAGAAATTTTTTTTTTTAAAAAACTACCAGAGAAATTACCTTCCAGGAGCAAGAATTAGGGATGTTTTGGTAACTAAGAGATGTGCGAGGTTAATTGGACTTACAGAGTAAGCCCTCTTTTTCACAGGGCATGACTCATTTACATTTTTTTACCTGGACTTGACTAGGGTCAATTTGACTCAAAGCAGGTTTTGGGGTATTCCTATATCTTATACCCGTGCACTTGTCATAGCATGTCAACCAAATTGTACATGTATTAGTAATCCTGAAATATATTTGACACCCACATTTACCTTTCAATTGATAATCCCTTATCACACAATCCTGGGTTTTAACGACCCTGAGGAAGAGGCCTTTTGAAAACATTGCGGGTAAAGGAGAAAAGGCTGGTAACCAGCATTAAAGACAGGATCCATCATTTAAGTCACATTGAAATTGTCGTCTGCAAATGCTTTCAATTTGGACCAGTCTAAAATTTTGTCATTTGGTTAATAACATGATTTCATATTTCAGAATTGTGAGATTACTATCATAGGATATGCCAAGGAAAAGAGCAACAAAGGCTCAAAATAAAAGAGCAAAACCTAAACTGAAAGATGCTGATGGAGATGACGGGTTGTCCGCTGCACAAAGAGAGGCAAAACGGAAGGGTTACTTAGAGGACTGTGATGTTACAGGTAACTTGTGGTGGTAATCGGTTCAGATTTAATACTGGTAATCGATTAATAAGACATTTTCACAGATTATCGATGATAATTATTCCACATGTCACTGTCTGTCATTGACAACGAAATTGGGTTAACCTAATTCCAAAGAGAAAATTAGAAAGAGTATAGCAAGCTAATGTTCTTTTATTTGATACTTTGTGAAACGAAACAAAAACAGATGAGTTATAAGTTTTTTGTTTTCTTGAATCTTTACCATGCAATCCATCTTCATGAATAAATGTTTCTGTAAAATACTGCTATTTTATCAATTTTGTCATTTGTTCTTGCCTTTGAAAGTGATATTCAGTAGGTGCATCCATGGTAGACTTTATTTTTTCAGTCTTTAATCTTTATCATAACTCTTTACCACACAATCCCAACTTTTAATGATCCTGACATAGAAGGCTTTTGAAAACATAGTGGGAAAAGGAGAAAGTGCTGGTAGCCAGCATTTTCTCCTTTTCCCACAATGTTTTCAATCCCATCTAAAACAAATTCCATCATTTGAATCTCATTTAAATGCTTTCAATTAGGACTATTCTAAAGTTTTGTCGTTTGGTAAAGATTTAGATGTCCTATTGATGTCTAAAGACTTGCTCTGGTACCCTCATGCTGCATGCAGATTGCATGCTAATTTGGGCAAGTCTAAGTTCAATTTTCCAGTGTTGAATGCCGTTTCAACATTATTTCAGTTATTTTGTCACAGCTGCTAGTGCACCTATCCAAGACTTCCTCATGTTACTTTTTACCCTTACTTTGCACAGTTTTCTTCAAAAACTGCTGATTGCTTTCCCTCATAACCATCACAGAAACAAAGATCTGGGTCCGTATTCACCAACCAATATTCTTAGTCTTATGCTGAAAATTTTTCTACATTTGAAAGAAACACAACTTCTGATTCACTAAACCAAATCTGATAGGCTAAACCATTTGGTTTAGCCAATTGAAAGTTGTGTTACTTTCAAATCTAGCAAATTCTTGAGAACTAGACAAAGAATATTCTTAAGAATGGTTGGTGAATACAGACCCAGCAATTGAAAGAGGAATGAATCCCACTGCAATGACTATCATCAGTCCTACAAAAGAAATTGGCTGAGCTTTGAATTTGAACCAGTGGCCCCCCTGGTTTCAACTTCAGTGCACTGCCAACTGCGCTACCGGGTTCGGCATAGGTTTTGTCAACAGGAAATTACTCAATAAGCGTTTTTCTTGTTATTGCAGTGGAAAATATTAAACAGAAATACGATGCAGAGCTGAAAGTACTGGAGTGTTTAATAGATAAAAAGTTTGCCCAGATTCGGCTAAAACTGTCACAGGTAGATTTTGTACTCAATTCCTTACCAGAAATCAAGAGTAGACTTATCAGTGTAGAAAGCAAATGATAATACATACACATGTCTTTGAAAGGCTAGAAAACATTGTGAAAAAAGAAGTAGTAAGCCTTTGTTTGAATTTTGTAGCCATAGTTTTATTCTTTTTATATCCCTCACAATGAAATGGGGGCAGAAAGTATGAACCATTGATTTTTTTCCTCCCCCTGATTAAATGAGAAGGCAACCAGTTGGGATTACAGTTCATTGACCAGCTATAGTTCTAGTTTTATTAGCTTGGCTGTTTTTGAAGGAAATGTCGAGGTATTGTCGAAGCCCTAGCATCATCGCCTGCATCAGCATCGTGCAAAAAGTTTGACATTTTCAAAAACTTTGAAATTTTATAATATCTTTGTCATTACTGAAGATATTCATTTCAAACTTGGACAAGTTGTTCACTATCAAAAGGAAAACCGATACAACACAGTTATGTCCCTTTTTCAACTTTGAATTTTCACTAAAAATCAAGCAACTTCAGCCGAGCGTTGGCACTCACATGCAGTGCTCTTCATTTATCTGTGATGTTTAAGAGAATGGCATATAGATTATATTTATTGCATTTGGGCCTTGCTTTGAAATATTGCAGACATTTTTCTTTTTTTAACAGCCACTGGCTTTTGTGAAAACACCCAAGCCTGCATTACTTACAAGTCATTATACAGACTGCAGTGATACAACTACAAAATATAACATTACAAATACATGGCTTGTATCTTAACCCTTGTAATGCTGAACCGGCATTTTAATTCCTTTTGTG
The DNA here is from genome assembly GCA_945859785.2 of Tridacna gigas. NCBI lineage: Eukaryota > Metazoa > Mollusca > Bivalvia > Cardiida > Cardiidae > Tridacna > Tridacna gigas. The sequence goes on along the minus strand of OX244034.2, from coordinate 45,198,964 downwards.
GACAGTAGAGATCAAGATCAGGCTGCAAAGTACTGCAGTCCAATCTTAGATCCCCACTGTCCACCTTGTTGGCAAAACAGCTTTTGAATGGCAGCATTAGTAAAAACCAATTTATTTTTTTAAGAACAACAGGGGTTAACTCTACCAGATGACAAAATTTGAGACTTGCCCAGATAGAAAGCACATGTAGACAACAAACTGAATGTGGTTCAGATGATTGTATTTATCCCTGAAAGGTTGGAAAATATTGTAAGAAAAGGAGAAAATGCTGGTTACTAACATTTACTCCTTTTCTCACAATGTTTTCCAAAGTTTTCTCTCTCAGTGTCATTAAAACTCAGGATTTTGTGGTAAAGGGTTAAAGTGATAAACAGGGTTTTTTTTTTGTTGTTGTTGTTGTTATTAGAGACTGACTGTATTCCAGGTGCAAAGGCAGATGACCCTTGAAGAATTAATATGTGAGTACATAATTTAATGTTCAATGTAGTCTTGCACCACAGCCTATGACATTATAGCCCCAAAAGCAGCCAAAAGTAAACAATATTTAACTCTTTATCGAATGACAAAGTTTTAGACTGGTCCAAATTGAAAGCATTTGCAGACAGCAAATCAAATCTGGCTCAAAAGTAATTTGGGAATGATAGAAAACATTGTGGGAAAAGGAGAAAATGCTGTTTACCAGCATTTTCTCTTGTTCCCACAATGTTTCCAAAAGGCTTCTTTCTCAGGGTCGTTAAAAGTCGGGATTGTATGGTAAAGGGTTAAAGGACATGAGATCTCACCTGTTCACTTTATGGCAAAATTTAAGACTGGATTGCTTTGCACACGACAAAATGAATGAGGCTCAAAATGATATTTCTCATGGAAAGGGAAGAAACATCGTGGGAAAAGGATAATACACTTGTTTCGAGCATTTTCTCTTTTTCCCACAATGTCTTCAAAAACTTTGTAATTCATGGTCATTAAAACATTAAAAGTGATTGGTAAAGGATCAAACAAAATAATTTTAACCCTTTACCGCAGAAGTCTGAGTTTAAACCCCAAGTTAAGACTAAGACTACCTTGAGGAGGAAAGATTTCAAAATTATTGTGAGAAGAAGAGAAAAATGAAAACTAGTATTTTCCCCTTTTTCCACAATGTTTTCTGTCCGTTCAAAGACAAATTTCATCATTTGAGCCATACTTTATTTGTAAATCCTTTTAATTTGGACAAGTCTAACATTTTTGTCTTTTGGTAGAAAGTTTATGTCTATCCATGTATTAATCCCAATTCTTGTTAACCCCTTAACCCTTTACCACACAATCCCGACTTAATGACCCTGTGAAAGAAGCCTTTTGAAAACATTGTCGGAAAAGGAGAAAATGCTGGTAACCAGCATTTTCTCCTTTTCCCACTGTTTTCTTCCCTTTCCAAAACAAATTTCAATTTTTCAGTCACATTTATTTTGTCATCTGCAAATGGTTTGGATTTGAACCAGTCTAAAATTTTGTTGTGTGGTAAAGAGTTGACATGCTAACTGCAAAAAACCTAAAAATTGCAGTTTTTAGGTTATTTTTTGGGGAAAATTACTTACTGGCTATTTTAGATCCAAGGTCAGACTCTATGTTTGGTGCAGTTTGATCTTGATCTACACTGGCCTCAAAAGGGTCTTACATCGGGCTTAGCAACCCAATTAACAAACAACAAAATTTTTCAACTAGTTCAGATTGAAAGCATTTGCAGACGACAAAACAAATGTGACTGAAAAATTGAAATTTGTTTTGGGAAGGGTAGAAAACATTGTGGAAAAAGGAAAAAATGCTGGTTACCAGCATTTTCTCCTTTTCCCACAATGTCTTCAAAAGGCTTTGTTCTCAGGGTCGTTAAAAATCGGGATTGTGTGGTAAAGGGTTAAGGGTTTATTTAACAAGAATTTATGAAAGTCGTCTGCTACAAATTTATTTCCTACGGTTTAGTTTCATATACATGTATTAACTCTTTACCAGAGGACATACTTTTAACATTATGGAAATTCTAAGCATTTGTGGAAGAAAAATTAGATGAGGGTGAATGAATTTGTCCTTGACAAGGCAGAAAACATTACAGGAAAAGAAAAAAAGGCTATTAACCCTTTACCAAACGACAAAATTTTGGAGTTTTCTACACTCGAAGCACTTGCAGATGATAAATGTGACTCAAATGGTGAAAATTGTCTTCGAAGGTTAGAAAACATTGTGGGTAAAGGAGAAAATGCTGGTTACCAGCATTTTCTTCTTTTCCCACAATGTTGTCAAAGGTCTTCTTTCTTTTTAAAATGTGGGATTTTGCGGTAAAGAGTTAACCAGCATTTTTTTTTTTTTTTTTTTTTCCCACACTATCTTTTCAAAAGTCTCTCGTTTCAGGGTCATTAAAACTCAGGATTGTTTGATGCAAAGTAAATAAATTTTTGTATTTCAGTGTCACTTCAAGAAGAGGAGGAGGAAGAAGAGAGAGATGTGTTTGACACGGACAGGCAAACCATATTGTGTAGTGCACAGCCGACAGCTTTACAAAATACACATAAATCTACAGTTTCAGATACATTGTGAGTTACTGTTGTACTGTATTATCAAACCTTAGAGACTTGAATTAATGAAATGGACCTTTTTAAAAAGGAAAAACATCCAAAATATTGTCACCTCAAGGTTGTTTTGGCCAGAATATGTAACAAAGTAGCAGACAATGTAGATTCAAGATCAGACTGCACATTCTGTTGGCAAAAACAACTTAAGTTGGTTCGGGCGCTTTATGGGTTAACCTCCTTTACCAAACAATCCCATGCTTTAATGACCCTGAAGAGCTTGGCTTTTGAAAACAGTGTGGGAATAGGAAAAAATGCTGGTACCCAGCATTTTGTCCTTTTCCCACAACGTTTAATTTGTAACCCTTTCAAAACCCAAATTCTTGATCAGGGAGTCGTGTCTAGAATTCAGTGAGAAAAGTCCTTAAATCATATTTTTTCACAAATGTAGCCGGATCACAAAATTTAATAATACATAAAGACAGGTGTCTTTTTTACCCTTTACCCTTTAGCATAAAGTCCCCTGTTTTGACAACCCTGTTGAAGAGCCCTTTTGAAACCATTGTTGGAAAAGGAGAAATTGCTGATAAGCAATATTTTCCCACATATTTTCTACCATTTCAAAGACTGTTCTTTTACTTTTGTGACATTAAATTTGTCTGCAAATACTTTTAATTTGGACATGTTCAAAATTTTGTCATTAGATAATGAGTTAAAAGTCGGTACTTTATAGATATTACTTTGATTCAAACAAAAATTGAGCGGATGATGATCTGTTTGGTTTTTAGCTCCGCTGGCCGAAGGCCAGCGGGCTTATGTCATGGCCCGGTGTCCGTCGTGCGTCCGTCCGTCCGTCCGTGCGTTAACTTTTATTTCAAACATCTTCTTCTCTGAAACTACCCATCCGATTTTCACGAAACTTCACAGAAATGATCCTGACATGGTCCTCTTCAGAATTTCTTGAAAGAATTTGATTCCTTCAAAAACTCTGGTTGCCATGGCAACAAAACTGAAAAATATTGGAAATCTTTAAAAATCTTCTTGTCTGAAACCATAAGGCATAGGGCTACCAAATTTGGCATGTAGCTTTATGTAGTAGACCTCTATCAAGTTTCTTCAAATTATAGCCCTGGGGTCAAAATTGGCTCTGCCCCAGGGGTCACAAGTTTTACATAGGCTTATATAGAGAAAACTTTAAAAATCTTCTTGTCTGAAACCATAAGGCATAGGGCTACCAAATTTGGCATGTAGCTTTATGTAGTAGACCTCTATCATGTTTCTTGAAATTATAGCCCTGGGGTCAAAATTGGCTCTTCCCCAGGGGTCACAAGTTTTACATAGGCTTATATAGAGAAAACTTTAAAAATCTTCTTGTCTGAAACCATAAGGCATAGGGCTACCAAATTTGGCATGTAGCTTTATGTAGTAGACCTCTATCATGTTTCTTGAAATTATAGCCCTGGGGTCAAAATTGGCTCTTCCCCAGGGGTCACAAGTTTTATACATAGGCTTATATAGAGAAAACTTTAAATATCTTCTTGTCTGAAACCATAAGGCCTAGAGCTACCAAATTTGGCATTTAGCTTGATCTAGTTGGAGTCTACCAAAAGTGCCCAAAGTATAGTCCTGGGGTCAATTTGGCCTCATACTTGGGGGGGGGGGGGGGGGGGGTTCACAAGATTTACATAGGCTTACATAGGGAAAACTTTTAAATCTTGGTGTACATAGCCATAAGGCTTAGGCTACCAAATTTTGCATATAATTATAGCATTATTTAGTGGACAGTTACAAAGAGGGCCCAAGTTACAGCTCTAGGATCAAGTTTGGCCCTGCACCAGGGATCACAAGTTTTACATGGGTTTATGGAGTGAAAAGTTCAGAAACCATCTTGTTACCAGCCATAAGGCCAAGAACTCCCACATTTGGCATGTTATTCTTCTAATACAATATTCCCCATTTAGTCAGACTGTAGCCATGAGGTCAAAGTTTTATAAGGGCTTATATAGTGAAGACTTTTCTTCGTGGTTTATATTTATAAGCCAGTGGAGCGATACAGGGCCATCATGGCCCTCTTGTTTATGCCGAACTAACACCATTTAGCAAGGTATTGCCATGAATGCTATAAGACAAGTGTGGACCTTCAGTGAAAATACATGTACAAAATAAGGCTGTTTTTGACACAAACTTGTCACATATTGGCAGAGTTCTCCCGAGGACGCGCCATTGCAGGATTGGCACAAACAAAATTATGGAAGGCGCTTTAAAGTCTGTCCAATGAGCCAACAACCGCCTCAAAAACATGCCATGCAGCTGTAGGTATAAAAAACATGCGGGGGCGAATCAACTGGTAGAAAGTGGTTAAAGCTTTAGTAGTTTAGTTGTCAGGATAAACAAAAACGCTTGGAACCATTTTGTTGTTGGTGATTTTCTTTTGATAAGCTTCTTGTATAACCAGGAATTCGGACCGGCGAATTCAGACTCAGATCATGCAGACTTGGAACACCCAGAAGCCTCAACAGATAAGTCTGGCCCCAGATAAGCAAAAACTATGTGGTATGACTTGGCCCCATGTAGCATTAAGGTGGTCCCACTTTTTAAGCTTGGGTGGGCCAGTGGCCCCTCTGGCTCAAAACCTTGGCAGAACACTGCATATTGGTCATTATAGAATATCTTTCAAATGAAACTTGGCCAACATGGGACTCCCAGATCTTAAGCAGTGACTCCTAAAGTTATGTAGATGCAATATTATCAATCTATCATTTTATGAAATTCATTTAACAGGTCAAAGTACAGATCAAGAAGAGCTATTGAACCCATCATTGAAGAAGGATCAAACACAAACACTGTTAAAGGGGTAAAAATATTTAAGTCATTACCTTCTGTAGACCCCTGTCTCTATCTGGCAGCACACTACTTTTGAAAATGTAGCAAAACTTTCTCAATGCAAGCAATTTCTTATCTTATTATGTACCTATAAATGATCTGATTTTATTCAACTCTTTACCACGAGACAAAATTTTAGACTGGTCCAAATTGAAAGCACTTGCAGACTACACACTAGATGTTCTTTAAATGATTGAATTTGTTTCTGAAAGGTTAGAAAACATTGTGGGAAAAGGAGAAAATGATGGTTACCAGCATTTTTTCCATTTCCCATGTTTTCAAAAGGCTTTATTTTAAGGGTCACTAAAACCCAAGATTGTTTGGTGAAGGGTTAAAACACATATACAACAGACCAGAATATGTTTTCCCAATCACTTACGTACTCTGTAGGTTTTCCATATCATACTTGTGCTGTGTATACTAGAGCACTCTTCTACAGCCACAAAATGTCAGATCGACGTTGCTACTTGTTCATATTAAGTAGAGGATATTGAATTTTGTTCTTTCGATGAAAGATCGAAATTTATTTCATTGAGTGAACATCATCGGTAATGTTTTCATGAGTGGCTGTCCCATTCATGAAAATATTACCGATGATGCGCCAATCGTGAAAATATCACCAATGATGTTCACTCAATGAAATAAATTTTTATCTTTCATCGGGAAAAAAAACAGATAGTCTATTTATTTCATGCCTCTAACCCCTTTTTTGAGGGTTATCATTGAGTCAGGTTTTCCAGCAAACCTTAAAACACTTTATTTGTTGGGGTTGTATGACCATTTGATTGTTTGATGAAATGGTTAAATAGAAAGGATGTTTGTTAACCCTTTACCATACAATGACGACTTTTAACGACCCTGAGGAAGAAGGCTTTTGAAAACATTGTGGAAAAAGGAGAAAATGCTGGTAACCAGCATTTTCTCCTTTTCCCACAATGTTTTCTACCCTAAAAAAGAAAAACCATATCGTTTGAGCCACATTAAAATCGTCGTCTGCAAATGCTTTCAATTTGGACAGGTCTAAAATTGTGCCGTGTGGTAAAGGGTTAAACTGATAAAATAAATGCATCTATTGCACATTAACCCATTACCAGGTTTTTTTAAGAGCACATCAAGTACTTTCACAAATTACACAAAGATTTTGTACAGTCAGTGGCTTCTTTTTATTTTACAGGGCTTTAAAAACTGTCAACTGCAAATGTGTAAAAATATATCTGTACAATAATTTAATGCCTAGATCATCAAATGAAAAAAAAAATCTCACACTTTAATTATCATTTATTTTACAGAAAACTAGGGGAAGAAAAAAGGCCCAAGGAGTTACATTCAATGCAGAACCAACCCCTCTCTCAACATCACACTCAAGGTAACTGAATTTATCCTTAAAACTAATGAGTCATTGTTGTACATTTTTTTTTTTTATTATTATACCTTTGCAAGAGAATATTTTCAGGGGTTAACTCCATTCAGCCTAACCTGTTTACATGCTGTTAGATATATCTTTGTCTCAAATTCCTTCTTCTATTTTTGCTGTCGTTGTTTTGAAAATTCACCACGATTAACTGTATACATGTATGTACAAGATGCAATTTTTGGCTTAACACTTTACCTAACAATCCCATGTTTAAAAGGTTTTTGAAAACATTATTGGAAAAGGAGAAAACGATGGTAACCGTCATTTTCTCATTTTCCCATACTGTTTCCAAAAACCTTTTTGTCAGGGTCTTTTTAACATGAGATTGTTAGGTAAAGTATTAAAATGAGAAAATGCAGGTAACCCAGTGTTCAATCTAGCTTTGCTTGTAAGGGGGCCCATCAGGCCCACAGACATTGAAATAGAGGGCCGTGTTGGAAAACTGGGGGCCACACACACAAAAATTTATTACTGATATGTTTACCTTTTTATTTAACAATTGTATTTCTATTCATGTATCTACAAATACTATGCTAAGAAAACTAACGCCGCAAAAATTATCATTGTTTCCGCCTTGTTTCCGCCATCAGTTTAAATCTAAATATATGACAAAATTTGTCTATCAATAGTAGACTTTAGAAATTCTGACATTCCATCATAAAATGATTAACTTTCCCGTCAATCGCTCAAACTACAGTTTATTTTCTCGTCATAAACTAACCATCTTGATCCGATCGTCTGGAAGCCATTTATGTTGAAACTCACGTTCCTGTGGGGTTTTATTTTCGTCGCTTTAGCGAGGAGTAGGGACTGGCCCGACTGTGCTTTCCGAAGTAATACTTTCGACAGGTTTTGCCTTTTTTGCACCTTTGATACTTCAGAAATATTCGGAAAATTGCATAATTGCGATCTTGAATGATCAGCGGAAGCTCAAGCAATCTGAACTTTAGTACCCGTTGTATCTCCCATAACCCTCTGATACGAAGATAGATAACAGGCTACCAACGATAACATCTGTCTTGTTACCGGTAAATTCTCACTGGCAAGCTCGGTATTATGTTTATTTGGCAGAACAAGCAAAAACGGACAAAAAGAACCGTAATTTGTAGAATGGTTCTTTTACGATCGAGTGCACCCGAGGGCCCAAGGTTGGTTTTGAATTGCGCCATCTGGGACTTTAGGGGGCCTAGGGCGTAATGGGGGGGGGGGGGGGGGCTCTAGATTGAACACTGGGTAACCATCATTTTTTTCTACCCTTTGAAAGACATTACCGCATCATTTGAGTCACATCGAATTTGTACTTGGCAGATGCTTTCAATTTGAACAAGTTTTGTTTTCTGGTGAAGAGTTAAAAGTTCAAAAGTAAATTATCCTGTAACTCATATATTTTTGTTTCAAGCATTTTCTCCTTTTTCCACTATGGATTCAAAAGTCTTATTTCTAAGCCTGTTCAACACAACAAAATTTTGGACTATACCATACTGAAAGCATTTGCAGACGACAAATTTAGAGTAGCTCAGATGATGACTTCTGTCTTTGATATGGTAGAAAATATTGTGGGAAAGGAATTACCAGCCTTTTCTCACAGTGTTTTCAAAGGGCTTTTTCTTTATAGTTGTTAAAACAAGGGATTGTGGGGTAAAGAGTTAATACAACTGCCCCTAAACATCAGCACCTGCATGCCATGCATTTTGTTGGATATTTATGCCCCTTGAAGGTGAACATTGAAGATTTTTCATGTCATGAGTGCCTGTCTTCTCTATCAAAGCACATGACTTGGTATAAGTTAATTTTCCTGACAGATAATGTTTCTTATTGCTAAAGGCTGAACCCTTGCAGCACAGTTTGTAGCATACAGGACTTGAGAACAGGGGTTTGCTGGTTGGAATCCTCAGCTTGGCCAACTTTTTGCCAAGGATTGATTATAGTCATTGAGACAAAAGTCGTATTTCTCTCACTGCTGGTCATTGTTTCAATAATGGTTATGTGGGAAAGCAGTCAGTGGCTGGGGAAGAATATTGTGCGAAGTACTTGTAACAGAAACTCAAGAAAAGCATGGATAGGTACACTGGCCACCACAATATATCTGAAATAATTGTTAAACAGCATAAAACACTATGCAATCGATCAGTCTTGTTGCTATGGCACACATCTTATAAAACTTTACTTTTTATATTTCAGCTTTATCACCCCCGCAATGACAAGAAATACCTCGGCCCTAGGCTGGAACACACCTTTAGTTACACCAAAATTTGACCCTAGGTAATGCAAGATGCTCTGTAGCACAGGAACAATTATACTGACCCTTTATCACTCAAGCCCTTGTTTAACAAACCTGAAAAAGAAGGCTTTTGAAAACACTGTAGGAAAAGGAGTAAATGCAGGTTACCAGCATTATTTCCATTTCCCCCAATGTATTCTGCCTTTTCATAGACAAATCTTATCATTTGAACCACATTTGATTTGACACCTAAAATTTGACTAGTCTAAAATTTTGTTGTTTAGTAAAAAATTTTAAAAAAAATGGCAACTTGGTACAATGATTGTTGGTAGCCATTTTCTCGTTTTTCCACAGTTTTCTGCCCTATTAAAGACAAATTTCATCATTTAAACCACCTTTAATTTGTCGTCTGCAAACGCTGTCAATTTGGACAAGTCTGAAATTTCACAGTGTGGTAAAGAGATAAAAAGTAGTTTGTTTGGTGCTTTGTGGGATATCCTGGCTTAACTCTTTACCACACAATCCCGACTTTTAATGACCCTGATTAAGAAAGCCTTTGAAAACATTGTGGGAAAAGGAGGAAATGCTGGTAACCAGCATTTTCTCCGTTTCCCACAGTGTTTTCTACCCTTCCCAAAACATATTTCAATTTTTGAGGAACATTTATTTTGTCGTCTGCAAATGCTTTCAATTTTGACTAGTCTAAATATTTGCCGTTTGGTAAAGAGTTAAAGAGCCAAAGGAGGTTAACCCTTTCAGTGCCATAGGGGAAACAGTAGCTTTTAGGGGGTGATGTAGACCAAGATCAGACTGCACAGAACATGCAGTTTGATCTTGAATCTACACCGTCTGCATTTTCAGTCAAGAAGAAAATCTTACTGAATTTCAGTGGATCATATTTTCAGCCATTCAACAAAAGTTGTATTTATTTATCTAGTGCTGAGATACTGTAAACCTGGAAATCATTTTGCGCTATTTAATCTAACAGAGTTAGCAAATGCATTGACTTCGTTAACTTTTATAGTCGCAAAATCGGCAGTTGCTACAAAATTGTGAACATTTCTAGCTTGGGTATGAAAAAATGGACATTTATAGAATTCTCTTAGACTTTACTGACCTTCAAAATAACAGGACAAAAACAGAAGAGTGGAGAAAATCAAGTACGGTTTGTGCCACAGTTTAGTTTACTTTTTAATGCCTGAACGGATCCAATCACTTTTTATTAGATCTTTATTCTTTATTGACATGTTGACTGATTATTTTAAAGGTTAGAAAATACTGGAAAACAAGTTGAATGAGAAGTCATATCCGAATTTTACTCACCCTTATACAATAACAAATTTCTGATGCATACAATAGGGAATTAATGGTAAATTAATTGAACACCCAATTACCTGTTCTGTTGCCTGAAGCTTAAACCAGAAGTTGTTTTACCATATTCACAGAAGCTATTTAATATTCGCAAGTTTCACGAACCTTTGTAGATCGCAAACGATTATCTTCGCAAAAATGTCTGCCGTCAGAAAAACGTGCACCATTCTCACGGTGAACTTTTCTAGATTTACATTATTTAACTTTATCAGAGGCAGGTTTAGGCTAGTGCATTTGAAAGCAGTTGCAGACTATTGCTTAATTCACAGGACTTATCTGAGACAGGTTAGAAAATGTGGTGAAAAAAACGATAAACTTTTGAAACTCAGCATTTTCTCTTTTTTCAAAGTCCGTCTTTTGAATGGTTGAAACACAGGCTTGTTTTGAAGTAGGTTAAGCCCATCTTTGTGATTACACAAATCAGCCTTCATGCTTATGTTAACTTGTAATTGTAGAGGGTATTAACCCTTTACCACACAATCCCGAGTTTTAACGACCTTGAAAATGAAGCCTTTAAAACATTGAGGGAAAAGGAGAAAATGCTGGTAACCAGCATTTTCTCCTCCCACAATGTTTTTTATCCTTCCCAAATAAATTTCATTTTTTGAGTTACATTTATTTTGGCGTCTGCAAATACTTTCAATTTGGACCAGTCCAAAGTTTTTTCGTTTAGTAAAGGTTTAATCTCTCACATTGTACACATATTTGAAACAGAATGTTGTATCTCAAGAATTTGAAAAACATTGTGGGTGCAGGATTGCTTATTACACACATTGCCAGGTTTCACTCCTTGTTTTCCAAAGCAGTCAACTGCAGAGATGTTTTTTGTGCAGTATTTGGTTAAGAAAATGTTGTGCCCATATATCTATGCAATGGTGTGCCTTTATATCCATGCAGTGGTGTGCCTCTATATCCATGCAGTGGTGTGCCTCTGTATCCATGCAATGGTGTGCCTCTATATCCATGCAGTGGTGTGCCTCTGTATCCATGCAGTGGTGTGCCTCTATATCCATGCAGTGGTGTGCCTCTATATCCATGCAGTGGTGTGCCTCTGTATCCATGCAGTGGTGTGCCTCTATATCCATGCAGTGGTGTGCCTCTATATCCATGCAGTGGTGTGCCTCTATATCCATGCAGTGGTGTGCCTCTGTATCCATGCAGTGGTGTGCCTCTATATCCATGCAGTGGTGTGCCTCTATATCCATGCAGTGGTGTGCCTCTGTATCCATGCAGTGGTGTGCCTCTATATCCATGCAGTTTTGTGCCTCTGTATCCATGCAGTGGTGTGCCTCTATATCCATGCAGTGGTGTGCCTCTGTATCCATGCAGTGGTGTGCCTCTATATCCATGCAGTGGTGTGCCTCTGTATCCATGCAGTGGTGTGCCTCTGTATCCATGCAGTGGTGTGCCTCTATATCCATGCAATGGTGTGCCTCTATATCCATGCAGTGGTGTGCCTCTGTATCCATGCAGTGGTGTGCCTCTATATCCATGCAGTGGTGTGCCTCTGTATCCATGCAGTGGTGTGCCTCTGTATCCATGCAGTGGTGTGCCTCTGTATCCATGCAGTGGTGTGCCTCTGTATCCATGCAGTGGTGTGCCTCTGTATCCATGCAGTGATGTGTCTCTATATCCATGCAGTGGTGTGCCTCTGTATCCATGCAGTGGTGTGCCTCTGTATCCATGCAGTGGTGTGCCTCTGTATCCATGCAGTGGTGTGCCTCTATATCTATGCAGTGGTGTGCCTCTATATCCATGCAACAGTGTGCTTTTATATCCATACAAAGATGTATCTCTATATATATATATATACAATGATGTTCCTTTTTTTCCATGCAGGCTTCCAATAACACCAGCACAGCGAAGGAATGCAAAACCAGGGGAAATAGCTATATCTCTTGCTGGCAGTCCATTAAATGTTGAAGCCGACAAGAACAGTTTAGCTATCAACAGAAAGGGAAAAGTAAGTCAACCTTTCACAGGAAAAAGTTTCGCTCTATCTTTCATTTATACTGCAGCACTCAATCGACCCTATCTAAACAATCATGTGTTTTAACAACCCAGAGGAAGACGGCTTTTAAAAAAATTGTGAGTAAAAAAGAAAATGCCAGTAGCCAGCATTTTCTCCTTTTCCCATGATGTTTTCTACCCCTGAAAAGAAAATTTTCAGCACTTACGCCACATGTAACCTGTGGTCAGGAAATGCTTGGGTTTGGACATGTCCAAAATTTTGTGGTTTAACCCTTTACCAAACAATCCCTGGTTTTAATGACGCTGTTGGAGAGGGCTTTTGAAAACTTTGTGGGAAAAGGTGAAAATGCTGGAAACCAGCATTTTCACCTTTTCACACAATTTTTTCTACACTTTTTGAGAATTTTATTTTATCAGTATAAATTTTTGAATTTGTTGTCTACAGATATTCGTGGTTTGGGAAAGGATTGATAAAGAGTTAACCAGTGCTATACACAACACCTTTTCAAGCTAGTAGTTGATGTCTGGCATGAACTTGGTTGTAAGAATGTTCGGCAGTAATATTTGAATGAATCTACACACAATGTCTTTTTAAATTTCTTTGGAAGAACTTGTCGTAGAGCTGGATGTAAACTTGCAACCTCAGTACTTGCATGGCATGTTACTTCTGAGTGTCAGGGGCTGAGCCTGGGAAACCTCTATATCATTACACATTTTATATCAGTTTGAGATACCAAGCTGCCTTTGAGTCTCTGAAAACATTATTCTCAAAAGCAGCTCAACAATTTCTTTACATGATTTTATAATGCGTTCAACAAAATTTCAACATTTTCTTATTTCTCAACAATGGTCTTAATAGCTTTCTTTCTCAGGGTCTACATTTTATCATGGGTATAGTTTTTAATAAAGGGTAAAATTTAGTTTGTTTTGGAATAGAATACAGAGTTTTCTATCACTGCATTTTGTACTAGTCTAACCCTTTACCAAACAATCCTATGTTAAAACGACCTTGAGAATTAAGGCTTTTAAAAACATTTTGGGAGCAGAAAATGCAGGCAAGCAGCATTTTTCCGTATTATCTCAATGTTTTTTACCCTTTCCAGATGAAAAATGTCATTTGAGCCCCATATTAACTTGCCGTCTGCAAATGCTTTCAATTTTGAAAAGTCTAAAATATTTTGTCTGTTAACTCTTTACCAAACAACAAAATTTTAGACTGGTCCAAATTGAAAGCATTTGCTGATGACAAATTTACTCATGTTTAAATGGTGAGATTTGTCTTTTAAAGGATAGAAAACATTGTGGAAAAAGGAGAAAATGCTGGTTACCATCATTTTCTCCTTTACCCACAGTGTTTTCATAAGGCATTTTCTTTCAGGGTGATAAAAACCTGGAATTGTGTGGTAAAGGGTTATAGACTTTTATGTATTAAATTCTTTCAGACACTGCAGATACAATTACCAGATGAGTTTGAAGATATTTTGGACAATTTCGATATACCAGAAAACATAGACCTTGAAAATAACTCGGGAGACAATGTGAAGAAGATGATGAATATGTTTGCCATGATCATGAAAAAAGGAGAGAGTGACCAACAACAGTGATACAACTTCAGTATGGGAAAGGGAGAGAGAAAAGGAAATGGGCATACTGTCAACCTAGAAATTCCTATGACCAGATGTACGTGTGTTTTCTGATGATTGATGATCCATGGAAGATTCAGTTTTCTCAAGTTATAGCCAGTCATTTACCGTTAAAGCGCCGAATTAATGATTTGGGGCCTTTTAACTCTTTACCACACAATCCCGACTTTTAACAACCCAGAGGAAGAAGCCTTTTGAAAACATTGTGGGAAAAGGAGAAAATGCTGGTAACCATCATTTTCTCCTTTTCCCACAATGTTTTCTACCCCTTCAAAGATTGAAATCATCATTTGGGTCACATTTAATTTGTAGTTTGCAAATGCTTTCAGTTCAGATGTGTCTAAAATTTTGCTGTGTGGTAAAGAGTTAATAGGGAAAGACAGCCTGAAATGCTATTATTTCTGTGTTGTTTCCGTTCGAATATGAACATAGGAGTAGACAGTGTAGATCTAAGTGCCATTTGATCTTGATCTACACTGTTTGAAAAAACAATTTAAGTTGGTTCCAGGGATTTAAGAGTTAATTCATTATTCTGTTTACACCAGCTGCATTTACCTGTGTTGGTAAAATGCAGATTAAACCCTTAAACTGGTAAATAAATGAAACAAAAATTTTTATTCACCAGTAAAAACCAAAATATTGCGATTTCAAAGTTTATTTCACTGGAAAGAAAATATCATAGCTGACAGTGTAGTTCAAAGATCAGACTGCATGTTTTGTGCATGTGCAGTCTGATCTTGATCTACACTATCTGCAAAAGCACCCCGGGTCAAGCTTAGCAGCCAAAGGGTTGACTTTATGTCAGTGGTAATCAATTGCAGTTTACAAACATTTATCAAAAAAGTGAGTATGGTACTTGGTTTTTCACTGACTATACATTTTAGTTTTTAGAAGTCGGTATCTATCTTGGAAAGTGAATTTGTGTGTTACAGGCATTTTATTGGTACTTCATAGTTGCCAATTGCTAATGTTTTCAAGTTTTGCTGATTGAATTGCACAAATAAATTCTAGGTTACAGTATGAAGGAAATCTGTGATTTGAACATGCAAGTTGTTTTAGCCTGCTCTAGACCAGTAGCATTTTTACCTGCATGAGCTGTTATATAGTTCATGATATTCACCCTACTTCATACTCATTTTATGCCTAGCAATTTACCAGACAACCACTTAATTTACAATCCTTAACCTTTACCACAAAATCCCAACTTTAGACGACCACAAAGACAAAGGTTTTTGAAAACATTATGGGAAAAGGAGAAAATTCTGGTAAGCAACATTTCCTCCTTTTCCCACAAAGTTTTATACTCTTCCATGAATTTTAATTTTTAACCCTTTACGTCACAATGCCGCCTTTTGACAACCCTGGAAATGAAGCCTATTGAAAACATTGTTAGAAAAGGAGAAAAATGCTGGTACCCAGCATTTTCTCCTTTTCCCACAATGTTTTCTACCCTATCAAAGAAAAATTGCACCATTTGAGCCACATTGAAATTGTCGTCTGCAAATGCTTTCAGTTTGGTCAAGGCTAAAATTTTGTCTTCTGGTAAAGGGTTAAGCCACATTTATTTTGTTGTCTGCAAATGTTTTGGTTTGGACAAGTCTTGAATTTGGTTATGTGGTAAAGAATTAAAATGAAGGCCTTGAAAACATTGTTGGAAAAGGAGAAAACACTGATTACAAGCATTTTCTCATCTTCTTTCTTGCTTCCTACTGTTGCAAACACAGTATGCCAAATGATCCACAATTAAGATATCGTGTTCAGAATACTTTTATTATGGACAAGTGTGAATTGTGTTGTCTGGTAAAGAGTGAAGAATTACTCATTCGGCTTCATTATTCTCTGTAAGTAGTACATTGTACATTTATCTGTATTTTATTGTGAACAACAGGCTCTACATGGACAAAAGTATGAGCCCTGCTCTGTAAACGGGGGCTTAACACATCTGCGAAAAGTATTGACCCAGGTCAGCCTTCGCAGGCTGACCTGGGCCGAAACTTTTCACCATTGGTCAATTTTCTGTATGTCAAAAGACCACTCTAAGATATGATGCAGTCATTTGTTAGACATAATGAAATTTATGGATACCTAAATGTGTGGTGTCTTGCTTGGTATGATGCATCAGGGAGATGCATTAAGCCCCCCTTTGCCAGTGTATGGCTCATATGTATTTGACCTATAACCTTCTGTGACAAATGTGTAGCAAAGGAATCTGAAAACATCCTTGTTCAACCCTTTACCATACAATAATATCCCTTACACCTCATATATTGGTAATTTATCTATGTTTACACAGCTGACTAAACTCTAGGCAATTCTACACATTGTCAAGTTTGAACAGTGGTTTTTTTTTTTTTTTTCTCTCTGGCTGTAAGGATGTATCTTTAAGTGTAACTCAGAAGAAATGGAGTTTTCTTTGAACGGTCAGAAAACATTGTGGGGGAAAAGGAGAAAATGCTGGTTACCAGAATTTTCTCTTTCCCCACAGTGTTTTCCAAAGCTTTCTTCTTTAGGGTCAATAAAACATGGTATTTGCAGACGACAAAATAAATATGGCTGAAAAATTGAAATTTGTTTTGGAAAGGGTGGAAAACATTGCGGGAAAAGGAGAAAATGCTAGTTACCAGCATTTTCTCCTTTTCCCACAATGTTTTCAAAAGGCTTCTTCCTCAGGGCCTTTCAAAGTCGGCATTGTATGGTAAAGGGTTAACTCTCTACACAAAATTTTAGACTTGTCTAAATTGAAAGCATTTGCAGATACCAAAATAAATGTGAATAAAAAATTGACACTTTAGTTATGGAAGGTTATGGTAAAAAGCATTTTTTTTTTTTTTTTTTTTTTTTTTTTTTTTTCATGCTTTTTACCAGCTTTTTTTTTTTTTCACAATGTTTTCAAATGCCTTCTTTCTCAGGGTCATTTAAAGTTGTGATTTTGTGGTAAAGGGTTACTCTCAGAAAGACTTTTATCTTATAGTTATAGACTTGACTAAACAAGTGGAGGGTATAGATCCAAAATAGACTGCACATTCTGTGCAGTCTGATCTTGATCTACATCGTCTTTTGTCACCCTTGGTGCTGAAAGAGTTTAATTTCTTAAAATCTATGCTGTTCAAATTTAACCCTCTACCAAACATTGACATGTTTATTTCCCTCAACAACAAGGCTTCTGAAAACATTATGGGGGAGGAGAAAGTACTGGTACACTCTTTCATAAGTAAATCCTTCATTTGAGTCACATTTATCTGTTGTCTGCAAGTACTTTCCGTGTGAACATTGGTAAAAAATTTTGGAGCCTGGTAAAGTGTCGGATAATGACAATGAATTTATACACAAAGAAGTTCAAGTCATTGGTAATAATTGCAAAGTTGCCGTCATTATATTCTTTCAGTTTTGAAGATTAAAAAAATTTTTGCTAAATTTGATCCCCAGGAATGTTTAGTACAATTGATGATTTAATGTCAAAAGAATAAAACTTACAAAGGTAGAAGTTTGTGAATGTATGGTATCTTACAGTTTGTTGCATATGTAAATGGCTTTTTTGTCATTGTGTACTAGTTTAAGGCCTGTAAAACATGTACAATACTAATGATTGATTGATTGCTTTTATTGACTTTTAATTAGTTTCATATGATATTTGGTTTCTCAGTGACAGTCAGTGGTGTCTTGTGACCAGTTTATTTTAATTTTATTCAAAATAGAGTGGGGGGGGGGGGGAATAACCCATAACTGATGCTGATGTTTTTACTCTGGATAACTTTGACAACTTTGTGGAACATGTAATTTGTGAAACTTGCTCTGTTTTTGATGATTGTAGGTCAGGTAATAGAATAATCAACAAGCAATGGACAGTCTTGGTTCACATTGTTTCAGAATTATTGATGAGAGTATTGATGTACTGCAAAATGAGTCATGCTCTATGAAAAGGGGGCTTAATGCATGTGCGAAAAGTATCGACCCAGGTCAGCCTGCGCAATCTGCACAGGCTGACCTGGGCCGAAACTTTTCGCTATTGGTCAATTTTCTGTAGATCAAGGACCAGTTTACCTTATGATACAGTCGGTTGTTAGACAAAATGGCTGTTATGGATCCATGATGGTGCGATGACTTGCTTGGTATCATGTATCACAGTAAAAAAAGTATCAACTCAGGTCAGCCTGCGGAATCCGCGCAGGCTAGACAAAATGGCTGTAATGGATTCATGATCATGTGATGACTCACTTGGTATCACGCATCACAGAGATGCCCTAAACCCCCTTTTGCCAGAGCATGGCTCATTTTGATGTTTGTAAGTCAGGATATAGTATAACCAACAAGTATTGGGCAGTCTTGGTTCACATTGTTTCACAGTTATAGATAAGAGTAATGATGGACTGCAAAATGTTTCTGACACTACACTTGAATATGCTTGTCTATCTGTATACACTTACACAGTTATATTTGTGTCCCAAACTCCTCGTATAGCTTTACTGTCATACATGTACATTTACATGTATAAACCCCCAACTGTAGATATGGCAGCATCTTTTGTCTAACGTCTTGTGATGCAGAATGATCTCCCATTTGACGTTTTTTGTACTACATGTTATTGTTGAACATCTGGGCCGATATTTACCTACCATTCTTAATTTCATTCCTAGTCTAAAGAAATGAGTCTTATTCTAGATTTAGAAAGTAAGGCATATTCTGATTGGCTAAACCATTTCGTTTAATCATTCGAAATTTCTGGTTCATTCAAATCTAGAAAATTCTTGAGAATAAGACAAAAAATGTTCTAAGGAATGGTTGGTGAGTACTGACCCTGTCCTCAGTATCAAAGTGTCAGTCGGGGTGTAAGGTTACCTTTTTGTGACAGTTTAAAGTAATCAAGTCAGTTCCCGAGACTTTTCTGCAAACACGAGTTTGGCACACCCACCTTAGTCACGCAGTATTTTGGTCGCTATGTCCGACAAACAAAGCAGAAAATGGCGTTAATTACATAGAGCAAGAGCGTTTATTTCCGTTTTATTCTAGCTTATGTTTCGCTCTAATTGAAGCACTTGAAGTTTTTCACCAACTTCCTTACCAATTCAAACCAAATCAGCAACGTGACAAGAAAAAATACTTTGAATAATGTCATATCTTTAAGAAATTGAGAAGTAAAAACAGCTCAAATATGTTCGTAATTCCGTGTTATGTCTCGCAAATGTGAGTAGATTGCTGTCGGCAACATCTAATTTAATTTGTCGTCTGCAAATGTTTTCTTTTTGGACAAGTCTAAAATGTTGTTGTCTGGTAATGGGGAGATAGGATTTGCCCTTGAAATGTAGAAAATATTGTGGGAAAAAGAGAAAACGCTGGTTACCACTATTTTCTCCTTTTTGCACATTGGTTTCAAAAACTTTACTACCTTGGGTTTTAAAATAAGACATTGGTTTCAAAAGTTCTAGTTGGGGCATGTGTTGCGTAGCCATTTCTCTGCAAACATTGGGACTCCTCATTCTCCAAAATACTAAAATCTAAGTGTCCTTTTAGCCCTTTACCAAACAATCCTGAGGAAGAGGCCTCTTGAAAATATTGTGAGAAAAGGAGAAAATGCTGTTAACCAGCATTATCTCCTTTTCCCAAAATGTTTTCTCCTTTATCAATGGCAGAAATCATCATTTGAGCTTCATTTAAATTGTCGTCTGCAAATGCTTTCAATTTGGTCCAGTCCAAAATTTTGTTCTTTGGTAACACTTTACCTCACAAGTTTTAACAACCCTGAGAAAAAGGCCTGTTCCAACAATGCATTTAAGTCTTTCTGATAACAAATCCCATTATTTGTGCCATGTTTACTTTGTCGTCTGCAAGTACTTTCAAATTAGACCAGTCTAGAAGTTTGTCGTTTGGTAAAGAGTTAAAATTTTGGTGTCCTCGGGATCTATGGAAACTGTTTATGTTGAGAACCCTGGAAGGAAAGAAAAACTTAAAAAAGCAAGGAAAGTTACCTTACAGGGTGTCCAGGTAACATGTACATGTGAAAAGCCTGTTTACCAAATGACAGAGTTTTACACTCACCCAAATTCAATACATTTGAGCCATGCTCTGTGAAAAGAGGGCTCAATGTACCAGTGAAAAGTATTGACCCAGGTCAGCATGCGCAGTCCGTGCAGGCTGACCTGGGTCGAAACTTTTTGCTATTGGTCAATTTTCTGCATGTCAAAGGACCATTCTACCTATTGATTCAGTCGGTTGTCAAAAAAAGTGGCCGTTATGGATCCATAATTATGTGATGGCTTGATTGGTATATGCATCACGGAGATGCATTAAGCCCCCTTTTGCAAGAGCATGGCTCATTTGTAGATGACAAAAATAAATATGACCCAAAAATTATGATTTGATTTTGAAAGGGTAGATAACATCGGGAAAAAGACAAAATACTGGTTAACAGCATTTTCTCCTTTACCCACAATGTTTTCAAAAGGCTTCTTCCTCAGAGTCATTAAAATCAGGGATTCTATTGTAAAGAGTTAATCATTTTTTGACCGATTTAGATGAGCATGGAAAGAGTTTTATAAGCAAAGCCCGAAGTTTCTGTTGGTAGAAATTGTACTTAAAAAGATTTTAACTTCGTAAGTGATAAATAAAATATCTGGAAGAAATGGGGTGTTGTTTCTGTTTATTTGTGTAGAACTCGAGAATAGTATTCTTTAACCATTCTAATCATGTTCAGGGTCTGTATTCAACCATTCTTAAGAACATTCTTCGTTTTATTCTCCAAGATTTTCAAAAATTGAAAGTTTCTGGAGAATAGGACCGAGATCGTTCTTAAGACTGATTGGTGAATACAGACCCTGGCTGGTTCTAAATTCCAGTGGTAGGCAATCTGATTGCCAGACATGTTTCAGGTGAACAGATAGCTAATTTTTTTTTTTTTTTTTTTGATTAAGACTTAGAAACGTAGAATGTTTGGTGAATAAACGTTTTCCTCACGTGAAGGTCATGTTACAGTTCTGCTGTTCTATGTGTTGAAGCATTGTGACAAATGAATAAACAGGTGATATTTTTCTTTAATAGGGTAGAAAACACTGGGAAAAGGAAAAACTGCTGGTTACCAGCATTTTCTCCTTTTCCCACGATGTTTTCAAAACTTTTCTCTCGTAGGGTCATTAAACATGAATGATAATGCTCGGCCACATCGTTCACAAGCTGTCACCCAAGTAATCCGACCAATGCAGTGGCGCACCTCCCTTGGCCAGCAGTGAGTCCAGATCTGAATCCCCTAGAAAACGTAAGGGACATTTGGGACGTCTGATACAACACAGAGATCCTCCTCCACAGAACTTGCGGGAACTTGAAGCAGCATTACATGAAGAATGGCAGAGGTTTCAACGTCTTGTGAGAGGTATGAGACGAAGCTACAAACTGTTACACAGGCCCTGAGTAAAAAAAAAGATGTGCAACACTTTTATTACTGTGTATTGATGACTTTACTCAGATGAGTGTTTTAGGGCCAATGGCGCTCATCTAAGAATGACACGCCTGCTCCTTTTTTACTTTTTCTAAAATCATATCTTTTGGTCGGTTCGAAAAAGGTTACATTCTCATTTCCTACTTGATTTTCGTTTTTACATAGAAAGATTGAAATGTTGATACACATCCTGAAACTCCCATTTTAAGTTTGAATATTCTGAAATAATTTCCGGTGACCTGCTTTCAGGTGTTTACAAAGATTTTATGGGTTAACTCTTTGCCAAACGACAAAATTTTCGACTGGCCCAAATTGAAAGCATCTGCAGACGACAGATTAAATGTAGCTCGACTAACGTATTTGTCTTTGAAAGAGTAGAAAACATTTTTGGAAAGTAGAAAATGCTGGTTCCCAGCATTTCCTCCTTTTCTCAGAATGTTTTCAAAATGCCTCTTCGTCAGGGTCGTTAAAACTCGGGATTGTGTGGTAAAGGGTTAAGAATGAGTTTCATACTCTTCAGTATACAGCTTACGACGAAAAAAAAAGCTTTACATGTGCACAACTCGGAAAATGCAAACTGACTCCAATAGGACCATCATCATCATTATCATCATCTCTAAAAATTACATCCCTCGTATTAATTATTCTTGCGATGTTAAAAAAAAACTGAACGTCCGCAACCGTTTGGTCAAATCTATACACAGCTGAAAGACTATACGATGTATTTTATAATTAAAGAAAGAATGACCGAACGTCTTCAGATTTTAAAGTGTTAGACCTACCAAAGCTGAATGAAAATCTGGAAAAGTATTTTGACTGATGGCGACTTGAGGGGAAGCTTGTCATTTTTCTATTTGAATAAAGTGGCTTGGGCTATTCTCCAAATGGAATGTTCATACAGAGCTCCAGATAGAGGGAGTGATTCTGATTTCAAAATTGAAAATATTAATCACCCTCCTCTAAACCCTACGTTATGGGTACTCATTAGAATCGTCTCATCGAGACGATTCTAATGAGTACCCACAACATAGGGTTTGAAAGAGAAATAATGGATTTAGAATACAATCACCCCCCTTACCTGGAGGTCTGTTCATACACACTCTAAAATACGGGTAACCCCATTTCTGAAATATTCAGTTGTTCCATTTATCTAACAGATGACCTTAATCCTTTACCAAACAATCCTGAGTTTTAGCCTTACAATCCTGGAGGTTTTTGAAAACATTGTGGAAAAAGGTGAAAATACTGATAACCAACATTTTCTCCTTTTCTCACAGTAGACAAAATTCATCATTGAGCTACATTTAATTTGTCGTCTGCAAATGCTTTAATTTTGGTCGAGTCCGAAACTTCATTGTTTGGTAATGCTTGAATATGGTGCCCACTGATTGGTTAATTGTTACTGACTCGTCGTTATTAAATCAAACAGTCTAAAGAGCATAGGTAAATATATAGCTTGAACAGAGATAGTTGCAGCTTTCAATAAATCTGTTATCAATACAAATATTTTGTCCAGTTAATTGTCTTAAATAAATGTTATTGTCCAAAAATGACCACGTAGTCGTTAAATTGATTAACCAATGGTGCCAATATTTTGTCACGTGACAAAAGGTTTCCTCGGAAAGGAAATGGAAGCAAGGGTTATTTAACGAAACGAAAAGTGTGGGGTGAACAGTACGAAAGAGAAGATGTTTAAATTTAGGATAGCTTTTATGCTTTTTTATATAAGCTTTTGTTTCAATGGTAAGTAAATTACACCTCTGAATTACTTTTAACTAAACGAAATTTAAAAAAGACCGAATTGAACACGTTTAAAGACCACAGATTGAGAGTAGCTTAAAAGATGACTTATTTCTTTGAATCTTTGAAATGATATCTAGAACTGATTGTGGGAACATTAGAGCTGGTTGGTTACCAGCATTTTCTACTTTTCCCGCAATAATTTGAAATGCCTCCTTTTTTAGGATTGTTAAATCATGGGAATTTTTAGTGTAGAGATAATATCGTTTCATAACTGAAAGAGAAAAAATGGGGACAAGATAAACAAGTATGCTTTCGTTTTTGACAAGACTGGTAAATTAGAGTTAGAAGTGATGCTATACTTTTCCCGCTAAGAGTATACAAGTTAGAGCCAATACTTTGAATGCAGATTTATATGTTTCATTTTCCACATGTTCGGAAAAGCGAGGCTACCGTTAGAAATTTTAATAGGAAACGGGGGGTTCGATTCTCGTAGATGGAGTTTTTATAGTCCGTTGTCAGTTTTCTGAAAAAAAAAAAGAGTTATGCAAAGTTACTGGCCGCCACGATATGAATATAATGATATTGGAAATAGCGTTAAAACACCATCAAATATGTTACAGAAGTAAGAGAAACGTTTAGCCATCGATATAGTTTCGTTTGTTTTTCTGGTGTTTCACGCCGTTTTCAACGCTATTTAACTCTTTACCAAACGACAAAATTTAAGACTACTCCAAATTGAAAGCATTTGCAGACGACAAAATAAATGTGACTGAAAAATTGAAATTTGTTTTAGGAAGGGTAGAAAACATTGTGGGAAAAGGATAAAATGCTGGTTACCAGCATTTTCTCCTTTTCCCACAATGTTTTCAAAAGGCTTCTTTCTCAGGGTTGTTAAATGTCGGGCTTGTGTGGTACAGAGTTAATCGTTATACGAAGGCGGCCATTGCACTTATCAGTGCTTTCCTGGAGTTTACCAATACCTCGCAAAATATTTTTTGCAAGCCATTGGCTGTTTTCCCTCATACCTATCGTCGTAACAATGATCAGCGGAGAGAGAAATGAATCCTGTCATAATGACTATCATAAATCTTCTAAAGAAATCGGCCGAGGTGGGGATTCAAATCATCGGTCCCTGAATTTCGAGCTCTATAAGCTACCGACTGATCTAGCGGGCGCGGCACGTCAACATTGGCATCTTCTGTCTCTTTCTATTGCAGAATTGCGGGGAAAACAGATAGATTTTGTGCCGGTAGAAGGGTTACCAAGCGATCGCTTTATGACAGACTACAGACTTGAACATATTTCCACCCCGACGGCTTCGCATTGCGCCGTGGAATGCCAACAGAATGACGCGTGTATAATGTTTCAATACACAGCCCTGACGAAATCTTGTCAGCTCTATTATGACGAAATTACGGAGGATTCGAACTACTTGCGTTATCCATACGGACCGCAAGTTTATAAAGGTATTTTCCAGCGGCTACAGAACTCTATGGTGGCCCATTAGTGAACTCTTTACCGAATGACAAATATTAAACCCTTATCATGCTTAATTCTTTACCAAGCGACAAAATGTTAGACTGGTCTAAATTGCAAGAGTTTGCAGACAACAAAGTAAATGTGACTCAAAAACTGAAATTTATTTTTTGAAGGGCAGAAAATATTGTGGGAAAAGGAGAGAATAGTGGTTACCAGCATTTTCTCCTTTTTCCATAATGTTTTCAATAGCCTTCTTCCTTAGGGTCGTTAAAAGTCGGGTTTGTTTGGTAAAGTGTTAACTGAAATGTAAATTTCAAGCCGGTGGCACAAACCCAATTTTTTACTATTTCAAAGGTACTTTTGGGGAAAAGACATCTCACTTGACAGTGTAGATCTAAGATCAGACAGCCCGTTCTGTCTCGATGAGACGGTTCTAATTAGTACCCATAACACAGGGTTTAGTGGAGAGTGATTTCAATTTTCAAATCAAAATTACTCTCACTATCTGGAGCTCTGTTTAACTTTTTCGGGTCTTGTAATGTAACTATATCTTTGAAGCCATCTAAAAGTAAAGAATATAGCTCTCAAATTTGGGATTTGATCTGGCTAAAGCTTATATTTGAAGAAAATGAATAATCTACATAAGCCACGCTCTGGCAAAAGGGGGTTTAACGCATCTCCGTGATGCAGTATACCAAACAAGTCATCACATGATTAAGGATTCATAGAATCCATTTTGTCTAACAATCGACTCTTCAAATCATGAGGTAGCCGGGTTCTTTTACACGCAGAAAATTGACCAATAGCAACCCGGGCTGCGAAGGCTGACATGGGTCGATGCCTTTTGCAGATGCTTTAATCGCCCGTTTCACAGAGCATGACTAGTATGTAATCGAGGATATTTTTTAAATAGGTTTTTTCATTGTAGATTCTACAAAACCATTTCATTTGCAAATGTAATTGGTCTTTTGTCGTTACATTATTTCATTCACTTTTTCACGCAACATTTCCTCTTGATCAATTGATTGATTGATTGGTTGTATGGTGTTTAACGCCGTTTTCAACATGATTTCAGTTATATCGCGGCGGCCAGTGCACCTATCCATGCTGGAGTTTCTTTTACCAGTACTCCGCACAATATTATTTCCCACACTGCCATCGTCGAAACAATTGTCAGCGGTGAGAGAGGAATGAAAGCTGTCGCAATGACTATCATCAATTCTCGGAAAGAAACTGGCCAAGTCAGGGATCGAACCGGCGACCTCCTATTCTCAAGTCCTGTGCGCTACCGACTGAGCTACGGGGCTTGGCTCCTCTTGATCAAATATGGTTGGTCCTTAGGCATACAGAAAATTTACAAAAAGCAGAAAGTTTCGATTCATGTCAGCCTGCGCGGACTGCGCAGGCTGACATAAGTCGATACTTTTTGCAGATGCTTGAAATCCCCTTTTCACAGAGCATGCCTCGCTTGTTTTACAGCCTATTGCAGCCCTGTGCCAGATTATCTGTACTACAGAACTCTTGATATGTGCCTCCATCGCCACAGAGACCGCAAGAATTTCACAGCAGCGAGGGACGCATGCTTCCAGGAAGGCGGTACATTGTTTGAACCCAGCACAACACCGCGAATGTATTTCTACCAACAATACAGTAAGAACACTGACATGAAAGCTTTTGATTCATTTTGGTTAAATACTTAACTACAAGATTGAATCACGTTATCTTAACTCTTTACCAAACGACAACATTTCAGACTCGTCCAAAATTGGAAGGAATTGCAGACGACAAATAAAATATGGTTTATACAACGGGGTTTGTCTTTAACAGAGTTGAAAATGTTGTGGGAATAGGAGAAAATGCTGGTTACCAGCATTTTCTCATTTCCCACATTTTTTTTTCAAAAGCCGTCCTCCTCAGGGTCTCTAAAATTCGGGATTCTTTGATAAAGTGTTAAGTCTGTTATCTTTATCTATACTGTTTGCAAATAGGAAATGAACCACGCTCTGGCAGAGCGGTCTTAATGCCTCTCCGTGATGCATCATACCAAGCAAGTCATCACAGTACTACACATCCATAAAATCTGTTTTGTAAAACAACCTACTGAATCATGAAGTAAACTGGTCCTTTGACATGCGGAAAATTGACCAAAATGTTTCGACCCAGGTCAGCCTGCGCAGACTGCGCAGGCTGACATGGGTCGATACTTTTTTTTTGCAGATGCGTTGAGCCCCCTTTTCACAGAGCATGACCATGACTGAAACAGAATTGCTTTCGGAGCAGATTATCATACACAGAGGGTAGCAATGGAAACGAATATACCAAGTACAGCATTCGAATACTCGTTTTTCATATTCGAATACATTCGAAGTGTACATTTACATCTGGGGGGTCTTGCGTGGTAAAGTCTAGAACTCGTGACATGGAGGGCCCGGGCTTGAGCCTCACTGGATCCATTGGGTTCGTCGTGGGAATGTCCTTGAGCAAGACACTTCAGAGCCCTAGCCTAGTACTGGCGAAACCCAGGAAATACATGAATATGTGAGCCGTCGCCGTAATGTGACTGAAATAATGATGAAAGCGGCGTAAAACACCACTCAATCAATCAGTCAATATTTACATTTGGATTTTACTTTTGACATAAATGCAGAATCACAAGGTCGACAGGTTTCACAAACAGCATTTGAAGTCCATTAACACGTTCGAAATAAAGTAACGACCTTGAATGACTTTCGTTCTGAAGTATTTGTCCGCATAGCACTTGTTACGAGCACGTGACAACTTACGACAGATGAAACTGCACAGAGCTTGGGTCAATTCAAAGGAAAAAAAAAACATACCAGTTTAAAATGCTCTCTCTCTCCGCCAACGGGGAAAATGATTTACCCGAGAGGAAAACAATGAGGGAAAAGGAGCAAACGCTGATGACTAGCATTGTCTCTTTTTTCACACAATATTTTCCACAGGCATCTTCGTCAGGGTCGTTAAAACTTTGGATTGCGGGGTAAATGATCCAGAACGTGTGACTTACTTTTCTTTATCCGATTTCTCATTTTCTTTTTAGTTTCCCAAAGATTCTGGGTTGGTGGCTACGGTGACCCAGTTGATGGTGCCTGGTTCTGGTTCAGTGGTGATGAAATACGGAATACTTCGATGTTATGGTTGCCTGGGGAACCGAGTAGCGGCTTCGACCACCCGTGCCTTGAAGCGAAAATCGGCATAGCCCAGATTTATGGACTGAACGATCGAAACTGTTCTTACACAAGAGAATTTTTTTGTCAAATCGAATTTTAAGCATTTACCGCACAATCCCGAGTTTTAACGACCCTGAGGTAGACGGCTTTTGAAAACATTGTGGGAAAAGAGAAAATGCTGGTAAACCAGCATTTTCTCCTTTTACCACAATGTTATTTTAGCCTTTTCGGGACGAATTCCACAATCTCAGCAACGTTTAATTTATCCGGACATACTTTTGATTTGAACAAGTCCAAAAAATTCTCGTGTGGTAAAATATTAAGACAAAGAAGGTTATTGCGATAGAAAAAACAATAGGCCTGAGTATCTCACATGGAGTCTCGGAATTATATGAACCATGCTCTGTGAAAAGGAAGCTTGATGCATCTGCAAAAGTATTGATTCAGGTCTGCGCAGTCCGCGCAGGCTGACCTTGGTCGAAACTTTTTTGTTATCGGTCAATATTCTACACGTCAAGGACCGGTGTACATTTTGATTCAGTCGGTTGGTAGACAAAATGGACTTCATGGATCCATGAATAGGCCTATGTAATGACTTGCTTGGTATCATCTTGCTTGGTATTATGCATCACGGAAACACATTAAAACCTCCTTTTGCAAGAGCATGGCTCATACATAACAGACACAAACTACACATTTTGAAGAAAATGCGTCCTTATCAAGGCAATAAATAAAGTCAATATGCGAATTTTTCTTCATCTAGTCTTTCTTAAACTTTGAACAAACGATCAGGTGATTTTACTTGTTCTTTTGAGACATATTGTCCCTGAAAACGCTCACCCGAACTTTCAGCTCCTGATATTTCACTTTCATAATTCTGAGTACTGGAAAAAGAAATCTGGATCCGTATTCACCAAGCATTCTAGATTTTGTAAGTCTATGCGAATCTTTTTTCTTCCTTTTCACTATCGTCTTGACATCATGTTTTTGCCGACTGGACCAAGCAAGGAAATTGGACTAAATAATCGCATATAATGTTATAAGAATGAATTCTAAGTTTTAATTGTGTTTGAGTCATTTTCCAGTATTCCCGTCGACGGTCCCGTATTTCATGAATGCAACGTTTACATGTTCGAAGGGAAGCCACTCAAATTGCTACTCTATTTTATATCAGTACGAATTGTCTTTCTTCAACTGGTTCTGTTCATTCAGACACGATAATGCTCATTTGTAAAAAAAAAACAGCGTAGATCTATTTGGTTGAGTACAATAAAACATTTGAAAGAATGATTTATGTGACAAAAATGGAAATTGTCCGTCCAGAGCAATTTGTCTGTTTGCTACAATGTTTCCACTGAACCATGGTCTTCAAGACGAAAGAAGTCGTCTGAAAGTTGAGATATGTCTTTGACCCTTTCCCACACAATTCCGAGTTTTAATGACCTTGAGAAAGAAGGCTTGTAAAAAACATTGTGGGAAAAGGAGAAAATGCTGCAAAATTGTTATTTTGTCGACTGCAAATGCTTTCAATTTGGGCCAGTCTAAAATTCTGACTATTGGTAAAGGGTTGAACTTATGATTACTATTAAGAGAATACAATACGCTCACTCCCCTATTGTAGATTATACCATGTTTCCCGCGTTCACAGTAGATTAATCCCCAGCCGATGATTTTTTAAGTTTCTTTTTAGTGTCTATTACCACAGGGGCTTGTATCATGCTTTTAAAGAGGAAATAGATCTTTATTCTGTCCTAATAATGAAAACTATTCTATAACAGGATAGAATATTTTTCCTCTCAAAAAGCATTATACCAGCCCCTTTGGATAAAACGAGACTGTTGCAGAAGAAAATACACGATACCAAAAACACATTGCCTGTACTTTACCGTTTCGCTCAAATAAGTTCGTTCCGTTAACTGAATCCTCTTTGCTCTACATGACAAGTCGCAAATACGAGGCTGCACGAGTGCTGCATGTAAGTTTGAATAACACGGGGGGTGGGAGCATAGACTACATGGTTGTTGGGAGTTTTAAATACGGTAGAGTAACGACAGAGCAATGAAAGTATCAGATCAAGACGATGTTCGAATGATTCGAGAGGATATTTTTACAAAAATGGGGCTTCCAATACAGACTGGTTGCAGATGCAGACGAAAATGTAGTCTGGTACCCCGCCGTACTTCAAAACGAAAATTGTCTGAATAGTCTACCTGCCACTAACACTACGTTGAAGTGCGGCAGGGTACCAGATTAGTGTGTTCTCTAAATTTTGGTTGTTGAAATTATGAAGTTTTGAATGCTAGATCTAGATCATTGTGAAACTGAATTTAGGCATATGCTACCTCGATATGCTTTACCAACATAAGATCTCGGTAGACCATGACTGCCAGAGGATACAAATATGCTTGTCAATAGGTTTGGAATGTTGGTGGGAGGGGGCGGGGGGTTAAAACCCTCGCAACCCATACCAAATTAGATCCTGTGTTTCTACGAACCTTGGGAAGAAGGCATTTTTTTTTTAAAACAAGAAATATATTTAAAAAGAGATAGACGGCATACGAGACACTGGGATATGAATATTTAAACTCCTGTTGTTCAATATGAAAAGAAATAATAAAAGTAACCTTGGTAGAAATTGCCACTTTTATGGCTTGTTGTTTTGCATATTGCTTAAAATTTCAGTTAACCCTTTACCAGACGACAAACTTTTATAATACCTGTCAAAATTGAGAGCATTTGCAAACGACAGTTTGGCTCAAATGATGTGATCTTCCTTTGATAGGGTAGAAAACATTGTGGGAAAAGGAGAAAATGCTAGTTACCAGTATTTTCTCCTTTTCCCACAATGTTTTCAAAAGGCTTCTTCCTCAGGATCGTTAAAAGTAATAGGGCATTGGGTGATGAAGAGTTAACTTCGTGTAATTAAATGAGTGCTAAAACAGAGTAATTAATACTTTGTTACATTTTGAGTGCCTATATTCAGCAGTGTCTCAGGAAATAATGTTTATTCTAATTTTCATTGATGAGCCATGACTAAATAAAGGTCTGTTCAGACCAGTACGACTAGATACCAAAAATAGCCTATTACAGTTGCCTGCTTACCAGCATTTTCTCCTTTTCCCACAATGTTTTCAAAGCCTCCATCTCTAGGGTTGTTAAAACTCGGAATTGTTTGGGAAAGGGTTAAATAAAAAAGTATGTACACATATGTCACAAAGATCTGTAATTTGCAAAAGTTTATTCTGATATTTTAGGTACATGTATATTGGAAAGTGCATGGTATTTCTGTTTTTCTCATTTATTCTGTTATTGCCTGTTTTGCTAGAAAAAAAAAACTATACTGGCATTGTCTGAATGTCGTACAGCAATCAACACTAGCACCTTTTTTTTTGGTTGTGCCTACAACTGAGCCATGTTCTGTGAATCTGCGAAAAGTATTGACCCAGGTCAGCTTGCGCAGTCCGCGCAGGCTGACCTGGGCCGAAAGTTTTCGTTATCAGTCAATTGTCTGTATGTCAAAGGACCAGTCTGCCCCATGGTTAAGTCGGTTGTTGTACAAAATGGATGTTGCGGATCCATGATCACATGTTGACTTGTGGAATCATGCATCACAGAGATGCATTAAGCCCCTTTTTGCCTGAGCATGGTTCAATTATATTTCTACAACACTTTCTATATGAAATGTAGATCTATTTATCTGATTTCTCTTTGGCAAAGGAGATAACTGAGACCTTCTCTTAGTTTTTTGTAAATATAGAATTTTGCAAGTATTCTAGAGAAGCAAAAGACAAAGGTATTAACAAAATCACTCTTACTTTCGCCTGTTATGCAGGGAAAAAGCCATACTTTACTATTCTCAAACAGAAAATATCGGTTGGTTTGTCTGTTTGAATGGTGTGTTTTGGCTGCTTTCATCTGTATTATCAAGGCTGTAATTATTCATGTTTTTCTTTGGTCTCAACTGTACTAGACTGGGGCTTTGCAAGGCCTTGCCCAATGAGATGCCAATGTGACCTGTACAGCCAATGGTAACTGAACTAGAAGTTTCAGATGACAAATACAATGCCTTTACTATTGCGCTAGAGAGGACCCCAATCTGGTTTGGACAAATGAACATATATATCAGCATTTATCAAAATGTTTTTGAAAGAATTTGTTTTATCCAACTCCCACTTTTTCTCAAAATTGAAAAAATAGTGCCAGTTTTGCCCTGGAGACTTAAGGGATTTGTCATAAATAGAGCAGTTGGATTTTGCAGATAGCGTAGATCAAGATCAGACTGCACAGAAAAGGATGAGAAATAAAGAATAATTTTCAGTTAACCCTTTCCCAAACAAACCCTTCTTTTCACGTGTCTGCAGTACAAGTCTTTTGAAAACACTGTGGGAAAAGGAGAAATTGCTCGTAACGAGAAATTTCTCCTTTTACCACACTGTTTTCTACCCTGTTTGATAACTTTCTGCAATTTTCATCAAATTTAAAATTGTCGTCTGCAAACTCTTTCAATTTAGACCATTCCAAAATTTGTCGTTTGGGAAAGGGTTAAAGAACTATTATCTGAATTCTACGTAATATTGTTGAATAATGGCCCATATCGTTTCTTGCGAATCATGGCTTCAAAAAACTTTGACAACTCAGAACTATTACTTAAATTGTTACATGACTGAATTTTATCGAAAATACATTTTACTAAAAATTTAGGATAATTTTCAAACTACATCCGTTTTGGATAAGTTTCAGACTTTATTGTGATTACATTTTATGATATCAATAATTTAAGAACAGGATCTACGCCCTGTTTAAATATGTTTCAGATTTTAACCCTTATCCTGCTGAATAAAAGAAGTGAAACTTTCAAGCCGATAGTATAAGCCCAAAACTTTCCTGCTTCAAAGGGATTTTTTGAGGGCAGATATCTCCTTATCGGACAGTATAGATCAAAGATCAGACTGCATGTTCTGTGCAGTCTGATCTTGATCTATCCTGTCTGCAAAAGGTCAGTGAGTCGCGATAAGCAGCCTAAGGGTTAATGTAAGGGAGCCATATTCTGGCAAAAGGGGGCTCAATGCATCTCCGTGATGCATGATACCAAGGAAGCTGTCATGTTATTATGGATCCATAAAATCCATTTTGTTGGACAACTGTCTAAATCATAAAGTAGATTGGTCCTTTGACATACAGAAAATTGACCAATAGCGAAAAGTTTCGGCCCAGGTCTGTTGACTGCGCAGGCTGACCTGGGTAGATACTTTTCGCAGATGCATTAAGCCCCCTTTTCACAGAGCATGGCTCAAACATATTTTATCATATTGATAATTTTAGAACTACATCCTGTTTCAAATTAGTTTCAACTATAAGGTATCCAGATAACAGTACAATGTCCTTGATCCAATCAGTGATTCTTTCTTAACCCTTAAAGCGCCTTTCACCACTATAGTTGTGTTTGCGCCCAGTGTAGATCAAGATCAGGCTGCACAAAACGTGTAGCCTGATCTTTGATCTACACCGTCCGCTTTGCTGAATCACTGGAGACAAAAGAAACCAGGAAATTGCAATTATTTGGGTTGTATTTCTAGGATAAAAATGTCAGACAGGTTTATTCGGCACTCTAAGGGTTACGCTTTTCATGCCCTAAAGGCAAAAATAAGGGCTTTTGCAGATGGCATAGATCCAGATCAGACTGCACTGAACTTGCAGTCTGATCTTGGGTCTAAACCATTGGCTTGTTTGATAAAGTCTATAAGATCGAAATTTCTCTGAAATCTAGTGAATTGTACTTTTAGCAGTCAAAAGAGGTCAAAGTTATTTATTTGATGATTTTTGATTGGAAAAAAAAAAAGGACTGAATATCATTTTACCCTTAGGATAGATTGCTGGTTAAGAACCCTGTCAGGGATATATTGCTGGTTAAGAACCCTGTCAAGGATGTGTTGCTGGTTAAAAACCTGTCAATGATCCATTGCTGGTTGAAAACCCTGTCAAGGATAGTTGCTGGTTAAAAATCCTGTCAAGGATCCCTTGCTGGTTGAAAAGCCTGACAAGGATATAGGTTGCTGGTTGAGAACCCTGTCAAGAAAGGTTGCTGGTTTTGAAAAACCCTATCAAGGATAGGTTGCTGGTTGAGAACCCTGTCAAGGATAAATTGCTGGTTGGGAACCCTGTCAAGGACAGATTGCTTGTTGAGAACCGTATCAAGGATAGATTGCTGGTTGGAAACTCTGTCAGGGATAGATTACTGGTTGAGAACCCTGTCAAGGATAGATCGCTGGTTGGGAACCCTATCAAGGATAGATTGCTGGTTTGGAACACTGTCAAGGATAGATTCTTGTTGGGAACCTTGTCAGGGATAGATTGCTGGTTGAGAATCCTATCAAGGATAGATTGCTGGTTGCGAATCTTGTCAAGGATGGATGTCTGGGTGAGAACCCTGTTAAGGATAGCTTGCTGGTTTGGAACCCTATAAGGGACAAATTGCTGGTTGGGAACCCTGTCAGGGATAGTTTGGTGGTTGGGAACCCTATCAAGACTGCTGCTTGAGAATCCTATCAAGGGTAAATTGCTAGTTGGGAACCCTATCAAGGATAGATTCCTGGTTCGGAAACTGTCAAGGATAAATTGCTAGTTTAAAAACCTTTTAAGGATAGATTGCTGGTTGAGAACTTTGTCAAGGATGGATGTCCGGTTGCAAACCCCATCAAGGATAGATTGCTGGTTTGGAACCCTATTAAAGATGGATTGCCGGTTGGGAAACCTAATAAGGAAAGATTGCTGGTAAGGAACCCTAACAAGAATAGATTGTTAGTTGGGAACCCTGTTAAGGATAGATTGATTGTTGTTCATAAAACTGTCTAACAGTCTCTTTTTCCCTTATTTCAAGGTATTGTCACAAACTTGGCATCTTTGTAGCAAACATAGCCATATTGTCAAATATAGAAAAAAAATGAGCTCCTAAGAAGCCATAAGTTAGTTTTCTAGTGGGAAGATCAAAAGCCAAAGTATTTTGAAAACAATCAAAGAGTGCAGATCGAAGATCAGGTTACATATTTGCTGTATTCTGATTTTGATCTGCAATATCTGAAGGGGTCCATGCAGTGTTAAAGTTTTATCATCACTATATCAACTACCTAACAAAATTTTTGACTCAAATTCCATATGGTTGCATACGATGAATATCGCTAAAATGATGAGATTTGTCTTTGAAAGCTGGTTACCAGCAATTTATCCTTTTTCCACTACATTTACAAAAGTTTTCTTCCTCAAGGTCATTAAACTCGGGTTTGTGTGGTAAAGTGTCAAATGATAAAAATTTTATTTGAACCCATGTCCTAATCATGTTACTGGGAATTAGAGCTCCAGATAGAGGGAGTGATTTTGATTTGAAAATTGAAGATATTAATCACTCTCCACTAAACCCTATGTTATGGGTACTCATTAGAATCGTCTCATCGAGACGATTCTAATGAGTACCCACAACATAGGGTTTGGAAGCGAAACAATGTATTTAGAATACTATTACTCCCTCTTACCTGGAGCTCTGTGGGAATGAAGAAAAAGCTTGTTTAACCATGTAGTCTGACTTTGGTCTACACTTTCTGCTTCTGAGTAATTGGTTTCAGTCATAGTTATAAATCACATTGAATTTTTCAAGTTTAACTCTTTACCAAATAACAAAATTTTGGACTACCAGTAGTCCATATTGAAAGCAGCTGCAGACGACAAATCAAATGTGCCTCAAAAATTGAAATTTGTTTTTGGAAAGGTAGAAAACATTGTGGGAAAAGGAGAAAATGCTGGTTACCAGCATTTTCTCCTTTTCCCACAATGTTTTCAAAAGGCTTTTTCTTCAGGGTTGTTAAAAGTCGGGATTGTGTGGTAAAGGGTTAAGCAAGATTTGTTTTTCTGACAGCCAACAATATAAATCTTTGCATGACATCTTGCTGTAGATGATTGCCAAATAGCAAAAAGCAACTAATGCAGGAATTTCAACTCTCATGCTGATTGGCCAGGTTTGGTGTCTGAAACAATTTGCTTATCTATCATGATACCGTTTTTTTTTCTTTCATTGCAAGGTTTGTTTACTAAATAACCTGGTCATTTTGGTGTAATGTCAGGGCGTTAAATTTAAAGACATTAACCTTTAACGTGCCTTTCATAACTTAAGTTGCCTTTGTGCTCAGTGGAGATTAAGGTCAGACTGCACCAAACGTACAGTCTGATCTTTGGTCCAGACGGTCCTCTTGTTGATAGCCAGGACAAAGTGACCTTGAAATTGTAATTATTTAGGTCGTAATTCCAGACTGAAAAGTGTCTTTTGAGTTTTTGGGGGTTAAATGAAAAGGAAATGGACTCAAAAAAAAAAGATTGGCTGATTTTCTCTTGTTAGATGGAGGCAGAAAGTGTTACCCTAAACTAATTGCATCCTGAAAGAAATTTGCAGCAGGACATTTTAACCCTTGGGAGCGCCATATAAACCTTTCAGACATTTTCATTCGAGAAATACAGCCCAAATAATTGCAGTGTCATGGTTACGTTTCTCTACAGTATTTCTGCAAATTGTAGACAGTGTAGATTAAAGATCAGGCTGCACATTTTGTGCAGCCTGATCTTTAATCTACACTGGCCATAAAGGCAACTATAGTCGTGAAATGCACTATAAGGGTTAAAATTATCCTATGGAAATGCTTATGCTACAGGATTGAAGGACTGAAATATGGATGTCCATTACAACATAGTGAAACAGGGAGAAATATTTGTTCATCTCAATTGATTTCTCCTAGTACCACAATGCTGTTGAAACAGTTGCACGTCCTGAGAAAAGTATGGTTTGTAAGAGGCAATGTGATTTAAGATGATGTAAGTTCTGATAGGTCTGATTTATGTGTCTGGTTTCTGAAGCACAAGACAGAGA
Source organism: Tridacna gigas (assembly GCA_945859785.2). Classification (NCBI taxonomy): domain Eukaryota; kingdom Metazoa; phylum Mollusca; class Bivalvia; order Cardiida; family Cardiidae; genus Tridacna; species Tridacna gigas. The sequence goes on along the minus strand of OX244034.2, from coordinate 45,162,174 downwards.
CACATATCCTCTTCCTACAGCCAGCATCTGATAACACTTGCATGATAAAGAATATGAAAATGAGCCATGCTCTGGCAAATAGGGGCTTAATGCATCTCTGTGATGCATCATACCAAGCAAGTCATCGCATAATTATGGGGCCATAAACTCCATTTAGTCTAACAAATTGACTGGATCCGGAGGTTGACTGGTCCTTTTACACGCAGAAGATTGACCAGTAGCTAAAAGTTTCCACTCCGGTCAGACTGCCCAAGCTGACCTGGGTCGATACTTTTTGCAGATGCATTAAGCCCCCTTTTCACAGAGCATGGCTCAATTATATTGACATATGGGAAATTTTCCTTGCATCTCAATAATGTTTTTGGGGGTCGCTAATGTTGTTCAAACACAATACGCTTTGTTAAACCTTTGCTAAAGGGTAAACTTTTGTCATCAAATTCCTACATTTTAACTTCTTTATTTATATTTATTTACGGAACCAGTCATAGAAAATTTCTACCATTTAGTATAGTGAATGCTAAAGTGTACCATCAGAGCACCAAATAACTAAACTGACAAATCTTAACCCTAAGGCTGCTTGCGCAGTCTGATGATGGGGCTATATTGTCTGATAAGTGGATATTTTCGTCCTCAAAAGTAATATTGAAATAGCATTATTTGAGTTTTAACTATCAGCTGGATAGTTGTAACATATTTACTAGCCTATGGGTTAACATGGAGGTCAGTGTAGATCAAATATCGACTGCATATTTTCAGCTTCTGATCTTGATCTTCACTGTTAGCAAAAGCAACTATAAGTTTGATCAGTTGTCTGAGGTTAATGTGCCTTTGTTGAGCATTTAGATTGAAATCGGGCTTCAGTCTGATCCTGCCGTTAGATCAACGATGTACTCCATCCTGTAGTTTGTGAGATACTCAGTCAGAAAGAGCATTCAAAATGTAGTATTTTGATGGTTTTCAATCAAGTTTTAGAATCTGTTATTGTTATCAACGTCACTATTGAATATATAGGATGAAAACGGTGTAATTGATATAATTAATTACTTTTATGCAGGTATTTGTGCATGTTTCAAAATGATGTATTCAGAAACCTGCATGTTACATACAGATCTTGGCAACTTCGCTGCTGCCATGAAGACTTCGCTGAAACGAGAGGAACGGGGACATCCAATAAACAATGGTACATAGGTAGGCGTATTTACCAAAATAACTTGACATTTGTATGTTGAAAAACTGAAAATGTTAGGAATTCGGTAGATAATAATATTTACAATGCCTCGATGGAACCAATGTACAGCTCTTTCGTTATAATGCTTAATAGCAAAGTTTAAAAGCAAGGTTGTTTTAAAGTTAACAGTAAACTTTTTAGATAGTCAAACATCCTTGTGGTTGATTTTATTTTCTCAGCTCTTTAACCCTTTATCGCACAGTGCCGCCTTTTGATGACCCTGGGAAAGAAGCCTTTTGAAAACATTGTGGGAAAAGGAGAAAATGCTGGTAACCAGCATTTTCTCCTTTTCCCACAATGTTTTCTACCCAATCAAAGAAAAATTGGACCATTTCAGCCACATTGAAATTGTCATCCGCAAATGCTTTCATTGTTGACAAGGCTAAAAGTTTGTCATCTGTTAAAGAGTTAAAGTACAATTTCAAATCTGCAACACATAAATACAGCTTAACCAAGTGTAACCGAGTGCTCAAGGTCAGTTATTGGGATGGCTTGTCATCTGCTGAAATGTCCCTATACAGTTCCAAAGACTATCATTTTTTCAATTTAATGTGCTAAATTGCGGCATGTTTTTGATACTATTAAAAGATGGATAGTTGGTGTCTGGTGTACAACACAGATTGTTGAAGTTATTTACGTAATTTGACCCTTTGTCTATATTTGTCAAACTTGAGCCACTTGGTTCTATTGAGTTATAGAGGAAAACTGTATCATCAAATTCCCTAAACCCTTTACCACACAATGCCGACTTTTAACGACCCTGGGGAAGCAGCCTTTTGAAAACATTTTGGGAAAAGAAGAAAATACTAGTAACCAGCATTTTCTCCTTTTGCCACAATGTTTTGTACCATATCAAAGAAAAAATGCATCATTTTAGCTACACTGAAATTGTTGTCTGTAATGCTTTCAATTTGGATGGGTCTAAAACTTTGTCGTTTTGTAAAGGGTTAACTCTTTACCAAAAGACAAAATTTTTAGACAAGTCCAAACTGAAAGCATTTACAGACATGGTACTCAATAATTGAAATCTGATTTGGGAAGGGTACAAAACTTTATGGGAAACGGAGAAAATTCCGGTTGCCAGTACTGTATTTTCTCCTTTTTCCCAAAACGTTTTCAAAAGTATTCTTCCCTGCAGTTGTTTAATACTTGGGATTGTGTGGTAAAGAGAAAAAATTATGTCTAAAGGTAGGGAAATTATGCACCCATGGGGCTCCTTTACTAACAGTGGTTTTGCTCTGTTTTGCAGAGTTATGCCTTCCTGGCATAACTTAAGTGCTCTTGCCTGCAATATGCAGATTAGACCAAACTTCATGTACAAAAATTAGTGTGTCTTTGCTGGCATGACCTGTATTTTGTTACACTGTGTGCCAAAAGAACTTCTTATGATTGAAATGACTTGTTTTTCTAGCTGACTTAATATTTTTCTGGTTTCAGTCTGACTCAGTCTATCATTTGTGTTTACCAGTTAGTTGGTTTTCACTTGCATCATTGGTCATTTTAGTTTGTCCTTTGATGAGGCACTTTGAAGCCTGAGCCTTGTATTGGTGAAACCCTGGAAAGACATGAAAGACCTAGAATGTAAGCCCTTTACATGATGATAATGAAATTCCTTTGAAAGTGGTGTAAACCGCCATTCAAACAGGTAGATTTGCTTGGCACCAAGTCTCTACTCAGACAACAAAATTTTAGATTGGCCCAAATTCAAAGCTTTCGCAGACGACAGTTTAAATGTTGCTAAAAAAAATGGATTTGTTTCTGAAAGGTCAGAAAACATTGTGGGAAAAGGAGAAAATGCTGGTTACTGGCGTTTTCTCCTTTTCCCATGATGTTTTCAAAAGTATAATTTCCCAGAGGTGTTCAAACTCGTCATAGTGTGGTAAGAGTTAAGCTGTAGCTTGGTGATGATTACTGGCACTCTAGTTGCCTTTCAAGACAAATAGATCGAGAATAGACAGTATAAACCGCACATCGACTTTGTGAAATATTCTGACCAAAAAGCCTTAACCCCTAAAGCATCTTTAACAACTGTAGTTGCCTTTGCAACCAATTTAGGTCAAGATCAGACTGCACATTGGTGCAGTCTGACCTTTGATCTATAGTGTTTGCAGTCCTGAAACAAAAGCAACCAATGAATTGCACCTAATTAGGTCTTATTTCTGGACTGAAAATAGCTGTTGGGTTTATTCAGCGTTATAGGGGTTAATGATGGTGAGTGTTGAGAGACTGAAAATGTCCACTCTTATTTTTTTTGCTACTTAACTCTTTACCAAACAATAAAAGTTTACACTTATTCAAATCGAAAACGTTTGCATACTACAGATCAAATTTGACTCAAATGACAGGATCCATCTTTTGAAAGAGGGAAAACATTGTGGGAAAAGGCGAAAATACTGGTTGCCAGCATTTTCTCCTTTTCCCAAACTGTTTTCAAAAGCCTTCTTTATATGGGTTGGTTAGATAAAGAGTTGTTAGGAAATGGATTAAAGGTTAGAAAGGTGATTGCCATTATTTAAATTTTCACACTTCACAGAAAATATAATTCCAACATCCCTGACCCAAACTGTGTGTGCCTTGCATAGTTAGTGTAATTAAGTTCAATCGGTTATCTTAATCAGAATCAAGTTTAATCAAGTTTTCTAATTTAACAGATGAAAAAGTCCCAAGGCTTTTATGCAAGCATAGCAAAATTCTATTTTTGCTCACCTGAGCACAACAATAATGATTTAACCCCTTACCACCCAATCCCGAGTTTTAATGATCCTGAGGAAGAAGCCTTTTGAAAACATTGTGGGAAAAGGAGAAAATGCTGGTAACATTTTCTCCTTTTCCCACAATGTTTTCTACTCATATGCCTGTATGGAGAAGGCTTTGAGTGTCACTGTCTGTCATGTAGTATCATCCAAATGACCTCTTTCGCTAATGCTTTTTAATTTTAGCCTCAAAAATGGTTCAGGGCAGATAGTTAATATTTTATTATCAGAAAAGTACATGTCAGGATGTACTTCAAACTTGTCTAGCATCGATCACAAGGTCTGCAGCTATTATAGCCCCAATGGTCAGATGTTTTAAGGAATGGAGAGATTTTTTTTTCATGGAGGTATGAAAAAAAAACCTAATCACACTTTTGTATGAAACCGCGAAGCAGTTTCATACAGTGTGATTAGGTTTTTTTTTCATACCTCCATGAAAAAAAAAAAAATTCTCTTCATTCCTTATAATTTAATATTACAGACAATATACACCCGCGGAAATAATTCAAACTGCATTCATTTTCTTTATTTTTTAAATATAACGTTGGAGTTTCTAAAGCCCCTTCCAATCATATTTGTATAGCGCAAGAATACAATAGGGAAGCAGTTTTCAGATCCCCAATACTAACGTGTCCTGAAAATCAACCAATAAAACGAAAGTAAATTAACACGGCAGTGTGTAGGACCTGCAATGTGTAACCTTCACTCTGAGTAGAAGCATGGTGAATATTGCAGTGGGAAATCATGAGTGATTATTGACTCTCGTAACTTTTATTGTTGAATTGTTATTTTTTTTTTCTTCATAAAATGATATTCAGGGCAAAAAAAAAAGCTAACTAATAAACTTGGGACTCTGTATAAAATTCTTTAAAAAGAAAATGTGGAATATTGTGTACATGTTTGTTTACATTAGTTTGACATCTAAAGAGGTTCCGGCACAACGTGATCTTTTTTTCATGGAGCTATGAAAAAAATTTTCCAGCCAGTCAGAACTCGCCAATATTCATGAAAACAATTGATATTAAATTATTTACAAATGGTTAATTACTGTGGAAAATCGTCCCAAAAATACCTTGTCAAAAACTGTGAAACATAGAGATTTGATACGTTCAGCTACATCTAATGGAATTCTGTCCAAAATGTGTACTTTGTAGCCCTAGAGTTAAACATATCCCTGTCCAGGGGCCAGACATTTTACAAAGAGGTATATAACTTTAATATCAAATATTGAAGTCCTAGGTGAGCAATTTCAGGTACAAGTTGGCCCTCTTAAATACCAGCATCATGATCTCATTTAACACATTTAGTGCAAGGCAATCAAGTCTCATCTGGAGCTGTATTCATCAGCTATTCTTAACTTTCAGTTCAAATTCTATGTTGCAAGACCGGCAACAATGATCTGGTTTAACTCTTTACCACAACTTAACCCTTTACTGGACGACAAAATTTTGCTTTGTCCAAATTGAAAGCATTTGCAGACGGCAATTACAATGTGGCTTAAATGCTGCAATTCTTCTTTGATGGGGTAGAAAACATTGTAGGAAAAGGAGAAAATGCTGGTTACCAGCATTTTCTCCTATTCCCAAAATGTTTTTAAAAGGCTTCTTTCCTAGGGTTATTAAAAGGTGGCACTGTGCGGTAAAGGGTTAATGGTTTTTAGTAGACCCTGTTGGGGTTTAACAGAAGACCTTGCACAACTAGTGCTCTGCCTTAGGCCCAGCCAAGTGGGATGGATCATTGCTCTTTATATTCATCTCAGCTGAAGTTAAAAGGTTAATTGAACTGATTTGGCATATATAAATCCAATCAACAATTGTATTTACCGTTAAAATTCAATTTCTTGGTAAATTTGAACAATTTAGGATTGGTTTATTTGGCTAATTATTCCATTACTAGACAATCCAGTGTTTTAACAACCCAGTATTTTAGTATTTTCTATCCTATCAAAGACAAATCTCGCCATTCACCATTTGAACAACATTCAGTTTGTCGTGAGCAAATGCTTTCAGTTTGGACAAGTCTAAAATTTTGTCCTGTGATAAAGAGTTAGGGAGTTGATTTAAGAAATTTATCTACAGATTACCTCTTTACCGAACAACAAAATTTTAGACTGGACCAAATAAAAAGCATTAATTTTGCCGACAACAGGATAAATGTTGCTCAAACTATGATTTTTGTCTTTGATAGGGTAGAAAACATTGTGGGAAAAGGAGAAAATGCTGGTTACCAGCATTTTTTCCATTTCCCACAATGTTTTTCTTCATGGTCGTTAAAACTCCTGATTGTGTGGTAAAGGTATAATTATAGAGCTGAAATAACACAGGCAGTACTTTCTCTGCTAAAAATAAACCAGACATCTGGTTTATCTTTCTTTTCTTTTCATTCTGTTTCCACTATTCTTTGTATAAAAAACTTTAACATAAAAAGAAATAAGTCAGAAAGCTTGTGTAAAGGGTAACAAAAAGCTTGTGTAAAGGGAACAAAAATGCTGAATTTGAAAAATATTTTGGTTAAACTTTGGTATGAGTAACATAATCTCAGTCATATCGCAGCAATAGCTTATTCATGTGTTTACTGTCTTTCACCAGTGCTAGGCTTTCCCTGTGACACTGAAGTGCTTTACCTAAGGACAATTCCATGAAAAAGCCAGCGCTATAAGTGAGGGTCAGAAGGTTTTGTCCAGGGAAACTCCCATTAAAAGCTCTGTGCTCCAACCTAACATAAAGGCGTTTGGTTCAATATACAGTTTTGACTGGAATGATATAAAGAATTATTCGTTCAATATAATGTCAAAATGAAATCATATCATGGTTCTGTGGTTCTGTATAAGGACACTTGGTTTCATTTAAACATATTTTGATTCAATATATTAATAAATCCATATCACATATTTAGCTATGGTAACATACCTTGTTAAACTGGTTTCATATAAGAACAGTTGAATTCATTCAAAGGAATTTTTGTGAAATATATTGTCAAACTGATGTGTTATAATGCTACTATTCCGTTCAATACATTGAAATATTCGATCAATATCATGAAGTTTGGTTCCATATAAATATGTTTTCATTTCATATATAGTTTAAATGAACCCATATATTACTACAACGGTGCAATGAATTGAAAAAGAATGGTATAAGACAGCTATGGCTTTCCATATTAGATCATCCCCAGAATGTCATGTGAGCATTTTTTTGTAAAAAAATTTTACATGAATTAGCACAATTCTGAATCAATAATTATGAATAAACAGCCTGGAATACCCCATAACCCTTTACCAGATGACAATATTTTAGCCTTGTCCAAATTGAAAGCATTTGTAGACGACAATTTCAGTGTGGCTCAATTGGTGCAATTTTTATTTGAAGGCTAGAAAACATCGTGGTTACCAGCATTTTCTCCTTTTCCCGCAATGTTTTCAGAAGGCTTCTTTCCCAGGGGCGTTATAAGGTGGCATTGTTCAGTAAAGGGTTAAAAAGGAAAGATCATAGCAGAACTGAATGTTTAGGCACTATAGCAGATAACCTGCTGTTTTCTATGTCACTTCAAGGTCGATGGTGTTGTCCTGTTATTATGCACGTAATCCAATGTAGAAGGAGGGAGCTATGGAAGAGGAAAAAAATCAATGTGTTTGCCTTCAGATAATGTTTTTTGCCAGTTTTCCTGTTAACCCTCTGGTTGTTTATCCATTAGGCTGCTAAGCATGATTCACTGACCTTTGGCAGACAGTGTAGATCAAGATCAGACTGCATAGTCTGTGCCGTCTGATCTTGGATCTACATTGTCCAGTTAGGAGATTTTTTTTCTTCCTCCTAAAATAAGTTTGAAATAGCGTTATTAGGGTTTTTTATCATCAGTTTGAAAATTTCATTTCACTTATTTAGGAGGATAAGGTTTAAGTGTTAGCCTGATGACAAAACTTAAGACTCCTCCAAATTGAGAACATCTGCAGACAACAACTTAACTCTTTACCAGACGACAAAATTGTAGACTGGGCCAAATTGAAAGCGTTTGCAGACGGCATAATAAATGTGACTGAAAATTTGAAATTCGTATTGGGAAAGGTAGAAAACATCGTGGGAAAAGAAGAAAATGCTGGTTACCAGCATTTTCGCCTTTTCCCACTATGTTTTCTAAAGGCTTCTTTCTCAGGGTCGTTAAAAGTCGGGATTGTGTGGTAAAGGGTTAAATGGGATTCAAATGATGGGATTTGTCTCTGACAGACTGGAAAACAAAGTTGAAAAAGGAGAAAATGCTGGTATTTGGCATTTTCTCCTATTCTCACAACATTTTCAAAAGCCTTACACCTCAGGTTTGTTATAAAATTGGATTGCTTGGATAGATATTAAAGCGTCTGTGTTCTTTTGTTGACATGGAAAATCAAAATCAGACTGCAAAAAGAATGCAGTCTGATCTTGATCCTACTGTGTCTGCTTTGATAAGATTTTTCAGTGTAAAAAAATAAAAAATCCCAATATGTTGGTTTTACTTTTGGCTGGAAAAGTTCATTTAACCCTTTACCATTCAGTCCCGTGTTGAAATGAACCCTGAGAAATACAGCTTTTGAAAATGTTGTGGAAAATGGAGAAAATGCTGGTAACCAGCAATTTCTCCATTTCTCACAATGCTTTCTACACTATCAGAGAACTTTAGCATTTTTGTTTAATTTTGAAAGTATGTCTGCAGTTGCTTTCAATTTAGAAGAGTCTAAAAGTTTGTTGTTTTGGAAAGGGGTAATTCATTCAGCAATGTAAGGGTGATGTACTGTGTGAACTGCTTGCTGTGAATCAAATTAGAAATGTTTCTATCAAATGGCTATTTAACTGGTTTGTAGTTTAACTCATAGCCTCCCAAAACAGATATGCAGCTCGCACTTTTAAAATATCCTTATGAAATGTAGGATATACAGTGGCAAAACCAGAAATGGCTTAAGTTATAAGCAATTTCTCCCTATGCCACAATGTTTTTTAAAAGTAATCTGCAGAAAGATTTAAAGTATAGTCTGCAGGAGATGGTGTTTTAATATGTGAACTTGTACAACTGGTTGATAGGATTTTCAAAGCAAAAACATGATAATTTGAGCCATACTCTGTGGAAAGGGGGTTTAATGTATCTGCAAAAGGTGTTGACCCAACCCATGCTACCTTGTGCAGTCTGCACAGGCTGACATTGGTTGAAACTTTTTTCTATTTGTAAATTTTCTGCATATCTAAAGACTGTTCTACAACGTGATTCAGTCGGCTGTTTGACAGAATGAATTTTGTGGTTCCATAATTATATGATGACTTGCTTGGTATGATGTATCACAAAGATACATTGAAGCCCCTATTGCCAGAGCATGGCTCATTTTTATTTGCTTTGTTGGTGAAAATCAGCCGAGTCCAGTAGCTAAGTTAGGGCTGGTAATCCAGGGACCATGAGTTTGATTCCCAGCTCAACCAAGGTATATTTTGAGAACTGACAATTGTACTTGGAAGAGGATTCAATTTTCTCTCACTACAGCACATTGTTTTGACCATATTCACCGTGTATCATCGACTCCGGAACTTGGTACCAGCCGAGTCAACACAGAAAGTAGTCATGGCACATAGTGGGGTGAGTCAATCGTCTTTTTGAATGGTTTTTAATGAGTGTCTTCCTACCAAACGATAAGCATCGGTGTTTAGAGATGTCGAACTGTTGTCCGTGATCGTGAGTCAAAAATAATATTCCTGCATGCTGCAAAAAACAGCGAAATCCTACTAGCTGGTACTGCTCAAACCGCTATATCCCATTGAAAATAGTTCGTTTTGCGTTGTTACAAAGCTTGTTACCCTTGGTGCTTAATATCAAAATATTCCGGACATTTGGAATTAACTTCGGTATAAGTTTCATACACAACAATCAAGATTTGATTGAATTATTCTCGAAAACAAAAATCCTTGGGAGTACGGCGATTTGAAAGGTTGCTGTACGGCAACATGAAAATTTCACTAACGTAACTGTACGGCAACTTGCATCGGTATGATACAGCAAAAGTGGCTATTTTTACGCATTCTTTTATCCCTTTGCAGGTTCTTATGCCCTTTGCTTGCGCATATTGGACCAAGAGGCGTCTACATCAGGACGAATAACATATTTAGCGTTTTGAAGTCACAGAAAGGCAAAAATAGCCCTGTTACAAAATAGAAAGGGACTACCACGAATCGCGGCAGTTTGGGATTTAGAATAGTAAAAAGAAATGTCTTTAAAAAAAGATCGACGGCGTAAGAGAAACTGGAATATGAATATTGAAACTCTTTTGTGTTAGTACGAAGTAAAATAATGAAAAGTAACCTCACGAGCAATTTGCCTCTTTCTCCTCAGTGATTTTCATTTTGTTAAAAAGTGGTATCGGGCTATTGGGTAACGCTCATAAAAGTACTTAGTTTCCAAATAGCACAAGAAAAGAATTATTCCCCAGTACATTAGTTGGCTATGGTATGAATCAAGGCTCAGGGTATCGATTAGCAGTAGCAACACTTGTTGATAGTGGTTTCATAAAGTGCGAGGAAACATGCCAGCAGACGCCCGCCGAACATGTGCACATATTTTATCAATAGCAAATTACCATCTATTCATTCTTTATTAGTACCAAGAAGTAGGTCAAAAGCTAGCGCATTCAGCTGTGCCGAAAAAAAAAAGATTTCATTCTCACGGTACAAAGCAGTTGTTCGCGATTCATGGTGGTCCAAGATTTTAGGCGATTGGACGCTAATAAATTAGCCGGAGCACAACAAATTTTACAGTTTACATGTGCATCCTGCTAAGGTCAGTCTGTTCATTTAGATCAGTGTCTTCAATGACCACTCTATTGATAGCTAAGGACCCAACCCTACTTCAGGCGACTAGCGAAGACTCTGATCAGACTCTGAATATAGATAGGGAGGCTGAGCTAATGTATTTGCTGGGCATGCATATTGGTTGTACAAGTTGCTGCGGCCTGGTATAAAGGCCGTTTGAAAAGTTCATCTGCGGCGATTACCCACCTAGGAAACCATTCATATTTGATATCATCGTAAAGATCAACAACTACCCTTTACTTTAATCCGCAATTCGTATGCATGCACCTGCTACAAAATACGAACGGTCACAAGAACATATACTGTTTTTATACTGGATACTTGTATGGTCAGTTACCACACCCACCCTGCTCACACAAGGGGGGGGGGGGGGGGGTGTTGGGTTTGAAATAATGTTTCTGCGAAAAAAAAAACCAGGAACTGAAAATTTAAGAACAAAGAATGAGTCGCAGGTCGTCACAGCGTTCTGCTTTAAGAAATATTTGCTTTCCTTTAGTTTTGTGGTCGTGGTAGGGTCAACAATAGAGATTTTATGGAATCATATAATATACCTGGAAACAGAACATCATTCATGGAAACAGGCCGCGTGAGTCGTCAAGTAATGCCATACGAAGTATGACAGTTTCTTTTAAGAAAACTGATTAACATTTAAAGTATACTTTCATTGTTGAAATAGCTCACTTTTCTACATGTACTCATGATTATCTGATCTAGGTAAGGCATGGCTGTTCCAGCGTCTCGAAAATCTCAAATAATACCACCGATATTGTTACAGCTTGTGTCGCGTTTTATTGCACTAAATTCATGCCAGTGTCCATGATACTACTGTTTTTTTCCCCATCTTTTTAAGAAAGGTTCAAACTTCCCTTTATACGAGTTCACAGTTTAAAGCTATGCCTCTATTACAAATACAATGTACCCTACAAAATTAATGGCCCTCTTATAAATGAATCCATCTTTACTTCAAGATACTGAAAATATTTCTCTCGGGTAGTATTTCCTGAATTATAAACGTATTGTCACAGGCCGATATACGACTCTGTAGTTTTGTTGCTAGGATACTCGCACGGCCTGCGAGAGGAGTTGGCTTCCAGTCAAGCTGTGTGCCTTTTTCTTTCGATATGACCATACTCCAACAAATAAATTCTCTTGTGACTAATGTTGGCAACTGTGAAGATGGTACTAATTAGGAAATAATACCCTTTCGCGCGCTACACTGCATTAAAATCTATTATTTTCACAATAAATCGCTGTACAGTTAGCTAGCAAGACGCCGTCCAGTATTTTTATGCAAGGCCTCAAGTTGCCGTACTCAAGCCTTCCGAGTTTTATGATGTTTTTATCGAGTTCCATCATTGTTTTGAGGAAACTATTGATTGTATTAAAGCAGCGGTGGTGGGAACGCATCTGCATAATAATAGACTGAAATTTGTCACAACCGTTTGTATGATAAACAGGTGGGTTTTGACGAAGACACATAATTTCGGCAGTACCAGGCAGCTCGTTTTACAATAAAAAGTGAACTTAAAATCATTTTCATGTCATTTCTGGATGTGCACTTCAAACAAAAATATGTTCCGTAAATGGAGACATCCTTGTTGACGCATAATATCGTGACATAACATCAAAATAAAGAATTTTCCTAACCTGGACACGACCAATTTTTGTTTATCACCGCTTCAGCTAGTACCAAGTTCCGGAGTCGATGATACACGGTGTATTTGTGTGGGAAAGCAGTCAGGGGCTTTGAAAGCATGTAAAACAGTAGATCTATTTAAAACCAAACAAAATTGAAAATCATGCTTATGTTATAATTAATTAGGGCAACCAAATGACATGAAACTGTGGAGGCAATGGTTACTTTTTCTACAATATTATCGAAAAAGGCATAATATGGATGTGATGGAAAGAGCATTTAGAGTTTAACTTAAATATTGTTGATGTCTTACAAAAACCTGATGATTCAAAATGGATGTACCTTTCTTGCATCATGGCAACAATTCAGCTTATTTTGTAGATGTCCTAATGCAAAATAACTTATTAAATGTAAACTCATTCTTTTGTTATGATGTTTTCATCATGGTTTCTGTGTGAAAGTTTTACCTGTCAATAGCTCTGTCTTTTTTCTACAGGGAGATACCAAGAATGCATATAATAGGTTTAGGGTCCATTTCTTTTCCAGATGAAGAAATTTTTAGACTCTTCTATATGGAAAGCAGTTGCAGGTAAAAAAGTAGATACTGCTCAGATGTTGGGTTGTGAAAACATTGTGGGACATTTTCTCCTTGACCCTCCATGTTCCCACAGGCGCAGGGTCCATGAAATATAGAATTGTAAAGAATTGTAACCCTTAAGCTGCTAAGCACGACTCACTGACCTTTTGCGGACAGTGTAGATCAAGATTAGACTGCACAGAATGTGCAGTCTGGTCTTTGATCTACACTGTCCAATATGGAGATATTTTTCCAAAAAAAATATCTATGAAATAGCAAAAGTTGAGTTTTTACAATCGGCTGGAAAGTTTCGTTTCATTTATATAGCAGCTTAAGGGTTAATATGATTGATAATGCATTCTGTTACAACATTTTCTGTAGCTGACCCTGCAGGATCTTGAACCAGAAACCTAAACACATTGTTGCTACAAAAGGTAACTGGCACATACATGTGATTCACTGAATGGGAAATGATAGGAGAAATGTTTTGTTTGAATAAGCTCCATGGGGTTAGTCTGTTTTGGGATCAGTCTCAGTAAGTTTAAACAAATATTGACAAGATTTTTTTTGTGTGTGGGTTTGGCAATATTTGTCCCTCACAGATATGTATTAGCACTAAACTGTCCTAATTCAAGAGGTCTATATTTTTTACCTGGATTAAAATTCAGTCAAAACAACCTGTGTACATCCCACCTTCCTGGGGTTTTATGGGGCTTAGTGTTGAAGATGTTCAAATCTTTACTTAATAAATCCTTGTTCAGTGCCAGGAGGCAGCTCTGGTTACTTTGAAATCTCATTAGGCAAGGCACTGAAAAGTCCCAGCCTAGTGCTCATGTAAAAGCTTTTGCAAACAAAATTATTTCGATTCTGATCTTACCATTTCCTGATGCCCTCTAGCACTGCAACAGAGGAAGGGCGTATTTTTGTATTTAAAGGAAAATATTTTGGAGTCTTCTCTAGAACCTCTGTTGTGGGTAATCATTAGAATTGTCTTTTCAAGACAGTTTCAGTGAGTAACATCATTTATTTTACAAAAAAGGAGTAATGAATTTTTCTAAATACTTACTTATATGCCCCATCTTAGTTTGACTGTATTATGCGGATTTTAACTGTAAACTGGTTACATGTATATCATGGTAACCAGTACACTGACCATGCATTTGCTGGCTTTAATCAGCCTACACTACATACAAAACTCTTCAGAACAAAATGCAGCAGTCTGATCTTAATCTATGCTGATACTTTGGGAGATATGTTCTTGTCTATATATGCCGAGCCCTGATAGCTCAGTCGGTAGCATACAGGACTTGAGAACAGGAGGTCGCTGATTCGATGCCTGGCTCAGCCTATTTCTTTCCGAGGATTGATGATAGTCGTTGCAACAGGATTCATTCCTCTCTCACCACTGACCATTATTTTGACTATGGCTGTGTAGGAAAGCAGCCAGTGGCTTGGAAAGAATATTGTGCAGAGTACTGGTAAAAGAAACTCCAGGCAAGCAAAGATAGGTGCACCGGCCTTGTTGATATAACTGAAATAATGTTGGAAATGGTGTTAAACACCATATAGTCAATCAATCAGTCAATCAATCTAGTCTATATACTAACTGAAATATTCAGTTTCATTTATTCAGCGCTTCAAATTTGAAAGGAGAAGGCTTTTTAAACATTGTTGGAAAAAGAGAAAATGCTGATAACCAGCATTTCCTTCTTTTCCATCAATGTTTTCTATCCTTCCATAAGGAAAATCCCATCATTTGAGACCAATTTCATTTGTGGTCAGCAAATGCTTTCAATATAATGAACAAGTCTAAATTTTGTTTCTCTGGTAAAATGTGCAATCACACTACTTATTTCATGTTCATCTCTCTACCTGACAACATATTCTTACACTTGTCTAAATTGAAAGCATCTTAGTCATGCTCTTTGGAATGGGGGCTTAATGCATGGGAGGGGGGGGGGAGTATCGAACCATGTCAGCCTGCGCAGGCTGACCTGGGCCGAAACCTTTTTTCAATTTTCTGCATGTCAAAGGACCATTCTACTTCATCATTCAATTGTTTGTTAGACCAAATGAATCCTAGGGATCCATCATTATGTGATGACTTACTTGGTATCATGCATCACAGAGAATTAAGCCCCCTTTTGCCAGAGCATGGCTCATTTGCAGATGATGAATATGATTAAAATGATTAGATTTGTCTGTAAAAGGGTAGAAAACAATATTGTTGGAAAAGGAGAAAATGTTGGTTACAACAATTCTTTCCAAAGCTCGTTTGCTACTTGGTCGTTAAAACTTGTGATTGTGTGGTAAACTTTTAAATAGAATATTGATTATCTATTAAAAATTGTATAGTCTCGCAGTACAGCATGGCTCATACTATTTTAATGCATAAAGTTCGTAGCTTCTGATGTCGCATTTCTGAAATTTCCTTTTATAGTTCAAATTTCATCACTACGTAGAGAATCTAGGTAGCTTAAGCCTTTACCAGATGACAAAATTTTAACTTTGTCCAAATTGAAAGCATTTGCAGACAACAGTTTTAATGTGGCTCAAATGGGTCAATTTTTCCTTGATAAGGTAGAAAACATTGTGGGAAAAGGAGAAAATGCTGGTTACCAGCATTTTCTCCTTTTCCTACAATGTTTTCAAAAGGCTTCTTTCCCAGGGTCGTTAAAAGGTAGCATTATGCGGTAAAGGGTCAAGGCTGAAATAGCGCAGTGGCTCTTGTAAGTCTGATCAATAGTTTTTAGCTCACCTGAGCACAAAGTTCTCAAGGTGACCTTTTGTGATTGTGCTGTGTCCATAGTGCTTTGGTCAGGAATCAACAATTACCTTGTGTACACTTTAGAGCCCAATATTCATGAAACTTGATCAGAATGTGTGTCTTGATAATATCTATATGTATACTACAACTATGAAATTGAGTCACATCAGGTCAAAAAGTAGGTCACTGCGACATATCTAAGAAAAACCTTGTGTGCACTCTAGAGGCCACATTTTCCATCCAGTGCTCATGAAACTTGGTCAGAATGTTTGTCTTGATGATATCTCAGACATGTTTGAAATTGGGCCATGTTGGGTCAAAAAGTAGATCACTGGGACAAATCTTAGAAATATCTTGTCCAATATTAATGAAACTTGATCAGAATGTTTGTTCTGATGATATCTGGGACAAATTTGACATTGGGTCATGTCAGGTCAAAAAGTAGTCACTGAAAAACCTTGTGTGCACTGTAGAGGCCATGTTTTTTGACCGATATTCATGAAACTTGATCGGAATGTTTTTTTTGATGATATCTTGGACAAATATGATATTGGATCATGTCAGGTCAAAAAGTAGGTCACTGTAAAACCTGTACCGAAAGGCCACATTTTCAGTTGCTCCTTTTCTCAATGTATTACCGTAAATGCAATATTTAGGAAGTTTATTTTTCCTCTTATACAAATTTATCTTTATGTGTTTTTATGATTTATTTTATTTAAAAGACTTAAGATCAGGTTGTGCCTGCAATTATTAACCTGTTTTGAACAATGGGTTTTCATTTTACATTTTTCAGATAACCAAAGATTAACTCTTTACCAGCAAATAAAACCTTAGACTCAATTAGGCAGAAAGCATTCATTTGCAGACAAACTAAATATGTCTCACATGATATATTTCTTCTCTGAAAGGGAAGAAAACATTGTAGGAAAAGGAGAAAATGCTGGTTACCAGCATTTTCTCCTTTCCCACAATGTTTTCAAAGCCACTTCCCTCAGGGTAGTTTAAACTCAAGATTTTTTAGTAAATGGTTAAATCTTTACCAAACAACAAAATTTTTAACTGATCAGAATTGAAAGCATTTGCAGACAACAAAATAAATGTTGAACAAATTAGGAACCTTTACTTTCAATGACTGATTGATTGATTGTATGGTGTTTAACGCCATTTTCAACATTATTTCAGATATATCGCAGAGGCAAGTACACCAATGCTTTCCTGGAGTTTCTTTTACCACTTCTTTGCATAACATTCTTTCCAAGCCACTGGCTGCTTTCCCACGTAGCCATCACCAAAACAATGGTCAGGGGTGAGAGAGGAATGAATCCTGCTGCAATGACTATCATCAAAACAATGGTCAGGGGTGAGAGAGGAATGAATCCAGTTGCAATGACTATCATCAATACTCAGGAGTTGGCCTTCCTGGGCATCAAACCAGGGACCTCCTGTTCTCAAGTCCTGTATGCTACCGACTGAGCTACCCTTGCATGGCTTTTCTTTCAAAGAAGAGAAAACATTGTGGGAAAAGGATAAAATGCTGGTTACCAGCATCTTCTCCTTTTCCCACAATATTTTCAAAAGTCCTTTTTATTGGGATCCTTAAAACTCGTGATTGTGTGGTAAAGGGTTAAAGAATGGATCATATTTCATTGAGGAAAAATTGCAGTACTGAATGAAGCTTAAATCCTACCTGCACAGTAGTAAAACATAAATGATGCAAGATTGCCTCATATTTCCCTCATTACATGCATTTAATAGTAATCCTCTTAACCCTTCACCACACCATCACCAGTTTCAACAACCCTGAGGAGAAAACTTTTGAAAATATGGTTGGAAAAGGAGAAAATGCTTGTAACCAGCATTTTCTCGATTTCCCACCATGTTTTCTACCCATGTCAAATCTCATCATTTTAGCCATATTTGAATTGTTGTCTGCAAGTGCTTTCAACTTAGACAAATCTAAAGAACTGGAACCATCTCATGTTCCTTTTCTTGACAGTAACAATCAAGATCAGACTGCACAGAACATGTAATCAGATCTTAGATTTACACTGTCAGCTACCTTTTTGTGTTTTGGCAGAAACAAGCTTGAAATAGCAATACTTGCACTGTTTTTCCATATTTAACTTTACCAAATGACAAACTTTTGGGCTCGACTAAATTGAAAGCATTTGCAGACAACAAAATAAGTGTAGCTCAAATGATGATTTCCGTCTTTAATAGGAGAGAAAACATTTTGAGAAAAAGAGAAAATGCCGGTTACCAGTATTTTCTCCTTTTCCCACAATGTTTTCAAAAGCCCACCCTTTCTGGGTCATTAAAACTCAGGATTGTGTGGCAAAGAGTTAAAAGGTCTAATTCATATCTGTGTTCAGGGACAACTCATTTCCTTTGAAAAGAACTTTGAAGCAGAAAACTTTTTTTTTGAATCATTTAACTCTACCAAATGACAAAATTTTAGACCAATCCAAATTGAAAGCATTTGCAGTCGACATAATAAATATGCCTGAAAAATTGAAATTTCTCTTGGGAAGGGTAGAAAACATTGTGGGAAAAGGAGAAAATGCTGGTACCAGCATTTTCTCCTTTTCCTACAATGTTTTCAAAAGGCTTCTTTTACAGGGTTGTTAAAAGTTGGGATTTTGTGGTAAAGGGTTAATTTGAAATATAAACAAGTTTTTAGCAATGGAACTTTAGAAAGTTGGAAATGGCTTATGATTAAAGGTTTATTGAAAATATTGAGATTTACATGCTTAGCAGAATCTATGTTATGTTGTAGATAAAATTTTAACCCTCAAGCTGCTAAGCGCGACTCAGTGACCTTTGGCAGACAGTGTAGATCAAGATCAGACTGCACAGAACGTGCAATCTGATTTTGGATCTACACGGTCTGATGTGGAGATATTTTTCCCCAAAAATATCTATGAAACAGCGAAATTTGGTTTTTAAAATTGGCTTGAATGTTTTGTTTCATTTATATAGCAGCTTATGGGTTAAGTGAACTCAACAGGAAAAAAATCAAGAAAAAAAAAAGGAGAGCGATTTCAATATCTTTTATCAGTGTGTGGGGGTATATATAATTGCTTTTGCCGATTGTAAACCTTAGCATATGTGCAAGATTGCATGTTTTGATCCTGTTTATTCCCCCCCCCCCCCCCCTTTTTAGTTATACAGACTGGGTTTATACATTCTGTGGTGGAATTCCCAATACATAGGAATATTGGAATTTACACCTAGCACTGAAACCAGTCCACTCATAACACAGTCTTCAACCTTTGTAGCTAAGTTAAGTCAAGCAATGAAGATCAATAGAGTGCTAAGAGACATTTAAATCTCTCTGAAACTTAATTATTCTTTAGTTTGAAGGTCACAGAAGAAGTCTGTCTGTCTCTACTTTATAAGTAAGGGTGGGTAGGCAAGAATATGCAAAGAAGTGAAACAGTGGATTCTGGATTTAAAGGTATTCTACTTCTAGTCTAGATCAATCTTCTAATGTGTGTTTTTGTTATGGGTTATGTTAGATTTTATCTCTCAAAAAAGTTTGTTTCACTCACCGGGAACTCTTTACCACAAAACCCCAAGTTTTAGCAACATTGAAGGGGAAGGCCTCTGAAGAGATTTGGGAGGAGAAAATGCTGGTAATCAGCTCTTCCCACAGTGTTTTTTCCCCCTGCAAAGAACTTTGGTTTATTTCTATTATTATTGAGTTTGAAGTCTGCACATGCTTTTAATTTGGAAGAGTCTAGATTTTGATATATGGTAAGAGTTAAGAGGAGGTTATAGAAATTAGCTAGTTTTCAAAAAAAAAGAAAAATGCTACACTCAGTCAAGTTCATAATTTTGTATTTGTTAACCCATTACCACACGATTCCGAGTTTTAACGACCCTGTAAGAGAAGGCTTTTGAAAACATGGTGGGAAAAGGAGAAAATGCTGGTAACCAGCATTTTCTCCTTTTTCACACAATGTTTACTATCCTATCATAGACAAATCTTACCATCTGATCAATATTTGTTGTCTGCAAATGCTTTCCATTTGGTCCAGTTTGAAATTTTGTCGTTTGGTAAACAGTTAATTGACATCATGGACACTGTTAGAGTGGGTAATAGATAGCAGTACATTGTAATGTAGACTTTTACCTGTTGAGTATGCCTTTATTCCTTTATTAGTAAAATTCATTAGTATTTCAATGACTTCAATATTTTGGAAGAATTGTTGCAATATTTTGAGCAGACAGTTTTAAACATTATTGCATGAGATTATCCTTTTACCACACATTCCTGTGTTTTAATGACCCCCGAGGAAGAAGCTTTTTGAAACATTGTAGGAAAAGGAGGAAACGCTGATAACCAGCATTTTCTTCTTGTATGTTTTCTATCTTTTCATAGCTTGAAATCACTTGGGCCACATTTAATTTGTCGTCTGCAAATGCTTTGAATTTGGACAAGCCTAAAATTTTTTTGTCTGGTAAAGAGTTCATAAGTATACCATGCCCTTTCTGTGTCAATAGCAAGCTTATGCTAACAGTGTCAATCAAGATCAGACTGCACAGGATGTGCTGACTAGTATTGGGTCTATACTGTCAGAATTTTTGTGAGGTGTTCTTACATATAAAGCCTCAAAGTTGAACCAACTGATTTGATTTTTCAGACTGATTTGGTGCTCAAATAGACAACGAAACAAAAACTTATGTCTGTAATGAAAGTATATAAATGAGCCATGCTCTGGCAATAGGGGGCTTAATGCATCTCTGTGATGCATGATACCAAGCAAGTCATTGCAGTATTATACATCCCTAAAATCCGGTTTGTGTAACAACCTACTGAATCACGAGGTAGACTGGTCCTTTGACATGCTGAAGATTGACCAAAAGCAGAAAGTCTCGGCATCTAAGCACCAAAATTTGATTCTTCATAGGTTTCACTGAAATTTTTATTTTGTTCCCAAAGTATTCACCTCCAGCAGATATAGAAAGTTTCAGTCTCCAGATCCAATCTTTGAAGGCATTTCCATAGTCTTTTTTAGGTATACTACGAATACACTGGAATTCCCTTTCTGTCAATTCTTTTTCAATGTGTGTAAACCATCAGTTTCAGTCATTGTCTTTTGTACGAGGTGCAAGACTTTCTGAAGCAGGGAAAAGTCGTTGTGCTACACCCTCCGTATTCACCTGACCTTGCTCACTTGTGACTTCTTTTTGTTTCCAAAGCTAAAAATATACCTTTCAGGTCAAAAATTTGTTCAGTACAAATACCTCGGTTCTGCAATATTCAACTGTCTTCATAGTATACCTAAAAAGACTATGAAAATGCCTTCAAAGATTGGATCCCGAGACTGAAACTTTCTATATCTGTTTGAGGTGAATACTTTGAGAGAACAACATAAAAATTTCAGTGAGACCCATGAAGAATCAAATTTCAGGTGCTTAAGATGCATTCATATTGGAACACTCCTAGTATTATGAATTGGGTAACATGTGTGAAAGAGAATATGAAGCTGGGCAATAACCAACTCACTGTGTAATAACTTACTCCAATATCATCATAAAAATAGTGGTATTGCTGTTACTGAACGTCAGTGCTGTCTGCCCACACATTTTCTCAGGAATTCTACTGTTTCTGGCTGAATCAGCAGGGAATAAAATGCTGGATCACTTTCACTTCTTATCTGAACATAATAATTCAGTATAATAGTTGGGTAGATGGAGTTCTGTTCGATCAACATTGCTTGAACTCATTAGGTACAAACTTTTGTAATAGTACTTTTTAACTATTTAACTCTTCACCAAACAATAAATTTAAGACCAGTTCAACTTGTCTCAGCATAGTGGACAGTGTAGATCAAAGATCAGGCTGCACATTTTGTGCAGTCTGATCTTGATCTACACTGGCCACAAAAGCAATATAGCTGTGAAAGGCACTTGAAGGGTTAAAGTAAGTGTATTTGAAAGCAAAGGCCGATGAAGATGATAGTTTCATTCTACTAAGGTGTTTCTTTTGTTGCCTTTCTCCTTTGTTGATATAGAGGATATTTGTTTTTTTCAGTGAAAGATCGAAATTTATTTCATCGAGTGAACATCATTGGTAGTAATTTCACGAGTGGTGCAGCCACAAGTGAAAATATTACCAATCATGTTCATGAGATGAAATAAATTGCGATCTTTCACCAAAAAAACCCCAAATATTCTATTTATTTCATGCTTCTAACCCCTATTTTGTTGGGACTTGAATCAATATCCAGTACAGTTGTTTTCGGTAATTCCCTGTGGCATACCCCCCCCTCACATAACAACGCATTATAATATTACGTAAAGTGCAAGAAATATAGGGTAAATGCGCGTAAATTATGTCATATTTCACTCTTGTTGACTGGTACATGCTGTTTACCTTGGTAACTAGTGCGTGGGAAGTACTGTTTCTGCCTTCAGTTGAAAAGTTAGAAAATATGAAATCTGTATTTTCACTGGTCATAACCATGAAACAACAAACCATAATCCACCATTATTTCTCAATAAACTACCGAAAAGCATGAAATTAGAGGGCATTACATCCTGGTACTATTTTGTAGCAGATGACTTTAGAAACATCTCTGTAAAACAAAGACTATGTATATGGATCTTGATTCAATACATAACCACTACAATACTGATTAAAAGCAATTTGTCTTTTTGGCAAAGTGTGGTTTGCTGAAAGTAATCACCCATTGATAATGTGTAAAACCCTTGAGCACAGTATAAACCAGACAAGAATTGAAATTTTTCAGTCTAGGAATAAGACTCTGATAACGGCAATTTCAAGGTTAATCTAGACCAGAATGTATCAGCAAGGCAGAAACTAAAGATCAAAGATCAGACTGTTTTAGCTACAAAGGCAAATAAAGTACTAAAAGGGTTAATGTGGTTATAAACTCTACCAAACAACCAAATTTTAGGGTGGTCCAAATTGAAAGCATTTGCAGACGATAAATGTAGCTCAAATGATGGAATTTGTGTCCGAAAGAGTAGAAAACATTGTGGGAAAAGGAGAAAATGCTAGTTACCAGCATTTTCTCCTTTTCCCACAATGTTTTCAAAAGCTTTCTTTCTACAGGGTCGTTCAAAGCCCGGGTTGTGTGGTTAAGGGTTAACCAACAATCCTGATTTTTGAATAACCCTGAACAAGGAGGCCATTGAAAAGATGTGGGTAAAGAAGAAAATCCTGGTAACCAGCATTTTTCTCCTTTTCCCACAATATTTTCTACCCTTGCACAAACAAATTTCAATTTTTGAGTCACATTTATGTTGTCGTCTGCAAATGCTTTTAATTTGGACAAGTCCATTTTTGTTGTTTGGTAAAGAGTTAAACTTTCCATTTTTTTAAGCCACATAAATGATATTTTCCTTGTAAATGTGAACATATAACACTTATGGTGCTCATTTGATAAAGCTACATTCGTATCCAGTAAAAGAAATTCCTAGCTGTGGTAATTTCAAGACTGTTTTTATCAAAATATTTCACGAATTATCAGATAGTTTAGGTCCAAGGTCAGACCACTTTGTTTGAGAAATGTCATATTGATTACTGTAAAATTGGATATTGTTACAGGTCTAAAATTTTATGAATTACCAAATACTGGCCTTACACGTGTTTTATTTTCTGCGAAATTTGCAACAGACCATCATACCTGTGAAATACACAATGTAAGATTCACAGGGCTTCCGATCTTCTACGTGTAATACACACGTTTTCACACAAATTAATAAAAGTTTTGATTATTATTGTATCAGTTGTAAAACATTCATCTGTCTACGCGTACACGTGGGATGATCTGTCCGTCAATCACCTCTTTTCTGTTAAATATTTTCAGTGTTTTATTTGAAAAAGAAAAAATGTAGTAACAGAAGAAAGATTGACAAAAAAATTCCCAATTACATGTACATTATTGTAGCTTAAATTTATGCCTGTGGATATCTTCACGATTTTTATCAATACACATAAATCACAAAGATTTCCAGGACACAAACATTTCAGGTTTAACAGTATACAGAGTTGCTTTTGCTGTAGTGTTATTCTAGATAAGACTTCACTGAATGTGCAGTCTTATCTTTGATCCTCACTGTCAACCATTTTGAAATAGTTTTGGCCATGAACCAGCAGTGATATTGCAACACTTGGGTCAATTTTTCCTGTCTGTAAACACCTTTGTTGTTTGTGTGGGACCCAATGGGTTAAGCTAAGCATTTTAAACCCTTTACTACACAACCCAGAGTTTTAATGACCCTGACAAAGAAGCCTTTTGAAAACATAGTAGGAAAAGGAAAAAATGCTGGGAATCACACAACCCTAAGTTTTAACGACCCTGACGAAGAAGCCCTTTGAAAACATTGTGGGAAAAGGAGAAAATGCTGGTAACCAGCATTTTCTCCTTTTCCCACAATGTTTTCAACCCTATTACAGACAAATTTCATTATTTTAGTCACATTTAAATTGTAATCTGCAAATTCTTTCAATTTGGACAAGTCTATATTTTGCTTATGTGTTAAAGAATAAAATATTGATACTTGAAGGCTGAGTATTCAACTTCATGTTTCCACAGATATTACCTCTTACTGATTCAGCTGTTGAAAATGTTTTTTATGTGACATTTTTACAAAAGAAGAAAGCAAAACATCATTTATGTCCAACCAGAGACTTTTCATACCTTGAATTGAATTTTAAGGACGGTTAAACTCTGAACATTGATATGAAAATTTGAATAACCTTTTACGAAACGATCCCACGTTGAGCCAAATTTAATTTATTCCATCTGCAAATGCTTTCAAACTGGACCAATCTTAAATTTGCTCTTCTGGTAAAGAGTTTGGTTAGATCAAGGTCTTTCCATTTTCACCGCCTGCCATATTTTGAGATATTCTAAAGCAGCCAAGCCTGGAAACTCAGTAATATAAAGGGCTTTAACCCTTTAGACAACAACAAATGTTAGACTTATCCAAAATGCAAGCATTTGCAGAAGATAGGATAACTGTGACTCAATAATTGAAATTTGTTTGGGGAAGCGTAGGAAACACTGCAGGAAAAGGAGAAAATGCTGGTTACCTTGGGATTGTGTGGTAAAGCATTAAACCCAGGGATTGCTTATTTGATTCTTAGCATGGCCAAAAATTGTTTATGAGGATTGATGATTGTCATGCAACAGGATTCATTCCTCTCTAACCCCTGAACATTGGGGACGCAGCTGATGTCATAAAAAGGATATTGTGTGATTATTCGCCTCTCACCTCTGATGCATGTAAGAAAAGTAGTCAGTGGCTTTGGAAAGGAAGTTGTGTCAATACTGGTGTGAGAAAGCCAGGAAACACATGGGTGCATCACTGACCGCCATGATATGACCTAAGCTTTTAAAATGGCGTTAAACTCCAACACAAACCAAATTGACATGTGTGTACATGACAGAGAAAAAATAGTACCAAAGAAAGTTGCATATTATGGTTTTGTTTTACATCTGAAGATACTAAAATTTGCAGCTTTATCACGATCATCAATTTTGACTGTTAATGTCACACAGGAATCTTGGTCGGCAATGTTTTAGAAATGAGGCATATAATTACGGCGCATTGACCAAATACGGCACAACTTTCTTATCTCACACTTGTGAATGACAAGAAAATTTGTAATGACAGTCTTACATTGAAAACAAGGGGAGCTATGTGGTAAATCTGTTTCGTTTTAAAGGTCCTGATGGAGAGGGCTTTTGAAACCATTGTGGGAAAAGGAGATGGTGCTTGTAAGCAGAATTATTCTCCTTTTCCTTCAAATATTTAAACATCCAAAAGAAGTCAGTCCTAATATTTATGCCATATTTAATATGTCACCAGATATCTGCAAATGCTTTCACTTGCTAAGTCCATAATTTTGTTGTCCGGTAGAGGGATTGATTAGCCAGCTAAGAGGGATAAATCAAGCAGTCTTTCAGTAACTTCAAACATTTTTATCAGTTAGCATTTCTCATAGGATATAATGTCACTGTCTTTTATTTAACCCTTATCCTTCTAAATAAAGTAAATGGAACTTTCAAGTCAATAGTAAAAAACAGAAAAATGCTATTCCAAACTTATATTTTGAAGAAAAATATTTCCTTATCAGACAATGTAGATCCAAGATCTGACTGCACGTTCTGTGAGTTGTGCTTAGCAGCCCAAGGGTTAAGATGGTCAAACAAAACCTACACCATGTTTCAAAATTAGCTGGCAAAGCATCAAATAAACAAAATGTACTTTCTCAATCAGGAAAAGAGAACAAATTATCTCAATTTCAATATTGCTTTTGCAAGAAAATTAAAACAAAGTAGCAGACAGTCTAGATCAAAGATCACACTGCACAGTCTGATCCTGATCACAACTGTCAGCAAAATGCAGTCTGATTTTGATTTACATTCTCTAAAAAATTGACAAAGTTATACTTGGCTCTTTAAAGTACTAACCTAACATCTATTTTGTTGGGGGAGAAACAACAAAAGAAAGAAAAAAAAAAGAGAAGAATATTCAGAATAAGTTGGGCTTCATCTGTACTACATTTCTGCTATGCATTGGCAATGCATCATAGAGATGCATTAAACCCCCTTTTGCCAGAACATGCCCCCCTTTTTTTCTAAAATTTTGTGTAAGTGGGAAAGCAGTGGCACAGATAGAGATTTTTAGGAAAAAAAGGCAAAAGAAACAATAGCAATGCCTGCAAAGGTACACTGGCTAACTTGAAAAAAATTACATACCATTGAAAATAGCATAAAATACCAACAAACAAAATGAACTGCCATTACAGATCACCAGGTGCCTGGAAATTTGAATGGGTACCAGTGTACATGTATGCATAGATAGATGATCTATAAATAGATAGATTTGAACATAACCTGGCACTGAGTTGGAACAATTTCTGTAGAACAAACTAGGAGAACAATTAGCATCAGGAATTGTCAGAAAAAAGTGGCTTTACCTTGAAGAAACAGGGGTGATATGAATCTTTGCTCCAATTTTTATGATAATAATGATTTTAAACAGACAAAAAAAAAATACAGTGGGTTCCTCTCTCTGTATACAGGAAATTTTGTTTTAGACATGTAGTAGTTTGGGTATGATAGTTTAATGTGGTCTTTACTCACATTCATCAGAAAGACCAATTGACCTTTCTGCCGATTTTGATTGACAGGTCATATCAGCCAATCAAAACGCAGTATAGCTCATCATATAAACAAAAGGGTCAGACAAAGTTACAGCCTTTACTATTGATAGACAATGTATTTTTTCTTTTCATTTAAACCAAAGAAAATTGGATTATAGAATAATTATTTCAAAATGGATTAGAGTTGCAGATAGAAATCATGTGGTAAGATAATTGTTACATAATATACACTGAACGGAAAACTAAATTTATCCATTCCAAAAACCTATATCCACGTAAATGTCGCTGGGAAAGAAAGAACGATTATGCCAAAATTTATTGTTAAACTACCTATTGCAATCTAACCCAACAAACATCTTTCGAACTCCAAGCATTACTCGTAGACAATTGTAATTGTTGTATGAAATGAGCAACAGGAAGAAGTATACCTTATTGACAGCCACTCGTCATCCTGTTTCATAAATAAGTTGACTTTGTAAACGTCAGATGTTCTTTGATTTTTGTTTTAATACTTTAGGGAGCATTCATGTTTTATTCCTGTTTCATTAAGATGAATACATGTAACTGTTAATTGCAGTTTGGCCTGGTTCAACCGATTGTTTGTTTTCCCCACGATCGTGGCATAACTGATAGATAAATGCACGTCCATTCAAAATCAGTATAATCCTTATTATCACCTCAAGTGACAAAAAATTCCCCCAATTTAAAAGTTTTTACAACATACATCTGTTGAAATTAGGACAAACCACTTTCTTAATCGATTACTAACAATAAAGCCTATTGATTTAGAGGTGTCAAGTAAAGCTATACCTGACAACATAGCACTTGATTTGTCTAATTTGAAAAAAAAAAATGCCGTCGACAAATTAAACGTTGCTCCAATGGTGAGATTTGTCTTAAAAGGGTTGAAAACATCTAGAGAAAAAGAGAGAAGTTTTCACAAGTCTCCTCCTTCAAGGTCGTTAAAGCACCAGATTGTGTGGTGAAGGGTTAAATTGTAAGACCTTTTCTTATATTGTTTACTGTCAAACTGACATGTTGTATGCTGACAAAATGTCTTATAAAGTTATGCTACTTTCCCAATTACTAATTATGGATGTTGCCGACAGCAATCTACTCACATTTCCGAGACAGAACACGGAATTTCGAACATATTTGAGCTGTTTTACTTCGTGATTTGTTATAAATATGACATTATTCAAAGTATTTTTTCTTGTTATGTTGTTGATTTAGTTCTAATTGATGAGAAAGTTGGTGAAAAAACTTCGGGTGCTCCAATTAGAGCGAAGCATAAGTTAGAAATAAACGGAAATAAACGCTCTTTCTCTATGTAGTTGGCTCCATTCTCTGCTTTGTTTATCGGACATAGCGACCAAAATACTGCATTACTAAGGTGGGCGTGCCAAACTCGCGTTTGCAGAAAGGTCAATTCAGCATTTTGCTACAATATCCTTACTTGTTCAATGTATGAAACTTTAATTCATGGGGTCAAAAGTGAGAAGCAGCCAAAAATCATTGTAAAATACTGAGCCTGTGAAAAGTGGTTTTAATGCATCTGCAAAAACTATCAACCCAGGTCAACCTGTGCAGTCCACGCAGGCTGACCTTGGTTTTTAGCTCCACTGGCCGAAGGCCAGCGGGCTTATGTCATGGCCCGGAGTCTGTCGTGCGTCTGTCCGTCCGTGTGTTAACTTTTATTTCAAACATCTTCTCTGAAACTACCCATCCAATTTTCATGACACTTCACAGAAATGATCCTGCCATGGTCCTCTTCAGAATTTCTTGAAAGAATTTGATTCCTTCAAAAACTGTGGTTGCCATGGCAACAAAACTGTAAAATATTGGAAATCTTTAAAAATCTTCTTGTCTGAAACCATAAGGCATAGGGCTACCAAATTTTACATGGGCTTACATAGTGACAACTTAAGAAATCTCCCTGTTTTGATTTTTTAGCTCCACTGGCCGAAGGCCAGCGGGCTTATGTCATGGCCCGGTGTCCGTCGTGCGTCCGTCTGTCCGTCGGTCCGTCCGTCCATCCGTGCGTGCGTGTGTCCGTCCGTCCATCTGTGCGTTAACTTTTATATTAAACATCTTCTTCTCTGAAACTACCCATCCGATTTTCACGAAACTTCACAGAAATGATCCTGCCATGGTCCTCTTCAGAATTTCTTGAAAGAATTTGATTCCTTCAAAAACTCTGGTTGCCATGGCAACAAAACTGAAAAATATTGGAAATCTTTAAAAATCTTTTTGTCTGAAACCATAAGGCATAGGGCTACCAAATTTGGCATGTAGCTTTATGTAGTAGACCTCTATCAAGTTTCTTCAAATTATAGCCCTGGGGTCAAAATTGGCTCTGTCCCAGGGGTCACAAATTTTACATAGGCTTATATAGAGAAAACTTTAAAAATCTTCCTGTACCTAGCCATTAGGCCTAGAGCTACCAAATTTTGCATGTTGCTATATCTAGTTGGCCTCTACCAAGCGGGCCAAAATTTTAGCCCTGGGGTCAAAATTGGCCCCACCGCAGGAGTCACAAGTTTTATATGGGCTTACATAGTGAGAACTTAAGAAGTCTTCCTGTTTTTATTTATTTATTTTTTTTTTGAAATTAGCCTTGCATCAGGGGTCTTATGTTTTACAGAGGCTTCATATGGACAAAACTTGAAAATCACCTTATTTAGAACCATACAGCATAGACTTGTATTATTTTGGCATGTGGCTTTATCTTGTGGACCTCTACCAGGGTTCAAGTAATTATAGCTCTGGGATCAAAAATGGCTTTGCCTTGCAGGTCTCAACTTTCACATGGGCTTTTACAGAGAAAACTTTGTAAGTCTTCATTTTGAAACCATTTGGCTCAGAATTGAAATGTTTAGTATTTATGGTTTATATTTATAAGCCAGTGGAGCTATACAGGGCCATCATGGCCCTCTTGTTTTTTGAAATTAGCCTTGCATCAGGGGTCTTATGTTTTACAGAGGCTTCATATGGACAAAACTTGAAAATCACCTTATTTATAACCATACAGCATAGACTTGTATTATTTGGCATGTGGCTGTATCTTGTGGACCTCTACCAGGAATGGCTTTGCCTTGCAGGTCTCAACTTTTACATGGGCTTTTACAGAGAAAACTGTAAGTCTTCATTTTGAAACCATTTGGCTCAGAATTGAAATGTTTAGTATTTATGGTTTATATTTATAAGCCAGTGGAGCGATACAGGGCCATCATGGCCCTCTTGTTACTATTTTTAGCTCACCTGAGATCAAAGTGCTCTGCGCAAGCTGAGCTTTTGTAATAGTGCTGTGTCCATTGTACATCATCCAGTCGTCAACAATTACACTGTGTGCACTCTAGAGGCCACATTTTCCGCTGGAAATTCATGAAACTTAGTCAGTATGTTTGTTTTGGTGATATCTCTGACAAGTGTGAAATTTGGTCATGTTGGGTCAAAAAGTAGGTCATTCTGCCAAAGTTTAGAAAAAACCTTCTTAAGCATTCCAGAGGCAACATTTTCATCCTGATACCCATGAAACTTGGTCAGATGTTTTTCTTGATGAAATCTAACTCAGGTTCAACATTTGGTTATGTCAGGTCAAAAAGTACATGTAGGTCATGGGGCCCAATCTTTCAAAAAACTTTTAAGCACTCTAGAGGCCACTTTTCAGACCAGTTCTAATGAAAGTTGGTCACAATGCTTGTCTTGATGATATATCAGATAAGTTCAAAATTGGGTCATGTTTGGTCAAAAAGTAGGTCATGGGGACAAATTTTAGAAAAATCTTGTGTGCAATCTGGAGGCCACACTTTCTGATCAATACTCATGAAATATTGTAAGAATGTTTGTCTTGATGATATCTCTGACAAGTTCAAAAATAGGTCAAATAGGTCCAAAAGTAGGTCACAAACACCCAGATGTTTTATATCATTACAACCAGGATCTCTTCAGCTTTAACACTCCTAGATGACTTTATTCAGGTGAGCGCATTAGGGCAGATTGCCCTTTTGTTATATTTTCTGCCTGTCAGTGGACCTTTCTGCCCCATGATTCAGTCCATTGTTAGACAAACTAGATTTTATAGATCCATATTTATGGGACCACTTGCTTAGTATTATGCATCATGCACATGCATTAAACCCTCCTTTGCCAGAGTGTGGCACTTTTTTTTTTTCACTTTTCTTTTGCTTTTTTTCAGCATCCTTTGATAATATTATACTAATGTTGTGGATGAAATTTAATCGATTAGTGCAAGATAGGATTGAAGTGTTTATTTGTATATAAATTATGCTGTAAAAATGAAAATGATTTGGTCAGTCACTCTTCAGAAGATGGCAATATTTTTAATTGTCCAAATTAACCCTTTACCACCCAACAAAATTTTAGACTAGTCCAATTTAAAAGCATTTGCAGATGACAAATATGACTTAAAAATTGAACTGTGTTATGGAACGGCTAGAAAGCATTGTGGGAAAAGGAGAAAATGCTGGCTATCAGCATTTTCTCCTTTTCCCACAATGTTTTCAAAAGGCTACCTTTTTAGGGTCGTTAAAAGTCGGGATTGTGTGGTAAAGATTTGAGAGCATATTCTAAAACGATGGTACTCATGTTTGCCTTTCTAAAGGTAGAAAACAGTGTGGAAAAAGGAGAAAATGCTGGTTACTAGTATTTGCTCCATTTTCCGTCTCAAAGAGCCTTTTTCATCAGGGTCGTTAGAACAACGAGATGTTTGATAAAGGGTGAAACCTAATCGTCCAAAGCATTTTCATTCAGTAGAAAAAGACCCTTGTATTATCAGTCAAGAGCTGTTTTGCTCAAAATGTTACATGTACATGTAATAGTGGACAGTATAGATCTAAGATGATTTAAGATCAGACTTTATGTTCTGTGCAGTCTGATCATTCTGCTAAAACAGTAGAAGTTGTACTCTGCCTTTTTGGCTCAGTAGTATAAAGGTCAAAATGTACAAGGTTGTTGATTTCTAGTTCATATATTGACATAACAGAGTTTTCAAATGTCATCTTTTAGTATGTCAAAATGCTCTCATTATAAAGAAAAAGATTAAACAGTGATGATTCACTTGATTAATATTTCTTCAAATATTTTTTTAAAGAAGTTTTTTTGAATAGTATTATGGTCTTTTTTGACATTCTTTATGCCCATCTAAGAGACTTGGGCCTGTATTCACCAACCATTCTCCCATAGCATTTGTAGTCTGATCCTCCAGCATTTTCTAAATTTCCACATTAATACGGTTTCTGATTGGCTAAACCACTTGTTTATAAGTATAACTTGTTATGAATGTTTATGTATCAACTATTTTCTAAACAGTCGCGTGTTTATTAACAACCCAGTTGAAGAAACCTTTTGAAAACATTGTGGGAAAAGGATAAAATGCTGGTGACCAGCATTTTATCCTCTTCCAATGTTATATACAAAATCTAATACACATAATTATAATACATGTAATTTGAAACATCTTCAGTTTGTCTTCTGCGAATGCTTTCATTATGAGAAAGCTAAAATTTTGTTGTCTGTTGAAGAGTTCGTTAAACCTTTGCTCTTGATGAACAGAATGTGCAGTCTGATCTTGAATCTACACTGTCCACAATTTTTTGTGAAAATTTCTGACAAAAACATATTTGATCTTGCATTGTTTTGGTCTCCTTTTTAGCTCACCTGAGCACAAAAAGCTCAAGGTGAGCTTTTGTGATTGTGCTGTGTCTTTCATCCATCTTGTGTTGTCCTGGCTTCAACAATAATTACCTCGTGTGCACTCCAGAGGCCACATTTTCAGTCTGATACTCATGAAAGTTTGTCAGAATGTTTGTCTTGATAAAATTACAGATAGGTAATAAATTGGGTCATGTCTGGTCAAAAAGTAGGTCACTGGGCCAAATCTTAGAAAAGCATTGTGTGCACTCTAGAGGCCACATTTTCAGCCTGATACTCATGAAATTTGGTCAGAATGCTTGTCTTGCTAAATCCTTAGACATGCTAGAAGTTTGGTCATCTCAGGTCAAAAAGTAGGTCACTGAGCCAAATCTTAGAAAAACCTTTTGTTCACTGTAAAGGCCACATTTTCAGCCAGATTCAAAATTCAAGAATAGGTCAATTTGGTCAAAAAGTAGGTTACTTACACTGATGTGTTTTATTTTATCATGACCAGAATCGTTTCAGCTTTATCGATCCTGGATGACCATACTCAGGTGAGCACTTTAGGGCCAAAGGCCCTCCCTTTGTTGATGCTTACAATTTGGAAAAGTCTACATTTTTGTCATTTGGTGAAGAGACAGCAAAATTTTTATTTTAGCTTGTTCTTTCAGAAACCATTTGCAGATGACAGATTAATGTGATTCAAATGATAGGACTTGCCCTTGAGGTGGTAGAAAAAAATGTTTCCAACAGTGTTTTCAAAAGCCTTCTTCATCAGGGTTAACTCAGTAAAGGGTTAAAGATACATCTTTAGGTGTTTTCAGCTAGTTTTTAACCCATTTCATCTTTATTTTATGCAGCTATAATCATTCTTGTCTCTTCTTGCAAAATGTTGCCCATGATGGTTGCAAGGTTGCAAAGATTACGACAAATAGAAAATGCTTTTCATTTTCTGGAGGCCTTCAAGAAATCACTGTTGTCATTTCCGGTTGCAAATAAGGACAAATCCTTGAGTTTCTCTATCCTTACACCTTCACAGTGTAGGACCGGAAGTATGCATTGTATGTGACTTGGGATTCTGTACAGTGACGATCTGTCACTTGGGTGTTAAAAATTTTCACACGGTGAGTCAAGCTGGTGATTTCTCATTTATTTTGATAGTTATTGTAAACTATTCATATCTATTTATTTGCTTGTTGTGTGTAGATCATACCAGGAACGCGAATGTGCATTGTAAACTTTCCGTATAGCAAAAGCGATGCCGCGATCCGTTGACCGTTCTAAAAATACAGATGATTTTGTCCCAAAAAGACGCCGTTTTTATTCGATTACTCAACGTTAAAACCCCGTGTCTCAACGGAAAATGTATAAACAGTCTTTTTATTCATATCTTTGAGAAAATATGTCAAGGTTTGGTAACAAAGTCGACTACAATCTTCATTATCCTCTGTTTAAAATGGCACGTTGAGAAATTTTCGGCTGTACAGTCACCTGAGATCTATTTA
The DNA here is from genome assembly GCA_945859785.2 of Tridacna gigas. Lineage (NCBI taxonomy): Eukaryota > Metazoa > Mollusca > Bivalvia > Cardiida > Cardiidae > Tridacna > Tridacna gigas. The sequence goes on along the minus strand of OX244034.2, from coordinate 45,128,083 downwards.
CAGCTTGCAAGTGACTGTACAAATTTCTTTTCTCAACATGTCGTTTTAAAAGATGGATAAGGAATATTGCAATCGACTTTGTGACCAAACTTTGACATGTTTTAACAAAAATATAAACAAAGAAACTCTTTATACGTTTTTCGTTGAGAAAACGGGTTTTTAATGCTGAGTAATCGAGAAAAAACGGCGATGTTTTGGGATAAAATCATCTGTATTTCTAGCATGGTCAATGATCAAGGCATACCCATTGCTCGAAGGAAGGTTCTCAGCGCACTTACGTGTTCCTGACATGGTCTATACATAACAGACTTGTAACTGGATATAAATATTTTATAATAACTATCAAAATAAATGAAAAATCACCAGCTTTACTCACCTTGTGAACACAATTTTTACTACCAAGTGACTGATCGTCACTGTACAGAATCCCAAGTCACATACAATGCATACTTCCGGTCCTACACTGTGACCTTACATATTGGTAATTTATCAACGTGTACAGCCCACCTGGGTAGGTCAGTGGTTAGTGTATCTGACTTGTGACCTGGTGGTTGCGAGTTTGATACCTGGTTGAGGTAAACTTTCTTTTCAGCAATTTTTGCCTCTCACCTCTGATGCATGCGAGAAAAGTAGTCAGTGGCTTTGGAAAGAAAGTTGTCAGTACTGGTGTGAGATAGCCAGGAAACACATGGGTGCTTCACTGACCGACATGATATGACCTGAGCTGTTAAAATGGCATTAAACTCCAATACAAACCAATACAAACTAAAATCATTGTGTACACAGCAGACTAAATTCTGAGCCATTCTACACACTGTCTCTCTGGCTGTATCTTTAAACTCGGCTTTGTGTGTTAAAGGGTCATGAGCTAACTCTAGGCCCTTGGGTGCACTACAGATAAGAAAGATGACAAACAATCAGGAAAATACATCACATTTCAACTTCTACCCTGTTTTGATCAGACAGTCTATCAAAATTATGGACTGTGTACTTTCAGGATCAGACTGCATTTTCACATAGTCTGATCTTGATCTACACAGTCCACTCAAGCAACTGAAATTATGACAAGTATTATAAAGGTCAGAGTTTCTATAGTAAGATTAACCCTTTACCACACAATCCCGACTTTTAATGACCCTGAGAAAGAGGTCTTTTGAAAACATTGTAGGAAAAGGAGAAAATGCTGGTGACCAGCATTTTCTCCTTTTCCCACAATGTTTTCTAACCTATCAATGACAAATTTCATCATTTAGGCCACCTTTAATTTGTCGTCTGCGAATGCTTTCAATTTGGACCAGTCTAAAATATTGTCAGTTGGTAAATAGGACAAATCTGCCGATACTGATTAATCTTTCATTCACTTGCTGTAATATGAGAGTAGATTGCAAATTTGCATATTCATATGAAATAGTGGGATTGGCCTGACCAACCTTCTACCTGTATAAATTGTGACGTTAAAAAGCTATAACTGGCAATCGTCGTCTGCAACACAAGCAGTATCGAGGTTGACTTGGTGGGTTGTTAAAAGGTATATATTGATGGTTATAATTTGGGATTATTATTTGTTGGTCAAAATCTTTTATAATGCTTTTGACACAGAGAAGCAGAATTTTATGTTAATTATAAATTTGTGTATGGATGTATTTTAACTCCTTACCTCCTGAAACAAAATTGCTGCACATGACTTAAATTAAAACAACCATGTAAAATATGGATTATTGAAAAAATGAATGAATATAAGGATAATGCAAACATTGTGGCATAAAGAGAAATTTGCTAGAAATTCCTCTTTTTGCCACAATGTTTTCAAGAGTGCTGCAAGATGGAAAACAAACATTGCTACAATTTTGACCCATAGACTGCTGATTCGGACACTATGTGCTATCACAGCAAGTGTAGATGGATTAAGACCAGAAAACAAAATATGTGCAATCTGATCTTTAATTTGAGTCAGTTTTATTTTGTTGTCTAAAATTCTGTCAATTGGTAAAGGACTAAGGGTTGTCTAAAAATTTGTGTTGTGGTTTTTATGGATTAGAAACGTATGAAATCCTCGAAAAAATGGAAATTTATATTTTGACCAAAAAAAAAGACCCCCCAAAAAAAGTCATGCTCATTGAAAAGTGGGCTTAATGCATCTGCGAAAAGTATCAATCCAGATCAGCCAGCGTAGTCCACGCAGGCTGACCTGGGCCGAAACTTTTCAAAATTGGACAATTTTTCTGTATGTACAAGGACCATTCTACCTTATGATACAGTCGGTTGTTAGACATAATGATTTTTATGGATCCCTAGCTATGTGATGTCTTGCTTGGTATGATGCATCTCGCATTAAGCCCCCTTTTCACAGAGCATGGCTCAGATGTCTAAATATTGCATTTATTTAAGCCAAGGTTGTCATACTTGTGGTTACCGTCTTGCTTTACACATTTACCCTTCAGCAAACAAGTCTCATCCTGCTAAATAACTTAAATGAAACTTTCAAGCAGGTGGCAAAGTAAAATGTTGATATTTCAAAGTTATGCGGGTTGGGGAAATATCTCCTTATCACACAACATAGCTCCAAGATCAGACTAAATAAGTGCTGTTATGCAGCATTTTCTACCTTTTCCACAGTGTTTTCTAAATTTTCAAGGAAAAGTCTAATCACTTTAGCCACATTTAATTTGTTGTCTGCAAATACTCTTAATTTGGACAGTTATAAAATTTTGTGATCGGGTGAAGTGTTGAAATAAAATTTGTTTGTATAAATTTTGTACAGAATTTCTAGCCTTGTTAACAATGCTTTTTCTGACCCATTTTGATTTGAGCCCATGTACTACAGCAATACATGTAATTTGAACAGGTTTGTCCTGTGGCGGTAGCTCGCTCTGCATTGGTGAATATCAGTATTGAAAATCTGAACATTGGAGCAAGTTTACTCAGTATAGATATATGCAATCAATGGCTCCTCTTGCATCAGCATTTCATTCAGTTGGAATTTGCTTGTATCGGATGTTTTACAATCTCTAGTGATAGGCTGTAATGGAGGAGATTACTTTGTTAGGTTTGTACGTAAATCATTTAGTTATAACTTTACTAACATTGTAGCAGTGTGTCTGCTAGAAACAAAGAGATTTAAACTTTTTGGGGGTTACTTTTCTTTAGAAATACTAAGCTGTATAGTGTTTGAAAGTTACTGTCAGATAGCTGAATGTATTAATTAACTCTTTACCAACCAACAAAATTTTAACTCTTAGAATGCTGAATTAACTCTTTACCAACCGACAAAATTTCAGACTGACTCAAATTGAAAGCATTTGCAGACGACACTTTATATGTAGCTGAAATGATGATTTTTGTCTTTGATAGCGTAGAAAACATTGTGGGAAAAGGAGAAAATGCTGGTTACCATCATTTTCTCCCTTTCCTACAATATTTTCAAAAGGCTTCTTTCTCAGGGTCGTTAAAACCCGTGATTGTGTGGGAAAGGGTTAATAAAATGGACCTCTTTAACTCTTTACCACACGGCAAAGTTTTAGACCCCTCCGAATTGAAACATTTGCAGACCACAATTTCAATGTGACTCAAATGATGCAATTTGTCTTTGATGTCGTAGAAAACATTGTGGAAAAGGAGAAAGTGCTGGTTACCAGCATTTTCTCCTTTTCCCACAATGTTTTCAAAAGGCTTCAATATCAGGGTCATTAAAAGTCGGGATTGTGTGGTAAAGGGTTAAACAGGAAATACCATTTGAAATGTTGTCATTTCATGCTTGTTTTGGCCAGAATGTGCAAAAAATTAGCAGACAGTGAAGATCCAAGATCAGACTGCACATTCTATGTGGAACTGATCTTGATCTACACTGTCGGCAAAAACAACTTAAGTCGGTTCCAGCGCTTTATGGGTTAAACTAGTCCAAATTGAAAGCATTTGCAGACGACAAAATAAGTATGGCTGAAAAATTAAAATTCGTTTTAGGAAGGGTAGAAAATAATGTGGGAAAAGAAGAAAATGCTGGTAACCAGCATTTTCTCCTTTTCCCACAACGTTTTCAAAAGGCCTCCTTCTTGGGGTTGTTAAAAGTGGGGATTGTGTTTTAAAGGGTTAAACCCACATCCACACCCACAATCATATGGACATACACTTCACACTTTACCTCAATACTGGACTATGAAATTTTAGACTTAACCAAATACAAAGAATTTGCAGATGACAGATAAAATGGTTAAATGGTTGAATGATGGGATTTGTCTTTATAAAGGTAGAAAACATTGTGGGCAAAGGATAGAAATGCTGTTGTCCAGCATTCAGCATTTTCTCCTTTTTCCACACTGTTCTTAAAAGCCTTCTTCCTTAGGTTATTAAAACTTTGAAATGTTTGATTCAGGGTTAACTCAATTTTTTGTCATAGAGCTTTAACCCTTTACCACACAGTCCCTACTTTTGACGACCATGAGAAAAAAAGCCTTTGAAAGCATTGTGGAAAAAGGAGAAAATGCTAGTAACCAGCATTTTCTCCTTTTCCCACAATGTTTTTTGCCCTTTTCAAAACAAATTTCAATCTTGAGTTGCTTTTAATTTGTTGTCTGCAAATGCTTTGAATTTGGACTGGTCTAAAATTTTGTCGTGTAGTAAAGAGTTAAAATATTATTATGAAATAAGGATAATCATCAGGAATTAAAGTATAATAGATCTACATGAATTTATAGAGATAACAAAAACATTTTGAGAAGAGGAGAAAACTTTTTTTGCCAAGATGTTTTCAAAAGTTGTTTTCCTTCAAGATAATTATAAAAAAAAAAAAGTTTGTCTGCAGGTGGTAATCAATTAACATTGTAGGGAAGAGTGGAAGAGCTGGCAGCCACAATGTTTTCTTACTTTTCAAAGACAGATCTTATAATTTGATCCAAGATCAGACTGCATCTACAAAAGCATCTGAGATTGACCTTTCCATGCGAAATGCTCCTATTATAATACTGATTTTTCTTGGTTTTATGTCTGATATATGTATTTAATATTGGTATGTACATTTCTTATGATACATAGAGGGGATCCGCGACATTTTGTTGGAAACCATATTCGTCGAAAACGATCCCTAGCCCTGACCTTTACCCTAAACTCAACAAGTTGTGGCTGAAATCTTCCTCCCAGACTGAGCTTTTCATGAAATAAATCTAGGAATTTATCAACTGGTATTTTGAAACATACATGGATTTCAACAAAATGCCCTTTCGATGAAATGTCATGCACTGACATACAGGTACAGTCGAATGTCCATTGCTCGAACATCTACTCCTCGAAGTTCTCTATACATCGAAGTAAAATTAAAGCCCGGATTGAATTGCTCTATTTTTCTATATAAAGTACTATCCGCACGTCGAAGTCCATATCTCGAAGTTTCTCCATACGTCGAACCTAATTTCAGGTCCGAACTTCAATGATACAGTTAATTTACACATCTTTACTTCGAACACAGTACAGAATTTTCACACATTTTAATTGACTTTAATTATAAACTTAGGTGTTATACATAATAAATAGAAATACCGAATACAACGACGGTATGTTTTTCGCACATTTTCGATCATTGACTTTTGTCAGCTCGGGTGTTAACGTGCCGGTGATCTTGACTTGCAGATAATTATCAGTAATTGGTTCGATTAGAAATGTTTGGACTGAGATTTTCATACAATACACTGTGATTTTGGCCATGTCAAAGTCAAAGTCATGGCTACATAGAAAGACTGGTCAAAGCCATGGCTACATAGAAAGACTGGGCATTTCGTTGTCGACCGAAAATACAAATATCCTCGCTCCTAAGTAAACTGGTACCCGTTGTATCTCCCGTAGCCGTCCGACACCCGATTTATCGACGGCAGGTATTGGTCTTCATATGTACCAAATCCACCAATCAGAGAGCTCGTAGCAGAATGCCTTATTTTGTTTTAAAATAACCGAGCAATATTCTATCTTTGGCTAAGATTTTCATGATAGACAAAGATTTTTCTGACCACAATCAATTTATCAAAATCGTTAAGGAATTTGATCTTTATCGATAATGTCTATTTCTGTGCATAAATAAGTTTATGATTAAAATTTCCAAGTCTCGCGTTATCTCATGAAATCTCGAACCGGGCAGAAACTCGACTTGTAAGCATTGGGTGTTACCTGTTGTTGATACGAAGATCGATAACAGGCTGCCAGTTTAGCTCCTAAGGACCTGTTTGGTGAAAGAAACCCGGTAAAGTCCGGGAGATAGCCAGCAACTTCGGTTGACGAAATGCTTTTTTAATTTCACAATTTTCAGTATCGTTCTTACAAACAGAATTAAAGAAAAACATGTTAATGAAAGAAAATAAACAGTATGCATCCTTTACTCTTTAATTTTCGATCGGTTAACTATTAGAGGGAACAAAATGTAGCCTGTGAACGAAGTATGCTTCGGTTACCTACTTCCGGTACCTGACACACTCATCTGAAGAATCTCTGCACGTCGAACTTTCTATACCTCGAACTTTTTTCGGTAGTCCCCTGAACTTCGAGGTATGGATATTCGACTGTATTAACAAAGCTTTGAAATCTGCAAAAGGTTTTGATTTTACAAGACAATTGACATGATTATAAAATTCAAACAGTCTTTCAATCTAATGATCATTTCCAGCGATTCATTTTCTATCTTTTTATGCTCTGTGATTTTACATTTTGCACATAGATATGAGCCATACTCTGTGAAAAGGGGGCTTAATGCATATGCGAAAGGTATTGATCCAGGCTGACGTAGTGGCCGAAACTATTCGCTATTGGTCAATTTTCTGTATATCCACAGACCAGTCTACCTCATGATTTAGTTGCCTGTGAAAAATGTGGCTATTATGGATCCATGATTATGTGATGGCTTGATTGGTATCATGGATCTCGGAGATGCATTAAGCACTTTTTTGCCAGAGCATGGCTCATATGTTGAGAAAATACAGTATGTTGCCTTCAGTATATCAGGTAGGGAAAGGATTATTCATAAGGAGCAACTCCTAAATAGGAGATTAAGATATTTAATTGTATTATATTATCATATTACATTGTGTTAGAACAAATACAATAATCCTGTATTAACCCTTTTCCACACAATCCCGACTTTTAACAACCCTGAAGAAGAAGGTTTTTAAAAACATTGTAGGAAAACGAGAAAATGCTGATAATAGCATTTTCTCCTTTTCCCACAATGTTTTCTACCCGATCAAAGACAGAAATCATCATTTCAGCTACATTTATTTTTTGGTCTGCAAATGCTTTCAATTTTGTGAAGGCCAAAATTTTGTCATTTGGTAAAGAGTTATATTCCATTATCTCTGATGTTTGTCTCTCTATGACGTAAGAAGCTGGATTTTTGAATAAGCACTGATCTTTTACCAAAATAGTTAAAATGCATACACGGAGTGGAAGATGGGCCTTGCCTGCTCAGTGCCCATGGCAGTCACATATTTTACAGTATTGGCTTCACCCAGAAGGGAAAGGTGTAAGCTAGAGCTTAACTCTTTACCAAACAATTTTTTCTGGTTTTGCAACCCTAACATATTGTGGGAAAAGGAGAAAATTGCTGGCACCCTGGGTCCCAGCATTTTCTCTTTTTCGCCGCAATGTTGTCTACCTGTTAAGAGATGAAATCTATCATACAAGCTTACTTAAATTTGTCGGCTGCAAATTTTTTTTTAATTCGGACAAGCATTAAATTTTGTCATCTGGTAAGATATTTGTAAGTGTAACATATATTATGAAATACCCTGTATTTTGGCCTTCATATTTATTACACTAGTGGAGAGCCGCTCAAACTAACCAGTAGAAGCAGAATCTCAACATCACATCAGTGTTTTACCAGGAGAAGATTCTGTGACATTGTCCCATTCAATTAGAAAAAGATTGAGGCATGCTCTATGAAAAGGGGGCTTAATGCACCTGCGAAAAGCATCAACCCAGGTCAGCCTGCGCAGTCCACACAGGCTGACCTGGGCCAAAACTTTTCGCCATAGGTCAATTTTCTGTATGTCAAAGGACCAGTCTACATCATGATTCAGTCGGTTGTTAGACATAATGAATTTTATGAATCCCTAATTATGTGATGTCTTGCTTTGTATGATGCATCATGGAGGTGCATTAAGCCTCCTTTTACCAGAGCATGGCTTGATTCATTATAATGCTTACGGGTAGAACATTGTCCCTTTTTGGATGATTTAGTAATAGCCTAGATACATTTGTTTCATTTATTTTGAAAGTTACTCCTATATCTGACAGTATATGGGATAGCTGCTGTTCTCACTCCGCATAATCCTGGGGAGAACGCTGCAACAATTACAAAATGCTATTTTGTCTATTTTCAGGTTCTGATAATTCGGACTGTAGTCGTCCAGAGTCTATTGAAGAAAACTTGAACATGAAAGACTCATATGCACCAAAAGGTAAGTGTTATTGTTATATTTGGTGTTTTACAAGGTTTGCAACAGTATGTGAGGTATACAGTGGAGGCAAGTTCATATGGTGGAGGATAGTTCACCTATATTGTTTCTGGAACCAGTACTTATTGGAGAAAGAGGAATAAAACCTGTCACAATGGCATACTTCAGTCCTGCCATGTAAGTGTTATTGTTATATTTGGTGTTTTACAAGGTTTGCAACAGTATGTGAGGTATACAGTGGAGGCAAGTTCATATGGTGGAGGATAGTTCACCTATATTGTTTCTGGAACCAGTACTCATTGGAGAAAGAGGAATAAAACCTGTCACAATGGCATACTTCAGTCCTGCCATCATTAGTGCTATGTGTGAGACTGACCTAAACTGCTGATGAGGCTTCATGTCTCAACTCTTTACCAAACAACAAAATTTTAGACTCGTCCAAAGTCAAAGTTGTTCTCTTTTCCATGATATTTTCTAGAGCAGTTTGCTGCAGGTTAGAAAATGTCTACAGGTGGTAACATGTTTACCAGTTACCATACAATCCTGAGTTTTAGGGACTCAGACGAAGAAGGCTTTAAAAACATTGTGGAAAAAGGAGAAAATACTGGTAACCAGCATTTTGTCCTTTTCCCACAATGTTTTCTACCCTTCCTAAGACAAATCTCAACATTAATTTTGAGTCTTTTAATTTGTGGTCTGAAAATGTTTTCAATTTGAAGAAGTATTTTTTGATTTTGTCCTCTGATTATTACAAAACAATCCCGTGTTTTAACCTGAAATAGAGAGCTTTTGAAAACATTGGGGGAAAAGCTCAAAATGCTGGTATCTAGCATTTTCTCCTTTCCCTAAAAAGTTTTCTACCTTTTCAATTCATTGTCGTCTGCAAATACTGGTGAGCTACTTGGTTAACTCTTTACTGAATGACAAAATTTCAGACGGGTCCAGATTCAAAGTATTTGCAGACAACTTATTTAAAGGTGGCTCAAAAATTGAAATTTGTTTTGGGTAAGGTAGAAAAAACATGGTGGGAAAAGGAGAATATGCTGGTTACCAGCATTTTCTCCTTTTTCCACAATGTTTTCAAAATGCTTCTTTCTCATAGCCCTTGAAAGTCCAAAATGTGTGGTAAAGAGGTAACTCTTTACTGAATGACAAAATTAAAGACTGGTCTAAATTGGAAGCAAGCGCAGACAACAATTAAGATATGGCTCAAATAATGGGCATTGGCTTGGAAACAAGGTGGAAAATGATGTAAGTAAAAGAGAAAATTCTGGTTATTAGCATTTTCTCCTTTTCCCATGGTGTTTTCAAAAGCCTTTTTTCTCTGTGTTGTTGACACTAAGGATTGTTTGGTGAAGCGGTTAGACACAATATAGAATGTTGATGTATAATGCGTAACTTTGTCTGGATGGTTGTGTTGTCAGTGATATGGAAGACTAAATAACCCATTTTTCCGTAATTATACATGAATTTTATACCAGAGTTGAGAAAAAGATAATACATACATTAACACAAGCTTAATCTTTGCAGTGCTAGACCAGTGAAACTGACATTCTCAATCAGTATTAACCCTTTACTACACAATCCTGACTTTTAACGAGAAAGAAAGCTTTTGAAAACCTTGTTTGAAAAGGAGAAAATGCTGGTTACCAGCATTTTCTCCTTTTCCCATATGTTTTCTACCCTATCAATGACAAAAATCATCATTTTAGGTAGATTTCTACCCTATCAAGGACAAAACTTGTCATTTGGGTCACTTCAATTTGTCCTCTGCAAATGCTTTCAGTTTGGACCAGTCTTTAATTTTGTGGGTTGGTAAAGAGTTAAAGATGTGGATTATGCAATTCTAGAGCTGGTTTTTTTTAGAATGTTTATCAAAGAACTTGACAGTGTAGATTCTAGATAAGATTGAACATTCTGTGCAGTCCGATCTTTATCAACATTGTTTGCAAAAGCAATTAAGTTTGGGCTCTGGGCTGCAAGGATACAGCTTTCTTTCAAGAGATGGTCAAAACTCATAGACAGTTGAAAATATTAATGTTTCAAGCAAGTATTAGGTTATGAGCTAACTGTTTACTACACAATCCCGAGTTTGTACGACCCTCAGAAAAAAGCCTTTTGAAAACATTGTTGAAAAAGGAGAAAAATGCTGGCAACCAGCATCTTCTCCTCTTCCCACAATTTTTGCTACTCTTCTCAAAACAAATTTCAGTTTTTCTGTCACATTTATTTTGTGGATTGCAAATACTTCCAATTTGCACAAGGCTAAAATTTTGTCATTTGGGAAAGGGTGAAGAAACCAATGCCTTAACTCTTTGTCAAATAGTCCCGTGTTTTTAGGACTCTGAGGAAGGACACTTTCGAAGATACCGTTGGAATAGGAGAAATGCTGGTAACTCAGATCTTCTCCTTTGCCTACATTGTTTTCTACACTTCAAAGATAAATGTGAGGCTCAGTTTGTCATCTCTGATTGCTTTCTACATAGTTATGTGTTCTGGTAAAGACCTGGGGACTAAAGTACTTGCGCAAACATAACTAAGAAATTCGTAAGATTTTGTGTAACTGAGTTTTGTGTTTTACTAAAGTTTTCATAGCTAAGTTCAAACGTAAGTTTTTGCATAACTTTACATACAAAAATATCGGTTGTAAGTGAAATTGTAAACATGGAAGCATTCTTTCCCCTGTGGAAGAAACAGCTAATTTTCTCAAAGATTTGTCTCTTCTACAAGTTACAGCTTTTTAAGCTCTAATAGAGTATTGTGAGCCAAACCAATTGAGCCATGCTCTGTGAAAAGGGGTTTTAATGCATCAGCAAAAAGTATCAACTCATGTCAGCCTGCGCAGTCCTTGCAGGATATGGGTCGAAATATTTTGCTATTAGTCAATTTTCTAAGTGCAAAAGCACCAGTCTACCTCATACCATAATTCAGTCAGTTATTAGACAAAATGGATGTTATAAATCCATAATAATGCAATGACTTGCTCGATATGATGCATTATGGAGATTCATTAAACCCTCTTTTGCCAGAGCATGACCCAATTATTTTTTTTTTCTCATCATTCACTGTCTAGCCAAATGTTACATGTATCTGAATTTAATGGCAAATATTGTACCAGCTATAAAAATATGTACATTTTTATGAATATTTCATATTCAACAAGTTTCATTTATAAGTAATCAAATAGCTATAGTATATTGTTATCTGACATAAGATCTACATGCCACATTAATAAATGGAATATTTTGGCCCTTTTATGGACCATGTAGGTCAAAGATCACACTGCACAGACATTCACAGTTAGTCAGATCTTTACCAGGACACAGCATTTTAGACTCACCTTTATTGAAAGCATTTTGTAAATACAACACATTTTGTTGGAAAGAATAAAATACTGATTATCAGTTCTCCATTTTCCTATAATGTTTTCATTATAAGAAAGAAAGCAAGATACTGCAAAATCAGAGTTAATTGACAGTATAGTTAAAAAAAAATTGCACTAAAATTGTTTTGAGAGGTTGCATGATAAGTCAGTTTCAAAACCTAGTATGACAAATCCAATTTATATGTTTTTGCCAGAATATGGGAAAGTTCAAGACCATATCACATGTTTTACAGACATGTGATCAGGAGTTATTGACCCTGTCAACATAGTCCTTTTGTCCTTATCACACTTGGAATTTATATTTTTCATTCAAAAATGAAAAAAGAAAAGAGAGGCTTTTTCAAGAGAGGAAAAATCCTTAAAAATGTGCAAATCTTAACATAATATGACAAAACAATATCCTAGTGCTATTTAACTTAGAGCTTTTAAAATCATTTACCCATAGAGTCCCAGGGTCACTGAATAGCCCAAAATGCAAAAATTGATCAGTTTGACCAGCCTATCACATACCATGTGGATTAAAGGAGTGTATATATCCAGGATAAGACTCTAAGGATAAGCCTCTAAGGTCTCAAAAATTTGATCTTTGATCTCCACACTTTCAGTTAAAATTTTCAATGGTGGTATTCTTCAGGCCAAGTTTAACCCTTTACCACATAATCCGGAGTAATGACCCTGGTGGAGAAAGCTTTTGAAAACATTGTGGGAAAAGAAGAAAATGCTGGTAACCAGCATTTTCTCCTTTCCCACAATGTTTTCTACCCTTGCAAAGGTTATTTTCACCTTTTGAGGCATGTCAGATTTGTCATCTGCGTGTACCTTTACTATGGGCTCTTCCAAAATTATGTCGTCTGGTAAAGCAGAGCTACAGATAAGAAGGAGTGATGGTATTCTAAATCCATTATTTCTCTCGGAAACCCTATGAGACAATTCTAATGAGTACTCATAACATAGGGTTTAGTGGAGAATAACTAATATTTTCAATTTTGAAATCAAAATCACTCCCCTTGTCTGGAACTCTGGTAAAGGGTTGTCAGGGTTAAAACTTGGGAAGTCATGCAGATAGATACGTGCTTAGTTTAACTTGATCTGGATAACATTGTTGTTAGGTGTTAAATTGATTGTCCCCTAGACCTTATGAATGAAAAAAGATTTTTTTGTTGTCTAACTTAAATTCAATGGTATATCAGATTAACCCTTAACCATTCAATCTCGACTTTTAATGACCCTGCGAAACAAAGCTTTTGAAAACGTTGTGGGAAATGAGAAAATGCTGGTAACCAGCATTTTCTCCTTTTCCCACAATGTTTTCTACCCTTCCAAAATCAAATTCAACTATTAATTCACATTTATTTTGTCATCTGCAAATGCTTTCAGTTTAGACAAGTCTGTATTTTTGTCGTTTGGTAGATCAGGTTAATAGTGTGAAATGATATGCTGATCAATAGATCAGGTTACTATTACAGGTCAATTTTCAATAATGATCTTGTATGCTAATATAATGTATATTTTTCAACATTAAATTTTGGTAGTTTTGCTTCATGTATACCGGCAAAAATTATATTTTAACCCTGTACCACACAGTCATGAGTTTTAACCCCCCCCCCATAAAAGGACTCTTGAAAACTTCGTGGGAAAAGCAGAAAATGCAGATACGGTAATCAGTATTTTCTCCTTTTTCCCCATAATGTTTTCTAAACTTTTAAATACAAATTCCAAAATCTGTGCAATGTTTAATTGGTCATCTGCAAATGCTTTAAATTTTGACCAGTCCAAAATTTTGTCATTTAAAGAGTTTAACTTTTTCAAACAGAGATTAAATGTATCGGGAAAGTTTAATCCCTTCCTGTTCAAATTAAGTTTAGAAGTGTCAGAAACCTATATAAAATTCTACAAAGAAATGAAAATTTAAGGGAAGAGAAATAATTAATTGTAGCGGTTTTTTAGCTCCACTGGCCATGGCCCGGTGTCCGTCGTGCGTGCGTGCGTGCGTCCGTCCGTGAGTGCATCCGTGCGTCTGTCCGTGCGTTAACTTTTATTTCAAACATCTTCTTCTCTGAAACTACCCATCCAATTTTCATGAAACTTCACAGAAATGATCCTGCCATGGTCCTCTTCAGAATTTCTTGAAAGAATTTGATTCCTTCAAAAACTCTGGTTGCCATGGCAACAAAACTGAAAAATATTGGAAATCTTTAAAAATCTTCTTGTCTGAAACCATAAAGCATAGGGCTACCAAATTTGCGATGTAGCTTTATGTAGTAGACCTCTATCATGTTTCTTGAAATTATAGCCCTGGGGTCAAAATTGGCTCTGCCCCAGGGGTCACAAGTTTTACATAGGTCTGTATAAAGAAAACTTTAAAAATCTTCTTGTCTGAAACCATAAGGCATAGGGCTACCAAATTTGGCATGTAGCTTTATGTAGTAGACCTCTATCATGGCTCTTGAAATTATAGCCCTGGGGTCAAAATTGGCTCTGCCCCAGGGGTCACAAGTTTTACATAGGCTTATATAGAGAAAACTTTAAAAATCTTCCTGTACCTAGCCATAAGGCCTAGAGCTACCAAATTTTGCATTTAGCTTGATCTAGTTGGGGTCTACCAAAAGTGCTCAAATTATAGTCCTGGGGTCAATTTGGCCTCATGCTGGGTGGGGGGGGGGGGGGTTCACAAGATTTACATAGGCTTACATAGGGAAAACTTTTAAATCTTGGTGTACATAGTCATAAGGCTTAGGCTACCAAATTTTGCATAATTATAGCATTATCTAGTGGACAACTACAAAGAGGGCCCAAGTTACAGCCCTAGGATCAAGTTTGGCCTGCACCAGGGGTCACAAGTTTTACATGGGTTTATGGAGTGAAAACTTCAGAAACCATCTTGTTACTAGCCATAAGGCCAAGAACTCCCAAATTTGGCATGTTATTCTTCTAATACACATATTCCCCATTTAGTCCGACTGTAGCCCTGGGATCAAAGTTTTATAAGGGCTTATATAGTGAAGACTTCTCTTCATGGTTTATATTTATAAGCCAGTAGAGCGATACAGGCCATCATGGCCCTCTTGTTTCCTTTTTCCACAATGTTTTCAAAAGCTTCCTTTCTCAGTGTCGTTAAATCTTGGGATTGTGTGGTAAAGGATTAACTCTTTACCCCTCAATTCTGAGTTTTAACGACCCTGAGAAATAGGCCTTTTCCCAAAATGTTTTCTGTCCCTTTGCAGACAAATTCCACCACATGAGCCATATCTAATTTGTCTTGTGCAAAAGCTTTCAGTTTGGACAAGTGTAAAATTTTGTCATGTAGTAAAGAGTTAAGTATTTCGCTGCTAATGACGATTTAAGTAGCTTTAGTGGAGGGAACATGCAGTCTGATCTTTGATCTACACCATCTGCTGTCTGATACTAGACTATAACCAAAGCCAACTTCAGCAGCAGTGGAAATCTACTTTTGGACCTCAATAAAAAGTCAATTTTCTTGAGTCGGTAGTGAAAGAGTTAATGCAACTGCAAATCTTATGGTCTAGTCCAGAGTAAAACATTTTAGTATATCTTAAAGTCAAAAAATTATTTTTATAACCTTTAACTCTTTACCACACAATCCCAACTTTTAATGACCCAGAGAAAGAAGCTTTTTGAAAACATTGTGGGAAAAGGAGAAAATGCTGGTAACCAGCATTTTCTCCTTTTCCCACAATGTTTTCTAGTCACCTGAAAACAAATTTCAGTTTTTAAGTTACGTTTATTTTGTCGTCTGCAAATGCTTTCTATTTGGACTAGTCTAAAAATTTGTCGTTTGGTAAAGAAGTAAGTTATTTTTGATATTAGATTTTTCAGAATGATAACTCCGTAACTGCATTTAATGAGTGACATAACATTTGTGATTTGATACCGTGGTATTAAATTTTGTTTTAGCAGCAAATTTTAAAGGTCACTTGGTGAAAAATAACCGTAGGCTGTTTGACAGGTTTCATTTAATTTTCCAACATACTTGCTTAGCTCTTTACAAAAGGACAAAAGTTTAGACTTGTCCATATTGAAAGCATTTACAGATGACAGAATAACTTCGACTCAGAAATTGAAATTTGGAAGGATAAAAAACATTGTGGGAAGAGGAGAAAATGCTAGTTACCAGCATTTTCTCTTTTTCCCACAACGTTTTCGGAAAGTTATATATTTTAGGGTCATTGAGACTCGGAATTGTGTGGCAAAAGGTTAAAACTAGAGTCCCTGAGACAATGGGATGAGCTGTTTACTGGAATTGATTAGTACAGTCATGCACTATAATTATCCCCTCCTAGAACTAGTGGGAGCGCTGATAATTTCTGTTGAAAAATTTCTTTTTTAAAAATCTGTACTTCCTGAAACAAATTTGCACCACACAACTTTAAAGCATTGTTGTAGAATAGCGTTAATATATTCCTATCAATCCAGTATTGTCATGTATTGTGCTTGCCAGATTAGATAATTGTTTGGAATTTATATATTTAAGAGTCTAAGGGTTGAAGAAATGCAGAAAAACAACAGAATAATTACTGGTTGCTAAATTGGGAGTTTTGTTTGTTGAATTTACAGATGTTAAGATTTGATGAGATCAAACTGTATTTACTTTAGCAACTTGCAATTAAAAAAAAATAGATGAGTGCGCTGGAATAACATACGAAACAATGCCGCCTTTTGACGACCTTGAAGAAGAAGGCTTTTTTAAAACATTGTTGGAAAAGGAGAAAATGCTGGTAAAAAATAGAAGCTCTCAACAGAATTGATAAACCACACTAAAAACTGAATGTACAAATTGTTTGCCAAAGGAAATATTCCTAGAAAATATTGATAGAAGATTAATTGCGACTCATGTTTTCTTTTTTTCAAGAGGAGCCTTACAATTCAAATAATGGTAAAACAGGTCAAATAACTTCCCGTGAAGAAATGTACCATGTAGGTCCATGTCAAGCTACATGATGCAGCCGAGGGATTGATCACCGGATCACCCGAGGGTTGCCATATGTAATTACTGCTTGCTAAGCTGCTGCATTACATTTGTAATAATGATGAAAGTTGGACTTTTGTTTATTTAATTTTACAGATAGTTAGTTTTGATGAGATCAGACTGTATTTTTTTTTAACCCACCATACAGTAAATGAGGAAAAAAATGATAAGGTCTGCAATGCTTCAGAGTTTTTAGGCTTTCCTAAATGGAAAGTATTTTCAAACGATATATAAAATACGGCTCAAATGATGAGATTTGTCTCTGAAAGGGTAGAACATGTTGTTTTTGTTCCACAATCTTTTTTAAAGCTTTTTACTCAGGGTTGTTAAAACACAGGACTGTTTAGTTAATTCTTTACCACACACTCCTGAGTTTTAATGACCATGAAGAAGAAAGCCTTTGGAAAACATTGTGGGAAAAAAAGAAAATGCTGGAAACCAGCATTTTCTCCTTTTCCCACAGTGTTTTCTATTCTTTCTAAAGACAATTTTTTCCATTTGAGCCACATTGAAATTGTCGTCTGTAACTCTTTTCAATTTGGGCCAGTCTAACATTTTGTCGTTTGGTAAAGCATTGAAGTGAATTATCCATATTTTACAAGGATATTATTCAAGTTCCTCTTCTGCAGATTTGATTCAGGAGGAAAGCAGTTAACCCATTACCAGACGAAAAAGTTTTAACCTTGTCCAAATTGAAGGCATTTGCAGACGACAATTTCAACATGGCTCAAATGGTGCAATTACTCTTTGAAAGGGTAGAAAACATTGTGGGAAAAGGAGCAAATGGTGGTTACCAGCATATTCTCCTTTTCCCACAATGTTTTCAAAAGACTTTTTTCTCAGAGTTGTGAAAACCTTAGATTGTTTTGTAAAGGGTTAAATTCCAAACAAACATTTTGTTGCAAAATCTTTCTAAATTACATTTCAGTGAATGATTTAGATATGGTACAAATGATGGATGAACCAATAAAGCATGTAGTGATGGGCACAGAATTACAAGACTTGTCTCGAAATGGTTTAAATAAGCCGCGTCTTCGAGACCCTGAAGCTGCGAAGAACAATACCACAGACAGCATATATCCAGAGAATCCCCTGCAAGGCGAGAACCTTTCCAGTACATCGACATTGTCAAGCAAGCAGCATGTTACTATGAAGAAAGGTGTCGGACTTTTGTCTGGTGTTGCTTTAATTGTGGGCACAATGATTGGTGAGTTATACATTTTGATGTCTACCTTTTAAGTGTTAAAGCGTTGAAAGCACTGGTGTTGCATTTTTCAAGGGGGCCATTGTGTGGAATTAACTTGAAAAATAATAATGTGGGACGAACAAGCCCTGACGAACAAGCCAAGGGATGAACAAGCCCAGGGGCAAACTGGTTTGGGGTTGAACACAGTCAGGGGACAAAGGTTGTGTGTATCATTGCGCTATGGGGGTATAGATATCTTCAAGAAAAAAAAGTATTTCCATGATCAATGGCCTGATCCAGTTTATTTTAATACTCCATTGTTAATTATATATCTGAGTGCTATCAAAACACTTATTTGTCTTTGAAAAATTGAGTTTAATTGGGTCTACTTCCTTTGGTTTTGCACTAACTACGGTACATGATTTTCAAAATACTGTATTGAACTCACAGTGGCATTGCCTTTGACAAATGCCACAATAAAAAATGGACATTTTCAGTCACATGCAAAAGCCCAAATTTCAAGATCAAGGTTATTTAGGCCACATTACTGCACAAGATAAGAGGAAGTGTATATCAGTATAAGTTCAGTGCTGTCTAATCTTCATGTATACTATCAATTTCTCCCCCTAATTTTTCATATTACTGCCTGACACATTAACTTAGAGCATCTGAAAAAATCTTCTTAGAATAAAGAAATAATCAGTATGTCTTAAGTTTTAACATATGAATATGTGTAAAAAGAAATTTTTGGCAAAGGGAAAATTGTTCAGAACATTTTTCCTTTTGCTACAAAGCTTTCAAAGAAGTCTGCTTCAAGACCAAAGAAGGGTACTCTGTGGCTTGGTGTTTGATCGGGATTTTGTCACTCTGGTCACATTTGAGTGACCTTGAGCAGGGCAAGCACAGGAGAGCACTAGCTTCATGTTGGTGAAATCCAGGAAGGACATTAATTTGTCAGCAGTTTTTATTACATGACTGACATATTTTTATACAAAAAAAACCCCCAAAGTAAACCTCAGTCAAATAAACAAAAGCTGGAGCAAAAAATATATCAGCAGGTGCTAATGTGATAAACAAGAATTTACTGCAACCATGTCACACTTCAGTATACTCAGACCTAGCAGAGAATAATTCTAAGGATTTCATATTTATCCAGACCTGTCACAAGTAATTTCAGATAGAGGTAGTCAATTACAGTTCCAAGATAGACAAGCCAAATTTTGATGCATAGCATCAAAGAAGCCGGCAATTTTTTGTTACCATCAATGAGGAAGGTGCTTTAGGAATAACTCGCTTATCAGAAGTTGTGTTACTTTTAAATTAAAAATTCTGGAGAATAAGACTAAGAATGCTCTTAAGAATGGTTGGTGAATACAGACCCAGTAGAAAATTTTACCGACTGCAACAATTTGGGGGCTAATTAAGATTTTTTTTTCTGTGAATCCTATTTTTTGTTTAACTCTTTACCAAACGACAAACTTTTAGACAAGTCCAAATGAAAAGCATTTGCAGACAACAAAATAGATGTGGCTCAAAAATTGAAATTTGTTTTGGAAAGGATAGAAAACATTGTGGGAAAAGGAGAAAATGCTGGTTACCAGCATTTTCTCCTTTTCCCACAATGTTTTCATAATGCCTCTTTCTCAGGGTCGTTAAAACACGGGATTATGTGGTAAAGAGTTAAACACTAATATAAACATCACTTTTTTTTCCTGCATGCATTCGGAAAGAGGACAGTTACATTCAGTAAACAGGAATGGTGCAATTTTGCTCTTCAGATAAAAGCATGGTCATTTTGGATTAGGTATTTTCTCTATTTTGACAAGATCAAAATACTGTTATCATTCTTACATGAATATGATCCTACATACCGCAGTCAGACCTCCAGGTAAGAGGGAGTGATAGTATTCTAAATCCATTATTTCCCTTCCAAACCCTATGTTGTGGGTACTCATTAGAATCGTCTCGATGAGACGATTCTAATGAGTGCCCATAACATGGGGTTTAGTGGAGATTGATTAATATTTTCAATTTTGAAATCAAAATCACTCCCTCTATCTGGAGCTCTGCCGTAGCTGATGCATATTATTGCATGATCACTTGACATTCCAACAAGCCTTCACAAAATTTAGCCAAAAGCTAAAAAACCTTTACCAAACAATTACATGTTCTAATTAATGACCCTGCAGAAAAAGGCTTCTGAAACCATTGCGAGAAAAGTATAAAATGCTTGTCACAAGCATTTTCTCCTTTTCCACAATGGTTTCTATCATTTCAGAGCCAAATCTCATCATTATAACCAAATCTAATTTGTCGTCTGCAAATGCTTTCAATTTGGACAATACTGTCCAAAATTTTAGCCCTGTCCAAGTTGAAAGCATTTGCAGACGACAATTTCAATGTGGCTAAAATGATTGCAATTGTTCTGAAAGGTTAGAAAACATTGTGGGAAAAGGAGAAAATGCTGGTTACCAGCATTTTCTCCTTTTCCAACAATGTTTTCAAAAGGCTTCTTTCTCAGGGTCGTTAAAAGTCGGGATTATGTGGTAAAGATTTAATCCTTCACTAAACAATTATATGTTCTAGTGACCCTGAAGAAAAAAGCTTCTGCAACCATTGCAATAAAAGTATAAAATGCTTATCACAAGCATTTCTTCCTTTTCCTACAATGCTTTCTACCATTTTAGAGACAAATCTCATCATTATAACCAAATTGGATTTGTTGTCTGCAACTGCTTTGAATTTGGACAAGTTCTAAATTCTGTTGTAGGGTACAGAGTTAAGAGGCTAACTAGTCCATTGAAGAAGTACCATCAATTTGTTTTTCATTTGCTTCTTGCTTTATTTCTTGATTCTTAGTCAGCTATTGCCTTACTAAATTGAGCAATAAAATATTTTCAAATTTGGTTTGACTATGAAAATCTGAATAGCCCCCTTACAATGTAATAGTTGAACATGTAAATGAGCCATGCTCTGGCAAAAGGGGGTTTAATGCATCTCCTCGATCCATAATACCAAGCAAGCCATCACATAATTAAGGTTCAACGATACATGTAGCCTCTTTTTTAATACAATCAACTTAATCATCAGGTAGACTGGTCCTTAAATATACAGAAAATTTACCAATAGCGAAAAGTTTCAGCCCAGGTCAGCCTGCACAGTCCAAGCGGGCTGACTTGGGTTGATACTTTTCCCAGATTCATTAAAACCCTTTTTCACAGAGCATGGCTCAAGTGCAATGATGTACAACATCAGTCAAAAGCTGTCGAGGGTCATTTATAACCAGGTGCAAAACCCAAGTTTGGCTGGAGCCCTAAAGCCACAAAAATAAGTGTAATACCCTTCAACGCTACATCAAAAGTTCCATTACATTTCCTTTCCAGCCTTATTTTAGACCTTTGAAGGGGTAGAAAACATTGTATGAAAAGGAGAAAATGATGGTAACCAGCATTTTGTCCTCCTGCAACTACGTTTCAATAGTCTTCTTCCTCAGGGTTATTAAAACATATGAGACATGCTCTGGCAAAAGGGGACTTAATGTATCTCTGTCATCCATAATTCAAGCAAGTCATCACATATTTATGGATCCATAAAATCCATTTTGTCTAGCAACCAACTGAAACGTGAGGTACACTGGTTTTTGATATGCAGAAAAATTACCAAAGCAGAAAGTGTCGGACCAAGTTAGCCTGCGCGGACTGTGCAGGCTAACCTGGGCCAATACGTTCTGCAAATGCATCAAGCCCCTTTTTCACAGAGCATGGCTCATAAATAAATGCCCAAGGATTTAGTGTGTCTCAATTGTGCTCTGAGTATGCAAGGCTTTTCACAACAAAGGTACATTCTTACAAAAAGTTATTACAAAAAGTTTCCAATAGTAAACAGATTAATTACACACCTACAAACTTTCCTGCTAAAATACAATATATTGCACACAGATAAAAATAGACACAGTGGAACAAAAAATCTGATAAATCTTTAGAAATAAGAGTTCAAATACAAAATCTGTAGTTTTCATGCACGCAATTTATGTGAACAGCACAAGGGAAAAAAAAGCGTAATATTGCGCTAATCTACTAGCTTTAAACTGGTCCCTTGTTGTATCGTGTATTACACGTGTAGTAGTATCAGGGGAGGTAACCAGTCTATACTAGTTTAAGAAGAGTTACGCTGCCTGTGGGGTCAATCATTAATCAGGTTTTAAATAAATATCTATAAATACGAAATCTTTACTTTTCATGCTCGAAATTCATCTCAACAGTACATACAAAATAATGCATAATTTTGAGCTTAATAGCAACATACTATTAAAAGTATTTGAGTGAATATGTCGGAAAAGTTGTGCAATGATGTATCCCAAAACTCCCCATGTGCATAAAAAAAAAGCATTCCTATTGGAAGCCGGCTTCAAGAGCCGGCTTCCAATAAGCATACCTTGCAGAGGTTGTTCTTGAGGTCATTCACCTTATAATTCACTTTAACTCTTTACCACAAAATCATGAGTTGAAACGACCCTGAAGAAAAAGCCTCTAGAAAACATTATGGGAAAAGGGATAAATGCTGGCAACCAGCATTTTCTTCTTTTCCCACAATTTTTTCTACTCTTCTGAAAAAGAATTTCAATTTTTGAGTCATGTTAATTTTGTCGTCTGCAAAATTTAATGCTTTGAATTTGGACAAGTCTAAAATTTTGTTGTTTGGTAAACAGTTAAGTTGATGACTATAGTCAATAGAGAACTGCCAGCCCAGTTATTTTTCATTCTTAATTTACCAGACAATCCCGACTTTTAATGACCTTGAGCACAAAGTCTTTTGAAAAGATTGTGGGAAAAGGAGAAAATGCTGGTAAATAGCATTTTCTCCATTTCCCACAATGTTTTCTGGCCAATCAAAGACAGAAATCATTATTTAGCAACATTTCAATTGTCGTTTGCAAATGCTTTCAATTTGGTCCAGTCCAAAATTTTGTTGTTTGGTAAAAAGTTAACCCCTATACCTCTCAGCCCAGACTTAATTGCTTATGCAGACAGTGTAGAACAAGATCAGAATGCACAGTGCATGTTGTCTAAGCTTGGATTTGCATAATGCAAATTTATGTATGTAGATCATTCGTACATGTGTTGTGTGTATCATTTTCTTTTCTTCACTTACTTGTAAAAGAACATTGTTTATTCCCAGAGTATTTGGGCCTTTGTAATATGCATGTGTAGTTGGGTAAAGTTTTGTCTCTCAAAATAATCAAAATTTCTTTGGGGACTCAATTTTTTCAGTCAATATATCTGCTACGATTCATTGGTACATTTTCCATTTAGCTTTTGAACGACTATTTGAAGACAAAATAGCATTCTGAAAATGCCAAATATTTTTCATTCTGTGTGTTCATGTATGGGCTGCACTTACGACGAAAGTATTACAAATGTAACAAAAGTATTAAATTTTGGACTTAGGGGTAGTAAGAGTAGAACAGAGCTTATGTCTTAAGTAATTTGTAACAGAAAACTAAATTTTTAAAAGGAAGCCTTCCTCACTTGATGCTGACATACATATTCAAGGCCAGTCCACCTAATCAGAGTCCTTCTTTATTTTCATCAAGCAAAACTCTCTCTTACTTGCTAATATAATGGCAGTATCAGACTGAATTTAGGTGCTTGGCATATTATTTCAGCCAAGGTCAACCATGGCACAAATGATTCAGACAATGCTGTACACATTCTACAATTTTCTGTAGTGTAGAAAACATGTTGAAAGACCAGAGCATTGCATGATATTCTCCTTTTTTGGAGTTTCAAAGACATAAGAACACATAATTACAAAGAATGACAAGCTTACCTGTTTTTCAATTGTTTTTGAGCCTTTACTTTGGGAATTGGAAGACCAACACAACATTTTCTTGTCAGAGCCGTTTGCTCCGAATATGAAGTTTCCTACCCATGAGGTTGTAAAAACACAGAATTGATTAGTTACTGTCTGGACCTTTTACTCATAACCTTCTGAAACAAGTTCACAGAAGATGACTTTTACCCTTGTACCACATAATCCCGAGTTCTAATGAACCTGAGGAAGAAGAGTTTTGGAAACATTGTGGGAAAAGGAGAAAATGCTGGTAACCAGCATTTTCCCCATTTCTCACAATGTTTCCTACCCTGTCAAAGACGAGTTCCATCATTTGAGTCAGATTAAATGGCTGTCTGCAGATGCTTTCAATTTGGACAATGCTACAGTTTTGTCATTTTTCAAAGAGTTAGATCTAAAACTTCCTTGTGAAGTATGAATAATACTTCTTAATTAAAGGTGTCATATGTATGAAAACTTTCTTACAAAAGAAAAAAAATTCTTTTAAACCTCTTTTGCCATAGTGTTTCCAAAAGTGGTCTCCAGCAAAATTGGAAAGCTTCTGTGGAAGGAAATGGGTCCATCTAATGGGTTGATGTATGATTTTGTTTACATGGAACTTGAGATGGAATCCATTAAACTTTTATCTAAAAAATCCCAAGAAAGCTTTTGAAAACATGGGTAAAGGAGAAAATGCTGGTAACCAGCATTTTCTCCTTTACCCACAATGTTTTCTTTTTTATCTGAGAACTTTTAAAAAGCTCATTGGTATCTATTGGTATCTAAATTTGTGGTCCTCGAATGTTTTGAATTTGTAGAGTCTAAAATTTGTTGTTTGGGAAAGGTTTAACCTATTACCACACAATCCCGAGATTTAACAAACCTGCAGATGTAGCCTTTTGAAAACCTTGTGAGAAAAGGAGAAAATTCTGGTAACCAGCATTTTCTCCTTTTCTCACAAGGTTTTCTACACTTTCACAGACAATTAAAACCATTTCAGCTAAAGTTAAACTTTCTGCTTCAATGCTTTCAACTCAGACCAGTCTAAAATCTTGTCATCTAGTAAAGAGTTAAACTTCTCTGTGTGATTTTTTTCCTATTTTTCTCTCAGACTATCAGAAATGTTAATAATTAGAAGAGCATAAATCATGCCTTATTATCTCCACAAACTACAATAATGATAAGACATCTCATTTATATTGGTGTAGTTGCCCAAGCAAAATTCCCACAGAAATCACCCATAAGGCCACGAATGACTATTAGAGACCTAGCATTTTATATGAAATTCTTGATTCAGCAGCTTTACCTTTCCTGTTGTTGTTTGCAGTAGAATTCTGGGAAAACATCTCCGAAAATATGTGAAAAATCAACCTACACCTAATTTAAGATTTAACCCTTTCCCACATAATCCGGAGTTTTAACAACCCTGAAGGAAAAGGCCTCTGAAAACATTGTGGGAAAAGGAGTAAATGCCCTTTTCCCACAGTGTTTTCTCCCTTGTTTCATACACAGCAAATTACTTTTTTAGCTTTTAATGTATTTTGTCATCTTCAAATGCTTTTACCATGGGCAAGTCTCAAACTTTGTTATGTGATGAAGGGTTAATGGTTAACTCTTTACCAAATGACAAAATTGTAGACTTGCCCCAAAAAAAGCATTCGCAGAAGGCAATTTAAATGAGGCTCAAGTGATTGAATTTGTCTTTCATAGGGTGTTTTTTCTCCTTTTGCCGGAAAGCAGCCAGTGGCTTGGAAAGAATATTGTGCGGAGTACTGGTAAAAGAATCTCCAGGAAAGCATGGATAGGTGCACTTGCCGTCGCGATATAACTGAAATAATGTTGAAAACGGCGTTAAACACTATTCAGTCAGTCAATCAATCAATCAATTCTCCTTTTGCCACCATGTTTTCAAAAGACATCTTTCTCAGAGTCGTTAAAACTGGGATTGCTCACTTTTAATATCTGAAGTTGCCTCTGGGACCTTTGTAAACTAAGATCAGGCTGTACATTTTGTGCAGTCTGATTTTAATTTTCACAATCCACTTTGATGAAACGCTCATCTCTGATCTATGCTGTCAACTGTGCTTAGACATTCTGAACAAGAGCAACTTTGAAATTGTGGTTATCCTGGTCTTATTGACAGACTGGAAATGTCTTATAGCTGTATGTGGTGCTCTAAGGGTTAACCTAGGAATGCATGTCCAAAAGGAAAAAGTACATTCTACAAGCAGACAGTATAGATCATGGATCAGGCTGCATGTGCTAGGCAATCTAATCTTGTGTTTCTTTGAGTGGATGGCTTTTTCAGTCTGCAAAAGCCCATGTTTTTGATAGTGGTGCTGACAAGGTTGAAATGTTTTCCACTCAGAGACATTATTATTGTAAGGTACTCTTTACCCTTTCAGCGCTAAAGGGGATAACAATGACTTTTGTGGATGGCATGGATCAAGATCGGACTACACAGAACGTGCAGTCTGATCTTTGATCTACACCATCTGTTTGTTTACTCAATCCTATACAGTAAAAATCTTTCTGAGTCATTGGATTTTATTGGAGTACAGCCGTCAAAAGCGGCCTAGTTTATGTATTTGGCACTGCAAGAGTTAATTTGTCTAAGTTTGGAAAAACCATGATAGAAGTGAATGGATCTGCTTGATCTAATATGGCAAGGCAGCATGAAATAACCAAATCTACCCAAATTGACCCAAATCCTACCCAAATCTTTCCTACATCTACCCAAATCTCCTCCAAATCTTCCCCAAAAAGATTTGGGAAGGTATTTCGTGCTGCCCATGGGAGTGGCAGGAAATTTCCAAATCTACCCAAATCTTCCACAGATCTCGCCTTTTTTAACCAATTTCATCACAAAATGGGCTAAAGTAAATAAATTTCGAACTACTATCTGATAAAAAGATATAAAGTGATTTATTTTTCTTCTTATCTAGGGTCTTCTTATTATCCCCTGCCTATTGGTTTTTGTGTTGTCTGTCCCTTTGTCTGTCCATCTGTTCAACTGCTTGTTTGTCCATCCATCCGGACAGATCTCTTCTAAAATCCTTGACGAAAACTGATGAAACTCCATACATGTGTTACTTATGATAGTCCGCCAGTATACCTTTTTAGCTCACCTGAGCACAAAGTGCTCAAGGTGAGCTTTTGTGATCGTGCTGTGTCCAGCGTCCGTCATGCGTCGTCCGTCATCAAGGCTTCAACAATTACCTTGTGTGCACTCCAGTCACCAAGTGTGAAACTTGGTCAGAATGTTTATCTTGATAAAATCTTGGATAAGTTCAAAATTGGGTCATGTCAGGTTAAAAAGTAGTACTCTAGACCAAATCTTAGAAAAACCTTGAGTGCTCTCTAGAGGCGACATTTTCAGCCTTATACTCTTGAAACTTTGTCAGACTATGTGTCTTGATAATATCTTGAACAATTTTGAAATTGGGTTATGTCAGGTCAAAAAGTAGGTCACTAGGCTAAACCTTAGAAAAACCTTATGTGCACTCTAGAGGCCACATTTTCAACCTGAAACTCATGAAAGTTGCATGGAATATTTGTCTTGATGAGATCTTGAACAAGTTGGAAATTGGGTTATGTCGGGTCAAAAAGTAGGTCACTGGACTAAATCTTGAAAAAACCTTTGTGCACTCTAGAGGCCACATTTTCAGCCAAATACTCTTGAAACCTAGTTAGAATGTTTGGATAATATCTTGGACAAGTCTGAAATTGAAATGTCTGCTCAAAAAGTAGGTCAATGAGCTAAATCTTAGAAAAACCTTGTATGCACTCTAGAGGCCACAGTTTTGGCCTGATACTCATGAAAGTAGGTCACATTGTCTATCTTGATGATATCTCAGACAAGTTTGAAATTAGGTCATGTCAAGTCAAAAAGTAGGTCACTAGGCTAAATCATAGAAAAACCTTGTGTGTACTATAGGGGCCACATTTTTAGCCTGATACTCACAAAACTATGTCAGGTTGTCTGTCTTGATGATATCTCAGACAACTTAAAAATTGGGTTGTGCCAGGTCAAAATGTAGGTCTCAGGGCTAAATCTTAGGAAAACCTTGTGTACACCATAGAGGCCACTTTTTCAGCATTACACTAATGAAGGTTGGTCAGAATGTATATCTTGTTGATATTTTACACTAATGAAGGTTGGTCAGAATGTATATCTTGTTGATATCTCAAACAAGTTTGAAATTGGGTCACATTGGGTCAAAAAGTAGGTCACTGGGTCAAATCTTAGAAAAACCTTGTATGCACTCTAGAGGCCACATTTTGAGCCCGATACTTTTGAAACTTAGAATGTTTTTCTCGATGATACCTTTAACAAGTTTGAAATTTGGTCATGTTGTGTCAAAATGTAGGTCATGGGCCAAATCCTGGAAAAACCTTGTGAACACTCTATAGGCCACATTTTCAGCATGAAATGCATGAAACTTGGTTATAAAGTTTATCTTGATGATGTCTTTGACAAGTTCAAAATGGGGTCACATTGGCTCAAAAAGTAGGTCAAGGGACCAAATCTTAGAAAAACTTTGTGTGCACCATCGAGGCCACACTCCCAGCCTTATACTCATGAAACTTGGTCATAATGCTTGTCTTAATGATATCTTAGACAAGTTTGAAGAATAACTACTGCGCCCATTATCAAAGCATGTTTTGTTGATGTTGGATTAGACACAGTTAATGGACACAAATTACGGTTAATGGACGCAAGTTATATTACAGTTGACATCCGTAATAATGGAAAAGTCAACTTGTCATTGTTCAGTGAGTTTACATCAAGAGAAAAATAGCATGGAATCCTTAGATTATTCCATGTATTGGAAAAATATGTCTCTGGTGGATATAACCTGACGTAAAGAAATTTATTGTGCATTACCACATGACTGTGTGTATCAGAGGACGGTGGAAGAGAGCTTTTAACCCTTAGGCTGCTAAGCACAATGCACTGAGCTTTTGAGGACAGTACAGATCAAGGTCAGACTGCACAGGATGTGCAGTCTGATCTTGAATCTACTCTGTCCAATAAGAAGATATCTTTCCCTAAAAACACCTTTGAAATAGCAAAATTTAGCTTTTTACTATTGGCTTGAAAGTTTCATTTTGCTTGTTTAGCAGGATAAGGGTTAAAAAATTGAGAGGTAGTATAATGTTAACATTTTCTGCATTGGTTTCATGTCAGTCCTAAAGTACAACTATTGTTTATTTTCATGTTCAGTCATACCCTAGTACTTTCATTCTGTCAGTGACTGAATTAACCCTTAGAGGCCAAATAAACCCATCTATCAGACATTTTCATCCCAGAAATATGACCCAAATAACAGCAGTTTCTTGTTTGCTTTTGTCTACAGTCTTTCAGCAAAGCGGACAGTGTAGGTCAAAGATCATGCTGTACGTTTTATGCAGCTTGATCTCAGATCTACACTGTCCTCAAAAGCAACTATAATCATGAAAGGCGCTTTAAAAGCCTAATAGACATGAAGTAAAGAACTAAATGTGAGTTACATTTCCCTCTGGGCCATGTTGACAGATTTATTGGATCATGTTGGCTTTCCTCATTCATATTCAATTAGCAAAATATCTCTCTCCAGGTCTCTTGTGACATTTGAACAATTGCTTACCAGGATTACTTACTTTCATTTTTCAGGCAAGCCATTAATCCTTAGACTGCTTAGCGTGACTCAAGAACCTTTTGCTGACAGTGTAGATTAAGATCAGTCTGCACAGAAACATGCAGTCTGATCTTGGATCTACACTGTCCAATAAGGAAATATCTATCCCTGAAGAATACTTTTTAAATAGCAGAATTTGGGTTTTTACTGTTGGTTTGAAAGTATTATTTCACTTCTTTTGCAGGATAAGGTTTAAGCACTTGGCGTCTTGCAGATAATTTTTAGCGGATTTGTATAGCACATCTGCTTACTGTGATCATTCTGACGGGAACCAAATACATCATGCCTAAGGACGCATGTGCGCTCACACTGTACTGTGATATCTGTTTGACCTGAACCAAATATACTGCCATTCACTCTTGCGACCATTCTACTCTCAGTTTAGCTAATACACCTCAACCTCGCTTTTGTCACTACCGCATATACTGTCCTACACATGTATACCTATAGTCCGAAATCTGATACCAGCAAAAAACTGTTAAAGAATGACGGATCAAATTACCACTCCTTAAACAGTAATACAATAACAGTTACTGTGCGGCCGGCTTGGCAGAACAATTTTGACTTTCCTTGCCCTTGCTAACTCCATTTTAAAATGATTGCACATTTGTTGCATGTGATGTTACAGCTTTATGCTACTCCACAAATCTGCTTTTCAGGACTTTGAGTCCTTTGATTTCATTTTGCATCAACTTCTTAAGATATCTTGATTAAAGGATAAATTAGCAAATTCACCTTTTGCCTTAATGGTTTCTAGATGTATTCATGCATTTACGGTAATTCATTTTACCATCCCTATTTAACGAGGATGTTTACCTTAGACTTCTGCAGCATCTTGTTCAAGAGAAAATGTTGAATTGTATTACAGGGCTAAGGACAAAGCCCAACACTGAGTAACAGTGAAACCCAGCACTACCAAGGCATGAATAGGCTGTGAGCTGTTGCCATAATATTAAAGAAATATTTCTGAAAGAAGCATAAAATCTTTCTCAAGTATGAGGAGTGTTCAAATATGAGTGCATCTGAGCACCTAAAATTTGATTCCTCATAGGTTTCACTGAAATTTTTATTTTGTTCCCTCAAAGTATTCACTTCCAACAGATATACAAAGTTTCAATCTCCAGATCCAATCTTTGAAGGCATTTTCATAGTCTTTTTTTAGGCATACTATGAAGACACTGGAATATAGCAGAATCAAGGTGTTTGCGCTGAACAAATTTTCGACCTGAAAGGTATATTTTATATCTTCGAAAAGAAAAAGAAGTCACAAAGGGCAAGGTCAGGTGAATATGGAGGGTGGGGGAGCACAACGACTTTTTCCTGCTTCAGAAAGTCTTGCACCTCGTACAAAAGACAATGACTGAAACTGATTGTTTACACATGTTGAAATAGAGTGGACATAAAATGAATTCCAGTGTCTTCATTGTATACCTAAAAAAGAATATAAAAATGCCTTCAAAGATTGGCTCTAGAGGCTGAAACAAAAAATATATAAATATCATGTAGTAGGTCAAAAACTACATCATTCATTCTCACAGAAAAACTTAATACACACTAATGGGTTGATACAGTAAGAGAAAATCCACCAGTGGAGGTGGGTTTAAAAATGAAATATGAGAAACATGTAAAGGAATCTTCCTGTTTTAGTATTCATATACAAAAGCTTTTAATTAATTGGTATTTTTTTTTGTCAATAGAAGTTTATATGAATTACAAGGCCTGCCAATATTAATCCTGGTCCACATTTAAATGCAATCCCACCAAAATGTTGAGACATAATTTATTTCTTTTGGACCTTAACCCATTACCAAAGAATCCTGTGTTTTAACCTGTAGGCTGCTAAGCGTGACTCAGTGACCTTTTGCGGACAGTGTAGATCAAGATCAGACTGCATAGAGCGTGCAGTCTGATCTTGGATCTACACTGTCCAATAAGGAGATACCTTTCTTCCAAAAATACCTTTGAAATATGAAAATTTGGGTTCATGCTATTGCTTTAAAAAATTCATTTCTTTTATTTAGCAGGATAAGGCTTTAGAACCCTTAGGTTTAGGGCTTTTAAAAACATTGTGGGAGAAGGGGAAAGTACAGATAACCAGCCTTTCTCCTTTTCCCACAATGTTTTCTATCTTTTCAATGGCAAATCCTACCATTTGGGCCACATGTAAGTTGTTGTTCACCCATGCTTTGAATGTGGACAAGTCCAAATTGTGGTTTGGTAAAGAGTTAAAATTTTGTCTTGAAATTTTGAATTGGAGCAATATTTAGACTGGATGAAATACAGTTCAGCAGTAAATGAAGACTATTCATCAAAACTTAGAATCAAGACTAGTAATGGACAGAATATATCCAAGATCAGACTGTACATTCCTTGTAGTCTGATCTTTATCTTCATTGCACACAAAAGCTACCAGAATACCATGGTATTGAAAGAGTTTGTTTTAAAATGTAGTGATTTAGTAAAGGCTGAATATTACATGTTGGAGTACATGTAATTTGGAGAACAGACATCATTTATTTCCATTCATAGAAGATTGGGTTCACTTAACCCTTAGAGCGTCGAATAAACCCAACAGACATTTTCAGTGGAAAAGTAAGACCCAAAGAATTGCAGTTTCATGGTTGCTTTTGTCTATAAAGATTTAGAAAAACAGACAGTGTAGATCAATGATCACACTGCACGTTTTGTGAAATTTGAAAGTAACACAACCTCTGATTGGCTAAACCAAACCATTTGGTTTAGCCAATCAGAAGTTCTGTTACATTCAAATTTAGAAAATCTTGGAAAATTAGACAAAGAATAATCCTAAGAATGGTTGGTGAATAGGGACCCAGGAAGCGTTAATCTATTCAGAATAAGACAATTTATGTCCATCAAAATTGGGCCATAGTAAATTTCCTAGCCAGGGAATCATTCCAGAGAGTACCCATAGGCTTTTGTAATATATGAATATGATTGCCTTGTAAATTTGTAATACCATTTGGTTGTAATTGCAGTGGAAGAAGCACACTAACTTGGAATACAATGATAGATTCATTGGTTGCATTGACCACTGACGTAACATGTTGTTTAACAAATAACAAGATTTAGACATGTCCAGATTGTAAGCAGTTGCATACTACAAACAAAAGTGATTCGGAAAAAAAGGTTTTGTCTTTGAAAGGGAAGAAAATATTGTGGGAAAAGAAGAAAATACAGGTTACCATGATTTTCTCTCTTTCCCACAGTGTTTTCAGTAGTCTCTTTCCTCAGTGTCGTTAAAACACAAGATTAATTGTAAATGGTATTAACCTAAAAATGCTAAATAAACCCCATGGGCATTTTCAGTCTCTACTAAGACCCAGATAGTTGCAATTTTATGGTTGCTTTTTGCCTATACTGTTTCAGGGAAGCAGACAGTGTAGATCAAAGATCAAACTGATCTTGATCTACACTGGCTACAAAAGGCAAATTTAGTTGTGAAAGGCACTGTATGGGTTAAACACCACAATCTTATTTCAGTAGTTGGAATTAATATATGGATACCTGTTTATCAGCTTAAGATGTATTATCTGACTGTTTTGATGTTTGTAATAGGTTTTTAGCCATTATTAGCTCCACTGGCCGAAGGCCAGTGGGCTTATGTCATGGCCCAGTGTCTGCTGTGCGTCCGTGCATCCGTCCGTGCATTAACTTTTATTTCAAACATCTTCTCTGAAACTACCCATCCAATTTTCATGAAACTTCACAGAAATGATCCTGCCATGGTCCTCTTCAGAATTTCTTGAAAGAATTTGATTCCTTCAAAAACTCTGGTTGCCATGGCAACAAAACTGAAAAATATTGGAAATCTTTAAAAATCTTCTTGTCTGAAACCATAAGGCATAGGGCTACCAAATTTGGCATGTAGCTTTATGTAGTAGACCTCTATCAAGTTTCTTCAAATTATAGCCATGGGGTCAAAATTGGCTCTGCCCCAGGGGTCACAAGTTTTACATAGGCTTATATAGAGAAAACTTTAAAAATCTTCCTGTACCTAGCCATAAGGCCTAGAGCTACCAAATTTTGCATGTTGCTATATCTAGTGGGCCTCTACCAAGTGGGCCAAAATTTTAGCCCTTGGGTCAAAATTGGCCCCGCCGCAGGGGTCACAAGTTTTACATGGGCTTACATAGTGACAACTTAAGAAATCTTCCTGTTTTGATTTTTTTTTTGAAATTAGCCTTGCATCAGGGGTCTTTTGTTTTACAGAGGCTTCATATGGACAAAACTTGAAAATCACCTTTTTATAACCATACAGCATAGACTTGTATTATTTTGGCATGTGGCTTTATCTTGTGGACCTCTACCAGGGTTCAAGTAATTATAGCTCTGGGATCAAAAATGGCTTTGCCCTGCGGGTCTCAACTTTTACATGGGCTTTTACAGAGAAAACTGTAAGTCTTCATTTTGAAACCATTTGGCTCAGAATTGAAATGTTTAGTATTTATGGTTTATATTTATAAGCCAGTGGAGCGATGCAGGGCCATCATGGCCCTCCTGTTTATTGCTTTGCATTACCAGCCGGAAATAAAAATCTCTAATCAGGGAAATGTATTGGTATTGTATTGCTGTTTATGAGAAGGAAATGATCCCACTGTGGGAAATGACAATACCTTATTTTGGCTCATTAATCATAGTAGAAAAGACCCAAATACTATTGTAGCAGTACAGCAGAATTTTCATGGCTTAAGCACATGACCTTAAAAATGGCTTTGAAGGTCACATTTTGATTTTTTTCTGGTGAATTATTTAAGAAAAAATCTTTTTTCTATTGTTGTTTATACTTCAATAAACTATGGTTATGAGTTATGAGGCACAATGAATAAACCACGAGGACGATAGCCCAAGCGGTTTATTCAGTGCACCTCATAACTCACAACGGTTTACCGTTGTTTATTGAACGATAACACCACAATAGAAAAAAAATCATTTCAATTCTAACATGACCAACTGTTGATCAAAGGAAAGCATGTACATACTTAGTATAAAAAAACGGATGCGGATTAATTCTCTTGAATAAACCATGACTATCCCAGTTACTAACCAAAACAAAACCCCACTGCCCAGTCAGTAAATGTAAAAAAAATTAATAAAATCCTAGGCATCAAACATGACAAAGAAAACCCATAAAGTTTAACTATTTTATTTTCTCCCTTTCAAATGACAAAGAAGAATGGCTGTACTGTCAAGCGTTGCAGTCTCAGTCACTTCAGATGCTCTGAATGTTACTGGACCTGCTCCCCATCCCATTTTAATTACAACACAAGCCAATTTTGATGTTAATCTTCAGCATGAGGAGACACTTAATTTACATATGTTTGTTAACTTGTCACACTTTAAATACATGTAGTTTTATCATTGTCAGTTTTTATCAAAAACAGTAAATTTCCGTAAATCCTTGAGTTTTTACTTCCTCTTTGGTTGAGTAGCGGAAAATGACAATTTGTTTATGCCAATTGACTTTCATTGCTAAAATATCTGAGGGCGGAGACATTGAACAGCCACAGGCAACTTATTTTGCATAGAATGATGTCGATTTTACCATGCTTTTATTGCACTGTGTTTATAGAGCTGAATTCGTGTGTCATGTTGGAATATTGTATCGTCTTTCACCAAGTGGTCACATAAATGTTTTTGCGACTCTAACATAATTCATTTGAAAAACATTGCAAGGAATGGAAGAAAATGCAGGTTTTAAACCCTTTCTCCCTTTGCAAAAATGTTTTCTATCCCTTCAGAGATAAATCCCTTAACCCTTTACCACACAATCCTGACTTTAATGACCCTGAAGAAAAAGCCTTTTGAAAACATTGTAGGAAAAGGAAAAAATGCTGGTAACCAGCATTTTCTCCTTTTCCCACAGTGTTTTCTACCCTTTACAAATCAAATTTCAATTTTTGAGCCACATGTGATTTGTCGTCTGCAAATGCTTTCAATTCAGACCAGTCTAAAATTTTGTGTTCGGTAAAGAGTTAATTTGAGCCACACTGAATTTGTTGTTTTTTGGTCCTTGCAATGAGGATGATTCTAAAACTATGTTTTCAGGTAAAGAATAATTTTTATACTGAAATATACAACTGTTCAGTACAAATCACACCAAAGACAAATATTCATGTTAAAGGAAATATTTTACAAATGACAGAGATCTAATAGAAAATAGGAGTGCTGTTAGTTTGCCTTCGGCTCTTATAGACCATCTGCAACAAGCTTGCAACAAGAAATTACTGCTTTTTTTCACATAATGTTTTTCAATTCATTTCAAGAATTATGCTGATGCAAGTTCTTACAGAGCTCCAGATAGAGGGAGTGATTTTGATTTCAAAATTGAAAATGTTAATCACTCTCCACTAAACGCTATGTTATCGGTACTCATTGGAATCGTCTCATCGAGACGATTCTAATGAGTACCCACAGTATAGGGTTTGGAAGAGAATTACTGGATTTAGAATACCATCACTCCCTCTTATCTTTGTTTCTCATACAACAAAATCTGTGAAAAAAGTATCCGAAACTCCTGATTGGTCAGAAAGGAGGTTACTTTTAAGTTGGCTATCTTACTTGTCATTATTGTCGAAGGTTTTTCGTGGAAAAATAAGTACGGTAGCTTCTTGATAGTAGAAGAGCTATTTGTCTTCTGAGATCTGTCAAAACTGTCAGGGTAGATAGAAAACAAGTCTGATATAATTATCTCCTAGATTTATGAAAGAGCTCCAAGTTTCATTCAACCATCTATGATTTATTGAGTGTTTTAACCCTTAGTTTACCATGCATAAGGTATGGTACTTTTGCAAACGTTGGAGATCAAGACCAGACAGCACAGAATGGGCATTTTTATCTTGAACCTACAGAGTTTGCTAATTTGGTAAAATCTATGTTGAATAAACAGTTTTAGATGTTTTCTAAATTTAAAAGGCCTATTTCACAAGTTCAGCATCTTAAGGGATAATCCTGAGTATGCCAAGTACACCTATAGTTGTTTTTCACTTACGACAGCTGTGTTTGTCATGTATGATCAGACTGCAGCAAAAATTCAGTTTGATGCGGAACATATTTTGTATGTATTTTGTTTTTAGCTCACCTTAGCACAACGTGCTAAAGGTGAGCTATTGTGATCGCCCTATGTCCGGCGTCCGGCGTCCGTCGTCCGTCAACAATTTCTTTAAACATCTTCTTCTCCTAAACCACTGGGCCAATCTTGATGAAACTCGGCAGTGATGTTCCTTTGGTGAAGCTCTACTAAAATTGTTCAAAGAATTGAATTCCACCCACAACTCTGGTTGCCATGGCAACAAAAAGGAAAAAAAAGCAAAATCTTTGAAAATCTTCTTCTCTGAAACTAGAAGGCGCAGAGCTCTGATATTTGGTATGTAGCATCTCCTAGTGGACCTCTACCAAGTTTCTTCATTTGATGCCCCTGGGGTCAAAACTGACCCCACCCCGGGGGTCACAAGTTTGAGCATAGTAACAAAGAAGGAAAACTTTAAAAATCTTCTTCTCTGAAACTTGAAGGTGTAGAGCTTTGATATTTGGCATGTAGCATCTCCTAGTGGACCTGTACCAAGTTTGTTCATATGATGCCCCTGGGATCAAAACTGGCCCCGCCCCGGGGGTCACAATTTCCAGCATAGGAACAAAGAAGGAAAACTTTAAAAATCTTCTTCTGTAAAACTAGAAGGCATAGAGCTTTGATATTTGGCATGAAGCATGTCCTAGTGGACCTCTACCAAGTTTGTTCATATGATGCCCTTGGGGTCAAAACTGGCCCTGCCCCGAGGGTCACAAGTTCAAACATAGGAACAAAGAGGGGAAACTTTAAAAATCATCTTCTCTGAAACTGGAAGGCGTAGACCTTTGATATTTGGTATGTAGCATTGCCTAGTGGACCTCTACCAAGTTTGTTCATATGATGCCCCTTGGGTCAAAACTGGCCCCACCCTGGGGGTCACAAGTTTGAGCATAGTAACAAAAAAGGAAAACTTTAAAAATCTTCTTCTCTGAAACTGGAAGGCGTAGAGCTTTGATATGTGGCATGTAGCATCTCCTAGTGGACCTGTACCAAGTTTGTTCATATGATGCCCCTGGGGTCAAAACTGGCCCCGCCCCGGGGGTCACAATTTCCAACATAGGAACAAAGAAGGAAAACTTTAAAAATCTTCTTCTGTAAAACTAGAAGGCATAGGGCTTTGATATTTGGCATGAAGCATCTCGTAGTGGACCTCTACCAAGTTTGTTCATATGATGCCCTTGGGGTCAAAACTGGCCCTGCCCAGGGGGTCACAAGTTCAAACATAGGAACAAAGAGGGGAAACTTTAAAAATCATCTTCTCTGAAACTGGAAGGCGTAGAGCTTTGATATTTGGTATGTAGCATTGCCTAGTGGACCTGTACCAAGTTTGTTCATATGATGCCGCTGGGGTCAAAACTGGCCCCACCCCGGGGGTCACAAGTTTGAGCATAGTAACAAAGAAGGAAAACTTTAAAAATCTTCTCTGAAACTTGAAGGTGCAGAGCTTTGATATTTGGCATGTAGCATCTCCTAGTGGACCTCTACCAAGTTTGTTCATATGATGGCCCTGGGGTCAAAACTGGCCCCGCCCCGGGGGTCACAATTTCCAACATAGGAACAAAGAAGGAAAACTTTAAAAATCTTCTTCTGTAAAACTAGAAGGCATAGAGCTTTGATATTTGGTATGTAGCATCGCCTAGTAGACCTCTACTAAGTTTGTTCATATGATGCCCTTGGGGTCAAAATTGGCCCTGCCCCGAGGGTCACAAGTTCAAACATAGGAACAAAGAAGGAAAACTTAAATTTTTTTTTCTCTTAAATGGGAAGGCATAGAGCTTTGATATTTGGTATGTAGCATCTCCTAGTGGACTTCTACCAACTTTAATCCAAGGATGCTGCTTGGGTCAAAACTGGCCCAGCCCCTGGGGTCACAAGTTCGAACATAGGAACAAAGAAGGAAAACTTTAAAATTCTTCTTTTCTGAAACCGAAAGGTGTGGAGCTTTGATATATGGTATGTTGCATCTCAGAGTGGACCTCTACCAAGTTTGTTCATATGATGCCCCTGGGTCAAAAGTTCGAAGATAGGAACAAAGAAGGAAAACTTTAAATTTCTTTTTCTCTTAAACAGGAAGGTGTAGAGCTTTGATATTTGGTATGTAGCATTTCCTTGTGGACTTCTACCAAGTTTGTTCATATGATGCCCCTGGGTCAAAACTGGCCCAGCCCCGGGGGTCACAAGTTCGAACATAGGAACAAAGAAGGAAAACTTGAAAATTCTTCTTTAAAACTGGAAGGCGTAGAGCTTTGATATTTGGTATGTAGTGATTCTCTTCTAAGTTTGTTTGCCCATCTAAGCGCAACAAGTTCATTGAGTTCAAAATTGGGTCATCTTGGGTCATAAACTAGGTCACTAGGTCAAATTAAAGAAATACCTTGTTGGCATTCTCGAGGCCACATTATTTGCTCAAGTGCCTTGAAAATTAGTTAGAAAGTTTGTCTTTATAAAGTCTCACATAAGATTAATTTGGGTCAACTTGGGTCGTAAACTAGTTCACTGGGTCAAATTAAAGAAATACCTTGTTTGCACTCTGGAGGCCACATTTATTGCTCAAATGACCTGAAATTTGGCCAGAATGTTTGTCTTGATGAAATACCAGATGAGTTTGGATTCGGGTCACCTGGAACCATAAACTAGGTCACTAGGTCAAAATAAAGAAATACCTTGTGAGCACTCTAGAGGCCACATTCTTTGCTTAATTGCCTTGAAAATTGATCAGAATGTTTGTCTTTGTAAAATCTCACATGAGTCTGAATTTGGGTCAGCTGGGGTCATAAACTAGGTCACTTGGTCAAACTAAAGAAATAGCTAGTGGGCACTCTAGAGGCCACATTTATTATTCATTTGATTTGAAAATTGGTTAAAATGTTTCTTTTGATATAGTAAAAGACCAGTTCAAATTTGGGTCATCTGGGGTCATAATCTAGATCACTAGGTCAAATTAAAGAAATACCTTTAGGGCACTCGAGGCCACATTTTTTGCTCAGTTGACTTGAAAATTGGTCAGAATGTTTGTCTTCATAAAATTTGAGTTTGAAATTGGGTCACCTGCGGTCAAAAACTAGGTCACATGGTCAAATTAAAGAAAATTAAAGAAAAACCTTAAAGGCACTCTACTAAGGTGAGCGAACCAGGGCCATCATGGCCCTCTTGTTCTATTTTTGAGACAGTCTGGAAAATTGACCTTACAATTTCAATGGATCTGTGACATTTCTTTGAAAACCATGTTCCTCTAAAACAATCCCCAGCCCTGACCCTTACCCTAACCCAGACAAAAATGTTGCTCAAATTTTCCTCACAGACAGAGCTTTTCATGAAATAAATTTAGGAATTTAGCAATCGGCATTTTAAAGCATGCATGCATTTCGACAAAACACCCTTTCGACAAAATGTTGTGTACAGAAATTCAATATGTTAGTTTTTATTTTTGCCATTTATGTCATGCCCATATTGTTTGTCATTACCTTTTGAAGGTTTTAAGAATAACATACAATAAAGGGTAACCTTACACTACCAAATAAATATCAAAGTACTGATAGTACTGAAGGCCAGGAAATCTTGTGATCTGTAATCTCTAGAGAACGAAGGATACCAACTTGCACGAGACCTCATTTTCTAATTATCACTACCATTCAGACAGTCGGGCCAATTCAATTATGCCAAAAGAATTCATTGGTAAAGGGGTACTGTCACGCATAATATGGAATAATACAATAATCAACAGGAAAAATTAAATTAATGCAAAAAAAAAAAAAGCAGTGCTCAGAAGCCACATTCTATAATCAATCCGAAGCAAAGTAGTGGATGCCAATGCTCGGCTAAAGGGTGCATGATAATGGCTTTAAAAATTGCTAAGTCGAAAAGGGGCTTAATCAAGCAAATTCATTTTTGAGTTATTTGCCTTATTGGTTTAGGCTGATCTTTATGATAACGCACATATATTCCAAGTTTAAAATAAATACCGTCAATGATAAGAAAGATAAGACACAATTTAAAACTGGACACAACGGAAATACCAACGCTTAATATTGCGAACCCAGGGTAGGGTGATGTCAATACATCGCAGTTTTGTTCTCAAACAGTCGATCTAAATCTATTCTTTTGACAATATCATACAAAGACGCGTCCACTAGCCTTCTCGTCCCATTAGAGAGGGATTCCAACAACGGCTTCTGGCGCTTAAAATGAATTTGCATATTCGGGATGTATTTCAAAATAAATATTCTTAAACTTTCATTTCTCATTTTCAAACAATGTTTCGGAAACTACCAGTTATGTGAATGAAACTCTAGGTATGTAAATGTGATGAATAACTGATTAAAGCTTAATTTTTTAAACACACCTTTTATTTCCAAATTATTTTGTTTGAAAGTTAAAAAATGTCTAAGGATCGCACAACACTTTCCTGATTTGTAATCGACCAACAGTCGTCACAAAAAAAAAAAGAATATAAGGAGATAACATGGTTGATTATCGGAAAATGTAGAAAGAACAAAAAATTCTTATTTTTCCATAATGTTTGCTTATTCTTCTGACAAAAAGAGGGATTTTTTAAATCGATTCACACAGAAAAAAGAGAGTATAATTTCTTTTAATTTCTGCATATTTCTTTATTCTATCGATTTTTTTTTTTTTGTAAACATATGGAGAAAATCAAGTTCAGTTCTAAATGATTAAAAAAAACTGATAATAAATGCAGTTAATACACCAATAATCTCATTCAACTATCGACATTTCCATGGAAAATCGTATATCTCAGTTTTTCACCAGGCAGTCAAAGGAAATGCGATGCGTGGCTCCCTTTGATCTTTATTTGAAACGCAGACAGTAACTAGCAAGTGACAATGGAAACTAAAAATAGAAAACTTGTTCTCGGGTTTTTCCCTCGTGCTAGTACACTAGACAGTGATATCAGGGGCAGTAATCATGTCTATAATACGAGAGGATTTCAGTATCCAATCACAGTGATGGAAAAGTTATTAACCGTCTGTTGTGTATTCAACAGGGACACAACCCTTAAAACACACACTCGTTAGTTATTAAAGGGCTGTAATACCCTTGCAATTCCATAGCACTATGCAGATGTCAGAAAGCATTGAGGAAAGGGAAAACATTCACACCGTGTGATAAGCAATCTCTGTACAGAGGAAACTAGTTGTTTTGGCGGACTCAGCGATATAGAGTGGACACACCGTACAACATTTTGTCTGAAAGTAGTCCGGAAAAGTCAGCTTACGATCGCTATAGGCAAGGGAATCCCTTGAGAGGGATTCCCTGGCCTAAAAATAACACCTTATCAATGGCCACAGATACAGTTCCCCAGAAAAATGAAGTCAAACTGTTCAGTCATAATCTGCAATTAATTAGTGGACAGGACAGATCAGACTTCACCTTCTGTGCAGTCTGATTCTGATCTACACTGTTTGCAAAAGCTTGTTTTGTCATCTACTGTAAGGAAAGTGCTAACAGGTGTTTTGGATTATATTTCAGAAAGTATGAAACTGGAGTCTAAACAATGGCAGATGGAAATAAACATTTGCCAATATTGTTTACTTGTCAGGGTTGGGTAAATATTTCCTAGAATGCCAGG
Organism: Tridacna gigas; assembly: GCA_945859785.2. Lineage (NCBI taxonomy): Eukaryota > Metazoa > Mollusca > Bivalvia > Cardiida > Cardiidae > Tridacna > Tridacna gigas. Next base: position 45,085,906 of record OX244034.2, on the reverse strand, counting down.
CTAATGCAATAGTCAGATGCCAAAATAAAATATCACTATCTCCATTTCCAAGAACTGATGCAAAAATATACCTGTTGAAGGTAATTGAACTGTATATCTTCATGAGCCTTTTGTTTTTGGCTACCTGCTGGTAGCTGCTTGTCTAATAATCAGACCTCCAGATTAAAAGGAATGATAGTATTCTAAATCCACTATTTCTCTTCCAAACCCTATGCTGTGGGTACTCATCAGAATCGTCTCAATTAGACGTTTCTAATAAGTACCCATAACATAGGATTCAGTCGAGAGGGATTAATGTTTTCAATTTTAAAATCAAAATCACTCCCTCTATCTGGAGCTTGGTTTAAACAATGATTGGAAAAAAAAAATATCGTTTTCTGATATTTGTGGTACTGGTAACTCTTTACCTCACAATTGTGACTTTTAACAACCCCCAAGGAAAAAGCCTTTTGAAAACACTGTGGGAAAAAGGTTACCTGCACTTTCTCTTCTTCCCACATTATGAAATAAATGAGTTATATCCCCTTTACCATTGTGTTTTGACATGAACAGGGCCCATACTCACCAACCATTCTTGATGACATTCTTTGTCTAACAAAACATTTTAGGGATATACAGAGCTCTAGATAGAGGGAGTGATTTTGATTTCAAAATTGAAAATATTAATCATTCTCCACTAAACCATACATTTTGGGTACTCATTAGAATCATCTCATCAAGATGATTCTAATGAGTACCCACAACAAAGGGTTTGGAAGAGAAATAATGGATTTAGAATACTATCACTCCCTTTTATCTGGAGGTCTGTATATAAACCTGTGATGACTTGCTTGGTTTTCATGTATCACGGAGATGCATTAAGTCCCCTTTTCACAGAGCATGACTCATTCATAGGAAAAATAATCATAAAAGACTTTTTTCATTTTATTATTTCAGGCTCGGGTATCTTCATTTCTCCGAAGGGTGTCCTGTTAAGTAGTGGCTCTGTTGGCATGAGCATCATCATATGGTCCTTATGTGGTGTGCTGGCACTTTTAGGTAGGTATCTTAGTGGGGAATCATGCTCCGTTTATTCTTAGAAATTTCAGTAAAATGAATTTTACGGTATGTTTTATAAAATACTGAACTGTAATATCTTCATACAGTATTAAGTAGATAAATGTAAATGTTTTGTCATGCAATGTATTTGTAGTTGGTACGGAATAGACTATTGTAAGTTTACGTTGATCAATATTCCATTTACCATATGGCCCAGGCCCACTTTTAAACCTACAAAAAGGTATTACAAATCATACAAAGGACAAAGATTTGAGAGCTTTTTTGAGCTTTTTTACTCTTTGTCACATGACAAAATGTTTGACTTATTCAAATTGAAGGCATTTGCAGACAACAAATTAAATATGGCTTGAAAGATGGGATTTGTCTCTGAAAGGGTAGAAAATATTGTGGGAAAAAAAGCACAAATGCTGGTACCCAGATTTACTTTTTCCATACATTTTTTCCCAAGGTCTGTTTTCGCAAAGGTCATTTGACACCCAGGATTGTTTTGTAACAGGTTAGTATAACAGAAAATATTGTGGAATGGAAACAATTGCTGGTATCAAGCAATTACTACTTTTCCTACAATGTTTTCTGTTTCCAGCAGTAGTGTATACAGTAGAAGATGTTTGGAAATGGGAAAATTATAGTCAAATTCCCTGGACATAGGGAGATAATTTAATTGTTCTTGTGTTGGCATGAAAATGAAACCAGTTTTGCTTGGATATTTTTCAAAAGTACTGCATTTACATTTAATGGTATGTAGCAGTTTGAAAGTACAAGATTCAGAGAGCATTATAATGATTTGATATGATATAGGTACTAATGAAAAATGTTTTGACAACAGCTTTAAAGGTAGGTATTGCAGACAGTAGTAATCAAACTGGTTGTATGTTAAACCTTTCAGCTGCGTGTACATAAGCCACAATGCCCAAGATTTAAGAGAAGCATGGTAAGCATGTGGGGTCATGGGATCAAATCACGTTGATCTTAAGGGAACATGGTGCTAGTAAAATGATTGTAAGGATTGTGAGAGTTTTTGACAGTAAAAATTTTTCCCGGATTATGACGATTTGATGTTAATTTTGAGAGTGTGGTAGATCAGGAAAATCGTAGTGGAAGGTAGTACAATGTAACAGACCTTAAAGCGGCGCATCAGAACTGGATTGTCAGTCGTTGGTGAACTTGGGGACACAATTTAGTAAGTTTCACTACTTAATGCCTCATTACTACTATGTTAAGAAGGCGAGAGTATTACAACGCAATAGCTTCCTTCAATTAACACTTCATCATGGTCACACCTAGCAGGTATGATGCCTTCTTTTTTTACTTATTCTCCCCTCTTTTCTTCTTTTTCTAATAAAGGTACACAAATATGGCCAACTCAGCGTCGTCTTCATCTCTTTGATGCATAGCATGTTTCTCTTTTGAATCTCTGGAGAGGATGAGAGACTGAGTTTCTTTTATTTAACTTTGTCACCGATTGTTGGATGCCCCATGCCATCTAATTATACCAAAATCATTGGCAAAACTTACCAGTCACGATCAAATCGTTGACATATGTTATAGCAGAGCTTAACAGAACTTGATAACTTAAGGGGTCTGTACAAAATGTGACAAAACATAATAGCAGATCAAAGTAATCTTTAGAGAACTTGTGAGAACGTAATTAAAATTGCAGCATACCTTGACCAGAATCATTTCAGTTTCATAACAAATGGCTAAAGCGCGTAACAAAATGTTCTGCTAGTGCAAGACAGCTTTGGAAAGCATTATTATCACAATAAATTTTGAAGTTCCAGGATGTTTTTGAAATCGTAGACATCATAGACATTGTGGTTTATTTAAATGCAGCATTACCACACTTTCCCCAAATTTAAACAACCCTGAGGAAGACAGCTTTTTAAGACTTGTTGGAAAGCAGAAAGTGCTAGTAATTGGCATTTTCTGCTTTTCCCAGTGTTTTCTAACCTTTTGAGAAATGAAATTTTGTCATTCGTGTAACAATTAACTTACAGTGTTTAAATGTCTTCATTTTGGGCAAATATAAAATTTTGTTGTCTGTTAACCCTTTACTGCACAATGTGGCCTTTTAAAAACCCTGGGAAAGAAGCCTTTGAAAACATTGTGGGAATAGGAGAAAATGCTGGTTACCAGCATTTGCTCCTTTTCCCACAATATTTTCTACCCTATCAAGAGAAAATTGTGCACACCATTTGAGCCACATTAAAATTATCGTCTGCAAATGCTTTCAATTTGGACAAGGCTAAAACTTTGTCATCTGGTAAAGGGTTAAAGAGTTAAAATCACAGATCGGTTATTATTCTTTTTGAAACTTTGTAGATAGTTTCACTGCAAGAATAATATGCCTCACAAAACATGGTTTAGGCTGTGGGTATATAGGAAAGTAGCCAGTGGCTTGGAGTGAAGATTGTATTTATGAGCTCCAGATCGAGGGAGTGATTTTGATTTCAAAATTGAAAATATTAATCACTCTCCACTTAATCTTATGTTATGGTTACTCATTAGAATTGTCTCATCATTGGAAGAGAAATTACGGATTTAGAATACTATTACTCCCTTTTATCTGGGGGTCTATTAAATATTACTGGTAAATGAATGATTTGGAAAGCAGGGATAGGTGCCCAGGTAGCCCTATAATATCAGAATAACTTTGAATTGAGGATCAAACACTCTAATTAACTCTTTTCCAAACGACAAAATGTTAGACTAGTCCAAACTGAAAGCATTAAAGCAGCCGACAAAATGATTGTGACTGAAAAAATGAAACTTGTTCTTGGCAGGGTAGAAAACATTGTGGGAAAAGGAGAAAATGCTGGTTACCAGCATTTTCTCCTTTTCACACAATTTTTTCGAAAGGCTTCTTTCTCAGGGTCGTTGAAAGTCAGGATTGTCTGGTAAAGAGTTAAAAGATAAATTGTTCTTGATGTTGAACTGAAGAAAAGAGGTAAATTCACAAAAGGTTGGTATTCATGGTGTATTCTAGTATAAACTCAACATTTTTGTCTCCCTGGCACAATGTTTCTGTCACATTTGTGTAAGTTTTTGTACCACTTTGACAGAAGCTAGAAACCTGTCAGGGAGTAATCGCATGGGTTGGCATTTAAAATTAAATTCTAATTCTGAATTTTAAGACTTGAATGTCTCAGACAATCAGTTGGCAGTAAACCCAACCTCTCAACCAATCAGATGACTTGTTTTTGAATTTCAAATAAGAGCTGAAAAACAAGTAGTTTGTAAATACAAACTAAATTCTGGAGTATGTTTAAAATCTATATTGCTCTTAACCCCATACTGCACAATCCTGAGTTTAAACGACCCTGACAAAGAAGGCTTTTGAAACATTATGGGAAAAGGAGAAACTGCTGGTAACTTGCAGTTTCTGTGTTTCCCAGAATGTTTTCTTCCTTAACAAAGACAGAAGTCCTCTGTGAGCTACATTTATTTGTTGTCAATTTGGTTTAGTCAAATATTTTGTTGTGTGGTAGGAGTTACAGTATCAAAGGTTTTTGTGATAAATTGAAAGATTTCTTATTGTGACTATCAAGTCGATTTGTTTTGATTAGCTTTGATTGATTATATGGTGTTTAATGCTGTTTTCAACATTATTTCAGTTATCCTTCAGTGGCCAGTGGACCTATCCATGCTTTCCTGGAGTTTATTTTACCATTACTCAGCACAATATTCTTTCCAAGCTACTGGCTGCTTCCCCACATAACCATAGTCGAAACAATGATCAGTGGTGAGAGAGGAATGAATCCTGTCACAATGACTATCATCAATCCTGGGAAAGAAATTAGTCAAGCCAGGGATCAAAACAGCGACTTCCTATTCTCAAGTCCTGTATGCTACCGACTGAGTTACGGGGGCTTGGCTTTTTTTTTTGTTTAGCATAGGCTGCTTACTCTGGCTTCCATATCCAAAGAATGTAAGAACTAAGTTAGCTTTTTACTAGGCAACAAAATTGTAGACTTACCCACATTGAAAGTATTGCAGACAACAGATTAACTCTCTCACTACCCACTCAAGACAGTAGACCTTTTTTTTCCCCGATCTAAAAGTAAATTTCCATAGCTGTTGAAGCTGAATTAGGTCATAAACTAGTATCAGGTAGTAGGTGGTGTAGATCCAAGATCAGACTGTACGTTCTCTTAACTCTGTACCACACAACAAAATTTTAGACCGGTCCAAATTGAAAGCATTTGCTGATGAGAAATAAAATGGGGCACAAACAGCAGTATTTGTCTTTAAATTTGTTGAAAACATTGAGTGAAAGGAGAAAATGCTGGTTACCAGCATTTTGTTCTTTTTCCACAATGTTTTCAAAAGCCTTCTTCTTCATGGTCGTTAAAACTCGGGATTGTGTGGGAAAGAGTTAAATGTTGATTTCTGTCTTCAAAAGGATAGAAAACATTTTGGGAAAAGGAGAAAATGCTACCAGCATTTTCTTCTATTCCCTCGATATTTTCAAAAGCCTCCTGTTTCCAGGTAATTAAAATGTGTGATTGTGTGGTATAGGGATAAAGGTTAGCCAGGCATTCAGACCCAGCATATGAGTCATTCTAATAAACAAGATACACAAATATTGTAGACTCAGAAATGTATGTTGTTACTTGCTCTTTATCTAAAATACAGACGTTAAATCAGATCTTGAGAACATTATGTATAAGTTATTGATCATATATTTCATTTTTAGGGAATTAAATTGGAGTGAAGCGAAGCCGACCAATGATTTAATTCCCTAAAAATGAAATATACGATCAAAAACTGACTTACAGTTTGCCCTACTGTCTAATTGATTGACAGTCAGCCTCTCGGAGGAAAGAGCCATACAAGTCGGACAGAGAATGCGGTCGCCACGCCTCTTGTGGTTGACTGTGGAGGTACTAACATGCACACTGAGTCGTATTGTGTCACTTTTATTTTGGCACTGAACCTGATCTAGGACAACTGTCTACGCTCATATTCACTCAAGCGCTTGATTAAGACATGGGAACATCCCTTGGACTAGTTGACACGAAGAATTTTACAAAGAATTTATTAAAAAATGTATTCAATTTACGAATTTCAAAACAGCGTAGAACTTTCTATGTTTAATCATATTGTTTTCTTTATAGACCAGTACAATAACCCTTGTTCTGCTGATCACTTGGAAACTGGACCCGCTTATGCAAGCACCAAAGATAAAATGGTGTCTGCACATACTAGTATGTGCTGTCTGATGGTCGACTAAGTTGTCTCACCCTTCATTTGACCAATTTTCATGTTCATAATTTTAAATTCATAAATTTCAAAATGCTTTCAAATATAAAGATTTTGCCAGTTGTACTACATCTTTGTAAAAGGCAAAAATCATGGTGTTTTGTGAAACCGGATAAAAGTGTTTGGATTTCTTTTGATATTTCCTTGAGAAATATTAAGGTAACTGGTTCGTACATGTTTCTGTTTTAGTTAACTTTTCAGGATCCCATTTAAGTTGCAACAGTCCCCGCCTCTTTAACGACAGCGTATGTATTGTAATATTTTGTAAGGAATTGTAAAACGACCTGCTAAAATACTGTGGGTGGAGCTTCAGGTTAACCGGGAAATGTTTGTATATAGGTCAACCACTTAATAATTAAGTGGTGGCATATTGCGAGATAATTGAGTCTGTATGGAATTAAATCCAGCAGTTTTGAATGAAATCCAGCCTTTTGATTGGTTTAGAAAGTAGGGCAAACTGTAAATGAGTGTATTTGTTTTGCTGTTTTATTTTATGATTTTTTTTTTTTAAATGAAAATGCTCTATTTAACGGACTGATACCAGTCTAGGTTAAAGGTCTTTTGCCCTGGTTAACTTGGAGTGGGGGCTGTAGAAAGGATTTATAGTGAAAATTGTTCTTTAGAATCGAAACAGGATGTCATTATTTAGACAAGTTCTCAATGTGTTAACTCTTTTATCACACAATCCCCAAGTTGAGGAAGAAGCCTTTTGAAAAAATTGTGGGAAAAGGAGAAAATGCTGGTAAACAGCATTTTCTCCATTTCCCACAATGTTTTCTACCCTATCAAAGACAAATTCCATCACTTTAGCAATTGTTGTCTGCAAATGCTTTGAATTTGGACAAGTCTACATTTTTGTCATGTGGTAAAGAGTTAAATAATCTCCATTTGGGAATATTACAAATTTATTTTTTGTTTTCCATTTGTTGATTTTAAATGTCAAGTGTTCAGGAAACAGCATATTTTTTAACTCTATACCAGAAAACAACATTTTAGACCAGTCAGAATTGAAAGCATGTGTATACAGAAAATTCATTGTGGCCTAAATGATGAGATTTGTCTGTTAAGGAGCAGGAAATGGTGTGAGAAAAGGAGAAAATGTTGGGTACCAGCATTTTCTTCTTTATCCACAATGTTTTTAAAAGTGTTCATTGTCAGGGTTATTTAAACTTAAGTGACCTGTCTTTGACGCTCAGAAAGCTAAAACGATCAGTGTTGAAAGCACTGGTGTGGCATTTGTCAAGGGAGCCATGGTGTGGAATTAATAATTTGAAAAACAAACAAAAGGAATAGTTTCCAAATATTCACTTGAAAGACAACCTACTTTATAGCCATGCAAAATCCAATAGAGTAGCATGCATTCATGTGGAACAAACAAGCACGGGCAAACAAGCCCAGTGACGAACTGGTTTTGGGACGAACAAGAACGGAACCCATTAGGAGACAAAGATTGTATCATTACACCAACAGAAGGCCATAGTTGGCAGAGTTATTTTCTATAAAAAAAAAAAAAGAAGTTTTTCCACAATTAGTGGCCTAATCCAATTTATTTTAATACGCCATTTTCAATTTTATGTCTGAGTGCAATCAAAACGCTTATTTGTTGGAGAAAAATTGAGTTAATTGGGTTTACTTCCTTTGGTTTTGCACGAACTACGATACACGATTTTCAAAATGCCATATTGAATTCTTAGTGGTATTGTCTTCGACGAATGCCATAAATGTGGATGGACGTTTAACAAATAATACATGACCTTGAGGGCACAGATGATATATGGACAGAAGCGCAGCTTCAGGGTCGTTAAAACACAGGATTCTGTGGTAAGGAGTTAAGCCTGTTTTGTTCAGATTACCGAACATACTATTGTAAATTGCAGATATAGGATCCTACTGCACACTGTGTGGCATCAATGCAGTGTGGTCCAGATCTGTTCTGTCCATGAAAGCAACTGAAATTGTACCGAGACCAATAAGGGTCAATATTTATCAATCAAAAACCTTTAACCCTTTACCAAACAATCCCAAGTTTTAACGACCCTGAGAAAAAAAGCTTTGGAAAGCACTTCCTTTTCCTACACCTTTGTTGTATGCAAATGCTTTCAGTTTGTCCATTGCCTGAGCATGTCATATTCTTGGAAGATCTGACTTGTCTGCACTGACGCATCACTGGACAAATAAAGGACAAATATTAATATGCGGTGTGTAAATTGCCACTTAAAAAGTGCAGGCAGAAAATGGCAATAAATATAACATCTGTAGAAAAATCAAGCCAGCTTTTTGCTACAAATTTCTTAAAAAACAAAATGATTTCAAACGGGGACAATATTTTTAGCTCACCTGAGCACATAGTGCTCAGGGTGAGCTATTGTGATCGGTCAATGTCCGTCGTCCGTCTGTCCGTCCGTAAACAATTAGTAAAAAATCTTCTCCTCTGAAACCACCAATCAGATTTCAATGAAACTTCACAGAAATGATCCTTAGGTGATGCCCTTTCAGAATACTTCAAAGATTTGAATTCCATAAAGAACTCTGGTTGCCATGGTAACTGAAAGAAAAAACTTTAAAAATCTTCTTGTCCCAAACTGTAAGGGCTAGAGCTTTCATATATGGCATGTAGCATCATCTAGTGATCCTCTACCAAAATACTTCAAATTATGGCCCTGGTGTTAAAATTTGGCCCTATGTTGTGGGGTCTCAAATTTCACATAGAGATAAAGAAGGAAATCTGTAAAAATCTTCTTGTCCCAAACAGTAAGGGCTAGAGCTTTCATATTTGGCATGTAGCATCATCTAGTGGCCCTCTACCAAAATACTTCAAAATATGACCCTAGTGTTGAAAATGGCCCTATGTTGTGAGTTCTCGGATTTCACATAGAGATAAAGAAGGAAATCTTTAAAAATCTTCTTGTCCCAAACCGTAAGGGCTAGAGCTCTCATATATGGCATGTAGTATCATCTAGTGGCCCTCTACCAAAATACTTCAAATAATGGCCCTAGTGTGGAAATTGGCCCTATGTTGTGGGGTCTCGGATTTCACATAGAGATAAAGAAGGAAATCTGTAAAAATCTTCTTGTCCCAAACCGTAAGGGCTAGAGCTTTCATATTTTGCATGTAGCATCATCTAGTGGCCCTCTACCAAAATACTTCAAATTATGGCCCTAGTATTAAAAAAGGCCCTATGTTGTGGGGTCTCGGATTTCACATAGAGATAAAGAAGGAAATCTGTAAAAATCTTCTTGTCCCAAACCGTAAGGGCTAGAGCTCTCATATACGGCATGTAGTATCATCTAGTGGCCCTCTACCAAAATACTTCAAATAATGGCCCTAGTGTGGAAATTGGCCCTATGTTGTGGGTTCTCGGATTTCACATAGAGATACAGAAGGAAATCTGTAAAAATCTTCTTGTCCCAAACAGTAAGGGCTAGAGCTTTCATATATGGCATGTAGCATCATCTAGTGGCCCTCTACCAAAATACTTCAAATTATGGCCCTGGTGTTAAAAATTGGCCCAATGTTGTGGGGTCTTGGATTTCACATAGAGATAAAGAAGGAAATCTGTAAAAATCTTCTTGTCCCAAACCGTAAGGGCTAGAGCTTTCATATTTGGCATGTAGCATCATCTAGTGGCCCTCTACCAAGACACTTAAAATTATGGCCCTGGTATGAAAATTAGCCATATTTTGTTGGTCTCGGATTTTACATAGAGATAAAGAAGGAAATCTGTAAAAATCTTCTTGTCCCAAACAGTAATGGCTAGAGCTTTCATATTTGGCATGTAGCATTATGGTGTTGAGCTGAGTTGCATTTCAGGTGAGCGATTAAGGACCATCATGGTCCTCTTGTTTTAAAATACCAACTATTTACTGCAAATCTCTGTAGACAGTTTCTTAATATAAACATGGGGAAAACTGGGATTTGTGCAATAGGCAGACAGCAGAAATAACTTCTCCACCTTGCTAGGCTTACACCAGGGCTTTTTTTCAAGCTTATGCTATGTTTATGAATGGCTGGTGCATAGGTTATATACTACCTAAGCATGGCTTGATGAATCGTGCAAGGTAGGTTTTAGAGTGTAAACATATTTTATTTGAAATTGGTTGCATTGATTGCTGCCTTGAAAAGTAGTCTGGTTCTGTACTCAGAATGCACATATCAGATAGGTTATGCATTTGAAAAATGCCACCTAGCGGAAGATAATGGGACATGTCTAAAGAATTATTGTAAGGTTGAAAAGGTTCTTGCACACATAATTACTAGTATTAATGTTTTGTTCTGTAACTTTTAACTCTGTATTAGACACTAAAATTGTCTCAATTGGAGGTATTTAAAGACGACATTAAATGTGGCTCAAAAGTTGGATTCATCAGTAAACAGGTTAAAAGATACTGTTGGCAAAGGGAAAAAAAATGTTGTTTACCATTATTTTCTTCTTTGTCCACAGTGTTTTCAAGACCTGTCTTTTTCAGGGTCGTTGAAACGTTGGACTGTTTGGTAAAGGGTTGAAAAAGTGTAATGGGTTATAATACCAATGATTTTCATATTTTTCAAATAAAGCTTAGAACAGATTAACTCTTTACCACACAATCCTAACTTTTAATGACCCTGAGAAAGAAAGCTTTTGAAAACATTGTGGTAAAAGGAGAAAATGCTGGTAACCAGCATTTTCTCCTTTTCCCCCATGCTTTCTGTCCTTTCCAAAACAAATTTCAATTCTTGAGTTGCATTTAATTTGTTGTCTGCAAATGCTTTCAATTTGGACTGGTCTAAACTTTTGTCATGTGGTAAAGAGTTAAACCATAGATTTGCTTAGGACAATTCAAGGTACTTCAAAATGAATTATTGTGTAGCTAAAGATCAGACTAAAATCTGTCTAGTCTGAAAGTCCTGGAGAATTTGCATATTCATTAGTTTGTGTGATAATCTTGCCATCAAGGTAGCCTAAAAATTGCACAGATTTTCATTTTTGTCTTCTGACTGAAAGTGTTCTATTGATTCATTCAACAGTCTGTTAACCCATTACCAAACGACAAAATTGTAGCCCTGTCCAAATTGAAAGCCATTGCATACGACAATTTTCAATGTGGCTCAAATGGTGCAATTTTTCTTTGATAGGGTAGAAAACATTGTGGGAAAAGGAGAAAATGCTGGTTACCAGCATTTTCTCCTTTTCCCACAATGTTTTCAAAAGGCCGAGGGTCGTTAAAAGTCGGCATTATGTGTTAAAGGGTTAGGGGTTTACTGGTTAATATCAGACAGGCCTTGTTAGACTAAACCATTGGTATGTGTGATATGCAAACACTGAACTTTTGAATTGTTTTTGTCTGATCAATGGCATTTAAACCTAATACCATAAGCTTTGTCCTTGACATTAAGTATAGCATTGCACTATGAAGCCATTAACTTTCCACGTAGTCAATGCCCTTTACAAGATACATCATAGCAGGTGAGCCCTTAGTCCAAATATTTAGACCTATACATGCTCATTTACCTTTCAACATTTATCTATTAGGCATTTCACATTTTATTTTCTATTGCATGTAACGACTAAACGGTTTCCATTCAGTTCTATGTAGCAAATTTGATCTCTCTAAAACTGGTATTATTACTAAAAAGAACTTTATTTAACTTTAGGAACAACTTCATTTGAAAATATTCAGCCACTGTCTCAATAAATAATCGGCAGATTTATTCAGAATTCAATCAAATCACTCTCATGTCAGATTGCCGACAGGGTCACCAACATGTTTTTCAGTCATGCAGATGGTTTGATAACAAACCAGAATTCACTTCAGAGTTTTTAAAGAAATCTATTTTAATAATCAAACAAGACTATGCCGAACAAAATTTCAATTTAAATTAAGACATAATATGATTCTGTAAGTTGCATTACCCCATTTATGGTGGTTCATTCGGAACGATCGAATCTCTTCCATGGCAATTCATAACAAAACAGAGTGGTGTTGAATTGGAATGGATTTAGTTGATGAATAGGCAAGTTTTGTACAAATATCCTTTTTCATTTGAGAAATTATTCATTAATCCTACTTCTGATGTATATTGTATTGAACAAGTTGAGCTAGAAGTATCCATATTTGCTGTTCAAATGGCGACAATATTTTATGTCAGAGTTTGTTAAAGGAAACTATGAAGGAACCGATTTAAGATCCTATAAACACGATGAATGTCAAAATGAAAAATAATGCACATAGGGGCTTATAAGCAGGACTAGTGAGCCCAGAAATGTAGATTTGCTTTTGTCAAGAAATAATCAGATGTCTGTCTACTTTTTCTGTTATTGTCTCTATTCATTATTTATCTTTATAAAAAGAAAAAAAAGAGTACTAGTAAGTTTTAGAAGAATGAAAACAAAAAGTGCTGAAATGCATCCGCAGATTTGGAAACTTACCCATTACATGTAGGATTCACTGTATACAACAGACTTGTTCAAATTAAAAGCATTTACAGATGCCTAATCAACCGAGACTCAAATTCTGGGATTTACCTCTGAATGGTGGAAAACATTGTAGGAAAAGGATAAAATTATGCTTACTAGCATTTTCTAAGAATGTTTGGTGAAAGATTAAAAGTCTATTCTCTCCAGGTCGTAGAAATACAGGATTGTTTTCACTCTTTACCATGTAACAAAATTTTAGCCTTGTCCAAATTGAAAGCATTTACAGACAACAATATCAGTGTGGCTCAAATGGAGCAAGTTTACTTTGATAGGATAGAAAACATCGCTGGTTACCAGCATTTTCTCCATTTCCCACAATGTTTTGAAAAGGTTTCTTTCCCAGGGTCGTTAAAAGTCCCCATTATGCAGTAAGGGGTTGAGGGCTACAGTGATGGGTCAAGAATTATATCGGCTTTAAAGGATTAGCCATATACCAAACAATCCCAACTTCTAACAACCCATAGAGAGAAGGTTATTGAAAACACTGTAGGAAAAGGAGAAAATGCTGGTAACCAGCATTTTGTCCTTTTTTCCCATAATGCTTTCTACCCTATCAAAGACAGAAATCATGAATTTACAAACTTTTAATTTGTCGTCTGCAAATGCTCTCCAAAGTTTTTCATTGCCAATTTGGGTAAAGAGTTCATCAGGATTAACAATATATCCTATTATCAAGACTTCTGTTAATCTATTCGGGATTAATTGTTCCAGTGTCTCCTGCAAATAGGCTTTGAAAGTAATTAATTTTCGAACAATGATATTTGCTTTTTTGTTGGTCAGATGAAGTCCAGTTGAGGTACATGCCTACACTGTATGTGCCATGGGAGTGCAGGTAGTAGCAGTTGAAAGGTTACAAGTCCAAATTAAAGGCTTGGCTAGGATTCTTTCTCGGTTTGGACTAAGGAATTAAATGAGAGCCATTCTACTCTCATAGCTAAACATTGTGTTGACTTAGTATTATGCCAGGATGCTAGGAAAGGATGTTATGCTTAATATTTGTAAGGAAATGCCAGACGCACACACCATAAGCCACCAAGACATATCTAAAATATTGTTGATGAATGTCATTACACACCCAAAGGCTTTGACGCAAACATATATCTGTTTCAAAATTTATTGCAAATCTGTTTCAAAATTTATTGCAAAAAATCATTTGGTGGTAGATTTTATGTCAGATATTTTATTCCTTTCAAAACCTGTGAGAAAGCCAAGTTTTTGCTGTCATGCCCAAAAAAAGTAATCTCCAAACAATTATTAGCTCCACTGGCCGAAGGCCAGCGGGCTTATGTCATGGCTCGGTGTCCGTCGTGCGTCCGTCCGTCCGTCCGTCCGCCCATCCGTCCGTCCGTCCGTGCGTTAACTTTTATTTCAAACATCTTCTTCTCTGAAACTACCCATCCGATTTTCACGAAACTTCACAGAAATGATCCTGACATGGTCCTCTTCAGAATTTCTTGAAAGAATTTGATTCCTTCAAAAACTCTGGTTGCCATGGCAACAAAACTGAAAAATATTGGAAATCTTTAAAAATCTTCTTGTCTGAAACCATAAGGCATAGGGCTACCAAATTTGGCATGTAGCTTTATGTTGTAGACCTCTATCAAGTTTCTTCAAATTATAGCCCTGGGGTCAAAATTGGCTCTGCCCCAGGGGTCACAAGTTTTACATAGGCTTATATAGAGAAAACTTTAAAAATCTTCTTGTTTGAAACCATAAGGCATAGGGCTACCAAATTTGGCATGTAGCTTTATGTAGTAGACCTCTATCATGTTTCTTGAAATTATAGCCCTGGGGTCAAAATTGGCTCTTCCCCAGGGGTCACAAGTTTTACATAGGCTTATATAGAGAAAACTTTAAAAATCTTCTTGTCTGAAACCATAAGGCCTAGAGCTACCAAATTTGGCATGTAGCTTTATGTAGTAGACCTCTATCATGTTTCTTGAAATTATAGCCCTGGGGTCAAAATTGGCTCTTCCCCAGGGGTCACAAGTTTTATACATAGGCTTATATAGAGAAAACTTTAAATATCTTCTTGTCTGAAACCATAAGGCCTAGAGCTACCAAATTTGGCATTTAGCTTGATCTAGTTGGAGTCTACCAGAAGTGCCCAAAGTATAGTCCTGGGGTCAATTTGGCCTCATACTTGGAGGGGGGGGGGTTCACAAGATTTACATAGGCTTACATAGGGAAAACTTTTAAATCTTGGTGTACATAGCCATAAGGCTTAGGCTACCAAATTTTGCATATAATTATAGCATTATTTAGTGGACAGTTACAAAGAGGGCCCAAGTTACAGCTCTAGGATCAAGTTTGGCCCTGCACCAGGGATCACAAGTTTTACATGGGTTTATGGAGTGAAAAGTTCAGAAACCATCTTGTTACCAGCCATAAGGCCAAGAACTCCCACATTTGGCATGTTATTCTTCTAATACAATATTCCCCATTTAGTCAGACTGTAGCCATGAGGTCAAAGTTTTATAAGGGCTTATATAGTGAAGACTTTTCTTCGTGGTTTATATTTATAAGCCAGTGGAGCGATACAGGGCCATCATGGCCCTCTTGTTTTTTTCAACATGATCACTTAGGAAGAATTTGCCCATACACAGAAAGAGCTGGTAAAATGGCATTGATATATCCAAAGTATGATGTTGTCCAAGATTTGGATGAATTCTGATAGTAGTGGAGGTAGAAACATGTAGTTTGAAAATAACCAGATAGATTTGTCTCAAAATAGATACTTTTTTTTCTCTGATGCATAAAGCCCCCTTGTCACAGAGCATAGGCTTGTCACATGGATCTAAGCATCTACGAGCAAAAGTTTAGATCATATTACCTATACTCTATACCAGGTCAAAAAAATCAAGACTTGCCCAAATTGAAAGCATTTGAAGACAACAAATAAGATATGGTTGGAATAATGGGACTTGTCCTTAAAAGAACAGCATAAACAAATTTGGAGAAAATGCTGTAATTTTCTGCATGGTTGTTACAACATAGGAACTTTTGGTAAGCTGTCAAAACCATTGTGTAAATAGTCTGAAATCATGTACAGTATTCTATACTTAAAGCCCTGGAACCGACTTAGGATGTTTTAACAGACAGTGTAGATTAAGATCAGACTGCACAGCACATGCAGTCTGATCTTAGAGCTACACTATCTGCTCCTTTGTTTCATATTCTAACAAAAACAACCTTGAAATAGCAATATTTTGGGCCGTTTTTCCTTATTAAAAAGGTTCGAATCATTAATTCAGTGCTTTAAGGGTTAAGGGGGGGGGGGGGGGTTCAGGCAACGGGAATAGAAATCTGTTTAGCTGGAAAGATGTTGTTGGATTCTCCTAAATACAAGAAACTCTTACGTATTTTTACCCCTATCAAAGCACCTTGTGAATATTGTCTAATCCACATACAAAAGTGTTGAAGTTTTGTGACAATTAAAATATTCAAGGAAAGAATTACTCTCCTGAATGTCAGTGTGTTTCATTCAGTGCTTTCGAAATTGAAAAATTAACAAATTAGATAAAATGTTCTGTTTCAGGAAAAGTTTACTTAACTTTCCAGGCTCAATTTATTTTGCAGGGAATGTGTTTTCTTCAATTTATTTGATCACATATTAGCTATTTTAAGACCGCTAATGATCCTTCTGTTCTATTGGCCTTTGGTGCATTGTTTTTAGCTCACCTGAGCACAACGTGCTCAAGGGGAACTTTTAGGATCACCCGGTGTCCGTCGTTCGTTGTGCGTCGTTCGTCGTGCGTCGTCAACAATTCTTTAAACATCATCTCCTCCTAAACCACTGAGCCAATTTGGACCAAACTTGGCAGGAATGTTCCTTGGGAGGTCTTCTTTAAAAATTGCTCACAAAATTTGATTCCATCAAAAACTGGTTGCCATGGCAACAAAATGGAATTTTCTAAGAAATTCTTTAAAAATCGTCTCCAATGAAACCGCTGGTCAGATTTTGAAATAATTTCACAGGAATGTTCCTTGGGTGACCCTTTTCAAAAATTGTTCACGAAATTTTGATATGTCAAAAAACATGGCTCTGGTGAATGGGGGCTACTTGCACTATATGGATATGAAGAAATTCTTAAAAATTCTTCTTCTCTGAAACTGCTGGTCAGATTTTAAAATAATTTCACAGAGATATTCCTTGGGTGACCCTTTCAAAAGTTGTTCGCGAAATTTTGATCCGTCAAGAAACATGGGTCTGGAGAATGGGGGCTACTTGCACTATACGGAAATGAAGAAATTTTTAAAAACTCTTCTTCTCTAAAACGGCTGGTCAGATTTTGAAATAATTTCACAGAGATGTTCCTTGGGTGACCATTTTCAAAAACTGTTCGCGAAATTTTGATCCGTCAAGAAACATGGCTCTGGTGGCTGGGGGGCTACTTGCACTATACGGCCATGAAGAAATTCTTAAAAATTCTTCTCCTCTGGAACCGCTGGTCAGATTTTGAAATAATTTCACAGGAATGTTCCTTGGGTGACCCTTTTCAAAAATTGTTCGCAAAATTTTGATATGTCGAAAAACATGGCTCTGGTGACTGGGGGCTACTTGCACAATACGGATATGAAGAAATTCTTAAAAATTCTTCTTCTCTGAAGCGACTGGTCAGATTTTAAAATAATTTCACAGAGATGTTCCTTGGGTGACCCTTTTCAAAAATTGTTTGCGAAATTTTGATCCATCAAGAAACATGGCTCTGGTGAATGGGGGCTACTTGCACTATATGGAAATGAAGAAATTCTTAAAAATTCTTCTTCTCTGAAACAGCTGGTCAGATTTTGAAATAATTTCACGGAGATGTTTTTGGGTGACCCTTTTCAAAAATTGTTTGCGAAATTTTGATCTGTCAAGAAACATAGCTCTGGTGACTGGGGTCAAATTAAAGCAATACCTTGTGGGCATTCTAGTGGCCGCATTTTTTGCTCAATTGACTTGAAAATTTATCAGAATGTTTGCCTTAATTAAATCTTGGATGAGATTGAAATTGGGTCATCTGGGGTCATAAAGTAGGTCACTAGGTCAAATTAAAGAAATACCTTGTGGGCACTCTAGAGGCCACATTTTTTGTCTTGATGATATCTCAGAGGAGTTCAAAATTGGGTCACATATGGTCATAAACAATGTCACTGGGTCACATTGAAGAAATACCTTGTGGGCACTCTAGAGGCCACAATTCTAGCTAAATTGACCTGAAAATTGGTCTACATATTTGACTTGATGATATCTCGGATCAGTTAGAAATTGGGTCTCATAGGGTCATAAACTAGGTCACTGGGTCAAATTAAAGAAATGTATTGTGGGCACTTTAGAGGCCACAATTTTTGCTCAACTCACCTGAAAATTTGTCAGCATGCTTGACTTGATGATATCTTAAATGGATTTTAAATTGGGTCACATAGGGTCATAATCTAGGTCACTAGGTCAAATTACAGAAATACCTTGTGGGCACTCTTAGAGGTGACAGTTCTTGCCCAATTCGCCTGAAAATGGTCAACAAGTTTGTTTTGATGTCTCGGATGAGTTTGAAATATGGTCACATAGGGTCATAAACTAGGTCACTAGGTCAAATTGAAGAAAGACATTTTGGACACTCCGGAGGCCAAATTTTCAGCTCAATTGACCTGACAGTTGGTCAGAATGTTTATCTTAATAATATCTCAGATGAGTTTTAAATTGGGTCATTATGACCCTGGAGTGGAATTTCGCCTAATGACTCAGGTGAGCGATCCAGGGCCATCATGGCCCTCTTGTTTGTTCAACTCTTTACCACTCAATCCCGAGTTTTAACAACCCTAAAAAATAAGCCATTTGAAAACATTGTAGGAAAAGGAGAAAATGCTGGTAACCAGCATTTTCTCCTTTTACCACAATGTTTTCTGCCCTTCCTAAAATAAATTTCAATTTTTCTGTCACATTTATTTTGTTGTCTGCAAATGCTTTCATTTTGGACCAGTCTGAAATTTTGTCGTATGCTAAAGAGTTAATCACCTTAATTGAATTTTGACTTCTAACAGTGATCTTTGAACCACTAGATCTAAAACGAGATCCTTTTAAGTTTATGGCGTAATTCTTACCAAAACACTGAACTAATTTCAGAGTCATCCCTTGCAAGTATTGTAGACAGATTCCCATGTCTAACCAAGATTCATTCTCTCAGTTACCTTTTAGGGTCTGGTCTGTTAATCTTTCAGACTCAACTGTCATGAGATGTTACCTTTTAGGGTCTGTTAATCTTTCAGACTCAACTGTCATGAGAGAAAAGCCTTTTGAAAACATGGTAGGAAAAGGAGAAAATGCTGGTAATCAGCTTTTTCTCCATTTCCCGCAATGTTTTCTATGAATTAAAATGAATTTTAATTTTTGAGTCAGATTTATTTTGTCATCTACAAATGCTTTGAATTTGGACTAGTCTAAAAATTTGTTGTGTGGTAAAGAGTTAAGATTTAGGAGTTCCCTTGTGGACAAACTTGGTTCGAAAAACAAGAATTTCAGTTCTACACTAACCAGTATGCGACACTTATTGTCAAAAAACAGCCTTACTTTGTATCTAAATTGAAGTTTGAAAACCAGTCTCACAATGTTCATGAGCAGGCCTCACAGATTTGTTCTTTTTATACCTACATAGCCAACCAGCTTATTATAGCCATTCAGGTATTGTTTAAATTTAAGATTTTTACTCGGATAAAATCAGGATTTTTGAAATAGACATGTTATTTTTATATTTGAATTATATATCCTATTTGTATCATCCAGCTAAAACTGAAATATAAATGAGATTGAATTAGACATTTTCTCAATCAAATTTCAAATACAGGCTTTTTTTCTTTAAAAGAAACAGGTGGGCTTAAATGGGTAGGCCAAGCAACAATCATTGTTGGAAATCTCATCTAAAAAGCTGCAGTTAACATGATAGGTTATTTCTAATAATGGAAGGCATATTTGCCCATATTTCCTTACTTAAGCCCCTTTTACATTGGAAAGTGACTAATTGCGACAATTTGGTCGCATGATGGACTTAAAAAAGCTACTTTCAAAATAGATCACAAAAAGCTTTCTCAAATGCAGTAGAAGTCATTCAACGAAAATGAGTGGATTCCTTGATCGTTGTGCGACAAAGGTGCATTTGCTCTTGCAAACGGTCATGTTTACCTGTGAGTGTGGCACATTTAACTGCTGGGATGTCAATCGTACAACTGCTTGGACTCACAGGGTTGTCGTATGATTTGTCTCAACACCATGTGATTAGTCAGGTGCTTGGGTGAGGCTGGCTGCAAGATCATGAGATTGGTTGTATAAGTGACTGCGCAATGAGCTGGAGGTTTACAACCCCCAAAATATGGACAGCTTCAGATAAACACTGAATTTTGAAAAACGAATGAAATATCGTCAAAAACTGCAACAAACAACAAGCAAAAAACAGAAAGTTAGTGGCAGCAGCTTCAAGCCTTCTTCAAAAAAGGCTGGGGACCATTTTAGTTGCTGCCTTCTTTTTCTTTTCAAGATAGTTGCATAGAGTCTTTTAAAGTCGTACATTGTTGTACGATGTAATGTGAATTGTCTAACAACAGTCTATTAGCCGCATTCAAAATGTAATCCAAGGCATGACGGGTAGCTAGAGATCCCAGCTACATGTAAAAATGTTGCATGATGGCTAGACGATCAAATACAATATCCAAGTCTCCCAAGCTTGTACTTCTTGTCGTGCAATGATTTGCAACATTGTGCAACACTGGTATGACAGTTAGTGTGACCAAGTATGATTGTTTTGATCGCATGCAGTCGCGTTAAAATTTTGAACATGTTCAAAAGCCATACACGATAGGTTGTGACGGCTTCAGAGGTATGATAAAATTGCCAGTGTGAAAAATAAAGCCAAATCCTTGCAGACAATAAATCAAATGTTACTGAAATGATTAGATTTGTCTTTCATAGAGTGGAATAAGTGCTTGAAAAGGGAGAAACTGATAGCTATCAGCATTTTCTCTTTGGCTGATGATGTTTTTATAGTCTTCTCAAATAGAGCATTTAACCCTTTACCAGACAACAAAATTTTAGCCTTGACCAAATTGAAAGCATTTGCTGATGACAATTTCAGTGTGGCTCAAACAGTGCAGTTTTCTCTTGATAGGGTAGAAAACATGGTGGGAAAAGGAGGAAATGCTGGTTACCAGCATTTTCTCCTTCTCCCACAATGTCTTCAACAGGCTTCTTTCCCAGGGTTGTTAAAAGGCGGCATTTTGAAGTAAGGGGTTAAACCGGGAAATCATTGTGCTACAGGGTTTCTGGATGGACATCCTTCAGGTAATCTGGAAGTTGTGCCAATTTCAACATTATTTCAGTCATGTCACAGTAACAGCTCATAGTCATATTCATTTATTACCTTGGTTCAAGAACTAATGGGCTTGGCCTCTATAGTGTCTTGCCCAAGGACTCTCCCAGTAAAAACAAAGATATTTTCTGTATGTATGACTTGTATGACTAATTCATTGCCTCCTGGTGTGCTTTTATGACCCTGAGAGGGGTTTTTGAAAACATCTTGGATTTTTCTGCCATAGACAATTAGGTTAAGATCTTATCATGCTTAAAGGCTAAATATCTGATGATAATGATGATAATAGAAATATTCAAAGTGAGCTATGCCCTGTGAAAAGCAGGCTTAATGCAACAGCTATAACTATCTAATATCAGCCTGCGCAGTCAGCGTAAGCTGACATGGATGGAAACTTTTTTCTATTTGTAAACTTCCGGCATGTTGAAGGACTATTCTACGTCCAGACACAGTCAGTTGTTAGACTAAATGGATTTTATGGATCAATCTTCATGTGATGACCTGCTTGGTATAATGTATCATAGAGATGCATCAAGCCCCCTTTTGCCAGAGCATGGTTCAGGTGTTTTTGTGCATTTTTTCATCGTTACATGTTGCATTTGATGTGTTCTATACATCATTTCTGTCTAACTGAAATCATTTGTGTGACTCATACTCTATCTCTCCCTTCAAGTTGAATTCCCAGATCAGTTTGTTCAGTGCTTTGGTAGCATCACAGTTCTATGAAGTTTATCTTTTGGAGAAGCACCACTAATCATTGTTCAGAAAAAAAAAAAGGAAATGGTGCAAGTAAAGTAACCATGTTTGAGACAGTACTTTTTTATTATTATCATAATGTTAAATGTCAAAGGCAAATTATTGTCTCAGATAGTGTAGATGTTTTGGAAATGAAAAGAAAAAAAGGGGTTATTTTTACGAAGTTCCATATAGTCTGCATTTTGTATCATGTATGGTGAAAAGATTTTTTTTTTTCAAATGAAGTTCCAATTAGTCTGCATTTTGTATCATGTATGGTGAATCAAAGAGAGTTTCCAACCGGACGTTTTGTTGTTGATTTTTTTTCAACTGAAAATAGTATTTAAGCCACAATAACAGATGTATGTGTTGAAGTGTAAAAACTGTGCCATAAGAAACAAGCAAATGGATTCAACTTTAAGGCGGAATGCAAAACAGTCAACTATAATGCGAATTAAACTGACATGAACTGTGATGCTATATATTTTGCGTCATTCTTTATATTCTTATCTGAAATGTAAGTTATGTAGTCTTTGCCATGCCAGTTTCTTGATTGAACTGATTGTTTTTGTTGGGGAACTCTTCCCCATTTACCTGAATGTTTTATTATGCTCTTATTTAAACAGGTGCCTGATATTACAACTGGAGATGTGACAATCGCAGTAAAAATGGACAGATAACTGGAAGGCTGCATCACCGGTTTCTTGAATATTTAGTCCCAGGCTGTACCCTAGATTTCACAATGGAGAGACCTACTTGGCATTTTTAATTATGTAAATTTATATCAATTCTGTCCTATTTTAAATGGTATATAATGAGAAAATTGTTTTGTTTTATTCCCCTCCAAAAAAAAAAGCAACTGAAAAATGGGATCTATTAATTCATTGAAACTTGTTTGTGGCCATTCACACTGAAATTTGTTACATAGAATGGAAGAAAACTCATCTCCTATTAATTACATATTTCTTCGGTACGTATATTTTCGAGACATTCATTGGTGGTAAAAAGAAATGCCATCCCTGAAAACAGTCCCCTGAACTGTTAAAAATCTTTGAAATACAAGATTTATCACACAGCTGTACTTTATAAGCATCCTTAAAAAAATTGTATAACACTTGCAGATAATTGCAGATAGATGTGGCTTCAAATATCAATCCTGTTAGACATGTGCTACCTACTTAGGATTGTATGCAACATAGAAGCAGAATGCACAAACTGACATTAAGATCTGATAAATCAAAATTATCTTCTGGTGCATTTGGCGACAGAATATGTCAAGATCAGACTGCATGAAAAACATAGTCTCAGCTTGAATCTACACTTTCTTTAACTTGTAAAGATATCTGGGCCACAGTATCCATAAATTTGGAACAATTTTGTCCATTTCAAAAGTGTTGATTTTTTTATACATGTAATAATACTATAAAATGGCCACAAATAGTTCTGAATTCCTGTGATAAAAGATCTCAGTTTACGTAGTTGTAAGGATGGACCTTCTCCCTATATTACTTTCAGGCAGCGTATGTATAATCCTTTATTATTCGCGGGACTGGGGAAGCGAACTTACGCACCTCTTGATTTTAGAAGTGCATTTGTTCACTTTCTCAACCCCTATGTTAGTGTATATCTACAACAAGTTGGCAAGATCTAGCATATTTTGCTTATAATTAACTTTAACCAATTTTAGGTCATTGTTAATTATTTACCAAAAAAGTCATATAGATCAGGACAGATTCAGTAAGCACAGAACAAGCACAGATATTTTTTTTCTTATAGGAACTTCAACTGTTATAAACTATACCCTTGCTTTTGCATGCTTCTTGCTTTCTATGGCAGCTCTCAGCAAAATATTCTGTATTCTGCAGCATCTGACATTCAGGCATCTCGTTAGAGCATTTCCAAGTCAGTATCCTAGTAATAGACATGGCTTGTGAAACTTTAATAATTAAAGCCATGACATACTCTAACTAGTTGTGTTAGAAATTGGTTTCCAGTTCACAGCAAAAATGTGTGCTATAGAAATTGGTCGGAAGTATTTGCAGACATATTCAGTAATGGCTGATAGATGCTTCTATAGGAACCAAGCCAGGGGCTAACACTGCTCAAATATAGTACTGTTGTTGGTTCATGGGCTTGGTTGGCAGATGATAATTTGAGGACGAAAATGTGTCCACTTGGAATATGAACATATAAGCAGATGAACTTGGGTGTCCTGGGGTTGTTATGTGTTTTAATCTTAGTAGGGACAAAAATTCAGATTAGTTTATACCAAGAGCCCCGTGATGAACTATAAAAGTAAACATTATTATTGGATGCTGCAGAACTTCTTTTCTCCTTGTACCTGTGTTTCAAAAAAGCTTTGTGGACAATCAAGAAAGTCTCATTTGTATGGCCTAGCTGTTAAAAGTTACTTATGGTAGTCTATCTATCTTCTGTTTTCTTGTCTGTAATTGTTTTCAAAACAAGTCCCTCTTTGTCTACCAAAGAAGTGCATAAAATGTATAGTAGTTTTGGAATAACTGGGCTTTAATAGTTGCTGATGCTAGCTTTTGGCAAAGCAATTGTTTCAGTAGTCTTCCATGTTTTTGCCATAGAATGTTCCAAGGGAAGATGGTCACGTTGTACCTAAATTCTGCTGCAACAATCTGTTTTCTGTCTCATGGCAAATGTTTGTCTTCAAACTTGAAAAAAGAATTATTTATTCTGTATATCTGCTTTTGCCTTCTTAATCCTTTACCAAACAGCAAAAATTTGGACTGGTGCAGTTTGAAAGCATTTGCAGACAAAATAAATGTGACTCAAAAATTGAAACTTGATTTTTGAAGGTCAGAAAACATTGTTGGAAACAGAAAATGCTGGCAACCAGCATTTACTCCTTTTCCCACAATGTTTTCAAAAGGCTTCTTCCTGAGGGATGTTAAAACTCGGGAGTGTGTGGTAAAGGGTTGAAACAGTTGGATGCCATTGTAAATTACTGGTTGAGAATGGTGATTTCAAGTTCAACGGCCTTGAAGACAACAGAATTTTAGAAAGGACATCTGAGATTCAGCATTTTTGAGAGGGAGGTGTCCCAAATTTTGCGAAATACAAGTAATGGCCTCAGGACACCTGCATAAAACGTGTGTGTCAAGCCCTGTTAGAAATGTTAACTGTATTGATGGATTGTCTTTTTAAGAAACTTTACCTTTGTTCTAGGTGTGTTATATTAAGCTCAAGACAAAACTCTTCATTATGAGTCGGTTAGAGTTTTATATAGTGCAACCTGTTTATGGACTGATAGCCAGTGATTTAATTCAATTTTATGTTCTTCTTACTGGATTCCTTCCCTTTCTGATGCCATGTCTTACAGATACAATCACTACAAGGTCTCAGAGGCTCAGTTAAAGATGAATGTAATGAAGCCTTGCTGTTTGAAAGGGGGGCTTATTGCATCTGCAAAAAATCCACACAGGCTGAAATAGGTCAAAATGTTTTGCTTTTTGTAAATTTTCTGAATGTCATTGGACTTTTGTACTGCCAGATCCAGTCAGTTGTTAGACTTGATGGATTTCATGGATTCACAATGATGTGATTACTTGTTTGGCATAATGTATCACTGCAATGCATTAATCCCACTTTTGCCAGAGCATGGTCAATGTACTAGTATCTTTGTGGAAAGGCCTTTTTGTCATTTACCAATTGTCACCTCCATATTGTTGATCTCTCGTTGAGCATAAAGATGTTTGTGTGCTATCATGTTGGCTTTCTCACCCTTTGGTGTTGGTCTGTTTCAAGTTCATGGTGTTTTGTTTGAACTTGGGCAAAGGATGTTATCTTATATTTATTCAGAAAAACCACATTTTACTCTTTATTAACACAAGTTGTCTTCTACTAGTAATCAATTTCAGTGAAATTTTATCATTTTAACTTACTATCTGTCATGAAAGCAAAGATGAATGGAAGCAGGTGAGAAAGTTGTATACCTGCTTGCAAGATTTCCTAAAGGTTGCCGAGAGGTTAAAAATTGTATATGTAGAACCAGTACTTCATCTGTTGAAGTTAGATCCGTAGAGTTAATGGATATTTATTTTGAAAACATGCTTATTTCTGAAAATATTGTTCTGTGCCCAAGTTCAAGGACTGTTCACTGTTTGTTTGAAGACCATTGCTCTCCTATGTTTGCTATGTTGTACTTTCTGACACAATGAAAGCTTAAACACAATCTTTCTCAAACAGAAATAAAAGAACATTATCCCTCATGAATTCCAATTCTAGTCAAATATTCTCTTTATAAGTGAAAAGAATACGAGAAATTTGGTATGATTAGGAACCTCTTCTGACACCTTCATGACAAAGGAAATAAACCTTAGTGAACACCATATTTGGAAATGGCAGCCGTAAGAGCATTGACCATATGGTAGAAAGTTTAATTGATGATCAGACTGCACTCTGATCTTGAGCTACATGTACATTGTCTGATACTTGGTGAGATATTCAGTTAAAAACAGCCTAAAAGTTCATTATTTTGAATTGTTTATGGACTGAAAATGTCTACTAGCTCTCTAAAGGCTAATTCTTTACCAGGAAACAAAATTTTGGAATTGTCCATGTTTAGAGCATTAAATTTTGTGGGTGAAAAATGGCTTAAAATTTAGTGATATGCACTGTGATTGAAAGGATTTAAATACTGTGGGAAGAGGACAAAATATTTGTTAATACTGGCAATTTCTCCTTTACCCACAATGTATTCTACAGGCTGTCCATAGACATCTTAAAACCTAGGATTGTTAGCCAAAAGGCTACAGCTGAAACCCTTTTATTGCTCTCTTAACTATAAAAGGACATGCTTTCACACAGCATTGTTTTGTAATGCCCTTTGAGCTTAACTGCAGTGAAGGGGTTATAACAATTAAACCATCCTTGACTGTGAACCACCATATTTTTTGCTAAACAGCATAGCTCAGCAAATTGCAACATTATGCTGGTAATAGGAGGGTAAAACTTCCTTCTACTGAACAGTTCCCTTAGTAAAGGAGATCTGAAACACATGTCTGTAGAAAAGAATGCTGAATGTACTTTTTGCTCCAGTGTTTTCTCTGTCATCTATTCTTATCTCTTGGCTCTTTACCCAGTAATCTTAAAGTCTGTAGAGTCTACAAACTATTAAATGTAGGAAGACAGGATTACTTTTCTCACTGTAGCACATAGGCACAGGTTTTTAGCTCCACTGGCCAGCGAGCTCATGTCATGGCCCTGTGTCCGTTGTGTGTGTGTGCGTTTACTTTTATTTCGAACATCTTCTCTGAAGCTACCCTTCCAATTTTGACAAAACTACAAAGAAATGATCCTGCTAAGGTCTTCTTCAGAATTTATTGAAAGAAATTGATTTCTGTAAAATTTCTGGTTGCCATGGCAACAAAACTAAACAATAGTTGAAATCTTTAAAAATCTCTGTGTCTGAAACCATTAAGCCTATGGGTATCAAATTTGGCGTGTAGCTTCATCTAATGGACCTAGTAAATTTATTCGAATTGTAGCCCTGGGGTTAAAGTTGGCCCCAACCCAGGGGTCAAAAGTTTTACATAGGGGAAACGGTTCTAAACCATATGGCCTAGGCTACCAAAATTGGCTTGTAGTTTCATCTGATGGACCACTACTAAGAGTCTTTAAATTATAGCCCTGGGGCCAAAATTAGCCCCACCTTGAGGGGTCACAAGTTTTTCATTTTCATCTATTGGGAAAACTTTAAAAATCTTCTGGTTCTAAACCATTTGGCCAAAGGCTACCAAAATTGGCCTGTAGCCTCATCTAATGCACCTCTATGTAGATTCTTTTAACTATAGCCCTGGGGCCAAAATTGGCCCAGCCCTGGGGGTCACAAGTTTTACATGGGGTTATACAGTAAAATCTTCTGGTTCTAAACCATAGGGCCTAGGGCTACCAAATTTGGTATGTAGCTTCACTTAATTGACCGCTACTAAGAGTTTTCAGATTATTGCCCTAGGGTCAAAATTGGCCCTGTGACAGGGGGTCACAAGTTTTGCATGGGCTTGTACAGTGAAAACTTTGAAAATCTTAATGTTCCCAGCTTTAAGGCCTAGGGCTACCAAATTTGGCATATAGCTTCATCTATTGGATCTCTTCTGAATTTGGTCAAAATTTAGCCGTTGAATTGAAATAAGCCCCGCTTCTAGTGAATTCTTGACGAAACTTTGAAAATCTTCTTTTTATAACCATACTGCCTAGACCTAGATTATTTGGTATGTGACTCTATCTTGTTGACCTCTTGTTCAAGTAATTATAGCTGATATTTATAGCTTGAAATTGTTATTATAGGTCAAAAATGGACTTGCCCTGGTGTTACAATTTTCACATGGGCTTTTATAGAGAATACTTTATAAGTCTTCTTGTTGGAAACCTTTTGGCCTAGAACTGTAATGTGTGGTGTGTATGGCTTGTATGTATTAGCCAGTGGAGCAATACAGGGCCATCATGGCCCCCTTGTTCTGTTAATTTAAATGAGGGTGTTGGAAAAAACAATCAGTAAATAAAGATTTGTAAGAGAAGCTGAGAAGGGGTATTTTTAGGCACCTATCTTAATACACAATCAAATCTATTTTGTATGAATATCCCTGTGTCTGGTTGGTGTATGTACATGAGGTCTTTGTCCCAGACAAAGATTTTAGACCTTATAAGTAAATAAAGCTGATTGCAATTTAAGTAATAAACTTGTAACATGGATCAATGAAATAGAAAACATTGTTGCAAACAGAGAACATATCATTTTGAGAAATTGTATAAATAACCTCTAATTGCTACTTTAGATGCATTAGAATAGAATGATGGGTAGAAGGGATGGTTTATCATGAATTTAAGCTATTGACATGTGCATGCACTTGTCACTTTCGGTTGAAAACAAGGATTTCTTTTACAGTCAGTACAAAGGCCAGAATTTATAGGAGGTCAAAAACATGAGAAATTTGCCCCTCATGATGGAATTGTATCTCTTACAAAAATGATCATTTTGAAAAATAATATGCTAGATTTTGCCATCTTAGTATTTGTCCTGTATGTATGCTTTAATATGAGAAACAATTTTCCATATCTTTAATAACATTTCTGTAGTTTTTTTTTTAACCTAAAATTAGGCTTCATAGTATGTATATCAATAACTTTTATTTAAAAAAAAGAAAGTCAAACATTGCTAGGCTATGCATGCTAATTGATGGGTTAAACTGAGATGATTTGTTTAAACATGAAAAAGCAATGCTTGCCAAAATGCTGTCAAAGATTGCAATACAATTTTATTTATTAACCCTTTGCTGCACAATGCCACCTTTTAATGCCTTTGGGAAGGAAGCCTTTTGAAAATATTGTGGGAAAAGGAGAAAGTACTGGTAACCAGCATTTTCACCTTTTCCCACAATGTTTTCTACCCAATCAAGAGAAAATTGCACCACTTGAACCACACTGAAATTGTCATCTGCTAATGCTTTCAAGTTGGACAAGGCTAAAATTCTGTCATCTGGTAAAGGGTTAAAGAAATTTGCATCTATATCCAAACAAGAACTGAAGAATCAATCAACAGCCTGCTATTATGTCATGTGATACCAAAAAGAGCAGTAACATACTATCAGTGTTCAAGAAAAAGAAAACAAACGGGTAAAAAATTTCTTCAAGAGTTGCATTTGAAAAAAAAAAGCATAAGAGTGAAAGAGTCTTTTTGACCTTGAATTCTAAAGCTTTGCACAGATACTTTTTAATTAAATGTATTTCAGAAATTGACATGCATTGAAAAGATTTTGTGAAAAGGGGTCATTGTCTTTTTGGCCAGCTGGTAATGTTCCTATCTTGTTCTTTGGAAAAAGTTCAGGTGACTGACATTCCACCTGTATGATGGTGTATTAAATAGAATGACAAGATGGACATTTTTAATCAACAATAAAAGATGAAGATATTGTAAGGCTAAGATTGGTTTGGCCAGAGTACTTTATGAAATGTCTGAAATTGTACCACAACAGGCAATGAGTGCAGTGCATTCAAGCTTTATTTAAGTTTTGTGGAACGCAATAGTGTCTGTTGTTTTTTCTCATTTATTTCAGGACTAAATTAGTTATGTTCGGAAAATGCATCTCTAAATTATGTATGTTTGAAATTGAACAAATGGAAGCATTGCTTTTTGCATTGGAAGAGCTACTTGACAAAAACATTATTTAAATACACTGGTAACATGTAATTCACAGATGACAAAATTATGTAGAACTTTTTCCTTTAAATATATTTCTATTGCATTAACAGCTTGAAACCAACAGCTCATTTTAACAGCATGCTAAAAAAGAGAAGTCACAAACCATTGCCTAAAACATGTTATTTGACCTGTAATACTTGCTGTTTCTATGGAAAGCATTTATATAAAATGCTCATCGGAATTGCAATGAAAAAGAAAGAGGATAATCTTGAACTTGGATAAGTTCACTGACTGTTAGTTTTGACTTCTACCCTCTAAAAATTATCTCTTGGAATGCTATGGTTTTGAATATTTTGTTTTATGGCTTGAAAGGTTTAGAAAATATTATTTCAAATATAAACATACAAAAGATATATTGTTTCAATTCCATTTAGCTTTTTTTTTTTTTTATCTTTTCTTCAATGAATCTGCATACTGCAATTTTGTTCACACACAGTCCCCAAACATTGAAGACCCCTGTCTTGCCCTCCTAAGATTTCTCGGAGAGACGTGCAGGGGTCTGGCCCTATATGAAGAAGGTCCATACCGTTTGTCTTCCATAGATCCGGAAAGACTCTCTGGTGTGGTTAAGGGTTGAACGGTAGGGATTTGCTGAAAGATATGCTCCAGTTCATGGTATTGCTATAGTTTAGAAAGGTGCTTGATAAGCTAGACATTTGCTGCTTTTTCCCTGGAATCATATTAATTTAAGGTTGGTTGAGGTTTAGATATATTTATGTTGATTGTAAACTTGTTCTTGTGATAAAAGACAAAAAATATTATTGCAGATTACATTTTAAAAGATGTATTTAAAATTTTGGAATAATAGTATGCTGTTTTTGTTTCAATATTTTGGTTTCTTTCTTTCATCTAGAAAAAATTTAATACTTTGTGAATAAAAATTAATGGAGTCAAGTAAAAAGAATCAGACAGTGTCAAAAGGAAAAGAAAGACCTGCAATTTGATTGTAGCAGGCAGATTTTTGTTTCAAGATCATTGAAATCAAGAAAAATTGGAAAATTCTCATTGCAATTCTTTAGCATTCTAAACTACAAATTTAAGATCTAAAGTATTGCCATGGAGTATGTCTTTTTCAATTCCTGGTCATAATGCCCTCCATTGTCAGGGAGAGACATTAGAGACCAAGTTCAACAAGCTTCCCTCTATGTAGAATTACATATTATGACAGTTGTCCTGAAAATGCCAGTAAGCCCTCCATGAGTTTCATTCTGGGACAGCCAAAGGAAAATATTGTGCAGCCATATTGTATATTGAATATTTTGTGTTTACAGGGAGATGAGAATAATCTGTATATTTATATCTCTTGCAGGCTGATCCTCTTTATATATTAAAATGGAGTGACGTTATGTGGCTAAAATAGGGTTGTGTTTTTCTTCACTTTTTCACTGGGAAGGAAAAGAGAAGAAAAAATACATAATTTTTGGCAGATGTTTAATTTTGGCCACTACCAGGCATCAAAATTCAGAAAATTTTCTCAAGATGGTTGTGCATGGTCACTGGGAAGACATTGCATAACATATATACAGATGCAAAAACCACAAAATTTTAATTTGTTTCACTTATTCACTGGGAAGGATAAGTGTTACAGATCATTCATACTTGGTGTCCAAATTCGGCATCACGTCTTTGTTTTCTTTGGGTTGTTTTGGCACCAATGCCTGGCCTCCAACTTTCTTTGTTCTATTTTTTCACTGGGAAGGAAAAATATTGAACAAAGCCTGAAATTCTGTCAAATTGACAAATGACAAGTATTTTCAAGAAATGAAATATAGCCTGTGTCATTTTGTCCTCCATTGACAGGAGAGTTCATTCATTTTGATGCTAGGAGTGACATACATGACACATTTAATATTCCCCAGTTTGATAGCCTAATTTCCCCCCTCACCCTGCAGATGCCTTCAAATTTCTGTTAGTTTTAAAGCACCAGCATCTCACATCTGTCAAAAAGTACCATTGTTGTTATTAATGGTGAGTTCATTAACAATAACTCATCTCTTTAATTTTACCTCTTTGTAATTATTTTTTGCCTTTCATTTTACATATTTATTTTTACAATCAAAATCATGTTCAAGCAGATTTCCTCCATGTAGTCGATGCCTTTTCTATGACAGTATAGTCTTGCAGTTTATGATTTGCTTTGCCTTTTATATGGTTATATCGGTATATACACACCAGAGAATGTTCAAAACTCAGTTTATGTGTAGAGTCTAGTAAATCACAAAAATCAATCCAGGTTTTCCATACAGCTAAGAGTTACCTTTTCCTGACAGTTCATTTTTCTTAAACATTTTCATGACAGTTCATCTTTCTTAACTCTTTACCAGACGACAAAATTTTAGCCTTGTCCAAATTGAAAGCATTTGCAGATGACAATTTCAGTGTGGCTCAAATGGTGGAATTTTTCTTTGATAGAGTAGAAAACATTGTGGGAAAAGGAGAAAATGTTGGTTACCAGCATTTTCTCCTTTTCCCACAATGTTTTCAAAAGGCCTCTTTCCCAGGGTTGTTAAAAGGCGGCATTGTGTGGTTAAACGGTTAAACAGACCACCTTTTCACATCAGCACTAAGTACTGTTCTCAACTAAATGCCTCATCATATTTGGTAGCAAGTTTCAAGACATAAAGGGGTCAGTGAACCAAGAATGACCATTTTGACAAAACAACTGTTTCATGTTATTTATGTTTGGATTCTGTTGAAAAATAGAAATCAGAGAGGAACATTTGGTCTCTCCTTGCAGTAAGACTTTACTACCAAATCCTTGTATTTGATGACATAAGGCTTGATCTACAGTCATGTAAGGTAAAGTGGGTGAAGCTGAAAGTTTGTTCATCCTTGATTACAACTTTCTTACCACTTTTCTATTGTCATTTAAACTTAAAGGTATCTTAGTTTGTCGGGAAAAGGTAACACTTCATTTCAAATGCAGTCATCCAAACTAATGAAAAAGCATATTGATATATTTCATTTTGTGTTGTTTACTCTCTTAGTATCCAAAAATACTGGTTAATTCATTTGATTATAGAATGATTGCAAAAGAAGGGCCTTTATGAATGAATGAAGCAAGTGACAATGTAGATCAAAGATCAGGCTGTTTGTTCAGTTCTTTTTGATTGTGACCTAAGCCCTCTGCAAAGCATGTTAGGTGGGCCATGGTATTGGAAGGATTAAATTGGCAAGGAATCCTATCTTAAAGAATTCTTGAACATTATGTTATACTGGAATTTGAAAGTGAAATATCCTTTCCAGATTGTTGGTTGTAAAGAAACAACCTATTAGCCTTTTACTGCAAATATTTGACTATATCTTGTTTCTTTAGCTTACTTTTGATTTTAGATTTACCATTTATTGAAGAATATTAATATGCTTTTTCACTGAAACAAACAAAAACACAAGAGTTAGGCTTTGTCATGCAAACACACAAATAAATGACTAGTAAACTGCACACTCTCAGACAACAAAATACTGAAACACAACATCAGTGCAGCATCATCATTTTTTCCGTAATGTGTTTTAATATAAGAGTATTATATTTTCAATACCTCAAAATGAAGTATGTTTGACAATTTTCCATCAATTTTATACCTGTAGGTGCCTTATCATATGCAGAGCTTGGAACAATGATAACAAAATCAGGAGCAGAATATGTTTACCTCAAGGAAGCATTTGGTCCCCTGCACAAAACATTGGGACCAATCCCAGCATTTATGTTTGCATGGACGTCTGTATTGATCCTGAAACCAGCATTATTTGGAGTGGTGGCAATGAGCTTTGCCCTGTATACAGTTGAGCCATTCTATGGCCCATGTGGTCCCAATGATATGGCTGTTAAACTTGT
Source organism: Tridacna gigas (assembly GCA_945859785.2). NCBI lineage: Eukaryota > Metazoa > Mollusca > Bivalvia > Cardiida > Cardiidae > Tridacna > Tridacna gigas. The sequence goes on along the minus strand of OX244034.2, from coordinate 45,051,991 downwards.
ATCGGTCTTATGCCTGTGTGAGTATATTTAAAGATATCAAAATATTAGTTGTGAACCTGACACCACATAACAAAATTTTGGACTCTTATGCATTGAAAGCACTGGTAGAGTATAAATTAAATTGGGTTGAAATGATAGGACTTGTCTTCATAAGGATAAAAAGAGTTGTGGGAAAAGGATGCCAGCATTTTCTCTGTGTTTCGCATGTTGTTTCTTGAAATGAATCTTTATTCTTACAGTTTTTTAGACAATCAATTTTCATGTCTTCCACCACAGATTAATTTTGGGAGACATTTTTGCGCTTAAGTTTTATGTCTGGTCTGTTCTGTTTGTAGTTTTTGTCTGAGAAAAAGCATTGCGTTTCTTTTTACACAGTTACTGTCACATTCATCAATGCATGGAGTGTTTCCCTAGCAACCAAAGTACAGAACTTTTTTACTGTGATGAAGTTGATAGCTGTGGGAATCATTGTAACAGGAGGGGCATATATGATAAGCCAAGGTGAGTGGGAAAAACAAGGAATTTAATTCTGCCTTCTCTGTCAGAGATATATCCTTTATATTGAGCTGATGATATTGAGAAAAAAGAGAGGTAGCCTGTACAAACAATAATGGATACTACACTAGCATATTAAGCTAATCCATGGGTCTTTATCATTTGTAATTCAGAAGAATAAGTCAATTCTGAAGTGTTGATTATCTCTTTACCAAATAACAAATTTTTGCACTGGACCAAATTCAAAGCATTTGCAGACAACAAATTAAATGTTGCCAAAATGATATTTTTGTCTCTGATAGGATAGAAAACATTGTGGGAAAAGGAGAAAATGCTGGTTACCAGCATTTTCTCCTTTTCCCACAATGTTTTCAAAAGTCTTCTCTTTTACGGTCATTAAAAGTCGGGATTGTATGGTAAAGGGTTAAATCTATTTCAAAACAGAGGTACAGATGTAGATCCTCGTATCACTACAAATTCTTTTATGTTGGTAAATCAAATACATGTAATTGTCATCAATGATTATTCCTAAACAGAGGTAGATTTTGTATTCTGTATCACTGATTTCTCCTTAGCAGAGGTAAATATGAAGTTGTTTATCAGAACTGATTTCTAAACTGTGGTTGATAGCATTTTTATTCACAACTTGCTTCTAAGTAGAGGTAAATAATTTAGTGTGTATCAGTTCTAATCCCAAAACAGAGGTAGATTTTGTGTTCGTATAAATTTTATGCTTGCTCCTATTGTTCCTAATTGATTTTAGCTCCACTGGCCAAAGGCCAGCTGGCTTATGTCATGGCCCTGTGTCCATGGTGCGTCTGTCCGTCCATCCCTTACGTGCGTGCGTTAACTTTTATTTCAAACATCTTCTGCCCATCAGATTTTAACGAAACTTCACAGAAATGATCCTCCCATGGCCCTTTCAGAAACTCTGGTTGCCATGGCGACAAAACTGAAAAATACTGAAAATATTTAAAAATCTTCTTGTCTGAAACCATAAGGCCTAGGGTTACCAAATTTGGTGTGTAGCTTCATCTAATGGACCTCTACAAAAACTGATCAAATTATAGCCCTGGGGTCAAAAATGGCCTCGCCCCAGAGGTCACAAGTTTTACATAGATTTATATAGTGAAAACTTTAAATATCTTCTTATATAGATTTATATAGTGAAAACTTTAAATATCTTCTTGTCCTAAACCATATGGCCTAGGGCTACCAAATTTGGCCTGTAGCTTCATCTAATAGACCTCTACAAAAATTCTTCAAATTATGGCATGGGGTCAAAATTGGCCCCACCCCAGGGGTCACAAGTTTTACACAGGTTTATATAGAGAAAACTTTAGATATCTTCTTGTCCTAAACCATCAAATTATAGCCACGGGGTCAAATTTTGCCTCGCCCCGAGGGTCGCAAGTTTTATTTAGGTTTATATAGTGAAAAATTTAAATATCTTCTTGTCCTAAACCATATGGCCTAGGGCTACCAAATTTGGCATGTAGCTTCATCTAATGGACTTCTTCAAAAACTCATCAACTTATAGCCTTAGGATCAAAATTGGTCCCACCTCTGGGGCCACAAGTTTTACATAGGCTTCTATGGTGGAAGCTTTAAGTCTTCTTGTCCTAAACCATATGGCCTAGGGCTACTAAATTTGGCATGTTGCTTTATCTAATAAACCTTTACAAGAACTCTTCATACTATAGCCCTGAGGTCAAAATTGACCCTGCCCCATAGGTCCAGTGGAGCCATACAGGGCCATCATGGCCCTCTTGTAAGTCATGAAGTGATTATCAGTATTGGTTTTTAGCTCCACTGGTCCACGGCCTATGTCATGGCTTATGTCATGGCCTGATGTTTGTCATGCGTCCGTCCGTCCACTTGTGCATGTGTCTGTCTTTGCATTAACTTTTATTTCAAACATCAAACATCTTCTCTGAATCTACCCATCAGACTTTGATTAAACCTCACACAAATGATTCTGCCATGTCCCTCTTCAGAATTCCCACAAAGAATTTGATTTAAATGAAAACGTTAGTTGCCATGGCAACAAAAGTGAAAAGTATTGAAAATCTTTAAAATTCTTCTTGTCAGAAATCATAAGGCCTAGGGTTTGTAGCTTCATCTAATAGACCTCTACCAAGTTCCTTGAAATTATAGCCCAGGGGTCAAAATCAGCCCCACAGGCCACAAGTTTCGCATACGCTTGTATAGTGAAAATTTTAAAATATTTTTTCTAAAGCATACAGCTACCAAATTTTGCATGTAGTGTCATTTAGTGGATCCCTACTAATGTTATTCAAATTATAGCCATAGGCTCAAAATTCCCCACCCTAAGGGTCACAAGATATACCTGCACCTATATAGTGAAAACTTCAAAAAAATCTTTTGATCCTAACCTTAAGGCCTTGGGCTACCAAATTTGGCATGCTGCTTCATATTTTAGAGCTCTGCCACGAATGACGCGTATATAGCACGGGGATTAAAACCAGCCCAACCCTGAGGGTCGTAAGTTATATGGGCTAACAAACTGAAAACTGAAAGAATTGTCTGTTTTCTAGCTCTTAAAGTCTACGCTTACAAAATTTTGCATGTAGCTTCATCTTGTGAACCTGAAGCTAGATTTTGAAAACAATAGCCCTTGGGTTAAAACATTTTACAATGGCTTGAATAGTGAAAACTTTGAAAATATTCTTTTAGTGTTATGAAGTCACTATTTAAACTTATGTACTGATCAAGGGAAATAACTCCTATCATAACAGATACACGTTACCATATACCTCCCTTGATTATCACACTGCACTAATACATGATAAGTGGTAGGTATTCGAGTTTTTTACCAAAAAAAAGGTCCAGTTTTCAGTGAAAGCGATTTATTTTGATGTTTATATTTACCTTACTTCACCTAATTTAAGGCTCCCTCTCATAGTAGCACCCCCACAATATTTTCTTACTCCAGAGGCATCCAGACAACCCCCACCAACACCCTATGTTACCTTAAAATCTAGGCCTGGAGAGACAAACTTCCAAACGCAAGATAATTTCACTGAAACTTTTCAAACACAAACTCCTGAAAATCATTAGTGATGGATATTCTACAAATAAACTGACCAGTACAGCGTCGACATAATCCAAATTACTTCACAAATCGATGTCATTAACACTTGACTATCCGAATACGCATACACTTCCAAAAACATTATAGACTTCCAGTACCACAAAATTTGTTAACTAACTTGGAAAATACTTAAGAAAGTGAAGTATTGAATACTAGTGTCCCATACTAATTGTTGAATGATATTAAAATTTTAATGTCCAAATAAATCAAGATCAACAATAAAATCAATATTCTGCATTACAACAATTACAGTGAGCCTTTCAAAATGGTGGTCATTTTTTGCACTTGGCACTAACTAAAACTTGGATCAAAGTACCGTACTAACTCTAAGTGATGGCACTTAAATTTCGGGAAATTGGCTATGAAATAATAGCCCTCGGTGTTCTGCATGGCGCCCGGGCATGTTAATTATGTAAAATACAGTATGTTCAGATAAATCTAAAATTTAGCATTGAGTACTTTCTAGGGTTTCTGTCTTCCAGTTTTTTGTTCCAGAACTTTAACCGTCATGCCATCGAAGAATTGCTTTCTGCTTCTAAGATCTGGAATCTGCTTGTCAAAGCACTCTTTCGTACTGTTCATTGATATTTTGTATGAATGATACCTACCTGTATTCACTGGCATTTTTTTTGGGGGGGGGGGGGGGGAGCTGGGCCAAACAGCCTTCATATGATTTGTCTCTCTGCCAGTGCCAATTAAGTGCATGATGCATCTGTTTAAAAGGCAGTGGAGCGATTCAGGGCCACCATGGCCCTCTTGTTAACCAGTAAACTGGTACCCTTTGTATATCCAGTAACTAATTGACAATAGGTAACATCCAATTTATTGTTGGCAGCAATTGGTTGCAATGTGCGCAAATCAGACAGTGCATAACAGTTTTGAGATAAATTCTGTTTTAAATGGAGGAGTATTGTGTACATGGCTCAAATTTTCATCAAAGACAAGGATGAATCGGTCCAAATGGTATACCACTAGACAAGGATTCTTGTTGTGCTTACAGGGTCAACTGAGAACTTAGATGTGAAGAATAGTTTTGAAGATACATCTCACTCCTTGTCCATGATTGCTCTAGCCTTTTATGATGGTCTTTGGGCATACGATGGATGGTGAGTATACTTTAAGTACAATTTACTATTTAGTATCTTTACATTTGCAAAGAAACCTGTATGGTAGAAGTATTTATCTTTGTTTTACAAGAAGTTACGATACACAGCAAAATATCTAAAAGGCTTCCTTTAACTTCATATTATATTTGTACAATAATGATTCATACAAGATCCGAATGTCTTGAAAAGAACTTAAAGGCAGATTTTACCAGAATATCTCACAAAGTATTGGACTGCAGGTCCAAGATCAGGCCACCCTCAATTGCTGAATAAAATGAAAATACCAGCTAAACATCAAGCCCCAAAATATTCTTTTTGCTCGTAAAATCTCATTATTATACTGCAAAGAAACTTCTTGCGATCTGATTAGATAATATGCTCAAAATATATGAGCCATGCTCTGGCAAAAGGGGGCTTAATGCATCTCCACGATTCATGATACCAAGCAAGTCATTTCATAATTGTTGATCCATAAAATCCATTTTGTATAACAACTGACTGATTCATGAAGTATGTGGGTCCTTTGACATGCAGAAAATTTGACCAATAGCGAAAAGTTTCGTCCAGGTCAGCCTGTGCGTACTGCGCAGGCTGGTCTGGGTTGATAATTTCGTAGATGTATTTAGCCCCCTTTTCACAGGGTGTGGCTCATATATTGCTGCCCACTGGCCTATAGAGTGCATACAAGGTTTTTCTAAGATTTGGCTAAGTGACCTACTAGCCTTGATTAAATTGAAAGCATTTTGCAAGCAACAAATTAAATGATACTCAAAACATTTATGTTGCATTTCCTTGAGCTGAAAATAACAATGTTTTGAAATGCTTTTTTTTCTCGGGGTCATTCAAAGTCGGGACTGTGTGTTAAAGGGTTAAACTTACTTAGTCTCCTTTAGACGGAATATTTCTGTTGAGAATTTTGAGATGGTTTTTTTTTTTTCTCAACATCAAACGATTAACTGAGAAAAGGCCCACCTCAACCACACATCATTGGATATACATTTTAAAAAAATTCTTGAGCCACTCTGTGAAAATGAGGCTTAATGCATCTGTGAAAAGTATCAACCTAGGTCAGCCTGTGGAGGCTGACCTTTGCTGAAACTTTTCTCTATTGGTCAATTTTCTGCATGTCTAAGGACCATGTACCTCATGAATCAGTTGGTTGTTATACAAAATAGATTTTAGTGATCCATAAATACATGATGACTTGCTTGGTATCATGAATCACAGAGATGCATTAAGCCCCATTTTTCCAGAGCTTGCTTTCATTATGAACAACATTATATTTTCAGGAACAATCTGAACTATGTTACAGAAGAAATCAAGAATCCTTTCAAGTATGTAATAGATAGCACTATTTGGGGGGAAATAAGCTTACCAAAACATTTATCTGTAACGCTGTACAATCCAATGTTTTTACTACCTGGAGGAGGAAGAACTTAAACTCTTTACCAAACAACAAAATTTTAATTTGCAGACGACAAAATGAATGTGACTGAAAAATTGAAATTCGTTTTTAAAAGGGTAGAAAAGGAGAAAATGCTGGTTACCAGCATTTCTCCTGTTCCTACAATGTTTTCAAAAGGCTTCTTTCAAAGGGTCGTGAAAACTCAGGATTGCGTTAACAAACGAGGAAATTTTGAACCAGACCAAAATCAAATGCATTTGCAGGTAACACGTTAAATGTTGCTACATTGATGATTTCTGTCCATGATGGGATTGAAAACATTGTGGGAAAAAGAGAAAATTCTGGGTTACTTCAATGTCTGCAAAGGCCTTTTTACTGAGGGTCGTTAAAAGTTGGGACTGTTTGGTAAAGGGTTAGGAGGTACAAGTGCAGTACTTTACCCATGTTTTCGGCATACCAAGGAGAGGAGGACTTCAGGATGAAAAGATCAACATCACCATATTTCTTCACTAATTTTATATAGGCTGACTTGGACTGAAACTTCCTGCTTTTGGTATAATATCTGCATGTCAAAGGACCAGTCTACCTCATGATCCAGTCAGTTGTTACACAAAATGGATTTTTATGGATCCATAATTATGCAATGACTTGCTTGGTATCATGGATCATGATGAAGCAATAACACCCCTTTTGCCAGAGTATGGCTCATATATTGAAACTTATTTAAATATTTTGCAGTTTTCAAGGTATTTATTTCAATTGCAGAAATTTGCCACGCGCAATAATGATTGGTATACCGTTGGTCACCCTGAGCTACATTCTAACCAACATCTCCTACTTCACTGTGATGAACAAATATGAGCTGTTGATGTCCACAGCTGTAGCCTCAGTTAGTAGTGTTTTCTTACAACAACTTGGGCCTCATTCACCAGTAGTTCTACAGAAAGTCAAACCTGTTTGTGGCCATCTCTTTCAAATCTTTACAACACAATGAAATTTTGGACTTGTCCAAATAGAAAGTTTTTGCAGACAACAAAAAAAGATGGCTCACAGAACAAAATAGGTCCTTAATAAGGTAGAAAACATTGTGGAAAAAGGAGAAAATGCTGATTACCAGCATTTTCTCCTTTTCCCACAGTGTTTTCAAAAGCCCTCTCTGTCAGGGACAGAAAGACGGGATTCTGTGGTAAAGGGTTAACCCATTACCACACAGTCCTGAGTTCTAACGACCCCGAGAAAGCACTTTTTAGCTCACCTGGGCACCAAGTGCTCAAGGTGAGCTTTCGTGATCGTGCTGTGTCCAGTGGCCTTTGTCTGTTGTGTGGTCGTCAACATTTACCTTGTGCGCACTCTAGAGGCCACATTTTCAGTCAGGTACTCATGAAAGTTGTCACAATCTTTTTCATGACAAAATCGTGGATATCTTCGAAAATGGGTCATGTTGTGTCAAAAAGAAGGTCACTGGGCCAAATCTTAGGAAAACATTGTGTGCACTCTAAAGGGCCACATTTTCATCTTGATGATTATATCTTTGACAAGTTGGAAATTGGGTCATGTTGGGTCAAAAAGTAGGTTACTTGGCAGAATCTTGGAAAAACCTTGTGTGCACTCTAGAGGCTACATTTTCAGCCTAATACTGATGAAACATTGTCAGAATATTTGTCTTGCAAAAGGTTGAAATTGGGTCATGTAGGGTCAAAAAGTAGGTTACTGGGCCAAATCTTAGAAAAACCCTGTGTGCACTATATAGGCCACATTTTCAGCCTGATACTCATGAAACTTGGGCAGAATATTTGTCTTGATGATATCTCAGTTATGTTTGAAATTAGGTCACGTCAAGTCAAAAAGTAGGTCACTTAGCCAAATCTTAGAAAAACCTTGTATGCACTCTATAGGCCAAATTTTCAACTTAATACACTTGAAACTTGGTCAGAATGTTTGCCACGATGATATCTCGGACAATTCGGAAACTGGGTCATGTTAGGTCAAAAAGTAGTTCGTCTTGACACTCTCTTGAACAGGTTCGAAATTGAGTCAGGTTTGATAAAAATGTAGGTCTTTGGGCCAAATCTTAGAAAAAACCTTGTGTGTACTCTCGAAGCCACATTTTCAGCCTGATACTCTTGAAAATGGGTCAGAATGTTTGTCTCAGTAATATCTCGGACAAATGCGAATTTGGGTCATGTTGGGGCAAAAAGTAGGCCACTGGGGCAAATCTTAGAAAAAACCCAGTGTGCACTATATAGGCCACATTTTCAGCCTGATACTCATGAAACTTGTTCAGAATTGTGTTGATGATATCCTGGACTATTGTGAAATTGGGTCACATCAGCTCAAAAAGTAGGTCACTGGGCCAAATCTTAGAAAAACCTTATGTGCACTCTAGAGGTCACATTTTCAAGTGCGGACTGCACAGGCTGAACTGGGTCAATACTTTTCGCAGATGCATTAATCCCCTTTTCACAGAGCATGGCTCAAACGGTTATTAAACACCAACCCTTGGTCCATATTCAGTTATTCACCAAGCATTCGTAAGAGCATTATTTGTCTTAATTCTTAGGGATTTTCTAAATTTGAAAGTAACGCAATTTCTATTTGGCTAAACCAAATGCTTAAGTCAATCAGAAGTTGTATTACTTTCTAAATCTAGACATAGACTGAAATTAAGAATGGTTTGTTTCAGTCTATTAAATGGCTAGTATAGGAGTTTGGAAATTGAACAATACCGTCACAAATGTATTAATTCTTTATGAGACATCAAAATTTTGAACTGGTTTTGTTTGCTCCTACTCTATGTAAATTTCATCATTTTACGCTATTGCCACACAATCCCCAGTTTTAACGACCCTGAGGGAGAAGCCTTTTGAAAACATTGTGGGAAAAGGAGAAAATGCCGGCAATCAGCATTTTCTCCGTTTCCCACAATGTTTTCTACCCTTCCCAAAACAAATTTCAGTTTTTCAATCACATTTACTTTGTCGTCTGCAAATGCTTTCAGTTTGGATGAGTCTAAAATTTCGTCATTTGGTAAAGAGTTAAGTCAACATTTCTGTTTGATTATCATACCCCTGCAAAACAAATGTGTTGCAAATTCCTGAATTTTCTTCTTGTTGAATTGTTTGTTTTTCTATTTTCAGACATGGGGTCACCATGTTTTAGGTGCAGCAGCAGTTATAATTCCTATTTCTGTAACATTTTCCACCTTTGGAGCAGCTAACGGTTCTTGTTTCACAGGTGCCAGGTATGTCCTTTAACTCTTTACCACAAAACAAAATTTTAGACTGGTCCAAATTGAAAGCATTTGCAGATGACCAGCTAAATCTTACTCAAAAAGTTGAAATTTGTTTTGGGAAGAGTCGAAAACGTGGAAAAAGTAGAAAATGCTGGTTACCTGCATTTTCTCCTTTTTCCACAATGTTTTCAAAAGCCGTTTTCCTCAGGGTTGTTAACACTCGGGATTGTGGTAAAGGGTTAACCTGTCACTTCCTGAAATATATTCTTGTGTCAGACAAATTTATAAACATCTTCGAAAAATATTTATGATCAATGTAGATTTGAAGTAACAATAGCTGCCAGAATTAAAGAAAGCAGGTGTTTAAATCCATTTAAGTTTAAATAATACCATTTAAAAGTATGGAAATTATTGTGAAGATGACAACCTGTCATTGAACAGTTAGTCAACGTATTAGTCGCTGTCGGAGAAATTCATTTCAAAACAAGGTTAAAAGGTGCTAGTTCACTCTATCTTATTTAAAAACTGATTTTTCTGCCAGCAACTGACACATGGACTATCCACACAATAACAGATTGTCATCTTCACAGTATTCTCAATATTTTTAAATGGTATGATTTAATTTTTAATGCATTTTAATGCCTGTATTTTTTTGGCCACTATTGGGCTTTTGAGAAATACATGGACACTTGTGGGAATGTGAATGCAAAAAAAGAAATTTCTATGATCAATTTGTCTGTTTTTTTTTTTTTTTTTTTTTTTTTTTTTTTTTAATTTTTCGAAAGTGGTCTGTTGCAAGATGTAGAACTTGTCCTCTGGGGAAAATGTATAAACTCTTTACCACACAATCCCGAGTTTTAACGACCCTGAGGAAGAAGCCTTTTGAAAACATTGTGGGAAAAGGAGAAAATGCTGGTAACCACCATTTTCTCCTCTTCCCACAACGTTTTCTACCCTATCAAAGACCAATTCCATCATTTGAGCAATGTTTAAATTGTCATTTTCAAATGCTTTGAATTTGGACAAGTCTACATTTTTGTCGTCTGGGAAAGAGTTAACTCTATACCAGACGTGAACATTTCAGACTTGTGGAAATTGAGAGCTGTTTCAGACAACAAATTAAATGTGGCTCAAATGATTGCACTTGTCTCTGAGAGAGTAGGAAACATTGTAGGAAAAGGAGAAAATGCTTGTTACCACAGTTTGTGCAAAAACTGTCTTTTTTGGGGTCCCTAATACTCAGAGTAGTTTGGTAAAGGGTTTATCACATTGTATATGGAATTGTATCAAATGGTTCAACTTTTTGATTTATTTACCCTTTAATATACAATCCAGAGTTTTAACGACCCTTAGGAAGAAGCCTTTTGAAAACATTGTGGAAAAAGGAGAAAATGCTGGTAACCAGCATTTTCTTCTTTTCCCACAATGTTTTCTACCCTATTTAGGACATATTCCTTCATTTGGGTCACCTTTAATTTGTTGTCTGCAAATACTTTCAATTTCGACCAGTCTAAAATTTTGTCGTTTGGTAGAGTTAACAATGTTTAACTTTTTACCACATGAGAAAAATTCAGACTTGTCCAAATTGAAAGCATTTGCAGACGATAATTTAAATGTGGCTCAGATGAGTAATTTGCCTTTCATAGGATAGCTGGTTACTGGCATTTTCTCCTTTTCTTACTATGTTTTCAAAAGGCTTCTTCCATAGGGTGGTTAAAACTCGGTATTGTGTGGCAAAAGGTTAAGACATGTCCTAATTGAAAGCTTTAGCAGATGTCAAATTGTATGTACCTGTGCCTGTACCTGGAATTTGTCTTTAAAAGGGTAGAAAGTATTGCGTAAAAAGGAGAAAACATTGATTACCAGCATTTTCTTCTTTTCCCACAATGTTTTCAAATGCCATCATCCTCCAGGTAAATAAAAGATTGCATTTTGTGGCCAAGGATTGAAATGATCACAATGTTGCATTATTCACTTAGACGAAAAGGAGGTACAATGTACTTGAATTATTTAGTCTATGCATTTGTCAAAGTGCAGTCCTCTGAAGAGAAAGATTTACTCTCTGTGTTAACTCTTTACCAAACGACAAAGTTTTAGAGTTGTTTAAGTCTTTACCAAACAACAAAATTTTTGGCTGGTCCAAATTGAAAGCATTTGCAGACGACAAAATAAATGTGACTGAAAAATTAAAATCTGTTTTGGGAAGGATAAGAAAACATTGCGGGAAAAGGAGAAAATGCTGGTTACCAGCACTTTCTCCTTTTCCCACAATGTTTTTGAAAGGCTTCTTTCTCAAGGTCGTTAAATGTCGGGATTGTGTGGTAAAGGGTTAAATTGAAAGCATTTGCAGACGACAAAATAAATTTGACTCAAAAACTGAAATTTGTTTTGGGAAGGGTAGAAAACATTGTGGGAAAAGGAAAAAATGCTGGTTACCAGCATTTTCTCCTTTTCCCACAATGTTTTCAAAAGGCTTCATTCCTAGGGTTGTTAAAAGTCGGGACTGTGTGGTAGAGGGTTAATCTGCAAAATCATGGCATTGTAAGAGAAATTTATGTTGACATATAACCCCAGTAATCGTATAATTGTTTATAAAGATTAGTAGATAATTTTTAACAATTTATACATACTTTATCTTCTAATAGATTCTAGATGTAACTCTACCACACAGTCCTGACTTTTAACCACCCTGAGAAAGATAACTTTTTAAAACATTGGGGGAAAAGGAGAAAATGCCAGTAACTAGCATTTTCTCCTTTTCCCACAATGTTTTTTACCCCTCTCAAACAAGTTTTAATTTTTTAGCCACAGTTATTTTGTCATCTGCAAATGCTTTCAATTTGGACTAGTCTAAAATTTTGTTGTTTGGTAAAGAGTTAAAGAATTATTCAGGAGACAATCCAATAAAAAAAGTGCTCAAGGAGTCAGTTGTCAAGACGTACAATTTGTAATCCATTGGTCTTGAATTTGATCTTTGCCCAAGATGGGATGCTGGGTTTTACACTGGGCTGACCATGGGCAAAGCACATCTGAACCCCAGCCTTATATTAAAGAATCCTAGGAAAGATAGGAATATATCAGCTGTTGCCACAATATGACTGGAAAGTGGTGTAAAACATTATCAACCTTAGAAGCCTCAAAAAGAGGAAACACTGGGGCATAGACATTCAGGCAATAGAAATGAAAAAAAAAATGTAAATTCAATGCTAGTTTAGTTGGACTATTTTACAAAATGTCAGGCAATGTAGATCCAGGATCAAACTGCACAGAATGTGCAGCCTGATCTTGACCTTAAACTGTCTGAAAAAGCACCAGAATTTGTAATAGGAGTTCTAAAGATTCAGACAAAAGTTCTATTTTCTATAACAGGGTGTTATACATTGCATCACGAGAGGGTCATTTACCAGAAGTATTTTCTTACGTCCATGTTCGACAGCTTACACCATTACCCTCGTTACTGGTCTCTGTAAGTATGTTCTTGCTTCATCCACACACTCTTTTCCTTCAACATACAGTCCAGAGTTTCAATGATCCTGAGCAAGATGGATTTTGATAACATTGTAGCAAAAGGAGGAAATGCTGGTAACCAGCATTTCCTCCTATACTATGATGTTTGTATCTTGCATTTTCTCTTTGGCCCACAAAATTTTTTCTTCCCTTTCAAAGACAAATTTTATCATTTTAGCCACATTGTATTTGTTGTCCGCAAATACTTTCATGTTCGACATGTCTAAATTTTTGTCGTCTGGTAAAGAGTTTGGTCATGGTGGTAATGTTGCAGATTCAGTTTGTCGGAGCATTATGTAATTAGCTGCTGTTATATGTAGCACATGAGGAAGTATCATTTCACAATTGATATAAAATTTCTTGGATGTTGAGAGAGTCTTGGTTTGTGCATAAGAGCAGTATACTAATTTTGAACTGAATATGATTAACAAATTCATTTTGTTGAGAAATGGCACAGTTTGATTCCACGCTCTTACAGACTGCTAAGTTTAGCACCTACCATTCTAAAGCTTTTCACTGACAATTTGTGGGTCTTTCCTTCTAATTAGAAATATACATTTTATTTATTTGCTGCTTGATTACCGTAATATCTTTAGTGAAAACAGCATATGAGTCATGTTCTGAAAAGGCAGCTTAATACAGCTGCAAAAAGTATCGACCCAGGTCAGCCTGCGCAGCCTGGGCAGTCTGACCTGGGCCAAATCGTTTTGCTATTAGTCAATTTTCTGCATGTCTAAGGACGAGTTTACTTCATGATACAGTTGGTTGTTAGATAAAATGGACTTTATGGATCCACGAACATTTGATGACTTGCATCAGTTCACAGAGATATGTTTAGCCCCCTTTTGCCTTACAAATGTATGTGTATTCAATTCATCAGAAAGTTTCAGATAATTGTGAACTAGGCTATTTTTCAGATTATTTTACAGTAAGTTCCTCTTAAGTCTTGAAAAGTCTTGGATCAGGTTCTGTCACCAAAGATCAGCTAGACACAAAGAAAATACACAATTCATCCCTGCCATTTTGTGAAATACAAGCACATAAAGATAGAAAAAAGTGTTTTTCATAATTACAGGCACTACTTAGAAACTACATGTTTGAAACTAGTTTTATCTGACAGCAGTGTGCAACTTTGAAAAACATTTGGGAAAAGTAGCAGTTTATTTCAGTTATCAATTGCTCCTTTTCCAACGTTGTTTTTTGTATTGTTGAAAAATGATACATTATTTGAAACTGGTAGCTTTGAAAATGGATGTTCATTAATGGGTTGAAATTATGAGATAAAAACTTAACATATTAAGTCTTTACCTTTCCCAGACAACAAAATTTTAGCCTTGTCCAAATTGAAAGCATTTGCTGACGACAATTTCAATGTGGCTCAAATGGTGAATTTTTCTTTGATAGGGTAGAAAACATTGTTGGAAAAAGAGAAAATGCTGGTTACCGGCATTTTCTCCTTTACCCACAATTTTTTCAAAAGGCTTTTGTACCAGGGGCGTTTAAAGGGGGTATTGCATCGTAAAGGGTTAACTCTTTACCACACAATCCTGAGTTTTAATGACCCTGAAAGAAAGGCTTTTTAAAACATAGTGGGATAAGGAGAAATGATGGTAACCAGCATTTTTCCACAATGTTTTCTACCCTCTCTACCCTATCAAAGACAGAAACCATTATTTGAGCTATGTTTGATTTGTCGTCTGCAAATGCTTTCAATTGTTCATAAAGAATTAACTCTTTACCAAACAACAAAGTTTTAGACAGGTCCAAATTGAAAGCATTTGCAGACGACAAAATAAATGTGACTCATAAATTGAAATTTGTTTTGGGAAGGGTAGAAAACATTGTGGGAAAAGGAGAAAATGCTGGTTACCAGCATTTTCTCCTTTTCCCACAATGTTTTCCAAAAAGCACCTTTTTGGGGGGGGGTCGTTAAAAGTCGGGATTGTGTGGTAAAGGGTTAAACAATTGAAAAAAATATTATCTTTTCAGACTCTGGTTGCCACCACAATGGTTTTAGTAGGAGAAATATTTCAGCTTATAGATTTTTTCAGTTTTGCCGCATGGTTCTTTTATGGAATGACCATGTTGTCATTGTTAGTATTGCGACATACCCAGCCAAATAGGAAACGTCCTTATAAGGTAGGTGGAGTATTTTGCCTTTCATACTTGCTTTCTGGGCTTCTTTTCTTGTCTTGTAATTCTTCATTTTAGAGACAGAAGTGTAAGGTTAGAGCCTGTCCGAGCATGTGGCGTCAAAATGTTTCTGGGTTCAAATCTCATGTTGGGGGTCTCAACCTTTGCAACTATTCACATGATGACTAAACGTTTTACCAAACAGCAAAGTTTTAGACTTGGCCTGATGAAAGCATTTGCAGATGATGAAATGATTGTAACCCAGACATAGAAATTTCCCTCTGGAAGAAAAGAGGACATTGTGGGAAAAGGAAAAAAATGCTGATTACCAGCATTTTCTCCTTTTCCCACTATGTTTTTCAAAAGTCTTATATTCTAGGGTCATTAAAAACTCAGGATTATGTGGTAAAGGATAAACTGCTGAGTAGGTATCTTCGTAGCAATCGTTGACAGTGCTTTGTAGAACCTGTAAGAAGTTAATTCACAATTTGATGTAAAATATATTTTACACCTGCTACCAGACAGATTTTGCAAATATTGTATGAAAAAAGGGCAATTACTCTGTTTAACTTCCTGCCAAGCGACAAAATCGTAGACTGGTCCAAATTAAAAGCATTTGCAGATGACATACTGAAAGTAGCTCAGATAATGATTTCTGTCTTTGATCAGGTAGAAAACATTTTGGGTAACATTCTGGTTACCAGCATTTTCTCCTTTTCCCACAATGTTTTCAAAAGACCTCTTTCTGAGGGTAATTAAAACTCGGGATTGTGTGGTAAAGAGTTACAGTTGTTTTCAGAATCAATCAAAGATGACATCCTCCTTTTCATTTATTGTACTTATTCAAGTGATTTGTATGTCTTAAAATAGCCATTAAGATAAAAGGTTTACTCTTTACCAGGGGACACAATTTTAGACTGGTCCACATTGGAAGCATTTCCAGAAGAACTCAGATGAAGCACAAATGACAAGTTGTATCAGAAAGGACAGAAATTATTTTGAGAAAAGGAAATATAATGCTGGTTACTAGCAATATCTCCTTTTTCCAAAGTGTTTTCAAAAGCCCAAAGGGTTATTAAAAGATGAGAAATATGTTGTGATGATTGTTGTTGAATCCTTTATTAGCTTGGTTGTTTTCGAAGAAAACATCAAGATGTTGTCCTAGACCAGTCTTCTGCATTGTCATTGTTGGTGGCTGGGTCATGCAAAAATTTTGACATTTTATATTTATTGTTACTGAAGATATTTACCTCAAGCTCGGACTAGTTGTTAAATATCAAAAGGGACACCCATACAACAGGGGCAGGTAACCATCAAAATAATTTTGACACAGTTATGCCAATTTTTCAAATTAGAATTTTAACTGAAAATCAATCTATTTCCAAAAGCATCTGCAGCTGAGAAGTGGCACCCAATATGGGGTGCTCTTGTTTTCCTTTTGTATTTGTTGAAAAATATGATGAATCAGAGTTCCTGCTTAAGTTTTTACCAATTGGTCCAAATTGAAAGCACTTGCAGACAACAAACTAGATGTGCCTCAAATGATTGAATTTGTTTCTGAAAGGTTAGAAAACATTGTTGGAAAAGGAGAAAATGCTGGTTACCAGCATTTTCTCCTTTTCCCACAATGTTTTTAAAAGACTTATTTTTTAGGGTTGTTAAAACCTGGGATTGGTAAGGCCAATACATTAGTGTGTATCAAAACATTATGGCAAAAGGAAAAATTGCTCTTTATATTATCTCTGAAGAATTTTTTTTCTTTTTCTACAATGTTTTCAAAAATGATTTGCTGCAAGGCACGAGATACTTTGTTTTGCAGGAAGAAATTAGAGAAACTTTTCTTATCTCTTGTTTCAGGTTCCCATTTTCATACCAATAATAGTGCTGTTATGTTCCATTTATCTGGTAGTGGCGCCCATCATACAAAACCCACGGATAGAGTTCTTTTATGCCTTTCTCTTCATGATTAGTGGACTTTTCTTCTATTTTCCATTTGTAGTCTGTAAGAAAAGGGCACCAGGAATGGGTAAGACTGGTTTAACAGTATTTTAACATTTTGCAAAATGACAAAATTGTAAAACTGTTCAAATGGAAAGCATTTTTAGAAGACAAATGTTGCTTGAATTATGGAGTTCATCTTTAAAATGAAAGAAAACAGTGAGAAAAGGAGGAAATGCTGATACTAGCATTTTCTTCTATTCCCATAATGTTTTCAAAAGGCCTTCTCCTCACGATGGTTAAAACACAGGATTGTATGGTAAAGGGTTAAGGAATTTTAGAATTATTTAATTTTGCATTCCTATACCTAATTGCTCTCTTCATCGGAAAGTGCTTGGAAACTATGGAATAGTGGTTTGTTTATTTGTATGTTTTGATATGCTGTTTTCAAAAGTGCTTCAGTTATACATTGGTTTCCATAAATGCTTTTTCACCAGTGCTATACGTAACACTCTTTCCAAGTCATTGGCTGCTTTCCCAAAGTCAAAATGTTAAAACAATATTTCAGCTGTCAGAGAGGAATGAACTGGTTGTAATGACTTTCTTTACCTGCAATTTTTTTTAAAGACTTTGGCCAAGCTGGAATATCAGATTGCAAGATTTAATTTATGATATCTGCTTTTCACGACTGAATGTCTGGGACTTGGCTGCAGAATAGTGATTGTGGATAGAAGAAATATTTTGTACATGTACGTTTCAGAAAAGATTAGGTAGATTAAAGAATTCTCTTTAAAAAGCAGTTGTACTATTAGACATATTTGAACATACTGCTTACCGGTACATTTCATGTTATTGAGTAGCATTTGAATGAAAGGACATTTTTTGTCTGACGTAGATACATTGTTGGGAAAGGAACATTTGCATGTTACTATAAAATTCTCCTTTTCTCTCAGTTTTTTCACGTTATTAAAAAATTATCATTTAAACCATTTTCTCCTGAAACAAATGTGTACCAGATGACATTTGTTGCAAGAAGATAGCGAATTAACTCTTTACCGGACAACAAAATTTTGGACTCGACCAAATTGAAAGCATTTGCAGACAACAAAATAAATGTAACTCAAATGATGTTTTTTGTCTATCATAGAATAAAAAACATTGTGGGAAAAAGAGAAAATGCTGGTTACCAGCATTTTCTCCCTTTCCCACAATGCTTTCTCAAGCCTTCTTCTTCAGGGTCGTTAAAACTCGGGATTGTGTGGTAAAGGGTTAATTCATTAATGTAATCCAATTTTTTGTTTTATTTCAGCAAAGATAACCTACATCTTACAGATGGTATTGACAATAGCTCCAAGTAAATATGTGCCTGCAGAGTAAACAGTTTACAGATAACGAGAAATATAGAAAAAGAAAAAAAGAATTCATCAAAGTAACCCTTTACCACACAATCCTGAATTTTAAAGACCCTGACGGAGAAGCCTTTAGAAAATATTGTGGGAAAAGGGAGAAAATGCTGGTAACAAGCATTTTCTTCTTTTCCAACAATGTTTTTCTACTTTTTCAAACACAAATTCTATCATTTCAGAAACATTTAATGTGTTGTCTGCAAATGCTTCTGTTAGGGACAGAAGGTTTTATCATTTGGTAAAGAGTTAACCCTTTACTACACAATCCTGAGTTTTAATGACCTTCGGAAAGAAGCCTTTTGAAAACATTGTGGGAAAAGGAGAAAATGCTGGAAACCAGCATTTTCTCCTTTTCCCACAGTGTTTTCTAGCCTAAAAAAGACAAATTTCATCATTTCACCCACATTTAAATTGTTGTCTGCAAATGCTTTCAATTTGGACAAGTGTACATTTTTGTTATGTGATAAAGGGTTAATACATCACTAAAATGTGACTGGGATCTCTATATTTGTCAAATCTTTCTAACTAGCATTCATTTTTTTTTTACTTGACCCTTTACCATACAATTCGATGTTTTAGCGAACATTGGGATAAAATCTTTTCAAAACATGGTGGGCAAAGGAGAAAATGCTGATAACCAGCATTTTCTCCTTTCTCCACAAAGTTTTCTACACTTTCAAAGACAAAATCCTGCAGCTGAGCCACATTTGATTTGTGGTCTGTAAAATGCTGTCAATTTAAAAAATTTGTTGTCTGGTAAAGAGTTAGAAAGTTCTCCTGCCACTAGACAGAAAATACTGTTGTCAGCCACTTTAGCTGCCATACGATTGGGTATTCGGAAGCTTTAGCTGCCATAAGATTGGGTATTCTTTATTGGCTGTGATGAATTAAAAAACTTGAAAATAATATGTTAAGATTAAAATTTCCTGTTTGTTACTATTTCTTCCTTTCAATAAAGTAAGTTATTAAAAACATATATTATACAGTCATGTTCTACATACATGGGCATGAGTTTTTAACAGCTGCCATGTGGCAATATTCTATTAGACTTTGCCTAAAGGTATGCCTAAACATTGTATTTTTTATCATTCATCATCATCATCATAATCATCTTAGATACTTCTTTTATGGTCTCACCTCTTTTTTTTTTTCTCTCTACCAAGAAAATATGCCCTCTCATAAGTAATCATGATTCAGTTTGCTAAGAGAAGTTTCATCGGGAAATCTGAAAATAGACTAGATCATTAAAACCTATGGATTAGTGTGTACCCGTGATAGACTGATGGGGTTATCTCACATGGGCATTATTTCACACAAGTGCATTTTCATGTCAGGTGCACTTTTACTGTAACAGCATTATTGTGACTCAGTGAATGAGCCATTATAGAAGTAAGATGAACATGTATTAGATTGACAGAGGTTATATATTGATGGTTATTTTTCATGCAATATTGTCGTGATATTCTGTTTGTATGAATGAGACAATGTGTCATGAATAAGTTTGCTTGAACTTGGGGGGCACTGACAGCCCTGTGATAATTTTTTAACCCTTAAAACATGATCCCAAGTTTTAACGACCTTGAAGAAGAAGGCTTTTGAAAACATAGTGGAAAAAGGAGAAAATGCTGGTAACCAGCATTTTCTGCTTTATCCACAATGCTTTCTACCTTATCAAAGACAGAAATCATCATTTGAGCTATATTCAATATTTTGTCTGCAAATGCCTCGAGTTTGAAAGAGTGCAAAATTTTGTTATTTGATAGAGTTAAAAAGTAAATTATGAAAACCAAATTCCAATGCTTTCTCATGCTCATTCTGTACTGGCTCACTTTTCACTGTAATCAAACGATAAGTATTATACTTGAACCATGCTCTAGCAAAAGGGGGCTTAATGCATTTCCGTGATGCATGATACCAAGCAAGTCATCATACAACCATGGATCCATAAAGGCCATTTATCTAGCAACCGACTGAATCATGAGGTAGTATGATCCTTTGACATACAGAAAATTGACCAATAGCGAAAAGTTTCGGCCCAGGTCAGCCTGCGCAGGGTGACTTGGGTTGATGCTTTTCACAGATGCATTAAGCCCCCTCTTCACAGAGCATGGCTCACTTGTTTGTTCAAATAGGAATTTCTTGTTGATCTAAGAAACATATGAATCGTGTGTAAGCCATTTGTAGGTGCTTTTTCTTAGAAATGACGGATGCAAGTTTATAACTGTTGACTGATTTTTTGTGTGAG
Organism: Tridacna gigas; assembly: GCA_945859785.2. Lineage (NCBI taxonomy): Eukaryota > Metazoa > Mollusca > Bivalvia > Cardiida > Cardiidae > Tridacna > Tridacna gigas. The sequence goes on along the minus strand of OX244034.2, from coordinate 45,031,409 downwards.
ACTGTGCATCTGTTTATCAGTTGTTACTCATCCCATTAACTAATAATCACATGTTTTAATGACACTGAGAAAAGAAATTTTGAGAACTTTGGGAAAAGGAAAAAAAATGCTGGTAATCAGGCTATTCTCTTCTTTCCACAATGTTTTGTATCCTGTTAAGGCCATATCCAATCATTTCAGCTGCATTTGATTTGTTCTCTGCAAATGGTATCAATTTGGACAAATCTAAAATATTGTGGTTTAACTCTTTACCAAACAGCAAGATTTTAGTGGGGTCCAAATCAAAAGCATTTTCAGGCAGCATATGAAATGGTTACTAGCATTTTCTCATTTTCCCACAAATGTTTTCAAAAGCCTACTCTTTCAAGGTTGTTAAAAGTTGGGATTGTGCAGTAAAGAGTTAACAAAGTTTCATTGTGTGACTTCTTTTCTCGTTTATAAAAACCTTCATAATGGGGAAAAGGCAGTATATTTTACCTCTAAATTAACCCTTTACCACACAATCCCGTTTTTTAACGACCCCAAAGAGGAGGCCTTTTGAAAACATTGTGGGAAAAGGAGAAAATGCTGGTTTCCAGCATTTTCTCCTTTTCCCACAATGTTTTCTACCCAATTGAAGACAGATCGCACTACCAGAGCCAAATTTGAATTGCCTTCAGCAAATGCTTTCAATTTGGACAAGTCTAAATTTATCTGGTGTGGTAAAGAGTTAAATATAAAGAGTGCAGTAATATGAATTTCTGCACGTAACTATTGAAGGTGAAATGCAGTATATTTTTTCTGTGATGTATATCAATGGAAACCTGTGAGAGTTGTGCTATAACTTTGAAAGTTGATTGTTATTTGAACTCATTTCCCCCTAGCACAAATTTGCAGAAGGCTCTTAACTCTTTACCAAATGACAAAATTTGGGACTAATCCAAATTCAATGCATTTGCAGATGACAATTTAAATGAAGCTCAAATGGTGGAATTTGTTTTTGATGGGCTAGAAAATATATTCGGAAAAGGAGAAAGTGCTGGTTACCAGCATTTTCTCCTTTTCCCACTTTGTTTTCAGAAGCCCTCATTATTATGGTCTTTAAAACTCGGGATTGTGTGGGAGTGTGGGAAAGAGTTGACTGTTTACAAAAAAGTCTTGAGTTTTGACAACCCTGGAGAAGAGAGCATTTGGAAATAGTGTGGGAAAAGGAGAAAATACTTGTAACCAGCATTTTCTCCTTTTCCTGCAATGTTTTCTACTCTTTCAATGGTATATTCTATCATTTGATCCACATTGATTTTGTCCTCTGCAAATGCATTCAACTTGGACAAGTCTACAGTTTTATCACCTGGTAAAGAGCAGACCCTTTGAGCATAGAATAAACCCAACAGGCATTTTAAGTCTAGAAATAAGATACAAATAACTGCATTTTCAGGGTTGCTCTTGCCTGCAATATCTCACCAAAGTAGGCAGTGTAGATCAAAGATCAGAATGCATGTTTTGTGCAGTCTGATCTTAATCTACACTGGCTGCAAAAACAATTGAAGTTATGAAATGCACTGTAAGGGTTAAAGCATCTGTATAAAACAGGAATGATGAATTGGGGTCTTACACATTTATACAAGTTAAAAAACTATGAGCAAATTCCTCTTTTACCACAATGTTTTCACAGGCTATCAGCTGCGAGACTGGTTTTCAAATGTCAATGAATTGTTAGGTTGTGGTGCTATTCATGTCACTGTTATTGTTTTAGCGCTTTTATAAGAGTGTGGCATCAAAATAAGTTTGCTATGCAAGACTTAGTAGTTATTATAGTCTTTACTATTAATTATTAACTCTACCAAACGACAAAATTTTAGACTGGCCCAAATTCAAAACATTTGTAGACAACAAATTAAATTTGGCTCAAATGACTGGATTTGTTTCTGAAAAATTAGAAAACATTGTGGGAAAAGGAGAAAATGCTGGTTACCAGCATTTTCTCCTTTTCCCACGATGTTTTCAAAAGTCTGATTTCCCAGTGGCATGAAAACTCATCATTGTGTGGTAAAGAGTTGCAGTGTATTCTTATCTAGTTGTTTTCTATCAAAATTGTTGAACTTTTACCTGAAAGCACAATTTCACACTCGTTCAAGCTGAAGGCCTTTGCAGACAACAAATCAAATGTGACTCAAATGCTGAGATTTCTGTTGGAAAGGATAGAAAACACTCTCGGAAATGGACAAAATGCTGGTTGCCATCATTTTGTCCTTTGTCCACAATGTTTTAAGCTTTTTCCCTTAGGATCATTAAAACCTGGAATTGTTCGATAAAGGGTTCAATGGAGCCTGTGGTGTCAAAGATGGCTCTACCTCTTGTTGTAACTCTCTCAAATTTTAGACAGGTTCAAATTGAAAGCATTTGCAGGTGATACATTAATTGTGACTCAAAAACTGAAATTTCCCTTAGGAAGTGTAGAAAACTTTGTGGGAAAAGGAGAAAATGCTGAGTACCAGCATTTTCTCTAACCAGTAATATTCTCCTGTTTGCCACAATGTTTTCAAAAGCCTTCTCCCATAGGGTTGTTAACCCTTTACCAAACAACAAAATTTTAGACTGGACCAAATTGAAAGCTATTGCTGAGGACAAAATAAATGTGATTGAAAAGTTGAAATTTGTTTTGGGAAGGGTAGAAAAAATTGTGGGAAAAGGAGAAAATGCTGGTTACCAGCATTTTCTCCTTTTCCCACAATGTTTTCAAAAGGCTTCTTTCTCAGAGTTGTTAAAACTTGGGTTTTTGTGGTAAAGGGTTAAAACTTGGGATTGTGTGATAAAAGGTTAAGTCATCCAGCCTTCATTGTTCTAGTAACCCTTATACAAAACCACTAACATTCAGTTTCAGTCTCGGGGAATGAAAACGGTTTTGACCAGGTTATATGATGATAACTATATTAACTGTAACGAATCGTGGCCTTTGAACTAAAGAAATCATTGCTAAGTTGTCTACTATACTGTCATCTATTTGATTTTAAGAAATATGAAGAGACTCTGCCATTTATACCCCCCACCTAGGAAGTAGAAAGGGGTATATGGTTTCCACTATGCCTGTCTGTGTGTTTATCCATCTGTTAGTCCATCCATCTCTAGACTTTTTCCTGTCCATGCCCTAACTCAAAAGTTGTTTCACCTAGGACCCTGAAACTGTTCCTCATGACTCAAGGAGGTGCTCATCGTTTTTGGGTCACAGGTCAAGGTCACAGCTGAACTTTGTTTGAAAATAATTTCCGTGCTCTAACTCAATAGCTGTTTGACCCAAGACCCTGAAACTGTATACAAGTGTTACTCATGACCCAAGGAGGTGCCCAATTGTTTTTGGGTCCTATGGGTCACAGGTCAGGGTCACTTGCGATCTTTGGTTTCAAAATCATTTCCGTACTCTGATTGTGCTGCTTTAGTGACAAGATGCTGGTAGGGGGTATTTGCCCGCTTTGCAATAGTTCTAGTATGGTTTCTAGTTTAAATAATATAATTTAGTGTCAACCCTTTACCCACATTGCAGAAGTATAGACTTGCTCAATGTGAAAGCATTTGTAAACAACAATTCAAATGTAGCTCAAATGATAGGATTTGTTGTTGATGTGGTAGAAAACATTGGGGAAAAGGGAATCTTCTCCTTTTCCCACAATGTTTTCTGAAGGCTTCAGCTTCAGGATTGTTTAAATTTGTGATTGTGTGGTAAAGGGTTAAGCCTGTTGGGTAATCATTTTCTTATTCAGAAATTTACATGGAAATGGCCCATGGTTTAGCGTTTTGTTGCGGAGATTACAGATTTTGTTTGAATACCATGAAAAAATGAGAATAAAATTCAAATGGTTGTGTATTTACTGTATTATACATATTTTATTTGTTATCACCAAGTTAATCTTATACACCAGTGTTATAAAAGATGTTGTGCAGGAGCACAATACACTTGACTTTATGTGTTTTATGTGTGTCAGAGAGAGAGAGACAGTTATTGAAAACCCATGTTATTTGTAAAACCTTTGACTGCTGTAATTGTATATTCAAACCAAAGATCATATTATTAAAATTCTTATCACAATGATGATAAAAAACATGCCCCATTTTCCCACATATTTTTCTGTAGAATGTACAACTATGTGTAGTTGGTATTTATCCTCTCATTCTTTATAGTTTGTGTTTTGTAAGGTCAAAAAGCTTGTAAGGTATATGTAGAGGTTCAAAAGATTCACACACAAATGAAACCTTCACCAAACAATTCCAAGTTTTAAAGACCCTGAGGAGGAAGGCTTTTGGGAACATTAAGGGAAAATGAGGAAATGATGGTGACTGGCATTTTCTTCTTTTCCCACAATGTTTTCTACCCTTTCAAAATCAAATTTCTTCATTTGGACAACTTTTAATTAACTTGTTGTCTGTAAATGCATTGATTTGGACATGACTAACATTTTGTTAACCCTTAAATTAACTCTTTAGCAAACGACAAAATTTTAGACTGGTCCAAATTGAAAGCATTTGCAGACAACAGAGGTGGCCAAAAAAATTAAAACTTGATTTGGTAGGGGTAGAAAACTGGGGGAAAATGAGAAAATGCTGGTTACCAGCAAGTGCAAGATCGAGGTCCCTTTTGTTCTGAAAGTCGCAGCAAGCAGATAGAGAAATCAAAGATCAGACTGAATGTTTTTATGCAGTCTGATCTTAATTGTCCCTGGCTGCAAAGGCCAAAAAATTAACATTCAAAGGTTGACTCATTACCACCACAAATGAATTTTATGCCAGAGAAATGTGAAAATAAATCTTGTAAAATACGCGTAATAAAATGAATTAAGATCTTACACATGAATATGTCGAAAATATTGTAGTGAAAGGAGAAATTACTTATATTAAGGAATTTCTTCTTTTGCCAGGATCAAACTTATTTATAGCATTTAAAAAAAAAAATGCAGAATAGAAACAAATTCTCATTTACAGTAATTAAAATAAATTCAGATCTAGTATGAGTGAAAATATTGTGGCACATGCAGAAATTCCTGATAAGCCATTTCTGCTTGTCTCACAATATTTTGAACAGTGATCTGCTGCAAGAAGCAAAATTTTGTCCACAGAGTATTTACAGATGACAAATATATTGGAAATTGTCTTTGAAAGGGTATAAACAACATAAGAAAAGGGTAAAATGCTGGTTACCAGCATTTTTTCCTTTTCCCACAATGTTTTCAAAAGCCTTCTTCCTTCTGAGTTACTTAAACTAGGAATTGTATGGAAAAGGACTAAAATGCATCGCTGCAAAAGTTATTTTTGATTCATGTATAGGTAAAGATAATTCTACCAGACAACAAAATTTTAGACTAGTCCGAATTGAAAATATTTGCAGACTACAATATGAATCATTCGGCATACCTCGGGTGATCTGGTGATCAAATCCCTCGGCTGTATCACGTAGCTTGATATGCACCTACACGGTACATTTCGCACATCTCCGACAACACACCGCTTTACCGTTATTGAAATTGTAAGGCTCTTCTTTAACGCATGAGTAAGAGAAAGAACGCATGAGTAAATTTTCTATCGTTACCTTTCTAAGAGTATTTCAGTCGGCAAACAGTTTGTACATTCAAGTTTTAGCGTGATTTATCAATTCCGTTAGGAGCTTTCATCGACAGATCGATAGAAGTGAATAACTTCACAGTGGTTGTTCATGTCGTTGCTAAGCGATCTACAGGGGCGCCGCCATGTTTAAGATCATGTGATTGGTAGTTCAAAATGGAAGCCTCCCTTATATAGACAAGGTTAGATGTAGGTACGGAATTGGCCGAGTTGTGACGAGTGCAATATGAATGTGACTCAAAAATTGAAATTTGTGTTGGGAGGGGAAGAAAACATTGTGGGAAAAGGAGCATTTTCTCCTTTTCTCACATTGTTTTCAAGAGCTGTCTTTCGCAGGGTCCTTAAAAGTCCCGATTGTGTGGTAAAGGATGAATTGTTAGACCGCCATACAGAAATTCTTTCCTTAAGGCTTTTTTGTATGATTGTTAGACAGGAGATTTCAGTCAGTTGTTGATACTCTTTGATTCATATTGCCCCCTGTACTGAGATAATGATTGGGAAAAGCTTAGATATAGCCATTTACCAAACAGTCATCTTCGAATGACCCCGTGGCTTATGTTAAAATTATGGGAATGGGAAAATGCTGGTAACCAGCATTTTCTCCTTTTCCCACGATGTTTTCTACTGTATCAAAGACCGATACATTGATTTGAGCCGCATTCAATTTGTCGTCTGCAAATGCCTTAATCTGGACAGACAAAAAATTGTGTTGTTTGGTAAAGAGTCAACTGTATGTCTATGTGTGTAAGAGTGTCGACAAACATCAGAAATTCATTTAAAATCTGATATAATCATGACATGATTCTAAATGATAAAGAGGTATAATTGTTTGTAGTTTTGTTTTTAAATTATTTTTATTTAATGGTTTTGTTTTTGATACGAAAGAATTGAATAAATTGAATAAAATTATGGTTGAAGTTGGTTGGTAGCTTTTGTGATATTTTTCCGAGTTTTGCGGGAAATATTGTTTTACATCAGTAGATCAGTGAAGTGGCATGTGCCTGCTTAATTACGAGCATTTTCGAATCAGTATTTCACCAGTCCTTCTAAATTGCAACCTCATTCTAATTTTCAAGAATTACCCAAGTTACAAAGGAACATTATTTCTGATTGGCTTGCCAAAATCAGTTGGCAAAGCAGACATTCCATCATTTCTGACTTTAGAATTAGAATGCAATTTAGAATGGTTGGTCAATATGCGAATCTGCAGCTGTACTCACCCACCATTCTAAACTTTTTTTTTTTTGTTACAAGACTAGACATCAAATTGGTTTAGAAGATATTAGCCATGCTCTGGCAAAATGGGGTTTAATGCATCTCTGTGATGCATTACTCTGTAACGTTCCTCCCTGGAACCCAAGCAAACAGATGAAAAGTTTCACAAACTGTTATCAGTATCTGCCTATGTAGAACTTTTAATTTGGACGAGATTGATTTGTTGGTTAAGTTCAACTTGGCTTGCCTCAAAAGGATATCTCCTGCTAAACAAGCTTCGGTGAAGCCAAATCGGTGAGGGTAGCTTCAATGGAGCAGGCTTCAATGAAGCCAAATCACTAAGGCTTAAATGAAGTAATCTCTGTGAAGGCTAACAGCGGCCTCAAAAAGACTTATAGACTGACCCGTCGAAAAGCTATCGCTCAATGTAGACGTCTCAAACTTTGTTACACAGTTCCACCTCAGTGTAGTTTCAAAATGCTAGCCAATAAATCACGACCCTCGGGAGCATGTGTGTGATGTTATAATTCCCAGTCCATCCAATAAAGCGAGGCTTCCTTGAAGGGGAGAAGGGAATCTCCAGCTCTTAAATTACCAAAAGACCTGGTATTTATCTGCACAGTTTGACGATCATATGCAGACTGACTGAAAAATGTTGAACTGGCGGTAGATATACTTTGTAACACAATGCCCTTGTTCTGCGATAAGACTGCTACAATGCCGAAATCACTTGCAGCGGTATCGAGGATAAATTCTTTGGTAAAGTCTGGATGTGCAAGAACAGGGTCTTTGCAGAGACTTTCCTTAAGCCTCAAAAATGCTTGCTTGCATTCAGTCGTCCACTCAAACTTTTTCGGTCAACCTATGAAGGGCTTTGCAATGTCTGAAAATCCATCAACAAATCTACGGTAGCAAGACCTAAGAAAGACCTCGTGTCAGTGACGTTCTTAGGCTCTTCCTTCTCAAATGGCTCTGGTCTTGTCTGGATCAGTTGCTATACCTTCGGCTGATACAACATGCCCTAAATAGACTACTTCTCTTCAAAAGAGCTGACATTTCCTTGGCTTTAATTTGAGGCCTGCTTCCTGCAACCCCTTAACACTTCAACTAAATTTGAGATCATTTACACGAATATTTTGCCGTGGACTATAATGTCATCAAGATAAATAAGGCAAATCTGCCTGATTAAACCTGCCAAAACTAGTTCCATCAGCCATTCGAAAATAGCTGTAGCATTACAGAACCCAAAAGGCATCACCTTAAACTCAAATAATCCATGTCTTGATTTAAAGGCACCTTTTGGTCTATGGCCTCATCAAGTTCGACTTGCCAGTAACCAGAGTTCAAATCCAGGCATGAAAACCATTGTTCTAGGGAATCATCAGTTTGTGGACTGGGCTAGGAATCTTTTTCGGCCACGTCTTTAAGCTTCCTATAGCCCATGTGAAAACGCTTTAAACCACCCTTTTACAAGCACAAGACCACTGCTCCATGGACTTAATGAGGGCTGAATAACACCCTTCTGTAACATATCAATTTCTCTGTCGATTTCTGGATTCATGTGAACAGGGGTTTTGCGCGAATGTTGTTTTATTGGATGTGCATTCCCTGTATCAGTCTTGTGTCTAACTATTCCTGTTCTCTCAAGATCAGCGTCTGATTTGGAAAAGACATCCGCATATTTTGTGAGGAGCTTCAGAACATCCTAGCAATGCTCCTTAGCCATTCCATGGGTTGTTTACTGGAACAAGTCTCGTAGGTGTTCTGGGATATGGCTGCCCACTGGACCTGGCAAACTAACGGCCATTGGAGCAACCGGGTGCAATGTGCCAATATAGGTACCCTTGTTGAACGTCTGCTTAGTTGAGGACGTATTCAAAATCCGTATCGGGACTTTAGGACGCCCTGTAACGAGCGTCTTAGCTAAAAGCCCCTTCTGTTGACCTTGCCTTGTACGAGCATTTCCATTCTTGGGGGAACAGTTATGTCGTTTGCTGCAGTGATTCTGTAGCAACCAATCGATCCTTGACAATTTAGTTTTACAGCTTCTTTAATAGTTAATGTATTTGTACTAACGTCGATACAGCAATCATGATCCTTCATAAAATCAAGACCCATCATCAGATCATTTTCTATATCTGCCACCACGACGTCCGTATTATAACTGCGCCCATTAACACTAACCGTTACATGAACTTTCCCATTAACCTCTAGCAGAACTCATGAAGCTGCAATTAAAGTCTTGTCATGTGCTTAAAGCTTACTTCTGTTTTATTCATTTGATGCTTTCCATATACGAGATGACAAAACTGTCAAGTTCGCCCCAGTGTCTACCAGACACTCAAGTTTCAGGTTGAGAAAGATGACAGGAATGAACAGTCCTGAGCTCACAGAGTTTGCATTCGAGACGTTTTCACTCTGTTCATCTTTAGATGACACTTTTGATGATTGACTTTTATTAGAGAGTTTAGGGCATTTGTCCCTCAAGAGGTTTTTTGCACCACAAATAAAGCATGCTCTTTGGCGACCCGTATATCTTCGCCTATTTTGAGGTCTGTTGGTCTGCAAGTCTTTTACCCGGCGCCCAAGCTGATCTACAGCACTTAACAGACGCCTCATCTCATGAAATCAGAATTATTCTCCGTATCTTTCATCCTATCTGTATATGTGCTCCTTGAGGCGTTAATTCCTTGGCCTCCCAGCATCGTCCTCTCGAACTATTGAACGTCTCAAGTTCGACTGCGTATCTGCCTGTATCATTGAGGTTAAAAGGCCTAGTCTGTTTCACATGAAAGTGCATGTTCACACTTCCCAAGAATCAATGAACTGTTCCTTTGCCGAGATTTCTTTGAGGTCAGGGGAAGCTGATTGTTAGGCTAAATTAGTCAATCTCCTAATTTTCTCACCTAACTCAGTTTGACGATCATATGCAGAGAGACTGATAAATGCTGAACTGGCGGTATATGTACTTTGTACCACATCGCCCTCTGGAGGAATACAGAGGCACCCCCACTTGGAGCGCGAGTACCGACGAAGAACTACGGGAATGGCCGATCTTACCTCCTTTACTGGTTAAAAGCGTCTGCAGGTCCCCGATCATGTGTTACCTATTCTATCCTTATATTGGCATGCATTTAATTATTTACAAAACAAAAAGTTACTTTAAAGGCCAGAAATAATCATTTATCTACGAAGGTCAGTATATTAACAAATGGAAGAGGTATTTAAAAGTAAAACATACCAATAAGATGAATCCGTAGCTGTTGAACAAATGTCATCCAAACGACAAAGGGGAACAACTTTTGTAATACATAATTTCTTTTTTTGCACCTCTACACATTCGTGACAATACCATAGTCATCACATAATGATAGTGTAGTGATGCTGTGTACCAGCATTGTCTCGAAACCGAAGTGGCGGATAAAATCGATATAAGGAAACAGTATTTCTCTGGGATCACTCTCTCACTTGACAGCGAACTGTGTGCGAACTATGTGGACGTCCACCAAGTCAGAAGCTTACAGATGAGATACAGCCAGCTCACAGCTACTCTGAATTGCAAGTATTACAACCACCTAAAGGACTGGTATCAGCCCCAAATCATCCGGCACACTTTATTGGCGATGAGAAGGGATTCGAACCCACAGGGGCAAAGCCCAATGTCCAGCTCGACAAGGATAAAAACAAGAAAATTTTCAATTGTTTTCGGTCTTTTTTGTTGTTGGTATTGTGTTTTCGCGAACCTTCTATAAATTACAGAAAGACCTAGTCTCGCTTCAAAACAGTTTGAAATCAAGGCGCCTGTCGTGACCTTGGTAAAACGTGCACGTTGGTGCATGACATCACTGTCTTAGACATTTGACGTATTTCTATTCAAACATGGATTAAAACAACTCTAAGTAACTATTCATTTTTTGATTTGATGGCAAAAGTAAACGACCATTAGTTGCTTCAAACGACCATGAGTTTATCATTATTTTTTATAACATTACAAAGTATGACCTTTAACACTTCACGACATTTTTACATGACGACGCGATGGGTTGTTTTAACCCCGTGTAGTAATTTGGTTTAGAATGACAACAAACGATGATATAAATTTAACCATTTTCATTTATTTTAAATAATAATTCCATTCTTTCCGCTTTAATGGCAGCCGTCAAGGCAAACAAGAAATGTTAAGGTGTAGATATTTGTCTTGTGTGCGACTGGCTTCGATTCGACGCCACCATCTTGGATTGTGTGATGAAGTCAGACAGAGAAAGGGCACAAATATTTGAAGAAATGCTTTTATTTTTGTAAACTTGAAGAAATATATATAGTTGGAATTTGTTTATAAGTAAATTCAGTTTTTATCGATCAAACAACTAATTAATTAATAATAAATCATTCTATAAATCTATCAGTTATGAATACACATATACAGATAAATAAACAGACGAACAGACGGAAAACAAAAAATAAGCATCGTGTTATAAAGTTACTATTAAACTACATACTTTGACGTCAGTACTACACAGATGACAGTTTGAAACGACGCACTGAGGCGGATCAGGGAACTATCAGTTTTTATTCCAAACCTGTGCAATGTACATGTCCATTGACCTTTCTGGCGTATCGATCTTTCCTTAGCAAAGTGCTTTTTCAACAGCTATGGCGGAGAAGTGAGATCAATCGGCGGAAAATGATATCAAACTGTACGTTGCATGTGTTAAATCACAATGTCAAATTTCTTTTTGCTGCAGAAAATCTCACACTATCAAATCTCGCAGAACCAAATCACAAGATTTTAGACCTGTCTCAAGTGAAAACATTTGCAGACTATACATTTATAGAAGTCCAAAAGATTATTTGTCTTTGATATGGTTGAAATACTGTGGAAACATGAAAAAATGCAAGTGACCAGCATTTTCTCTTTTTCCCACAATGTTTTCGAAATCTGTCTTCCCCAGGATCTTTAGCATAAGGTATTGTTTCGTAAAGGGTTAAAAAAAAAGTAATATTTGAATGATTGTTTGCTGCTAACACCATTTTCAGCATTATTTCAGTAATATTGAAATGACCAGTGCACTAATCCATGCTCTCGAGGAGTTTCTTTTGCCAGTACTTCACACAAAATTCTTAACTGTTGAATCATTGTCCAGTGATAGAGAGATGAATCCTGTTGCAATTACTATGATTGATCCTTGGGGGGATTTCAGTCAACCCGGCCGTTGCCACACATTCAGTTTGAACGACCCTGAGGAATAAGGCTTTTGAAAACATGTGGGAAAAGGAGAAAATGCCTGTAACCTGTATTTTCTCCTTTTCCTACACTGTTTTCTACCCATCTGAAAAGCAGTTTCAATTCTTGAGTCATATTTGTCGTCCGCGGATGCTTTCAATTTGGACAAGTTTAAAATAGTGTAGTTTGGTAAAAAAATTAAGCAGAGAAATCAAACTAGACTAGCTAGATCTACCCCTGGTTTTCAAGTCTTGCACGTTATCAGGTTCTGAACTTCTTGGCTGAGCTGTACTTGAATGAAATTAGATCCATTAACTTACCATAGGCGTAACTAGGATTAAAATATTTATACGCACAGTGAGCTGTATGATGATGTTTGCTCGACTGCATGATGTCACATGACACGTCACCATTTATAAAGCATTGAGGAATTCCCTGGTCATCAGTTCATCAATTTAACCGATTAATTTAGTTTGAAAAGGCGCACAGATCTTGAGAAAAATCAGTACATGTATGTGACAAGACAAATTTGTGATGCAATGCATCACGGAAGCCACAATGTTTTGGACTACAATTTCAAAAAAAAAAAAAAGTTATTACATTTATATTTCACAACATATAATGGCAGTGATTCAGTATTGCATAATGGAATTGTGGCAATGTAAAGTAAATGTTTTTCTCAATATTGACAGAAAACAATATATTTCTATTATTATCACTTTATTAAAAATAACATGTTTATAAAACAGTTGTCATGCAAATGCTATAAAGCATTCATAGTATTCAATAAAAGTTTAAAAACAGTGGTATGTAAGTTGCACATGCAATCCAATTATAGATTTCATATTGTTAATTTATATTAATAGAGATATTTTTAATTCCAACCAAATTGTTTAAAATCACACAGAAGACAAACAATTGTTTGATTAGAAAATTCTGGGAAGACAAGAATAATTTCAATGTATGATTCTTTTATCTCCAAAATATTAAACAACTAAGTTCCAGACTAGTTTAAACTGAAGGAGAAAATGCTGCTTACCTCTGTTTCCACAATGTTTTCAATTCTTCAGGCTTGTTAAAACTTAGGATTACATGGCAAAAGGTTTACAAAGTTTTTTTTTTTAGTTTTTAAACTCGGGATACTAGTAACTTTATACCCTTACAGCTGAAAAAATTATAAATACAGTAGAAAGAAACAATAACAGAATGTAGCACATTAATATACTAAGTTTGAATTTTACTGCAGCAAATCTAAGAGGACAACTTTGTAATTTCCTTCACAAGTATCAAAATTAACCTTTCATTGGAAAAAATAAATGCTACAAAAATGTATACTTGCCCATAAATAGCTGTTGTGGGCAATAAATTAAATGTAGCTAAACCAATTTAAGAAAAGGGTAAAAATCTTTAAGAAAAAGCAAATATGGAGGTAAGAACCAACTACTGTCATGAAAAGTGTTTCAAAGGCGTTTTGCATCAGGGTCGTGAATATACATTATTAATTAGGAAAGGGATGAATCGTATGGTTAGTTGTGATGAATAAATAAATTTTGTTTTATGGCGCATCAACAGCTTTGGTCGTTTAGCGAGCATATCTTTATTAAAAGATGATTATGGTGGAATTTTTGAGCTTCAAAAATATTTAAATGAAATGATAACAGTAAAAAGGGTTGAATTAAGAAGGATTATATGTGATCTTGATATGCATAAAAGACATATTTGAGTGACAGGGCGATCCGTATCTACCCAAAAGTTTTAAATGATGAAGTTCAGATTCTAATAAAAAGAATTAAATGATGAAGTTCAGATTCTAATAAAAAGATTTGAGCAAAATGTTAAATTGATGTTAAATAAGTCTTTACATGAGGAAGGATTATGTGTATAAAATATCTTACTGAATGGCTGGCAATCCCTTAAGCATTTTTAAATGATAGTTATGACTGTGAATAGTAGCTTTGAGGAAATGCGAGTTTGGAGCCTCCAATGGGATCAAAGGATTAAAGGTTATTGTCTCCAATGAGATACCTAATTTTTCTAGCAAAAAAGGTAAATACTCTCTAAAGTAATATGACTAGCAAAGGATAAGAGGTTTAGCTGAGGGGGTGGGGAAGGGGGGGGGGGAGGTCACATGGGTAAAGGAGAGAAGTACACATGGGTCAAGACATAGAGAGGAGGCAAGTGCATAAGATGTATCATATCTTTGGGTAAATACAATCTCTTAAACAAAGGAAATAACTGGTTCGCTGCCAACGGCATCAAAAAGGTTATACATACTATCTGTATTGAAATGCTTTGCATAGATTTTTTCAATGCAACCAAGAGAACATGCTGTAAAGTGTAAGGGTTCCTATAAACTTAGAAACGGAACCGAAACGAAACGAAACGCAATGAAACGGAACGAAACGGAACCAGACCCAACGAAACGAAACAGAACGAAATCTAGCGAAGTAATTTTTATTACTATTTTTTTTCTCAATTTATCGTATACTTTTTGTACCATTTCTTATTGCTTTATCCAACGTTTTATGTGGAGAGCACACAGAAACAACTGCTAAAAGTTCGCATCATCTAACGCGTGGTTTGCGGGTTTGAAAATCTAGTCAGAATCAGAATTAGTTGATCTAAACGACAATCCTTTACCAGGACTTGTGTTTCGGAAAGTTGCACAAACTCCAACATATTTGATGCAAGATTTTGGAAATGAAATGTTATTTTCTTTCTATTCTGTTCTTCTTTCATTTTTGTACTGAGCCCTGTAACTCAGTTGGTAGCGTACAGGACTTGAGAACAAGGGGTCGCTGGTTCGATCCCCGGCTCGGCCAATTTCTTTCCGAGAACTGATGATAGTCATTGCGACAGGATTCACTCCTCTCTCATTGCTGACCATTGTTTCGCCGATGGTTAAGTGGGTAAGCAGCCAATGGATTGGAAAGAATATTGTGCGTATTACTGTAAAAGAAACTCCATGAAAGCATGGATAGGCGCACTGGCCGCCGCGATATAACAGAAATAATGTTGAAAACGGCCTTTAACGACATCCAATTAATCATTTTGATATTACATTACTTTCGCAGGGTGCCGGCATATTTTTCGCGTGAACACCATATTATGCCGTCAATACCTTTGAGGTGCTTTCAGTCGAACCTTGCGAGTATAGAGTCCCAAAAGATGTTTTTTTTTTTTATTTGTATGAAGATTTTTCCCATACTAATAAGTCGATAAGAACCTGTAAGATAGAGATGGCTTCAGGTCTGAAAAGAGAAAATGGGTAGAGCTGTTCGTTAGAACCGCTTTGAGGTGAATGGCTACTTTAGCAGAGGGAGATACATTCAGTCTAGAAAAAATCATCTTCAGTTTCAAAGACATTACTTTTTTTACCAGTAAATGTACAGCATTTTTATAAATGAATCCGAACATTCGCACAGGATCTGACAGTAAGCAGTAGCTTACTTCAAAGTCATCTGAAAATGTCAAGTGGGTTGCAACACCACTGGCGAATAAGAATCCTTACTCGCACGACATGCAGCGGATAAGGATAATCTCTCGCACGACAGCATTAAGGTTATTATTTTCTATGAAAGAAAGATATGACACTACATTGACTATTTCGAAATTATCGAGGGAAAGATTCGCGCTTCTTATGCAAAATTGCTGTCTATGTAAAAATTATGTAAGTTGAAGGCCAAATACTAGCGGATAAATTTGTTATATTGATTTGATTACAAGTGACCTCACAAATAATCGGAATTTTTCATTTTAAACAAGTAAATCTATGCAAAAAGAAAAAAAAAAAAATTTCATTAAAAAAAAAAAAGAGAAAGAACACCGCGGGAAAAGATAATGCGACTTGAAAACGTGAGAAAGAAGGTCACGTGACTGTCATGTAATGCATACGATGTTTCTACGCAGCGGTCTTATGAAGATACGGGTAAATGTTTATTTGGAACTGAATACAGACCTTAGCAACCTCAAGATAAAAGTTGTTTTTTTCCTCATTAATTTATTGCCTTACTTGTTTGTTTACATGCACCAACATACGTATATTGAAATTAAAAGCCGATAAGCTAGATCTATTTGAAAACATTGATGCTGACCTCTCCTGGCCTCTTTTTTAAAGAAGCCAACTTTGGTCGCGGATTCTTTAATATTGCGTGTTGTAAGTAATTGGCACTACGTCCTTCCTTGATCACTTTAGTCAATTTTATCAGGGATCGTATATAACAATATACGATCCCTGATTTGATGCAGATAACCAAGTGATTTTTTTTTTTTTTTTTTTTTTTTTTTCTAGATTATGCCATTATCTAGAATCTAGATCTGCATCAAAATTAAAATTTAAGTTTTTTATTGTCACTTTTTTTTCTCATGTTCTACACATTCACCTCTGTTGGGACAAAATGAAACTCGCCTTGTCTTTGCACAGTCCCATTTTAACAAAAGTGGTATTCTATTCTTATAATGTATGGCATAATTGGATGTTGGTCTATTTATATGTTCAAAACGAATGCCAGATATACTCTGCAATCAAATTGAATTTTGAATACTGCAAATCCTTTAGATCTACATCTAATGGCACTTTTCAGACCCAGTAATTGTAATTTTGATATTGTTTTTGGAAGAATCTTGGCCTGAAAAGCATATTATTGGGTTTGCAGTATTTTGTAGACTGGTACTCTAATTCTGATTCCGAATCCCGCCATTATTGTGCAATTTTAGGTAACCAGCCTGACAGACCATTACAAAAGATACAATAATCCCCTCAATCTCCGAGCAGAGTTGTTACCTCACATACATCTCTGCGATGGGCTAAATGACAAGAATCTTGTCAAACCGAGGAAAACATGTTTTGTTACTGTTTAACTGTTTCATGTGTAACATGATAAAGTAGACAAAGCAAATATGATTCCAGATGCATTATAGGTGCATTTAAATTGATGAATTTACCTGTATACAATGGAACTATTTTTTCGAGTTTCTTCACTGATCAGATTCCTACGCCAATTGTAAACCGAATGGCTGCGCCCACGAATGAAGACAAGTTAAACAAAATTATACAGCCCTGTGACAGTTTCGACAAACCGATGGATCTAAGTTTGTAACATCAAAGAAGAGATTGTCGTCCTTTAAAACACATTTTAGCTTTTCAGAAAACCCCTCTTTTCCACATTTTCTCCCACTAAGTTTGATTGGCCGTATGCTGTTTGAACAGCAAACAAAACAATCGATACATCTTTCTTTCACCGGCGTTTGTGTCGCCATTTGGGGTTATGGTCATGTGACGGAAAATCTCGCGAGAGGACGGACTACTTTCTGAGCCCACTACAGAGGTGAATGTGAATGAACCGGAGTGCAAGAGAGTGTAATCCCCTATTACTTGACCTTGAAGAGATTTACCAAGGAGCCAAGATTGACAATATCAGGATCCCACACACAACTTGTGCAGATGATCTAGCTTTACTTTCCCATTCGGACCAAGAAATTCAAATGATGCTGGATCTTATAGGAAACTTTAGCTCTCAACATAGATACGAAATCAATCCCACTAAAAGTTCATGTATCATCCATAACAATAATGCACCTCGTACAAAAAATTACTTTTTGAATGGAGAATGTATACCAACAGAAAAAACAACTATACATCTGGGAATACACAGGAATAACAAAGGGACTCTAGACACAGAAGAGAAGATTAATCTTGGACGTAGAACTGCTTATTCTCTCCTTGGTACAGGCTTCCATGGAAGGAAAGGCCTCAAACAAACAATCAAGAGCCATATTTGGTCAATTTATGTTATACCAAGACTGATTTATGGTGTAGAAAGTATCCCATATAATCAAAAAGATCTTAAAGCCTTTGATGACTTCCAAATTAAGTCACTTAGACAGATTCAACATCTTCCAGATAGAACAGCAAAAGTAGCGTCAGAAGCACTTTTAGGCTTTTTGCCTGTAACAGCACAAATACATAAAGCCACTCTAAACTTGTTTTACAACATAATAGGAAGAACTGGAAGTATAGAACTTGAAATTGCAAGAAGACAAATGGCGGCCAAGACTTTAACTGACTCTAGCTTCTTCTCTAGAGTACGCCGACTACTCTTATTATATGGATTACCCAACGCTTACTACATATGGGTAAACAGACCACGTAAAACAGAATGGAAAAAGTTGGTAAATCAAGCTGTAAATGACATGGTAGAGACAAAGTGGAAATCAGAACTACAAGAAAAACCATCACTTAAATATATAAATCCAGATTCTATTACAGCTGATAAATCCCATCACATCTACAGTACTGTTCGATCTAACCTACATGATATAGATCTACATAATTCAGAGATTAAAGCTAAAATTCTTACTGGGACATATACTCTACAATCTAATAGATCTGTATTCAACCAATATTCTGTCAACCCAACATGCGTACTCTGTGAAGAAGAAGCAGAAACAAGAGAGCATTTTATAGCTAAATGTCAATCATACAAAGACATCCGCAAAAAATTTAAAGATAAACTGAAACAGGCTCTTGAAAATTCAAAATCCATACAACCCAAATCTATTCTGGAAAATACAGGAAAATTCACACAACTAATTCTGGACTGTACACATGTATCTATCATAAATGAGAAACCTCTCAGAGAAGAAATTGAAAAGGTAGAGCGACTGTCCCGAGAATATCTGGAAAAAATTCATTATAGAAGATGCAGATTGCTAGAACTGAAAGATGCTTAACATCGTATAATATACAAGGCCTAATAATTACACCCCTCAGTCGGTATTAGTCGCGCGTAAATATGCCATATATGATAGATGCGTAAATACATACTCTGTGCTAAGTGCAAATAAATCTTAATTATCTTAAAAACTTAAATTAATCAGTGCTATATGACATATCAGTGTGTAGATTCTGCTTTAAGTTACAAGTTACTCAATACCAAGGATTCTTGGAACTTCGATAAGTCAACGGAGGAATTTCAACAACAACAACAACAACAATGGCGGCACATGAGAATGTTCAGTGCTGGAATGTAATCCTGTGACATCGACTTGATGAACCAAACAATGACATACATGTCCAGTATGAAAGAAAGATAAAAAGTCTATCACCCATTTTAGGCGGAAATAATGGACGACATTCTTTATTTACAAGCTTGTTCATATTTGAAGTTCGACCCCGCCATGCAGGTAGAAAAACGGTCGAATTAAGGTGCGGGTTTCTTTTTTAATAATCTAGTAATACGTCAATGCTTGATTAATAAAAGATTTGATAACCAGACCTATTGTTCAATTTCGTTTTTAAACATAATTAATCTAGTAGATCGATTAGAATCTAGGTCTAGCTCAACGCCATTGAAAAAGGTCGAGAATACAAATTGTTCAAAGCTTTAGCCTTACCCAACTCAACCTAGGTTCAAATAACCGTTTGGCCGTCATGATTAAAGACTAAGACAGAAGGTTGGATCATGAAAAAAATGTTACTCTAGGGTGAAGGGTCTAAGGGATAAATAGCTACATTCATCATTACGATGGTCTAGTCCCTGATGTTGGGTTTGGAGCTAGTGCTGGTGGGGTATTTCCAAACTTGCATGTATAAAGGCGACGGTTGCTTGATTGAAAAATTTGCAATTTTTGTTAGTACTATGATTAGAAGGATATGCAACTCCATACAACGAGGGTTAAGTGAATGTACATGACAGAACTACAACAAAATACATAAAAATCCTGTAACTGCATGGCATAATACCAAGCAATGCCCACTGCTGTACAGTCCTGTGCATACATGTGGCATTGTTTTATGAATAAGAAAAGAAGCAAAAAAAAAATCAGCTTCATTCTGTTGACATATAGATCAAATGATTCTGAATGAACCTGTATACAGAATGAACCTGTTAAGAAATTGCATTTTTTTTTTTAAAGCGTAATTTTGATTTTCATCCGTTTTTGCAATTCATGGCTGAGTGCTTGCCAGCATTATGCCCTTTGCGTTTTATCAGTGATGCATAGATTTTATTTCATACTTTTTGGTAGTTTATCAAAAAATAATGGTGGAGTATGATTTGATATTTCATGGTCACAACCAGTGAAAATATCAATTTCGTATTTTCTAACTCATCGACTGAAGGTGGAAACAGTAGTTCGCATGCACTAGTTCCCTAGGTAAATAGTATTTACCATTGAACCATAGGGAAATGTGACATATCTTACGCGCATTTACCATATATTTCTAACGCTTTACGTAATATTGTAATGCGTTGTTATGTGAGGGGAGTACATCACAGGAATTACCAAAAACAACATACTGGATTTTGATGAAAATTCCAGCAAAAAAGGGGTTAGAAGAAGGAAATAAATAGAATACTGGTTTTTGTTCGGTGAAAGATCGAAATTTCATCTTGAGAACATCATCCGTAATATTTTCACTTGTGGCTGTGCCACTCATGAAATTATTACTGATGATGTTCACTTGATGAAATAAATTTCGATCTTTCACCGAAAAAACCAAATATCCTCTATTTATATTCTGCATACAGGCATGAGCACAGTCATGCTGAAATGAATCTTTAAGTTTGATGAACAGTCACAATACATCAACAAATTACAATGAAAATGCACCAAATCACTTTTCAATCTTTTGAAATATGCATGCAGTCAATAGAAAAAGACATAAATTCTACTGAAACTAATCCATAGTCCCTTGGTTTAAGAACCTTCAAGTCAAGGCATAATAAACATTTCTTCCATTCTGTGATTCATCGTCGGCTTATTTCTGTGTCGTCCATTTGGATCACAGAATGTTAGTTGACGAGGGATTGTGGATTGGAAAACCGCTTGACTTGAAGATTTTTAGACTGAGGAACTATCGATCAGTTACAAGCGTGTCAGTTTCTGTTGATTGTATGTATATTTCAAAAGATAGGCATGTGATTTGGTTCAATTTCATTGTAAGAGCATAAAGTTGCTTAACTTTTTATAGCAAAGTTTACACTTGGCCATATTAAAAACATTTGTTGATGAAAATTAGATCGTAACTCATTTGATGGCATTTGTCTGAAAAGTAGAAAACATGGGAAAAAGAGAAAATACATGTATGTCTTTCTCTGAAAATCATGTCTGCATGTGACTTTAAGTGTTGAATGCAGGAGGATTGACTAGAAATGTTCTTTATGACCAGCCTTTCCAAAAGTCGCCTTTGTCAGGGTTGTTGACCCTTTATTAAACATTTCAGACTTATAACAACCCTAGGAAAGAAAACTTAAAATATTGTGGGAAAAGGAGAAAATGCTGGTAACCATCATCTCTTTTTTCACACAATGTTTTCTACCCTTTTTGATACAAATCTCATCTGTTGAGTTAAGATTTGTTATCTGCAAATGCCTTGAATTTGGACCAGGCTAGAATTTTGTTGTTTGGTAAAGGATGTTTTGGTAAAGTTTAACTGTTTGTTTTCTTTATGTTACAGTCTGGATAGCTGCAGCTTAACCCTTTACCAGATGACAAAATTATAGCTTTGTCCAAATTGAAAGCATCTTCAGATGACGATTTCAATGTGGCTCAAATGTTGCGATTTTTCTTTGATGGAGCAGAAAACATTGCTGGAAAAGGAGAAAATGCTGATTACCGTATTTTCTCCTTTTCCCACAATGCCTTCAAAAGGCTTCTTTCCCAGGGTCGTTAAAAGGCTGCATTGTGTGGTACAGGGTTAAGATTGATCCTACAATTACTCGGTGTAAGGAGGACTTTCACACCAGAAGTAAGACTGTCTTAATCCCCTCTCCTGTTACAGCCTGGACTGCCATAATGCCACAAAGATGCCAGGACTAATTCATACACAGGAAGGGCTTCCACAGCAACACAAGTTGTCAAAGGGTACAAATTTCTTACCTCAATTTTCAAACTGGCCAGTGTGAAAATTTGAATATGTGTAATATTGAAAGGTAGTTTTTAAGTACAAGTTTTATGGAAAGAGCAGTTATTACAACCATGAATTGATTTGGATTGTGGAAAAGCATTTATTTATCTATGAATTTGGAGCACATTACATATTCTTCCATGTTGCTTAGTTTAAGAACTAAAATGTAAAGCTGTGAAGGGGTCCTGTTTGGTGAAGATGGAGGATTGAAACCTTGAGGCATTGTGTTTTTTTTGTGGGCAAGTCTTTGGGCAAGACACTACAGAGCCCCAGTCAAGACCTGGTGAAACCTAGGCCATAAATGAATAAATGAGCTGTTGACAGCCATACAAATGAAAAAATATTGAAAGTGGCATAAAAGACTATTCAAGCAATCAAAACAATGAGTTTTTGGAGTTATGTGTTGATTTTGCGGCATAATTCGGGGTGGGATGAAAAAGAACTAGAAAAAGGGCCTGTTTGAACCTCATACTGGCTGGACTTGTTTTTAGCTCACCTGAGCACACAGTGCTCAAGGTCAGCTTTTGTGATTGTGCTGTATCCATTGTGCATCGTCCATCATGTGGCGTGCGTCGTCCGAATTGTCAATATTTACCTAGTGTGCACTCTAGAGGCCACATTTTCAGTCAGATAGTCATGAAACTTTGTCAGAATGTGTTCCTTGATAAAATCTTGGACAAGGTTGAAATTGGGTCACATTGGGTCAAAAAGCCGCTGGGCTGAATCTTAGAAAAACCATGTGTTCACTCTAGAGGCCCAGTTTTCAGTCTGATGTTCAGAATGTTGGTCTTAATAATACCTCAGATAAGTTCAAAGTTGGGTAATGTTGGGTGAAAAAGTAGGTCAATTGACCAAATCTTATAAAAAGCTTGTGTGCACTCTAGCGGCCTCATTTTCAGTCTGATACTCCGTAAAGGCCACATTTTCAGCCTGATACTCATGATACTTTGTCAGAAATTTGGCCATGACAGGTCCAAAAATAGGTCACTTGTAACACTTTTGTGTTTTACACCATTAAAACTAGGATCTCTTCAGCTTTATCAACTGTAGATGACTTTACTAAGGTGAGCACTTTAGGGCCAGTGGCCCTCTTGTTTCAGGCAAGTCCCATGAGTTTGTATGGTGTGAATTTTGGAATACAGACTACTTTTTGACTACTTTGCCTGTGTTTGTCAAGCCATGGTGCTTCTCTGTAATAGTCAATAATTGAATAATTATCATTTATAGATAATTACAGTTTGCCCTACTTTCTAAACCAATCAAAAGGCCGAATTTCATTCAAAACTGCTGGATTTAATTCCATACAGACTCAATATCTCGCAATATGCGACCACTTAATTATTAAATGGTTGACTTATATACAAACATTTCCCACTTAACCTGAAGCTCCGCCCACAGTATTTTAGCTGGTCGTTGTACATACAATGTGTGCACTGTCGTCAAAGAGGCGGGGACTATTGCAACTTTTGGGATCCTGAAAAGTTAACTAAAACAAAAAACAGATACGAACGAGTTAGCTTTATATTCCTCTAAGAAATATCAAAAGAAATCCAAACACTTTTATCCAGTATTCACAACACACCGTGATTTTTGCTTTTACAAAGATGTAGTACAACTGGCGAAATCTTTAAAATTGAAAGCATTGTGAAATTTATGAATTTGAAATTATGAACATGTAAGTGGGTTAAATGAAGGGACAGACAACTTAGTAGACTATCAGACAGTATGTACTAGTATGTGCAGACACCATTTTATCTTCGGTGCTTGCATTAAGCGGGTCCAGTTTCCAAGTGATCAGCAGAATAAGGGTTATTGTACTGGTCTATAAAGAAAACTATGCTTAAACATAGAAAGTTCTATGCTGTTTTGAAATAAGTAAATTGATAAATTTTTCAATAAATTCTTTGTAAAATTCTTCATTGTCGACTAGTCCAAAGGATGTGTCCATGGCTGAATCAAGCGCTTGAGTGAATATGAGCGTAGATCAACTTTAGCGCCACAGACATTTGTCGTAGATCAGGTTCAGTGCCAACTTAAGGGTGACACAATACGACTCAGTGCGCATGTTAGTATCTCCGTCAACCACAAGAGGCGTGGCGACAGCGTTCTCTGTCCGACTTGTATGGCTCTTTCCTCCAAGAAGCTGACTGTCAAACAATTAGAAAGTAGGGCAAACTGAAAGTCAGTTATTGATCGTATATTTCATTTTTAGGGAATTAAGTTGTCGGTCGGCTTTGCCTCCCTCCAATTTAATTCTCTAAAAATGAAATATATGATCAATAACTAATACTTATTAAAAACAAAAATGGAATTATGCTGTTATATTAATTGCTTAGCTGAACTACAAAATTTTAGACTTAACCCTTGAATCATCTTTCATTTCGTTAATTGCCATTGTGGCCAGTGTAGATCAAGATTAGAGTGCACAAAACATTACGAGTTGATCCTTGATCTACACTGTCACTGTAGGTGACTATCAAGGCCAAAAAAGCTATAGCAATAGTATTGTGATAGTAAAATCCCTATTGCAATATTATCACAATAGTTCTGAAACTATTGCAATACTATCACAATAGTTTTATTTGAACTTTTCACTGTGTTTCTGCAACAAAAGTTATTGTTTGATTGTTTTTACTATATTTCTGCATTATGACGGGGTATTTGGTCAAATTAGGTCATTGTTGAGACACCTATGAAAAGCCAATGGTCAATCAAGGTCAAATGAATAACAATTTTACTCCAGATGGTTATTGGTGCTTTTTATTTGTCACATGCAGCTTTTGGCAAAGAAAAAATCAAGCGGGGATCCAATTTGATCAATAATTATGCAACCCAGATTCATGTTAGCCAATTGCCAAATCCTATAATAATTCCCGATCAACTGGTACCCATCGTTGATATGAAGATTGATAATAGGCTGCCAGTTTAAATTCCCAGAAGCAGGAAAAAGAATGTAGTCATTTGGATTGTTCTGCAATGTACATTAATAAATATACATGTCCGAAAAGTTATTTCTTTTTTATCAAAAAGTGCATTGGTGGTTTTCTAATGAAGAACTCTCAAATAAGATAGGCGAGTTTTGATTGATGTGTCTTATAATTTATTACATCATGCACATATTCTCTCATTAATTAAGGCTATGTCTACTGTCTAATTTTACAGGTCAGTCAGTCCTGTAACCCATTATTTGTTTTTGGGACTGCTGCCAATTTTACCATACATGACCGGTAGACTGACAGTATCTCCCGATGTCAATAGTATTAAAAGGATATGCACACATTTTAAACTTAACACTGCAAGTAGAGTTTTTTTTTTCTTATTTTTTAGGAAACTGTTGTTAGCTATAGATAGTTTGATGAACTATTGCAATAGTTATATTGAAAATATGCTATCGACCTATTGCTATCAAGAGCAAAGCTATCACTGCACATTGATAAGTCGACCTATCGTGACACATCTAGTCCTCTGTGCTGAGACATTTGCACAAAAGCAATCTGCAATTTGTTGGGTTTAATTCCTAGACTGAAAATGTCTGTTTGGTGCATTTGGCGTTCTAGGGGTTAACCGTATTGAAACCATTTGCAGAGTAAAAATAAAGCATGAACTTTTCCTCTTAACTCTTAACCAAAAGACAAAAATTTGGACTTGGCCAAATTGAAAGCATTTGCAGACGACACATTCAGTGTTGCTAAAATGATGATTGCTCTCTCTGATAGGCTTGAAAACATTGTGGGAAAAGGAGAAAATACAGGTTACCAGCTTTTTCTCCTTTTCCCACAATGTTTTCAAAAGCCTTCAACCCTAGGGTCGATAAAAGACAGGATTGTGTGGTAAAGAGTTAAAGGATATAAAACATTTTGGGAAGATGAGAAAATACTGTGACCTGTCTTTGGTAAGATAGAAAATATTGTTGGAAAAGGAGTTATTGCTGGTTATCAGCATTTTCTTTTTTCTGCCAAAAGTGTTTTTTTTTTTAAAGCCTTCATCCTCAGTGTTGTTAAAAACTCTGATTTGTTTGCTGAAGGGTTTAATTTTTTTCATTTATCATTTCAGACTGATTTTTGGACCTTGGAAAACAGGGAGTCCCTTCTGCTCTTGGCCAAGAGGAATACAGTTGAAAACTGTTATGACACCTCAGAGAGACAGTCTAGATAACATCCCCCCTTTCCTCCCATCTTCTTGTCCTTACTCCCACAGCCAAAATTCCAAAATTAACTCATGACCATTGAAAAATAAGCACTTGCAGAAGACAACTTCGAAAACTTCTTTTTCATATTTGTATATTGCCTAATCAATATGGATTGAATTTGAATACATGAATACAATCCTGTGAAAACATGATGGCAAAATGAGAAATTGCTTGTTTACCATGATTTCAAAAGTGGTCAGCTGTAAGAAGTAAAAGAGTTGTCAGCATGGGAGTAATAATTTAACTCTTTACCAAATGACAAAATTTTACAGTGGTCCAAATTGAAAGCATATGCAGACGACAAAATAATTGTGGCTGAAAAATTGAAATTTGTTTTGGGAAGGGTAGAACACACAATGGAAAAAGGAGAAAATGCTGATTACTGATTACCAGCATGTTCTCCTTTTCACACAAGGTTTTCAAAAGCCTTCTTTTTCAGGGTTGTTAAAAGTCAGGATTGTGTGGTAAAGGGTTAAAGCTAAACCCGTAAAGTGCCTTTCACAGCTACAGTTGTCTTGAGGCCAGTGTAGATCAAGATCAGGTCACACAACATGTACATTCTAGTCTTATCTGCCTTCTTTTTCATGGTTGTTAAAACTTGAAACTGTGTGGTAAGGAGTTTAGTAGCTCAGTGGATGAAAGACGGGGCTTAACCCTTTACCACACAATGACGACATTTAACGACCCTGAGGAAGAAGCCTTTTGAAAACATTGTGGGAAAAGGAGAAAATGCTGGTGACCAGCATTTTCTCCTTTTCCCACAATGTTTTCTACCCTTACAAGACAAATTTCAATTTTTCAGTCAAATTTATTTTGTTGTCTGCAAATGCTTTCAATTTGGACCAGTCTAAAATTTTGCCGTTTGGTAAAGAGTTAAACATTAAAATATACAAAGAAAAGAATGGCCACATTACCCTTTACCAAGCAATCAATCCCCTGTCTCGACAACCCTGAAAGAGAAGGCTTTTGAAAACATTGTGGGAAAAGGAGAAAATGCTGATCACCAGCATTTTCTCCTTTTTCCACAATGTTTTCTACCCTTTCAGTTACAAATTTCATGATTTAAGTCTCATTTAATTTGAAGTCTGCAAATGCAGACCACAAATGCTTTCAAAGTCCATCAGCTGCAAGTTGATCACATTGTCTGCAGGGGGTAATGATATACCTAAATTTTACAATGTACATGAGCCATGCTATAGTAAAAGGGGGTTTTATGCATTTCCATTATTATTCATTAAACCAAACAAGTTATCACATAGTTATAAATCCATAAAATTCATTTTTCTAACAACCAATGGAATCGTGTCGTAAAATATCCTTCGACATGCATCACTGACCAATAGTGAAAACTTTTGACCAATGTTAGCCTGCGCAGACTGTGCAGCCTTACATGGGTCGATACTTTTTTTTTTTTTTTTTGCAGAAACATTAAGCCCCCTTTTCAGAGAGCATGACTCGCATGTATGACATACCTGTAATTATGTATGTGTACAGTATTGAATTTGACTTTTGAAGATCTTGACCAAGTTTGCTAATAAGCAGGGCCCGTTTTCACCAGTCATTCTATAGATTACCAGTAAACCTTTCCATTCAGACTGACTCTCAGAATGTAGACTGTTTTTAAATATGACCTGAAAGAAAACTTTTGTTTCAAACATGAAAAACTTAAGGCAGCTTTTGCCGGAGTAGACATACCATCAAGACAGTGTAGGACGAAAAATAGGCCGCAGATTCTGTTAATTCTGATCTTAAGTTATCGTGTTTAACATAAGCAGCTTTAGTTAGCTTTATTATGATTAACCCTTTACCACACGATCCTGAATAGGATGTGACTGAAAAACTCAAGTTTGTTCTGGGAAGGATAGAAAACATTGTGGGAAAAGGAGAAAATGCTGGTTACCAGCATTTTCTCCTTTTCCCACAATGTTTTCAAAAGGCTTCTTTCTCAGGGTCGTTAAAAGTTGGGATTTTGTGGTAAAGAGTTAAACACCCTGTCATAGAAAAAGGGTTGTTGTTT
Organism: Tridacna gigas; assembly: GCA_945859785.2. Taxonomy (NCBI): domain Eukaryota; kingdom Metazoa; phylum Mollusca; class Bivalvia; order Cardiida; family Cardiidae; genus Tridacna; species Tridacna gigas. The sequence goes on along the minus strand of OX244034.2, from coordinate 45,003,265 downwards.
TTTTTTGGCAGGTGATATCATTTCAATGAAATAGCTTGTTTCGTACTGGTACTCCTTGGCACTGTGATGAGGGGATTGGGTGTGTAATCAAGAGATCCTTGTTTGATCTCCACTTGCAGTGTCAGTCATGATGGAGTGGACTTGAGTAAGGCATTGCAGAGCCTCAGCCTAGCACTGGTGAAACCCAGGAAGGAGAAAAATGCTTCATAACTGTTGAAACATAACTGAAATATTGTTGGAAGTTGTATGAAAACACCAGCCACAACAGACTTTTCCTTATTCTTTATTCTGTGGAACTGGTCATGGAAAGGCCAGGAAACAGATAATTGGTTGACTACCTTTATTTACCGTATACCACACAATCCCGAATTTTAGTGACACAGGGAAAGAAGACTTTTGAAAACATTGTTGGAAAAGGAGAAAATGGTGGTAACCAACATTTTTCCCTTTTCTGACAATGTTTTCTACCCTTCCATAAACAATTTCAAGTTTTCAGTTACTTTTAAGCTGTTCCTTGCAATTTGGAATAGTCTAAACTTTGTCTTTTGGTAAAGAGGTGAACATTTATGAGTTGAATGAAAGTCAGTAGTGAATAGATAGATTTTCTGGTTATACAAAGTTGAAAACAGAATTGATAATTTTAACGTTTGAATGGTGAAAACTGTAATTGATAATGTTAACATTTGAATGGTGAAAACTGACCCTTATTTAGAAGTTGGAGACAACTAGAATGTGACCTGTTTACTTTTGATTCTTGCTCACCAAAGTTATATAACCATGAAAATTGTGACATGCAGAGAAACTTGTACATGCCACAGTGTTTAGATAACCAAGATCTGAAGAAAGTTTTGGTCAATCTCAATTCTAAGGCTCCACAGGAAAATGTAAAAAATGTGGCACTACCTCCTGAAGCAGACCTCTTTTGAAAACATTGCAGAAAAATGGTATGTGAAGTCAAGCAAGGAAACAATGCAACATGGAGAAATTGCTCCTCTTGAGTTTAACGCCATTTGTTACAGTGTTTCAACAGTGTGTAAGTGGGAAAGCAGCCAGTGGTTATGGAAGAATGTTATGCAAAGTACTGGCAAAAGAAACTCCAGGAAAGCATGGACAGGTGCACTGGTTGCATTGATATAACTGAAATAGTGTTAAAAATAGCATTAAACAGTAGACAAACAATTCAAAAGCCTTCTGTAACAAAGATTTCTGTTCATGAGATGCTTGTAGGAAAATAGGGTCAAGTCTGCATTGTCCGAACATTTCGTCAGATCTTTTTTTACCTTTGATATTCAGATAATTATTGGCAAGGTCAAAGGTTGAAACTCAAATAATTACATGCAAAGTCAAAGGTTAAACTGTACATGTTCTGTCACTCCCCAACTTCTACCAGACAGAAATTGTTTCCCAGACCTAGCCTTAATCCTTGGAGAGCCAAATTAAAAAGAACCATGTTGCCTTATCAATACCAATAATTTTAAGCCAAACTTTCTGAAGTGGACAGTTAACATCAAGGTAAGACGGCTGATTACATGCAATCTGATCTTGATAAACTCTGTCTGCTGTAAAATCTAGGTGCTTATGGCTTTCTATGGATTAATACTGAAAAGGTTGTTTGACTTTACCGTACAATCCTGAGTTTTAATTAACTGGAGTTTAACAAGGCTTGTGAAAATATAGTGGGAAAAGGGGAAAATGCTGGTGACCAGCATTTTGCTCCATTTCCAACAATGTTTTCTACCCCATCACCAACAAATTCCATCATTTGAGCAACAATTAAATTGTCGTCTGCAAATGCTTTCAATTTGAATGAGTCTACATTTTTGTCATGTGGTAAAGAATTCAAATCATGCCTTATGTAAATCGCTTCAATGTTTTTTAAATTTGATTAGTAATAGCCAAGTTGATTTCTTTCTTTATACCCAAGTTGACAAGAACAATGAGGCGGACTGTTTGAAAAGTATCCATTGTTTGGGCCAACCTCTTGAGCAGCTACCAATTCTGACATCAGTCTTAAATTATTTTAGACTGAAGTAATTGCAAATTTCATGGTTCATTAGCATTTCAGCAAAGCCAACAGTGTAGATCAAAGATCAGACTGCGAATGTTGTACAGTCTGATTTCTATCTACACTGGCTGCATAGGCAACTAGAGTTATGAAAGGTGCTTAAACGAGCAATGGATTTCTGTTTACCTCATTGCCTCCTGAAACAAACTGGCAGCTTGGGACTTATAAGAAATATAAGCAGTTGGTCTGAATCAAGGTTCAATACATTGGAACAAATGAAAACGTCAGGACAAAGGAAAAACTTGGTTGTTATTAGCCGTTTCCCCTCCTTTCAAAGATGATCTGCTGCCAGAAGTTTCCTTCAGGAAGTAATGAGTTAAGTTTCGATGTACTTTTTATATCTGGGTGCAAAGAAAGAAGTCAACTCACATTTTTTAGGGTAGGTTATCAGCAAACTTGGTCAAATTTTTGGGGGAGGGATAAGGCAAGTTGGAATCTGAAATAAAAATGCTGCAGGAGATTACTCTTGAGTTCATGATTTTATTCAAACAATTAAAAAATGTAAATAGTAGGCAGGGAACCAAAAGGGCGCCACCACCACATTGCCAGTACCAAGTGAGGTAACTCAGTTCAGGCAAGACTTCCAGTGATTATTCCCCTTGAATGACTCCTCGACCAAGTTCGTATATTATATATAGCAAGCCAATTCCCACTAGAATGGTACTGATGTGTTCCTATTGCACAATACCAACATGTATTTCAAGTGAACTCTCGTAAAGTTTCAAGTCCTTTAGTGATAATGTGGCAACACCAATGTTTCTGGAGAGAATGTATGTCCATGGGTTTGAAGTTATGAAACCCTCTAACCCAGAAACAACCACACACAGTATCCTGAATTCAGATTCAAAATGCAATTACTTTCTTTATAAACCAGTCTTTACTTGTGCTTTCGTGCAACTACAAGCCAATTCACAGACAGGGATATCTATAACAGTGCTTATGACCTTTCATTTCAATGCCATTTTAACCCTTTACCACACAATCCCAACATTTAACAACCCAGAGAGAAACCTTTTGAAAACACTGTGGGAAAAGAAGAAAATGCTGGTGACCAGCATTTTCTCCTTTTCCCACAATATTTTCTAGCCTATCGAAGACAACTTCCACAATTTGAGTCATGTTTATATTGTTGTCTGAAAATGCTTTCAATTTGGACATGTCTACATTTTTGTCATTTGGTAAAGAGTTATACCTTAGGTTTTGCAACAATTACTGCTGTTAACTTCCACTATACAAGTTTTAGACAAGTCTCAAGTCAGCATGGAACTTCAAGGAAACAAACAAGAGGACAGAACAACGGTGAACTTGTTCCCAAGGAAAAAAAAAATCTCCACTTGCCCCAGTGTTTTCAAAGGTCAAGTGTCTCTGTAATGAGAAGGAACTTGAGTAAAGGTTAAGATAACAATCAAAAGTTGATGTTTTGATAAGAACAAGAAAATCACTGAGTTATGCCTATCAACACACTGGCCTTCGTACAAGTCTACCTGTTGCAAACCTTTAACCTAGAGGGTACATGTATTTTATTTATGTGTGAGCTTTGCTCTGGCAAGATAGGGCTCATTGCATCTCCATGAATCATGATAACAAGCAAGTCATTAGATAATTATGGATCAACAAAATCCATTTTGTATAACAAACAAGTGAATCATGAGATAGACTGGTCCTTTGACAAGCAGAAAATTTACTACTAGCAAAGGTTTTGGCCCAGGTCAGCCTGCCTGGACTGTGCAAGCTGACTGGGTCGATACTTTTTGCAGATGCATTAAGCCCCCATTTCACATACCATGGTTCATATTAATCACTTTAAACAATTCAGTTTAGAATGAACTGACAAACATTATTGCAAGCTTAAAACTGCTATAGCACAAACGTATGATTCCTGGTATTTCCAACACCGGTAGTTTGTACTGCATTCCAAGCAATGGCTACTTTTTCTCTAATAAAAAACTCACTGATTCAGAGAAAGAAAATATAAAGACAAATTAAAAATTTTCCTTAAAATTAGTGCTCTTGGTATTCTGAGTGTTTATCAAGGTCCGACATGCTTTTTGCAGCAAAATTTAATATGGATCAAGCTCAGACTGCGCAAAATTAGCAGTCTGATCCTGATCTGCACCATCATTTAAGGTGTGATACTCTTCCTAAAAACTTCTTTTGACTTTAAATATTCAAATGATTATTTGATACTTTTGTCACTGTTTGTCACTGTTAATCATTAGTCTTGAAGGACAAAAGTTGAAAGCTTTCTCTCAGATGTTTGTGTTTATGTTGCAAAGGACAATGTACATTATTTGATGGAGGAATGCAATGCAGAACGTAAAGATTACTTGTTAACCAACCCTCTGAGCCCTTTCCACAACTAAAGTTGACTGTGGCCAGTGTAGATCAAGAAAAGACTGCTCAAAACAAGCAGTCTGATTGTTGATCTACCCTGTTTGCTTTGCTGAGATATTCATGAAATGAACAACCTTGAAATTAGTTGTTGGGTTTATTTAGTGCTGTAATAGTTAATACAGTACTTTACTCTTTACCAAACAACAAAATTTTAAACTTGTCCAATTTAAAAGCATTTGCAGACAACAAAATAAAGCAAATGACCCGATTTGTTTTTGTAATAGTAGAAACATTGTGAAAGAAGGAGAAAATGCTGGTTACCAGCTTTTTCTCTTTTTCCCACAATGTCTTGAAAAGACCTTTTCTTCAGGGTCTTAAAAATACGGGTTTATGTGGTAAAGGGTTAAGTCTAATGGCGGGATATAAGATAATGGGTCAAATCATTTGCATACAGCAAATATTTATATGGCCGAAGTGAGGGACAGTCTTTGAACAGAAAGAAAACATCGTGGGAAAGGGAGAAAATACTGCTTACCAAACACTTCTGTTTTAATTTTCTATAGCCTTTCAATGAAAAGGTAACAAATGAGAAACATGGCAAACGGAAAGGTGGATATATAACCACCATCAGAGCTCGATATACAATCTGAACTACCGTAACAGAGGCAAAATTCTCACCCCTATTTATTGTAACATGAAATGAGAAAACAGTGTAACAAAAGGCAAGATGGATAGGCAACCACCATCAGTTTACATTTACAGTAAAACTCTTAATGGTGTGATATTTCTTGAGTTAAGAATCTGTGTGACAAAGAGAAAGGCACGCATCATCAGCATACTTGAAACAGTATACCTTCCTTTTATGGCAAGACCTACTAAACAAGCCAGGGATACCTTTTTGAAATGCTCAAGATAATAGTCCCAGAAATCAACCGTTACACAAAACATGCAACAGGTGTCTAATTTAATTGCCCTCAAAGTGCCTTTCACAACTTAAGTTGCTATTACAGCCAGTGTGGATCAGTAATCAAGATCAGCCTGCATTAAACATGCAGTCTGATCTTTGATCTACTTTATCCACTTTGCAGAGTCATTCTGGAAAAGAGTAACCTTGAAATTGCAACTATTTTGCAATTTGTTGCTGTTATTTTTAGACCAAACATTTTCTATAAGGTTTATTTGGCACTCCAAAGGGTATTGCGGATGGTCTCACTAAATGATATCTATGATACCTGAACACAGACAATCAATAGGAAAAACAAGAGGGCCATGATGGCCCTGTATCACTCCACTGGCTAATAAGCTCAAACCACACATACCAAACAGTACAACTCTAGGCCTAAAGGCTTTTAACAAGAAGACTGATAAAGTTCCTGTATAAAAGCCCATGTGAAAATTGTGACCCCAGGACGAGTCCATTTTTTACCAATGATTACGATTTCAAGCTATAATTATGAGCTATAATTAACTGAATACTGTTTGAGCTGAACAAGATATAACCACATACCAAGTAATATAGGACTAGGCTGTATGGTTATAAACAAAATTTTCAGTTTTCTTAATAAACCATGAGGGGGTTTAATTCAATTTGAACAATGGCTAAATTTTTCACAAATTCAGACAAATTTTGACCCGAGGGCTATGATTTGTAGAATCTTAGTACAGGTTGATTAGGTGAAGCTTCATACCAAATTTATTAGCCCTAGGCCTTATGGTTTAGAACCAAAATATTTTCAAAGTTTTCCCGGTATAAGCCAATGTAATGAGCAATTTCTCCTTTTCCCACAGTGTTTTTTACCTTTTTGGAGAACTTCCGCCATTTTCATCAAATTTAAAATTGTCATCTGCAAACTCTTTCAGTTTGGAAGGGTCTAAAATTTGTTGTTTGGGAAAGAGTTAAAAAGATTGTTATTATCTATGGGGATACCTCCTGAAACAAATCATATGTATGACATACAGCTGTGTAATCATTTTGTACTTTCAGCAAATTCCTAACTTAACAATGCCTGATTACTTTGAAGTGTATACAGAGTTAATATCTCTTGATTCATGGCATGCTACTTTGTCCAGTCTATTTTTATTTGTTTATTTAGTTTTTACACTCAGACAAGTACAGTTTTCAGTTACATCAAAATATTGTACTGGGATCATCAGTTTGTTTGTAACAGAGTTTAACATCATTTTAACAGCTAAGGTCATATCACAGCAGCCAGTGCACCTATGCATGTGTTTCCTGGCTTTGTCATACCAGTACTGACACAAATTTCTTTCCAAGCTGCAAATTTCTCACATACATCAGAGGTAAAGAGTTCACATGAGAAATGTGTAGAGGTCTTTAACCATTAATTCCACTAACAAAACTTTCTTGCACTTTGTCAATTTACACTCGGTTCTGATAACAAAATACCTGGTAAGTTATCATTTTGTAACAGGAATGTAGAAAATTTAAAAATTGTGACAACCTTATTTTGACCTGAAGAAAATTTCCAATGAAAAAACTGTAAAAACTGTAAACAGATTTCCTACATTACCATTACTACATTAAGGAAGAACTGAATTGGATTTTACATTTTCAACAATGATTATAGAATTGATGATAAATACATTAACTACATGTACCTGCAGCAGACTGGGGTGGGGGGGGGGGGGGGGTCTTAAAGCAGATTACTTTTGCAACAGTGCCAGCTGGAGAAACTGCAACTTTTCCTTTTACTTTTAAGCTAGCCACATGTTCATGAATTAAATCTTCAGTCATGCTAAATATCAGTATTTTAGAAAGACGCTATCAAAGTCATCTGCTGCAATGTTTGCTTCAGGAGGTATTGAGTTTAGTGGTTGAAATTTTTGTTGACATATACAATGTACATTGTCCTTCACGCAGGTTATTTACCAAACGTATCAAAATGTTCTGCCTACAGATCCCTACTTCATTCAGTTTGCATCTGGTTTTGGGGTAACTATTAACATAGGACAGTGTGTTATAAGTTAACAGAAGTAAGCATTGTAAAACATACAAGTACAAATAGCATTAAAATGTGGTCATAAGCACTGTTTGCAAATAAGCACAAGTACATACAAAATACACACAGGGAGATAGCACAAGCAAAATTTGATTCCTAAAGCAAAAAATTACATCTTCAGTCCAAATTCAGAACACAAGGTGCAGATGTGTCAAGGCTAGATTGAATCAAAGTAATTTCCATTCAAAACCATAGAGATACATAAACTCCACAGTACTACAACAAGTACAGAGGTTTTCCTTGTGAACTTCCGTTTTATACTGATGGTCCACATTGGGTCATACATCATATCACCAAAGGCCTTTACTTCCTTACAAGAGCTCACAATAAAATACACATTGTTATTGTGCAAGAACACTTCATTACAATCCCAGTGGGAACCAGCTACCCATACACAAACTTGGTTGAAGAGTCATTCAAGGGAAATAAACACTGAAAGTCTCGCCCAAACCAAGTTACTCTCCCAATGGTACAGGCATTACGTGGTCGTGGGGCCCTTTGGGTTCCCTGTATTTTAACAAAGAATTTTGACAACTGGAACCCTAAATATGGGGAAAAAACATAACAGGGATGGCAACCAGGGCCCAGCAGCTAAGTTCTTCAGCTTGTAACAAATTTTGTCCACCCCCTTCCCAAAAACTAAAGAGAAATGCCACAGTACCCCAAATACAACCGAGATATTGACATCAGCATAAAAATTAGTCAATTAACTCTTTACCAAGTGACAAAATTTTTAACAAAACCAAACTGAAAGCATTTGGAGAAGAGATACTTTGAATTTGTTAACCTTTTACCAAACGACAAAATCTTAGACCTGTCCAAATTGGGAACATTTGCAGACAACAAAATAAATGTGACTAAAAAATTGAAATTTATTTTGGAAAGGGTAGAAAACATTGTGGGAAAATGAGAAAATGCTGGTTACGAGCACTTTCTCCTTTTCCCACGATATTTTCAAAAGGCTTGTTTCACAGGGTCGTTAAAAGTCGGGACTGTGTGGTAAAGGGTTAATGATCTGCCACAAAACTTGGTTAGAGGGAATTTGAAGCTCTTTTTGGTTTATCAATGAAATGCTGGTACTGGTAAATATTGCCATCTCTGTTATTTACAATACATTGATATACATGGTGACCAACATTTTTAAACATTTGCTCCGTATGTGCAGCTATACAACAGGGGGATTTCTTGGACTTTCTAATTAACTCTTTACCATATGACAAAATTTTCAATTTGTCCAAACTGAAAGAAGTTGTGGACGACAAATCACATGTGGCAATAATGATAGGAGTTGTCTATGAAGAGGTAGAAAAAATTGTGGAAAAGGAGAAAATGCTTCTACTTTTCCTATAATGCTTTCCAGAGTCATTTTCTAAAGGGAATTCAAAACACCAGATTGTTTGGTAAAGACTAAAAAAAACCCTTTCAGTTTTCTCCATAGAAAGAACCTGAAAAAAGTCAAAAATGCTCAAAAAAGCAGTATGGACTCTTTCTGAGGTTTTTTCTATTCACTGCATGACTAACAATCCTCAATTTATTAAACATAAAAGCTACACATAAATGGTTTGAAAATGCAGCAAAAATATCAACGAAATTCAAATTAAGACATGAAACAATACAGAAACCATTGCAACAGATACAGAAATCACTCATAATAGGCAATTTCTTCACTTGCAATAATGCTATCTTTGGAATCCATGGAACCTTTTCAATATTTGACCCTACAGTTTCTTGACTGTCATAAAACAAATCTACACCGTTCATGCATGTTTTCAAACATAGTCAGGTGGGAAGACTTTGCACATTTGCCCTTAACCTTTTACCAAACAGTCCCTGGTTTTCATGAGCCTGGGAAAGAAGACTTAAAAAGATTGTGGGAAAAGGAGAAAATGCTGGTAACCAGCACTTTCTCCTTTTCCCACAATGTTTTCTACCCTATCAGACAGCTTAAGCTTATTTGAACTAATTTTGAACTTGTTGTCTATAGATGTTCTGAATATGAAAGAGTCTTAATATTTGTCGTTTGGGAAAGGGTTTACCCTTTATCACACACTCCCAAGTTTTGGCGACCCTGAGGAATCAATCTTTTGAAAACTTCGTGGGAAAAAGAGAAAATGCTGCTAACCAGCATTTTCTTCTTTTCTCACAATGTTTTCAACACCTAAACAGACAAATTCCATCATTTGAGCCACATTTATTTGTCGTCTGCATATACTTTCAATTTAGACAAGTCTTCATTTTTGTCATGAAGTAATTAGTTAACTCTTTACCAAATGTAAAAATTTTAGACCTATCCAAATTGAAAGCAGTTGCAGACAACAAAATAAATGTGACTGAAAAATTGAATTTTTTTTTCGAAGGGTTGAAAACATTGTGGGAAAAGGAGAAAATGCTGGTTACCAGCATTTTCTCCTTTTCCCACAATGTTTTCAAAAGGCTTCTTTCTTAGGGTCAATAAAAGTCAGGATTGTGTGGTAAAGGGTTAAGGGAATAACTTGACTTGTCAACCCGTAGAACACTGAATTATTGACATGGACATTTTCATTCAGGGAAAACAGTCAAAATCATTTCTATTTTATAGATGTTCTGGCAAGATCATGTCACAAAAAAGCAGACAGTGTAGGTACATGATCAGACTGCACTTTCTTTGTAGTCTGATCTTGTATATACACTGTTTGCTAAAGTATATCAAGTTGTGCTTAAGGCTCCATGGGTCAAAGGCCTAAACTGATATATTAAATAAGTAACCATTCTAAAATCAATTGACCCATTACTATACTTCATACTTTTCAGCATTCTACTCTGACATGCCCAAATGTCAAAGATTTGAGGCAGATCTAGAATATCCCTTTTTGAATATGTACAATATGCATGGAAAATGATAACTTGCTTGTAAAAAGCATGTATCCCTTTTCATGTTGTGTTTTCCAATGCTTTCAGTTGCAGGGAAGGAAAACATCCCATATGTATAGTAATGTGCTTACAAGTAATAAATAGGCTGATTGACAAAATGCAACCTGTTCTCCACACAAGTATATGATTATTATGTTATTATTATTATATTATTATGTTATGTTATGTTATTATAATATTATGGCTCACAAGTATTTGATCTTTCCAAGTTCATTTCTTAAAACAAGAAATCTATGAAAATAAAAAGGCAGACAATAATTAGTTAACACTCTAAACCACATTAAGTTCTAAATTTGGCTTGAGTGCTATAGAGTCATGGGTTACATATTGTTAAATGTCATTTATCAGTGAAATCAAATTTGTCTTTTTTTTTTTCAATACAAGTTCAAACTCTAAGCCCCAGCAGAAGACAGGTTTTGCAGATACTGTTGGAAAAGAAGCAATCACTACTTTTCTAGCAATGTTCTCTGAATCATTTACATGGATTATTCCATCTCCTTCAAATATTTCATGTTAAAAGTACTTTTTGCATCCAGTCACGTCCTAAATAACCTGTACAATAAAAGCCAAAGTTCCAGCATTTTATAAGCCCATCTATAGACTGTCTACTGTTTCCCTTCCATTTTCATATCACAAAGGAACTTGCATCTAGAACATAGTTAAAATATGTCAAAAGATTTCTCTAACATAGCTACATTTGTGTGTTTCCTGTGCATAAAGCAACTTGTTTTCAAAAATGTTTTTCATCCAAACACGTGACAATTAGACTAATTTTCTACTTTAAACCTTTACCAAACAACAAAAATTTAGACCAGTCCAAACTGAAAGCATTTGCAGACGACAAAATTAATGTGACTCAAAAATTAAAATCTGTTTTGGAAAAGGTAGAAAACATTGTGGGAAAAGGAGAAAATGCTGGTTACCAGCATTTTCTCCTTTTCCCACAATGTTTTCAGAAAGGCTTCTTTCTCAGGGTCATGAAAACCTGGGATTGTTTGGGAAAGTTTAACCAGGCAAAGTTGCATGAAAACTGCTATAATCTAACTATGGTTAGAAAGCCAACAATCCAATTTAGTAATAGTATAAATATTTCCTAATGATTTTCAAATATTTATATATTTTTCATTTGACAAGAAATTTTATGAATGTTTACTCTGGTCTAGCTTGCAAGTCCGTCTTATAGAATAAATACACATTTAACATTTACACAGCTGATGAAAATTTCAACTCCTGCAGATAATTTTTTCTCTTCTTGCACATGTTACTTTTGAAATCACCATGGAAAAATAAGAGATTGCTTGTAACAACAAATTTCTCATTTTGCCTTCACATGAATTCATTTATGTGCCCTTTACCACAAAATCTCACGTTTTAATGACCCTGAGAAAGAAGCCTATTGAAAAACTTCTGGGAAAAGGAGAAAATGCTGGTAACCAGCATTTTCTCCTATTCCCACAATGTTTTCTACCTGGACAAGTCGAAAATTTTGTTGTGTGGTAAAGAGTTTAACTATGATTAACACTGTATGTTGATTTTCATTTTTTTACCAAGACATTTTTCTAGACACCTCTAATGAATGTGTTACATGAGGAATGAGCAGTATATCAAAAAGAATTTCTAATACAATGTATTCCTTGTTGTATATGCGTAATTTCAATATTCAGAGGAAGCCTTGAAAAATATTGTGACAAAAAGTGAGAAAAAGCTTAAGTTTCACCAGTTTCTCCATTTGTCACAATATTTCAGTATTTTCTCTATAACCACTTTATTTTGATTTGCATGTATTTATCTTCAAATGGCAAGAGTTCAAAAATTGTCTTTTGTGTTAGAACTTTGACCCATTACAGTACAGATATAACTTAACCTTTTACCACACAATCCCAACTTTTAACAAAAACTTTTCAAAATAATGTGGGGAAAGGAGAAAATTTTTGTAACCAGCATTTTCCCCTTTTCCCACAATGTTTCCTAGCCTTTTAAATGTAAATTTCGATTTTGAGTCACTTCTATTTTGCTGTCTGCAAAAGCTTTCAATTTGGACAAATCTAAAATTTTGAGGATGGATACAGAGTTACCACCCTTACCATAAACTACTTTTAAAAAGATTGTGGAAAAAGAAACAATGCTTGTAACAAGCAACTGCTCCATTATTCACTTTTTTTTTTTCTGTACAATTTGCAACAATAGTTTTATTTCCTTAAAATCTCCCTCCTGTGTATCACTTGGAAAAATTGTTTGGAATGATATTAAAATGACCTGGGACCGTATTCACCAACCACTCTTAAGAATGTTCTTTGTCTTGTTCTCCAGAATTTTCTACATTTGAAAGTAACACAACTCCTGATTGGCTAAAACTATTTGGTTTAGACAATCAGGAGTTGTGTTACTTTCAAAAATAGAAAATCTTGGAGAACAAGACTAAGAATATTCTTAAGAATGGTTGGTGAATACCGACCCTGTACAGCAATGGGTTAAGACCAGTCCAACACAATATGCAAGTGTCTTTGGATGTGACACAGTCCATAACTCCTGAATATTCCATACACTTCCCCAGTCCAGGCTAGTAGTAAAGTCTGTGCAGATCCCTTCTGTCCTGTTGTTGAGTCTTCAGCCTGGAACAAAGCAGAATTTCAGTTTTCTATACTGTTTGACAGATAATAGCCATTTCTCCATAAACTTTTGTATTCTTTTCTGTAAACATGTTGTTAAGGGAGATCACTCCTTCCCTACAGCATAGCTTGTTCCTATATAAAATCAATACCTGACAACTGCCTTAAGAGAATTCTCTTTAGCTAAAGGGTTAGTGTATTTGTCTTTCAAACCTCCATAAACAAGGATATTTGCCACATGAGTTCGAATCCCAGCCAGGGCGGTTTGTATTTGAGCTATGCATTTGTTACGAATTTTCATGTTGGTATGATAGGGACTCATCTGGGACTGGCCTTTGAGCTATTTGTTGTCTGTCTGTTATTGGCTATTGAGCCATTTTTTGTCTAAATAATAGACTTACTGCCTACTATGGCTTTTCGTCATCAAATGGTGATTTGTCTTTGGAGGGGGTGTATTACGGGAGATAACTCCTTCTTTACAGCATAGCTTGTTCCTGTATAAAATCAATACCTGACAACTGCATTAAGGAGAATTCTCTTTAGCTCTGGGTTAGTGTATTGGTCTTTTGAACCTCAACATACAAGGAACTTTGCTAGACGGGTTTGAATCCCAGCCGGAGCAGTTTATATTTGAGCTATGCATTTGTCACCAACTTTCATGTTCGTAAGAATGTTAGTTATAAATTGCAAAACCTGAACATTGTAATTTCAAGACCTTTTGGCCAGAATATTTTAAAAGATAGCCAGACAGAGTAGATCAAAGATCAGACTGCACAATCTTTGCAGCCTGATCTTGACCTAAAATATCTGCAAAAGCTACAATAGTGGTGCTTAGCGCTCAAATTGTGAAGCTTAAACCTTTTACCAAATTCTTTTTATAGCAATCTTTATACAATCTAACCCTTAACACACAATCCCTTTTTTCAAAGGTCTGAAAGAAGAGGGGCTTTTGAAACCATCCTGGGAAAAAGAGAAAATGCTGGTAGCTTTTCCCACAATGTTTTCTTCCCTTTTAAAATCAAATTTCATTACTTGAGCCACATATAAGTTGTCATCTGCAAAAGCTTACAAATTTGACAGGCCTAGAAATTTGTTCTTTGGTAAAGATTTCCGCCTCTACCACACAATCCTGACTTTTAACTACCCTTGAGATGGAAAACTTAGCAAAACATTGTGGGAAAAGGAGAAAATGCTGGTAACCATCATTTTCTCCTTTTCTCACAATGTTTTCTACCCTATCAAAGACAACTTCCACAATTTGAGACACACTTTACCCTTTCCCAAACGACAAATTTTGGACTGGTCCAAATTGAAAGAGTTTGCAGACGACAATTTTAAATTTGATGAAAATGGCAGAAAGTTATCAAAAAGGGTAGAAAACACTGTGGGAAAAGAAGAAATTGCTCGTTACGAGCAATTTCTCCTTTTCCCACAGTGTTTTCAAAAGACTTCTACTGCAGACACGTGAAAACCAGGGCTTGTTTGGGAAAGGGTTAACCCTCCATTACCACACAACAAAATTTTAGACTTGACAACAATGAAATCTTTTGCAGACGACATAATAATTGTGACTCGAAAATAAAAATTGGCTTTTGGAAGGGTAGAAAACATTGTGGGGAAGAAGAAAATGCTGGTCACCAGCATTTTCTCCTTTTCCCACAATGTTTTTCAAAAGGCTTCTTCTTCAGGATCATTAAAACTCGGGATTGTGTGGTAAAAGGTTAATTTGTAGACTGTAGATACTTTGGGTTTGGACAATTCTAAAATTTTGTTCATGTGGTAAAGGGCTAAATGTAAATATAAAATACATACCTAGGCCAATAATTTGAGAGTTACCATATCTCTCATGGTTCATTTCTCCCATGCTTGTAATACACCAGGTCATGTCACGAACATCCATCTGAAACCAGGAAAATAGCTTGTAAGCATTTCTTCATTTACATTGGTTTTTTTGGGGGGACAATCCTACAGAAACATTTCTAGAACTAATTTTTGGAATTAATTTGTCTGGAAAGATTCTCCATTTGTACCGTTTGCCCTATTCATTTTTTGGGGGTCAAACCTTTTTGCTATTGGTTCATTTTCTGCATGTCCAAGGACCATTCCACCCCGTAATTCATCCTGTTGTCAGACAAAACAGATCTTACAGATCCATAATTACGTGATGACTTACTTGATGTAATGCATCAGGAAGACGCATTAAGCCCCATTTTGCTAGAGCATGGCTCAAGTATTTGAACACTTGGATTCCAATTTTCTGTCTAGGCCAGAGTTTGCTTTCTCAAACTTCCAACTAAAATAGCTTAGCCCTTTGAGCGCAATAGGTGTAAACAGGGGCTTTTGAGAATGGCATAGATCAAGACCAGACTGCACAGAACGTGCAATCTGATCTTTGATCTATACCATCTGCTTGTTTAGTCAAGCCTATATGATAAAAAAAATTTCTGAATCTCAATGGGTTATATTAACAGCCGTCCAAAGAGGTCGAGTTCATTTATTTGGCGCGGAAAGAGTTTGAGATAGGCCTAAAACAAGTTTCATAGAAACATAGATCATATCCTCACCAATGACCTTTACCACACAATCCCTTGTTTTAACCCTTCACACAATCCCAACTTTTAATGACCCTGAGGGGGAAGCCATTTGAAAACATTGTGGGAAAAGGAGAAAATGCTGGTAACCAGCATTTTCTGCTTTTTCCACAATGTTTTCTGCCCTATTACAGATGAATTTCATTATTTGAGCCACATTTTAATTGCCATCTGCAAATGCTTTCAATTCTGACAAGTCTAAATTTTTGTCATTTGGTAAAGGGTTAATGACCATGAGAAAGAAGACTTTCAAAAACATTGTTGTAACCAGCATGTTCTCCTTTTTCCACCATGTTTTCTACCCTATAAAAGACAAATTCCGTCATTTTAGCCACATTTGTTCTCTGCAGGTGCTTTCAATTTGAACAAGTCAACATTTTACATTTTTGTTGTGTGGTAAAGAGTTAACCCTTTACCGAACAGTCAGGTGTATTTCAACACTCCTAGGAAAGGTTTTCTACCTTTTCAAAGACAAATAACATCATCTGAACCACACTAATACAGTCATCTGCAAATCCATTCAATTTGGACAAGTCTAAAATGTTGTTTGATAAAGAGTGAGAGTAAAATTATCACTGATACACAAGAGAAGCCAATAATTATCACTTTTCCTAATTGCCTCCCCCCCTCATTTTCAAAAGCTGATTACAGTAGCAATGAGTAGGGTTAATATAAGTTGCATTTGAGCCATACTCTGGAAAAGGGGGGTTTAATGCATCTCCATGATGCATTATGCCAAGCAAGCACTCACATAATTATGGACCCATAAAATCTGTTTTGTCCAACAATTGACTGCATCACAAGGTAGAATGGTCTTGATATGCAGAAAATTTACCAAAAGCAGAAAGTTTCAATCCAGTCTGTGCTGGCTGTCATGGGATGAGACTTTTTCCTGATGTATTAACCCTTTACCAAGCGACAGAATTTTAGACTGGTCCAAATTGAAAGCATTTGCAGACGACAAACTGAACTGAACTGAAAAATTGAACTTTGTTTTGGAAAGGGTAGAAAACATTGCAGGAAAAGGAGAAAATGCTGATTACCAGCATTTTCTCCTTTTCCCACAATGTTTTCAAAACACTTCTTCTACAGGGTCGTTAAAAGTCGGGATTGTGTGGTAAAGGGTTAACCCTTTAATCACATGGCAAAATTTTAGACTCATCCATATCAATGGAATTCATTGATGATTTGGTTGGTTGTATTGGGGTTTAACGCCACTTTAACAGCTAAGGTCATATCATGGCGGTCGGTGACGCACATGTGTTTCCTGGCTTTCTCACACCAGTACTAACACAACTTTCTTCTGGTTACCCATCACAGCAATAGTTTCTAGCGCCTTCTTCCTCAAGTCATTAAAACTTAGGATTGTGTGGTGGTAAAAGTGTTAAATCCCCTTTTCACAGAGGTTACCTGCAATTACCCCGTAACAACAATGTTTTCTACAGCTTTCTTTCTCAAGGTTGTTACAACTCATGATTGTGTGGTAAAGGGTTTTTTAACTCCTGTTTTCACAGACATGGGTTAATTGCTTATACAGTAAGTAGGCTTACCTAATAAAACTTTCTGGCTGGTTTGTAATTTGGCTGGGTAACTTATGGTATAAACTGCAGCATTCTTAACCCATCATCACTCAGAAACTTGCTTCTATTTTATTATAAGCAAGTCTTGAAAACATAGACAGCACAGAATGAAAAAAATCAGCAAGCAATGGTCATGCTCCTTTGCCCAGAATAGTTCCATCTCCCATGGCATCTTAGCTCTTTCTCTCCCAATGGGTCACCTGCTAACTCAAAAATAAGTGCACCATGCTCTGTGAAAAGGGACAGAAACTTTCTGCAATTGGTCTATTTTCTCCATTTCCAAGGACTAGTCTACCTCATAATTAAAAAAAGTGCCTATTATGGATTCATAATTATGTGATGGCTTGATGGGTATCATGGATAACAGAGATCCATTAAGTCCCTTTTTGCCAGAGC
The DNA here is from genome assembly GCA_945859785.2 of Tridacna gigas. Taxonomy (NCBI): domain Eukaryota; kingdom Metazoa; phylum Mollusca; class Bivalvia; order Cardiida; family Cardiidae; genus Tridacna; species Tridacna gigas. The sequence goes on along the minus strand of OX244034.2, from coordinate 44,985,760 downwards.
ACAGCTCAATTTAAGAAGTCAACAGCAAGCCTGCTTGGTGATGGGTGAAGGAAAAGTTACATTTCTTCTTCATGAATGGGCACTTCAACAGGATCTTTCATAAGGTTAACTCCTGAAACAATATACAAGAAGAGACCTGTTAACCCTTAGAGCACTCAATAAACCCACATTTCAGTCTAAAACTGAGGCCAAAATAAATGAGTCATGCTCTATGAAAAGGCATCTTAATGCATCTGTGAAAAGCATCGACCAGGTCAGCCTGCTTGGTCCGTGCAGGCTGACCTGGGCCAAAACTTTTCCCTATTGGTCAGTTTTCTGTATGTCCAAGGACCATTCCATTCAAAGATTAAGCTGGCAGAGTTCCCGATCACGCAAAATCGTGCATGAAACACGTATAAATGAAATAAAACACGTACAAAATTACAAACCTATACGTGAAATCACGCACAAAAAATACAGAAGATCACACAAAAAAAGTAGGAAACACCTGCATAGAACAGTTCACGCAAGTGCGATTTGCAGAAAATATAAATCATCGGAAACATTTTGGATTTCCAGCTTTCTATTTATAGAATATTTACTTGATCAGCGTACTCGGTATTTATTATCGCGATCAATAATATTGCAGACTGGGACTCGTTTGTTTCCAAATAAATCCTTACTTCAGCTCTCCTTTGTTTAAGGCAGTCGATAAAAAAGCGTTTTGTCGATGTCAACGTCTTTCGTCTGAAAACCTGTATTTGGAATATCTCAGAAATATAGGCCTACTTTAGACGCTTTCGGAATTCAGAATTCGGGTTCCCGTTGGCGAGCAAGGTACACTAGTTGTAGAACCATTCAAAATGTAGAAAAAAGAATTCAATTCATGCAGAAAGACTTATCCATAAATGAACGGACATGAAAGATTGATCGGTCCATAAAACGCGGAAACCCATGACACAACAAAATGCTCCATTTTACATTGTCCGATCACAGTCACTTTCTACTGTCTTTTCAGCTTTTAATAGGTGTAAGCTGTAAATTTCCACAAATATCTTGATATAACGAACTTTTTTGGTGCAAATCATCTGTATCGATTGCTTTGAGAATCATTACTGTCATAATCTCAAAATCAAATATGAAATCTAGGATCCCCCCCCCCCCCCAACTCAAGGGGCAAGTGTGTACTCCTGAAATAAAAAGCTAGTGGGAACACTGCATATTGAATACAGCAGTCTTCAGTCAGACTTCTACAATGTTTAATGTAGATAAGGCATGTGAAAAGATGAGCATAAAGACTACTAGTTAACACTTTGACAAACAATTCTTTAAGTGTCAGTTACGTTTAAAAATGTATATTTACATAGTAGATCTATATGATTGTTCTGCATCTGATCGAAAATGAGGCATTAAGTAAACAATTTAGAGTTGTGGGCATATTAATTTTTCTCTTTTAATTTGTACCCCCATTTTTTTTCTTATACCCCCATTTTTCAATTGTAGGGGGTACAAAACCCCCAAATAAAATTTTCAGTGGGAACACTGGCTGGTTGTTAAAAAAAAAAGATGAAATTATGAATCCGTTATTATGTGATGGCTTAACTGGTATGATGCATCATGGAGATGCATTAAGCCCCCTTTTGTCAGAGCATGGCTCAAATGCAATTTCATGGTTGCTTTTTCCTGCAGTGTTTCACCAAAGCCAACAGCTTTAATTAAAGATCAGGCCGCAAGTTTTGTGCAGTCTGATCTTGATCTATGTTGGCCACTAAGCTGATAATAGTTGTGAAAGGTGCTATAGGGTGTTTAACAAACAGTCCAATGTTTTAAAACCCTGAAGAAGACTGTTAAAAACATAAAACGAAATGGAGAAAATGGTCGTAACCAGCTTTTTCTCAATTTCAAGTTATGTTTTCTTTTGATCTATGAGCCATATATTAACCCTTTACAGCAACATGCTGCCTTTTAACAACACTGGGAAAGAAGTCTTTTGAAAACATTGTGCAAAAAGGAAAAAATGCTGGTTACCAGCATTTTCTCCTTTTCCAACAATATTTTCTACTCTATAAAGAGAAAATTGCATCATTTGAGCCACACTGAAATTGTCGTCTGCAAACGCTTTCAATTTGGACGAGGCTAAAGTTTTTCGTCCGGTAAAGCGTTAATCATCTGCAAATGCTTTAACACTTTACCAAACAATCCCATGTTTCAACAACCCTGAGGAAAAAGGGCTATGAAAACATGGGAAAAGGAGAAAATGCTTGCAACCAGCACTTTTTTTCTTTTTCCAGCAATGTTCTACCCTTTCAAAGCCATATCTTATTTGTCTTGTGCAAATGCTTTAAATTTGGACAAGTTAATTTTTTTGTTGGCTAGTAAAGTAAATCCTTTATTTCTATCTTCTGAGAGACAACTTTTCTTTTGCAGCTGACCAGTTTTAAAAAACATTGTGACAGGAGAATTGCTTTACAACATGCAGTTTCTCCTTGTGCTGTACTACATGTATTTTCACATTTCATACATTTCCTCATGCGTACAGCGTAGGACCTTTTCTTCTTCCCGTAAAACTTTACCCAAGAGCAAAATTTTAGACTCGTCTATATAGAAAGAATTTACAGATGACAATTCAATTTTTTTCAAATATTACACTGTATTTGTCCTTAAATAGGTAAAAACCAGCAGTTACTCCTTTTCCCACAATGTTTTCAAAAAGATTCTTTCCCAAGGTCATCAAAACTCAGACTTGTGTGGTAAAGGTTTAAAAAACTTTTTTAAAACATTTTGTAGTATAAGGAACCTTTGAAGATAGTAAAAAATTATTCATCTTGATCTGAATGAATAATACCCTTGTACTGTAACAAACAAATACAATACAAATACAAAATGAAAAGATACGGCTGTCAACCCATTGCCTCCCTCCCGGCCCCTGCCCCCGATAAACAAATTTGCAGCAGAGGGCACTGGATACACTTCAATTAATTACATGTACATAAAGGTAGTTTTAGGGTTGACTATTGAGGCCAAAATCTACTTTTGCGCTAGTATTGACATTGGAAAAAATACTATTGCAATAGTATTGATATTGCCTGTTACTATTGCAATACTACTGCGATACTATTGCATGAATTACACAGAATGAAATTTCACCTAATTACATTTTAAAATCATGTTTTATGCTCATACTTTCTCTGGGCAGTTTAAATTCTACCTTTGGTGGGAGTGCTTAATAAATTTCAGAAACTATTTTTTCCAAGAGCAGATGGTTCACAAACAATTAAACATAACATTACATTAAACTTTAAACTTTTGAAGAAGTCAAATTTCAAATGTGATTGTTTGATTGATTTACAGGAATGAAAAGCTAACCTGCTGACAAATGCAGATGGTTCATAAACACACCTAGTAAAAAAGCAATTATAAAGTAACTCTACAGTAAGCTTTAAAGAAGTCAACTTTTAAATGTGGTGCAGAGCCCATAATGCTTAAAGACATTTTACTTCATGCATTAATATTTAAGTAGAGCATCAATAATTTTTTCTTTTCAGAAACACTAGACAGAAAGTTTTTGAAAACATTATGGCAAAAGGAGAAAATACTGGTTGTCAGCATTTTCTTCTTTTCCCACATTAATGATTGAAGTCAGGTGCTTCCTTTTCAGGTGGTCTGTCAAATTGGTGGTATTCACGCTGTATTTCAAAACAGGTTGACATATCTTGTACCTCACACATTTTTATCTATTTGTCCATTTTCTTGTAATAAGCCAAAATGCTCCCAGATTTGTGATTTTCCCAATTTGTTTTTTTATTTCGAATGACATTGCAGTTGCTGATGCGGTCGCCATGTTTTATGTTTTATCGCCCTCAGATAATTCACCACATTGGCGAACAATATTTCACCAAAAAAAAAAAAGAAATATCTAACAGGTGTTATGATTAAAAAGAGACAAAAGGAAAGTTAACTGAGAATCAATCATTGCAAATTAACATCTACGAATAATACAACAATTAAATTTGAATGGCATAAGTTGTTTCCCACTCAAGACGTACAAAACCAACCTGAACGAAACATCCAACAGAATAAATACAGGAAGAATTATCAAACTGTCGGTGACATTTAGGGGGCTATTTGAATTCTTTTGTTTTTATCTCTTCTTCTTGTTCATGAAACTATCGATAGTTGAGGTAAATATCAGCGACAGTTATCAATTTTCAACTGAACCATCAATGCAGTTGCATCGACACGCTCATCATCTGGATCCATTGATAGTCCGATGTATCGTTACACTCCTCTAGGTAGTTAAGATCAATTTAAATGTTTTTTTAAACTACAATTTTTTTTTCTAACAGTATTTTCAAAAAGCTTTTTACATTAAGATTTCTCCCAACACCGGTTTATATACAGATCTGGTTTAGCAAAGTTTTTTTTTCTTTTGGCGTGGGGGTCAGTTGGTGTATGTGCTGGCCTGTGTGCGTAATGGCAATTTTCATTAATTTATCATTACTATGTTCCACTCCGCTTCACTGAAGAAAACGTATCCAGAACTTTCAGTCCTTTGATTGTAATAGAAAACCAGTAATACTAATCTTGTCAGCACCTTCTATGCACAAAGAAAAAATCCTTGAAACTGACACATTGAAAATTTATCTTATTACATTTCGAAGTGTTATTCTTTTTTAAAACTCCACAGATCAACAATAGGTATAGATTTATTTCATATTCCACCGTTTGTACATTTAGGCCTACTTGTATTTCGAAACAGAATCCTTTCATATTACTGGACAGACAAGCTTACGATTAATATTTACAGATTGGACGTGTTTCGTTGCGTTACCATAAAACAAAAAGACCAGCATACCACCTAAGAGCCGATGACGGACGATAGTGTGGGCAACCTATTCTCAGATTCTTGATCATCGTCTTCTGCCATAATTAATCCCACAATGCAATTCAAATTTATAGGTTTCATCTGCGGCATCGTCGGTGCATTTTTTTTTTTGCAGATATATCTAGTTCCATATACGAATTTCCAAAGCGCCAAACAAAGAAAACACACACAAAAATGTGATTTGGACACAATTTTGTTGAAATTCTGCGACAGAATAAATCCAAGTTGATTCAAGACTTATGATCACTTTTGAAGCGTATTTCGCCCCCCTACTGGCGTGCTCAGGGATTGTATAAAACTACAGGCCAATTTAAATGTCTGTAGCCATCCCTCGTGTGCTAGAACTGGATCTGTTGATACACAAACATTGTACGCCCAAAACTTCTGCAAAAGATGCTGCAAAATTTGAGTATCATATGAAATCGTTCAATATAGAATAGGATCTTTTTCTCGAAATTAGTAACTTAACTTTTTACCGAACGAGAAAATTTTGGACTACACCAAATTGAAAGTACTTGCAAACGACAAATTATGTGTAGCTCAAAAGATGATTGTTGTCTTTGAAAGGTTAGAAAATACCGTGGGAAAAGGTTTCTACCTTTTACTGGTCAAACACCCATTTCAGCTACATTTAAGTCATCTGCAAATTCTTTCAAGTAGAAAGACAACCACGTGCCCGTGTAAACTGTTCTGAACGTTTATCTTTTGGTAAATCTTTTGGTAAAGATTTCATTCACGTCCACAATTCTGCATAAGGAAAATACTTAGACACGCCTGGGAGTCGTTGAAGTAGGCTGTCGAAAAGATAAAAGCTTTGGCCTTCTTCTGAGGGAAATGATTCATTTTTAGTGCATAAAATCGGCATCGAATTCAGTTCTGATTAAAACCATTTATCCTTGGATTTTGACCTACTTTTTGGTAAATTATATTCGAATGAATTACTAGAAATTTACGATTGGTCAAAAATACCGACACGTTTATTTTGCAGATCCCTGCAGACCTATTTGCGGGCAAATTTACGCCGTCTGTCTTTATAAAAGATATTTCTTTTTTAATTGAACATTGGAGTGACGGATAAACAAAATTATTTTCAGTCAAGATAAAAATCACAAATACAGTTAATCCAAGACTGGTTTTTCACCACAGAATACCTCTACATGGCAGAGTGTAGATGTAGATGCATGATTAGACTACATGATTTGTTCGGTCGAATTTGACCTACACAAACCAATTTACGTTGTAAAAGGCAACAAGGGATAAGTAGATAAATTTTAATGAGTTATTATCCATCCAAACAAATTTGCAGCAGACGATTTTGAAAACAACCCTATTTGTGACGGATATGGATGTTCATCACGGTGCAAGTATCTACGGGGCTCCCAACAGGGAGCCTGTGGTGTACCCTAGGAGCTGCCAGTGCACAGCAATATAATTGTATTCAGATTATCCAGTTAGATCACGAGAAATTTCTTTGCAGTATAATAAACATGAATTAACTAGATGCGATATCAATTTGTTTTCTTTTTTGCACAGGAACAAGGCGTTATGTTTAATAAGGGTATATTAGTGAATGTCGGCTTTACTGAAGTATCAAAGTCTACAGATATTCCTTGCTACGTTTTCCACGATGTTGACATGCTACCCTTGCATACAGGGATCTCTTACAGCTGTATGAAAGACGTAGGTCAAGAGACACAGAGACAAGTGCACAGAACATGCATGCTAATATCGGATTTATACGTTCGGCAAACCTCGGGTGAGCTGTTGATCCATCGGTTGTATTACGAGTGGTGATATGCACCTACACGGTACATTTCTTCACAGGAAATACACGGCTTCACCGTCCATACAAGCTCCACTTAAGAAAGGAAACAAGAGTCACAATTTTCTATAGAAATCGTTCTTAATACATTTCCGTTGACAAACAGTTTGTACATTAAAATTTTCACGTGGTCTATCAATTGCGTTGGCAGTTTTCATGGGTAGATTGATAGTTGTGAATGACTTCACCGTGGTTGTTGATGTCTTTACTAATAGATTTAGGTAGGCGTTGCCATGTTTAAGATCAGTACTTCAAAATGCAAACCTCCTTGATACGGACGAAGTCACTCATCACAACTCGGCCGATTCATGCCGTAACTACATCTAACCTCGTCCACATCAAGGGAGTTTCCCCTTTGAAATACTGTCAGTCGCATAATCTTAAACATGGCGGCTCTCGTGTAAATCGATTAACAATGGCAACAGCTGCCACGGTGATAAGCATTCTGTCGTTTAAAAATTAATACACCGAGTTAGATAATAAATGTACAAACCGCTTGTAATCGAAAATATATTTGCAAAGATTCCCATAGAAAATTGTGACTAGAGTTTTCTTTTTCTAAGTGGATTGTTACGACTTTAAGAACGGTAAAGCGGTGTATTTCCGGCGAAGAAATGTACCGTGTAGGTGCATATCAAGCTGCGAAAAACAGCAGAGAGACTTGACCAACGGATCACTCGAGGTCTGCCGAAAGGGACTAGGTCAGGTGTAGTTACGGAATCGGGCGAGTTGTGTTTTTTACTGCCCGCTTTCTTTAGTGAAGCCGTTAATATGAAACCTCTTTCTGAGTCTCATGGATTATATTTTAAACTCGCCACACGATTTTCTTATTTTGAAAGTATAACTAAATTTCTGATTGACTGAACCAAATGGTTTAGCCAATCAAAAGTTGTGTTACTTTCAAATATAAAATTTTCTGGATAATACGTCTAAAAGCGTTCTTAAGAATGGTTGGTGAATACGGACCCAGGTCTATGTTTTTTTTTTTTTAATCATGAACTATCATTTGATAGAATGATCGGGCATCCACAGATAAACATGTATGCACGGCATGAATTCAAATATCCCGATTTCATTTCAATAGTAAACAACAAATGTTTTAAGTTACTTCCGCCAACCTGATTGTTTAAGATAAAACGCAAATCTATACATGTACTCGTAAATACATAACTACATGTATTTTTCTTGTTTATTGGGGGTCCTGCGTGGCTCAAAGGTAAAATGTATGACTCGTGACCTGGAGGTACCGGGCTCGAGCCTCACTGGATCCACTGGGTTTTTCGTGGGATTGTCCTTGGGCAAGGCATTTCAGAGCCCTAACCCAGTAATGGTGAATCCCAGGAAATACATATGTCAGTTGTCACCGTGATATGACTGAAATAATGTTGAAAGTGGCGTAAAACACCATTCAATCAATCAATCAATTCTTGTTTATTACGTCATTGTTGCATTTATGCTATTTTGTATTTTATTTGGTAAAGATGAACTCTTATGTACTGTAGTTCAAGTTCTATCAGTTAATGTTCTGTTCTGTAGGCTATTTACTATTGAGCCAAATGCACTTTTAAATGAACAATGTTCTGGCAAAAGGGGCCTTAATGCATCTCCCTGATCCACGACACCCAGCAAGTCATCGTATAATTGTGGATCCAAAAAATCCATCTTCTCCAACAACCGAATGAACCATGAGGTACATTTGTCCTTTGGCATGAAGAAAAATAGCCAAAAACAAAAGGTTTCTACCCAGGTCAGCCTGCGCGGACTGCACAGGCTGACCTGGAGCGATACTTTTTGCAGATGCATTAAGCCCCCTTTTCACAGAGCATGGCTCAAACAAACTGGGCCTTTTTCATGACCGACGATACAATTCATTAAAAACTAGATGTTTTTTTTTTTTTTTTTTATCATATAGGCTTGACTAAATAAATGGACGGCGTAGATTCAAGATCAGAATGCACGTTCTGGGCAGATCAGTCTTGATCTACGCCGTCCGCGAAAACACTGTCTTTTCGCCTATTGCACTGAAAGGATCAAAGACAACAGTTTGTTAGGAGACATTGTGTTTATGGTATTGTTCACATCATTAAACCTAACCCAGGTCAACATCATTTAAATAAATTAAAATTCTATTTTAACCCCCAGCACCGCACGGGGTTGCCTTCGGCATAGGCCTATGTCCCGAATGGTCACGGAAATATTTTGTACAGTATGTGCCAATTACATCGCTTACATGAGTATATAAGTACCGAACAGAGAACTAGCTCACGTCTTCCGTAACTTAAGCGAAGTGAACTTTCCAATAATAGTCGGAGTTCTATTTATATGCCTACTTATATATTCGATGAATGGAAATAAATCTGTAATCAACACGTATAATTTTCTTTAAAATTCTTTATCGACGTTTCGGCGTACGCCTTCATCAGGATGTTTACAGAATTTAAACATATGTAACAACAAGTCTGACGTCATGGACACCCGTTCTTTCTTTTCTTTTTTCAATGAAATATACTTATAGATTCTGCATAAATGTCATGATCAGGTTAAATGAAGTAGGCAATAAAGCGCTAGCCTTTTATAACGACAAAATTTGTTTGAGATATAGGTGCAGACAAACGGATATATGCACTTCAATATATGTTCATCAGATAATTTAATGCATATTTGACGGTTAAACTAGTACATGTATATATATTCTGTTTGTTCGTAATGAAATTTAAAATAATGCAGCAATGGTCTTCACTCACGCAAAAGTCATAATTGCTGTGCAATATACGTTTTCCATGAAACATAACCGCTCATGTCAAAACTTCACTCGTCACAACTCAGCCGATTTAGTACCTGCATCTAACCTTGTCCGTATAAAGGAGGCTTCCATTTTGAACTGCCAATCACATGACCTTAAACATGGCGGCCCCCATGTAAAGAACGACATGAACAATGACGGTGAAGTTATTCATCTATCGATTTGTTGATGAAAGCTCCCAACGGATTTGATAAAGACGAAAATAGTCAGCGTGTGAAAACATTTTGTCAAATACACTAACACTAGTAATACTGACGAATGTTAATCCTATGAAAATTGCATGGGTTGATGGCCGCTCACAGCAATCGAACACAAAAAGTCTTGATCGTAAGACCGACGCTCTGAGTTACAACTACAGACACCACCAAACTGTTCACCAGTTTTTAACAAACAGTTATGTAACAAACATAACAAATAATCTTTGATCGACCGCTTTATCTAACGTGAAAATGGTGAATAATCTCTACTTATATGCACCAAAAACGATGTTAAAAACTTCTAAAAACAAGTTGGCTTCTTTAAAAAAGAAGCCAGGAGAGGTCGGCATCAATGTTTCCAAATAGTTTATTAGCTTTTGATTTCAATATATTTTGGTAGATGTAAATAAACAAGTTAGGCATTAAATGAATGAGAAAAAACTTTTTTTTTTTTTTCAAATCTTGCTGGTGTAAAGGCACAAAACAGTACATGTTCCACATTGTTATAATATTCTAGGAATTGGAGGGCATATGCTATTAACATGCTCAGAAATGCATTTTTTTTTTTCAGAATTCAAGGACACAAAACCGAAGATGATGATCCAATTTAGCTCATTTTCAAAAGGAACAACCCTCTAATGAATGTTTGTAATGTGTGCTCAGATAAGCCAAATTTTTTTGGAAAGGAGAAATCGTTCAATTAAAATTTGATACAATATGCTAATTCCACTGAAGAGGCAAGAATCTTACCATTCGGCATACCTCGGGTGATCCGGTGATCAAATCCCTCGGTTGTATCACGTAGCTTGATATGCACCTACACGGTACATTTCGCACATCTGCGGAAGCACACCGCTTTACCGTTATTGAAATTGTAAGGCTCCTCTTTAGAAAGAACGCCTGAGTAAATTTTCTATCATTATCTTTCTAAGAGTATTTCAGTCGGCAAACAGTTTGTACATTCAATTTTTAGCGTGGTTTATCAATTCCGTTAGGAGCTTTCATCGACAGATCGATAGAAGTGAATAACTTCAAAGTGGTTGTTCATGTCGTTGCTAAGCGATCTACAGGGGCGCCGCCATGTTTAAGATCATGTGATTGGTAGTTCAAAATGGAAGCCTCCCTTATACAGACGAGGTTAGATGTAGGTACGGAATCGGCCGAGTTGTGACGAGTGGAATCTTACCTGATAACAACAAATAAAGGTGACCTATACATAATACTTGTACCAGACATGTTAAAAATAAATGTAACATTTTTTAATCTTTTAACAAACAGAAATTTTTGGACTTTCCCAAACAGAAAAAGCATGCAGACGACAATTCAAACTTTGAAAATTAATGTGGAAGATGGTGCTTTGATGTGATGGAAACCATTGTGACAAAAAGAGAAACTACAGTGACTAACAGCTTCTCCTGTTTCCACAATATTTTGAAAAGTTGTCTGCTGCAGACATGTAAAATGAAGAGGTTATTTGTCTAAACTTTAAAAATTTAAGAAAGTAGATAAATGAGCCATGCTCTGAGAAAAGAGCGTTTAATGCATCTGCAAAAAGTATCGACCATGTCAGCCTGCGCAATCCGCCCAAAACAAAAGGACCACGGACTCTTTTGAGGTGTGCTGTACGTAGGGCGAAGAGGCATGATTTTTTTTCCCGCTCATAAGTTGATTTTCGCAGGATTCTCGCAATCCCGCATAATAGAGGCAACTCTGTGTGTTATTTCATCAAATCTATATCATTATAAATCCATAGAATTTTTGTATAAAACTGAGAAAAATGCTAGTGTCTAGTCGGTTTTGAAAAATAGAACTTGAAAACATACTGATCAACCTATTTATATCTATTTTGAGGTACGAGTTCTCCAGAGAACTTGTGATCTTGGGATTAGGTTACGAGTTCTCCAGGGTACGAATTCTCCAGATAGTATCAAGTCACGTGATCTTTTCCCGCGGTCTTATTTCTCTTTTTTTTTTAACGAAATTTTTTGCTCTCTGCTTAGATTTATTTGTTCAATGAAAAATTGCAATTATTGGAGAGATCATTTACTATCAATATAGTATAATAAATCTTTTTGGAAATCCGTCATATAAAAGAAAACGTTTATTTCCTATTTCACTTTTTTGAATTCGATTTGTTTATAAAACCATGACGAAATAGACTGTGTATCAGAACAATTTCGCAAAAACATATGGATTTAGACAGCGATTTCTGTGGCAGTCTGCCTTTTAAACTCACCACTGTTGGAGAGGTCTGATGGCCTCTCCAATAATGTCCTAAGAAACAGGAAAATAAGCCACTTTACATATTTTGATCAGATAGTAGTTCGAAATTTATCTACTAAGCTCATTTTATAATGATATTGGTTACATTAGGGGAGATTTTGGGAAGATTTGAGTGGATTTGGGAAGATCTGGGAATTTCGAGCCACCCCCATGGGCAGCACAAAATTCCCAAATCTTTTTGGGGAAGATTTGGGTAAATTTAGCAGATTTTGGAAAGACTGGGGTAGATTGGGGAATTTCGCGCCGCTCCCTTTAAGTTCGACCTGTTTCATGTTCGAGTAAATGAGGTCTAATTATTCATACAGGCTGAAGGCAACTCGTACACCAGTGTCAGAACCTATTCTAGAGTATCTGAGATATGAATCATGGGCTCACGACAGAGAGGCTGAATTAGTCAATAGGTAAGGAGTTGAACAGTGGGTTTGTGTAATCTCTCTATAGCTAATTTACCATTGTATTACACAGTTACCTCCCCTTAATAGATGCGCAAATGAAATACGGCTGGGCAAAGTCTAAGGGTGCTTGAAGTTGTGAAGTTCTATCAGCTTAGGCTGCAACTTATTGAAATGTCTGCAGCTTCAGTCCTCCAGATAGGCTTCATCGCCGCACTTGATTAGCCTGGGTTCCAGTTCGATCATTTTCCCCATTTTTAGCGGATTTGTATACAGCTGTAGATGTTATGCTCATTGAGTTGAAAATTCCTTGGCCTTCCAGCCTCTCTCCCTCGACTTTGTTCATCTTTAGATGACACTTTTGATGATTGACTTTTACTAGAGAATTTAGGGCATTTGTCCCTCAAGATGTCTTTTGCACCACAATTAAAGCATGCTTTTTGGCGACCCATATATCTTCGCCTATTTTGAGGTCTGTTGGTCTGTAAGTCTTTTACCCGGCACTCAAGCCGATCTACAGCACTTAATAGACGCCTCATCTCAAGACATCAGAATTATTCTCCGTTTCTTTCATCTTATCTGTAGATGTGCTCGTTAAGCTGATAATTCCTTGGCCTTCCAGCATCGCCCTCTCGGCCCTATTGAATGCCTTAAGTTCCAATGCGTCTAAGTGTATCATTGAGGTTAGAAGGCCTCGGTTGTTTCACATAAAGGGCGTGCTGTTAAAAGGCATCTTATTTCCCTTTACTGAGATTGTATAAGTTCTAGCTTAGTCAGTCGGCTTATTTGTTTCCAGTGCAACATTACTCAGTTGTTGTTCTGAGATATCTCACACTGGGTCTTGAGTCGAGCGTTCCCAAGCTGAAGTTGACTTATGCGTCGGTATCAAGGATAAATTCTTTGGTAAAGTCTGGATGGACAGGAACAGGGTCTTCGCAGAGACTTTTCTTAAGTCTCAAAATGCTTACTTGCATTCAGTCGTCCACTGAAACTTATTATCCTTTTCGGTCAACCTATGAAGGGGCTTTGCGATGTCTGAATATCCACTGACAAATCTACGCTAATAACTGCAGAGACCTAAGAAAGACCTCACGTCAGTGACGTTCTTAAGCTCTTTCCTCTCTTAAATGGCTCTGGTCTTGTCTGGATCAGTTCCTATACCTTCGGCTGATACAACATGGCCTAAATAGACTACTTCTCTTTGAAAGAGCTGACATGTCCTTGGCTTTAGTTTGAGGCAAGCTTCTGCAACCGCTTGAAGGCTTCATCCAAATTTGAAATCATTTCCACGAATGTTTTGCCGTGGACTATAATGTCGTCAAGATAAATAAGGCAAATTTGCCAGTTTAAACCTGCCAAAACCATTTCCATCAGCCTTTCGAAAGTAGCTGAGGCATTACAGAGCCCAAAAAACATTACCTTAAACTCAAAAAATCCACGTCTTGAATTAAAGGCACTTTTCGGTCTACTGGCCTCATCAAGTTCGACTTGCCAGTAGCCAGAGTTCAAATCCAGGCATGAAAACCGTTGTTCTGGGGAATCATCAGTTCGTGGAAGTGGGTAGGAATCTTTTTCGGTCACATTCTTAAGCTTAATATAGTCTACACAAAAATGCTTTGACCCATTCATTTTAGTAACAAGTACAATACCACGGCTTCATGGACTTGGTGAGAGCTGAATAACACCCCTCTGTAACATAGTATCAATTTCCTTGTCGATTTCTGGATTCATGTGAACAGAGGTTCTGCGCAAAGTTTGTTTTATTGAATGTGCGTTCCCTGTATCAATCTTGTGTCCAACTATTCCTGTTCTTCCAAGGTCAGCGTCCGATTTGGAAAAGGCATTCCATGGATATTTTGTGAGGAGATTCAGAACATCCTTGCATTGTTCCTTGTCATTCCCTGGGTTGTTTGCTGGAACAAGTCTCCTAGGTGTCCTGGGATATGGCTACCAACTGGACCTGGCGAACTAACGGCCACTGAAGGAACCGGGTGCAAGGTGCCAATATAGGTACCCTACATGAACATCTGTTCAGGACGCATTAAAAGTACGTATTGGGACTTTAGGACGCCCTGTAAGGAGGATCGATGCTAAAAGCCCCTTCTCTGATTCCATCATCTTATCTGAGGACTCTACTAAGAAAATGTCATCTGTGCTCTAGGGAATGCCGTTGACCTTTCCTTGTACGAGCATTTTCGTTCTTGCGGGAACAGTTATGTCATTTGCTGCAATGATTCTGTAGCAACCAACCGATCCTTGACAATTTAGTTTTACAGCTTCTTTAATAGTAAATGTATTTGTACAAACGTCGATGCTGCAATTGTGATCCTTCATAAAATCAAGACACATCATCAGATCATTCTCGAAATCTGACACCACGACGTCCGTATTCGTATTATAACTGCACCCATTAACACCAAGCGTAACATGAACTTTCCCATTAACCTCTAGCGGGGCTCCTGAAGCTGCAATTAAAGTCTTGTCATATGCTTGAAACTTACTTCTGTTTTGTTCATCTGATGCTTCCCATATACGAGATGACAAAACCGTCAAGGTCGCCCCAGTGTCTACCAGACACTCAAGTGTCAGGTTATGAAAGGTGACAGGAATGAAGAGTCCTGAGCCCACAAAGTTTGCATTCGAGACGTTTTCAATCTATTCGTCTCGAGACGATACTTTTGATGATTAACCTTTACTAGAGAATTTAGGGCATTTGTCCCTCAAGTGGTCTTTTGCACCACGATTAAAGCATGCTCTTTGGCGACCCATATATCTTCGCCTATTTTGAGGTCTGTTGGTCTATCACCTGGCATTCAAGCTGATCTACAGCACTTGGCAGACACCTCGTCTAACGCCATCAGAAGTATTCTCCGTATCTTTCATCTTATCTGTAGATGTTGTGCTCATTGAGCTGATAATTCCTTGACCTTCCAGCCTCGCCCTCGCGGCCCTATTGAATGCCTTAAGTTCCAATGCATCTAAGTGTATCACTGAGGTTAGAAGGCCTCGCCTGTTTCACATAAAGGCGCATGTCCACACTTCTCAAAAAATCAATGGACTGTTCCTTTGTCAAGATTTCTTTGAGGTCAAGGGAAGCTGATTGATAGGCTAAATTAGTCAATCTCCTAATTCTCTCACCTTACATGGAAGGTGATTCTGAGGCTCTCTAGCCCCTTTCCCCTAGCTGTACTCTGTAAAGTTAGGTTTGATTTGGCGGAGCAAACCTGTCCACTAATGTTTTGACCAAAGCGTGATAATCTCTTGCCTTTGTCGAAATTTCCGAACACACCCTGAGCTTGGCCTCTAAAAAACATAGCTAACTACCTTTTATATGTAATCCCAGCCATGTATTTCGGCACAAGTGTCAAAGTGTGCTTTATAATCAGCCACGAACTAGACTCATCGTAAGTTGCGGCTTTTACCATGGCGATTCTAGATCTCTGTTGTCTGAGACCTGTAACATCTTCTTCAGGGAAGCCGAAGAAGCATGCCTTTGGATGTCTATCTTTATTAATTCCGAGGCAGGACGTGCTTCTGAAAGGCATCAAATTTCCATTTCCTGCGATTGTATGGACTCTACTTAAGTCAGTCGGCTCATTTATTTCCAGTGCAACAGTACTCAGTTGTTGTTCAAACTGAGATATATCACACAGAGTCTTCAGTCGAGCGTTCTCAAGCTGAAGTTGCCTTATGAATGCGCCCTACAGTAGACAAGTTCCTCTACATCTGCAATGAAGCCGTTTTGATAAGACTGCATCTGACAATGGAGATGTTGTCGTGCGATCCACCTCTGCCACCAGTCGTAACGTTCCTGCCTGGAAGCGAGCAAACAGATGAAAGGCTTCGCAAACGGTTATCAATGTATGCCCATGTAGAATTTGGGCGTGATTGATTTAGTTTAAGTTTTACTTGGCTTGCCTCAAAACGGTGTCTCTTGCGGAACAGGCTTCAGTGAAGCCAAATCAGTAAGGCTTCAAGACGACGGCTTCGATGAAGCAGGCTTCAAACCACCAAGGCTCCAATGAAGAAGCCTCTGTGAAGCCAAACCACTAAGGCTTCAATGAAGTAGCCTCAGTGAAACCAAAACACTAAGGCTCCAATGAAGTAGCCTCAGTGAAGCTCAATCACTACTTTAATGCTTCAATGAAGTAGCCTCAGTGAAGCCAAACCACTAAGGCTCCAATGAAGTAGCCTCTGTGAAGCCAAACCACTAAGGCTTCAATGAAGTAGCCTCACTGAAGCCAAACCACTAAGGCTTCAATGAAGTAGCCTCAGTGAAGCCAAACCACTAAGGCTTCAATGAAGTAGCCTCTGTGAAGCCAAACCACTAAGACTTCAATGAAGTAGCCTCACTGAAGCCAAACCACTAAGGCTTCAATGAAGTAGCCTCTGTGAAGCCAAACCACTAAGGCTCCAATGAAGTAGCCTCACTTAAGCCAAACCACTAAGACTTCAATGAAGTAGCCTCATTAAGGCTAACAATAGCGGCCTCAAAAAAACTTTTAGTTTGACCCGTCGATAATCTACCGCTCAATGTAGACGTCTCAAAGGAGCTTTGTTACACAGTTCCACCTCAATGTAGTTTCAAAATGCTATCCAATAAACCATAACCCTCGGGAGCATGTGTGTGCTGTTTCAATTCCCAGTTCCTCCAATAAAGCGAGGATTCCTTGAAAGGGAGAAGAGAATCTCCTGCTCTAAAATTACCAAAAGACCTGGTATGTATCTGCACAGTTTGACGATAACATGCAGACTGACTGAAAAATGTTGAGTACCGACGGAGAACTACGGGAACGGCCGATCTTACCTCCGTTACCTTAAAAGCGTCTGCTGATCCCTGATCTTTATTACCTATTCTACCCTTATTTAGGCGTGCATGTAATTATTTACAAGTAATGAAGTTACTTGAAAGGCCAGAATAATCATTTATATACGAAGGTCAGCTTATTAACAAATGGAAGAGGTATTTAAAAGTAAAACATACCAGTAAGATGAATCCGTAGCAGCTGAACAAATGTCGTCCAAACGATAAAAGGAAACAAATTTTGTAATACATAATTTCTTTTTTTACACCTCTACTTATTTGTGATAATACCAAGCAAGTCATCACATAATTATGGATCCACAAAATCCATTTTGGCCAACAACCGGCTGAATCCTGGGGTTTGGCTTGTGCTTGGACATGCAGAAAATTTACCAAAAGCAAACAATTTCGACACAGGTCAGTTTGCGCAGGCTAACCTGGATCGATACTGTTCAGTTCCAGATACATTACAAGCCCTTTTCACAGAGAGTGGCTCACATTAAGTATCACAGCAGATAATAAGTCTTGGGACTCATAATTAGAACCTAAAAGTAGAATATTTGGTGAGTATGACCCCCAGTGTACCGTACTAGAATTACCAACAAACCTTTTATCAAGCTGTGGCTGTTTTATCTTTAACTTTGCTGCTGCAAACCAGCCAAGATATTCTAATAACTTGTCAAACTTGTTACCATACGAAATGAGATTATCCACTAAATGAATGTTAAAGTTAATGCAATCCGTTAATTACGAGTCGCTATCAAACAGTTCTTTTAGTTTTAGGGTGCCGACCAGATAAAAGACATCCAAAGACAGCATAGGCCTATGCTTTTAAATAACCAGAGATTAACTGATTAACAGGAAAATGAAATTAGCATTGTTTTATTCACAGCGGAAAATTGAAACTATACATAAAAATTCGATTATGCTTTGAACAGATTTTAATGACAACGTTTACATGAAAGACTTACTATTCGGTTCAGCCCCAAATTCTCTAAACGCAAGCGTAAATATATGAACCACGCTCTGTGAAAAGGGAACTTCATACATCTGCGAAAAGTATCGACCCAGGGCAGTCCATGAAGGCTGACCTGGGCCGAAACTTTTCGCTATTGGTCAATTTTCTAGGTATCAAAGGACCATTCTACCTCCTGGTTCAGTTAGTTGTTAGAAAAAAGTGGCTATTATGGATCCATAATTATGTGATGTCTTGCTTGGTATCATGCATCTCGGAGATGCATTAAGCGCCTTTTGCCAGAGCGCGACTCATATATGGAACGCAAAAAAGGTGGCTTTGCTGACAAACAGGTGTAGTATTTTCATTTTCTGAGCACCGTTTGTTGTTTTGTGCTTGTGCGTCTTTGTGGTGTCTTTGCGGTATTTAGTAGGACAGGCTGTTTCCCGACGTAAGTAAATTCTAAGTATCCCAAAAGCTACCCTAGTGCATTTATGCTAATACAGGGCTCAATTAGAAACGCTTATAAAAAAAAGTAAAGGGATTTTGCGGACGGCATAGATTAAGATCAGACACCACGGAAAATCCAGTGAAGCCCATAACATTTTAAAAACAAAATGTCCGAGTTTAAGTGGACTGCACTTATACCTGTCGAAACACGTTTGTAGATTTGGGTTTACCCTTTACCAAACGGCAAAATCTTAGACTTGTTCAAAGTGACAGCATTTGCAGATAACAAGCTGAATGCGGCTAAGATGATGAAACTGTAACCGAAAGGGTTTACAGCATTTTCTCTTTTTCCCGCAATGTTTTCTAAAGCATGTGATACTGTCTTCAGTGTCGTTAAAAGTCGGGAATGAGTAGTAAAGGGTGCCTTGATTAGAAAATTTAAAATACCGATCGATGCTACAATACAGAGTTTTATTCACAGATGTTGCAGATACGGGTTCTTTGGCCATCTTGCGTTGACTCTTTACTAGTGGACAAATTTTTATATTTAGGCGACAGTTTCTTTATTTTTCGTTTTACCGATCCGCCGACCCGATTTTTTTTATGAAACGCCCCCCACCCCCCACCCCCACCCCCCCAAAAAAAGTACTTTTTTTGTTTCAGTTTTATTTTCCAACACCGCTTCGACTCAATTAGCAGAACGGCATAGCAAAATACATGAACGTCTTTTTACAAGCACCAACATTGTACCCACACTAATTTGGAAACGGTTAACAAGTTTAGAACTTTGAAAATTCTTTCAAAGGTCTTTCTCTTTTATGATATTGAGTCAAACTCAGGAAGGAGGAAGTCAGGAAAAGTACATGACGTAAACGGGTACCTGTTGATTCTCCCATAATGCCACGGTCCGATAGACGAAGATCCACAAAAGACTGTCATTACATGTGTATTATATGAAAGTAGGCAAAGCCTAGAAACGGGCGAAAGATACTTTTTTCTGAAAAATATATATCATCGATACAATAATATGATAGATTCAGACATGGTTATGTGACATTGCCCAGCCAATTCTTATGGCTAGCCCCCTTCGCAGCTCTGATTAATGCATGAATATCTGTGTTCATTGCCTGTCTCTAGCTGTGCTCACCAATTATATCATGTTTTTTTTTTTTTTTTTCTTGTCCAGCAGGAATTTTACTAAATCTAGTAAGCTGTATATATTGATACTAAAACTTAACCTTCTTCTCCATCTATCCATCTATCTATCTATCTATCTATCTGTCCCTCTTCTCTCATATTAAATCCATCCATCCATCCATCTCCCAAAATGACCCAATCACCCCAAAAACAATCCATTAAGCCATGACTCTCTCTCTCTCTCCTAAAATATCTTTTCTCCAATCCTCCACGAGTAGTACAAAACTAAATATCCCTCGTGCTCGTGTCAGATTTATCAAAATGAACAATATTGACGATTTTCTTTCCATTAATTAAATAATCACTGGCAACGTAAGTTTTCATTAGCCTTGTGAACAACGAGTGAAAGAGCATAGGACGTGCACAAGGGTGTTGAAGAAACTAGAACGAACGCGAAATAACGCGAACCGTAAAAGGACGAACGGTATCAAAGCCGAACACCAGAAAATGACGTCAAAGCAAGCTTGTCGTATACTGCGTAGTTCATGCGTCATTGAAACTAACATGTATCAATGTCAGTATTTTTTCTTTATTTTAACTGTATTTATGATGCGCGAACTGCGGTGAAATGGTGTAAATTTTAAGAAACTTAAATTAATTGGAATTTAGTCTTGTGGATTTATAGTCTGGTACCCCGCCGTACTACAAGAGTACGTCAGGCAAAGCGCAATAATGGCGGCCCCCTTGGTAATATGCAGAGGAGACGGGATATTGTTATTTCACATGATCAAATCGGATCATAGGCTGAATTCAAAACAGATCGCTTGCAATAAAGTCATGGCAGTGAGTTCTTCTACAGGTCGTTCTTATTTAGCGAGAAAAACTACATATCAGAAATGCTTTAAGTATCCGAAATGTCAATGGACCTATATAACGTCCGAAAACAGGGCTACTTTTAAAATGATTCATGGTAGAATTTATATATAAACCATACCCAAACAGCACGTTTTAGATTCGGTAATATATTTTTTGTACAAAATTGACCTCATTTTATTTACTGATCAAACTGGATCACATTAAATTGGGGAAAACGGGGAAGCATGTAGTGGTACGATTGAGGACACCTAGGAGGCCGCCATTATTGCGCTTTGCCTGACCCGATAACGTAGTGGTAGGGGCAGGTAATCCAGACTAGTGGATTTAGTGTAGAAATTCTCCTTCTAATAAATGAATCTTATGATTGTCAAGGAAGTAGTCTGGATTACCTGCCCCTACCACTACGTTATACTTTTGAAGTACGGCGGGGTACCAGACTATCAAGGAAGTTGAAGTGCAGATAGAATCGAACTTTTTCCCATGTGGGGAAATTCAAAATGGCCGAAAAATTGTCCTTCAGGGTTGAGAATGACTCATACGTGTAACCTAAAGCGTCGTGCCAAAAGTGAGTCAAGTTTTTTAATGGCGTCACTCACAATACATCCGAGCGCAAAGTTATCGATCAATATTTTCTTAGTCAAACAACTAAATACACGCTTATATATGTTTATCAAGTGTGTATGATCTATTTTTAGTAGATTTGTGAACATGGTGTCAGAATATTTTCGTTCTAGAAATTTCTCAGCGGTCAAATTTAAACCTGTGTGAATCATGGCCAAGCACGGAAAGCAATTATCTAGCGAAACTAAATCGGACATAATGAAATTGATTGAGAGTGGATTACGAGCTAGCGAAGTTTCTAAAAGATTGAATATTTGTGAAAGTACAATTTCTCCGTTTTTAAAGCGATGGAGAGCGCGGAATAATGTTGAAAACAAATCACGAGTCGGACGTCCGAAGCTTATGTCGAAGAGAAGTGAACGAGTTTTATCACGGATGTTAAATGCCGGCACATTTCCCTGATTTATCTCCAGTTGAAAATGTGTGGCACTTTGTGAAAAATACAATTAAAAATCGTATGCACCTGATCCGCGATGTAAATGACCTAAAAGACAAGTTATTGTACATGCTTGGAATATTGTCCTTTATTCTTTATTCAAAAGCTGTATGACAGTTTACCTCCTCGTTGTCGACAAGTGATAGTTCAAAAGGGGGATATTACAAAATATTAAAACCAACTTTCAAACATTAGAGGGTAAGTTGACCTATTTAGATTTGTATACGTTTTATCTATTACATGACGCTGTATATGCGATCTTCAGACATCTCTTTCGGTGCGGTTTTTCGCCCGTATTATTGACTACCCGAGGTCATTCTGAGGCACATTTTCTCTCTTTAATATGACACGAATCGCTTGCAAACGGCAGAAATTCTCACAGTCATGCCGTCTCGATCTATATCGCTCCACGTTAATGGCTGCAACTGCATTCTAACTTTCCCACGTATACAAATAATACAAATTAAGCATTGAATTACTTCAAAAACACCGTATCTTAACTGACAACAGGATGCACGTAAAAACTTTTATCATGAAACGTGTATGTAAATCAAAGTCCAATGAAATTCGCTGCTAAATTTAGACACAGCCTTGTTCTGATTTTACTTTCCCGCCTTTTACATTCACGAGAATGTTGCAGTGCTGGCTCTTTACAATAGTAAACAAACCCTTGTTTGGACGTGTACTACGCTTCAATAGCAAGAACAATTTCACATCAAACAAAACTCGTTTCGTGCGTTAAGTATTTGGACAGGCCAGCCGTTTACTCATACAGGAATCTTGTTGCAAGACCTCGGATTTTTTGTCTTTCGTCGTGTCATTTGAGGTAAGTGCAAGAAACGTAGGGAGGGGTTTTTTTTTTTGTGGTAAAGATTTCAACTTAACATTGGTGACTTTCATTTGCAGTAAATTATTGAATGGAATAATATTCTATTCACCTGGATAAAAGAGAAGCAAATATTTCAAACTCGCACCGCATTTTGATAGATATAAATCTAGATTTAGACCAATCTCCGAGCAGAGTTGTCGTTCGTTACTTTCATCATGCATCTCTGCAACGGGCTAAATGACAAGAATCTTGTCAAACCGAGGAAAACATGTTTTGTTACTGTTTAAATGTTTCAAGTGTAACATAATAAAGTAGACAAAGGAAATATGATTCCGGATACATTATAGGTGCATTCAAACTGATGAATTTACCTGTATACAATGGAACTATTTTTTCAAGCTTCTTTACTGATCAGAATCTTACGCCAATTGTAAAAAAAAAAAAAAAAAAACAATGGCTGCGCCCATGAATGATGACAATTTAAACAAAATTAAAAAACCAGTTATCGTCCTTTAAAAGACATTTAAGCTTTTCAGAAAATCCCTCTTTTTCACATTTCCTACCACTAAGTCTGATTGGCCGTATGCTGTTTGAACAGCACACAAAACAATCGATAGGTCTTTCTTTCACCGGCGTTTGTGTCGCCATTTTGAGTTATGGTCATGTGACGAAAATATCACGTGATGACGGACTACTCTCTGAGCCAACTACAGAGGTGAATGGGAATGATCCGTAGTGCAAGAGAGTGGATTTAGACTAGGGCGCTATACTTGGTAATTCTCGGAAAAAGGGGATTTAGATGCGAATCCAGTGTCTGTAATAGAACGAAAAATTACGAATGTGTCGTGATGAAAGAAGACGTCTGCTTTCCTCAAAAATTGTCTTAAAAAAGAAATCGGCATTAGCCGACTGATATTTAATATTGGTTTCTTTTTTCCTGTGTCGACGTATTTTCAAAGATATTGCTACAAAAATACGTAAATTTATGTCGCATAAAAACAGATACTGATCAGAAATTTGTCGCACATTGAAAAGTGCGAAGTAGACCTACTGATTCCTGAGCAGTTGATATGAAGGATAGACTAAAATAACAATGCGCATCTTCTGGGGCGAAATGTCTTAGGTTTATGGAATTATGTCACAAGAGAACTTGTATCATGTTAAAAACTTTTCTAGCACATGCAGAAAATCGTGAGTACATTTTAATCGTCATTAGTTTTCGCGTTTTTTCAATCGCTGATTCTGCAATGGCAAAGTCATTGTAGAAGTAACCCAGATGTATTCATTTTATCCTTGAAGTACAATATGCTCAATATTTTCCAACTTCCCTTAACTGTTTCACTAAAAACTCAATAAATTCCATTCTTACCTAGATCTAAAAGACGATTCCCACCGTTATTGAAGATGAATTGCGTCATGGTCTAGCATCGGGTAGCAGATGGTGTGGATCAAAGATCAGACTGCACATTCTGTGCAGTCTGATCTTGATCTACACCAGCCACAAATTTGTGATAAGGTGCGAAAGAGTTAAATGAAAAATATATGAGAATAAATTTCACATTATTTGTATATGCTAAGGATTCTTGTCATAAGTGAACAGTGCCTGGAAGTTATAAATCTATAATTATTTATGAGTGCGTTAACCCCTTCCCCCTCTGTCTGTCTGTCAAACGACAGTAATGTTTTGCATGACTGTAAATCGTGAATTTTTTACCATACTAAAACTTCCAGCAAAATACAGTGCAGGATGAGCTTGCTAAGGCTGTTGTCTTTAATCTCTACTGTAGAATTAAAAAACAGCAGCTTAAGCAAGCTAATCCTGCCGATACTACCAAATTACCATAGTTCCAGAAAAGGTGATTTTGCAGATATGAATTCAGTTTGGCTCATATGATTGGTCTTGTGATGAAAAGAGGGAAAAATGTTGGTTTATAGCATTTTCTTCTTTATCCACCATGTTTTCAAAAGACCTTTTTCCTTTGGGTTGCTTAAAAACAGAACTGATAGTAAGAGATAAAGAGGAATAGTTTTAAAAGAAGGCGGTTTCAATGTGCCCTCGTTCGTAGCTACAATATCAGTAACATGACAGTGATAGATCTAGTTGTGGTGAATTTCTTTTTTTTTTTTAATTTCCTCCGTCCCTAACCTTTTCACGAAAAAAAATCGGTAAAACAAAAAATATAAAAACACTGGCCTTACATATATTGAAACAACCTGGGAACTACAAATTAAATATTGCTCAAGTTATAGTACAAAAGCTCAAACGATGGATTCGAAAGGTTGACATTGTGGTGTTGAAAGAAAGGATAAAATGCTATGCATATTTAAACATCGTTTTCAAAAGCCCTTTTTTTTTTCTGTCTCGGGGTCATTAAACACCAAATTGTTCCGTAAATAATTTGAAAATAGTATAAGGACGAAAGTTAAATCTGACTTTCAGTCCGACGTAGCCAGCAGTCGTAGAAGGATCGTTTTGATTGCGTTCACGAGCGTGACTGCGTTCTAAGGTTTGAGAGCGAATACAGATGTACTAATTCTGACCAGCGACCGAACCAGAAAAGATGGTCTTGATATCACGTAAGTTTATAACTGTTTACTCGACGACAAAGTTTTCAGACTCGTCCAAATTTTATGAAAGCACATGGACACAACAAATTGAATGTGACTGGTTTGATGGGAGATGTCATTTGAAAGGTAGAAAATACTGTTGGAAGAGGAGAAAATGCTGCTAACCAGTATGTCTTCTTTTCCCTCGATGTTTTCCAATGCCTTCTTTTACTAAGTCATTTAAACTCAGTCTGGATGTCTTTCCGTTACATGTAATGCATGTACATGTATATATAACTAGTTAGTAGAATTAGCAGGGGCCAGGAAAGTCGAAGCTGTTCTGCCTAGCAAAGCGTACAGTATCTGTTATTTTATAACATGAACTTATTAGGAGTAACAATTTGATACATCTGACGCGGTTCTCTGCATGTATAAGACTTAGGACTACATATACGGCAGTGACAAAAAGAATGTTGGAGTGTACTAGCTAAAACTGAAAGTAGAACGAAGCGCAAGCGTGTATGACAGTATTTGGTTCAAGATGAATTGCGTCATGGTCTAGCATCGGGTAGCAGATGGTGTGGATCAAAGATCAGACTGCACATTCTGTGCAGTCTGATCTTGATCTACACCAGCCACAAATTTGTGATAAGGTGCGAAAGAGTTAAATGAAAAATATATGAGAATAAATTTCACATTATTTGTATATGCTAAGGATTCTTGTCATAAGTGAACAGTGCCTGGAAGTTATAAATCTATAATTATTTATGAGTGCGTTAACCCCTTCCCCCTCTGTCTGTCTGTCAAACGACAGTAATGTTTTGCATGACTGTAAATCGTGAATTTTTTACCATACTAAAACTTCCAGCAAAATACAGTGCAGGATGAGCTTGCTAAGGCTGTTGTCTTTAATCTCTACTGTAGAATTAAAAAACAGCAGCTTAAGCAAGCTAATCCTGCCGATACTACCAAATTACCATAGTTCCAGAAAAGGTGATTTTGCAGATATGAATTCAGTTTGGCTCATATGATTGGTCTTGTGATGAAAAGAGGGAAAAATGTTGGTTTATAGCATTTTCTTCTTTATCCACCATGTTTTCAAAAGACCTTTTTCCTTTGGGTTGCTTAAAAACAGAACTGATAGTAAGAGATAAAGAGGAATAGTTTTAAAAGAAGGCGGTTTCAATGTGCCCTCGTTCGTAGCTACAATATCAGTAACATGACAGTGATAGATCTAGT
The DNA here is from genome assembly GCA_945859785.2 of Tridacna gigas. Lineage (NCBI taxonomy): Eukaryota > Metazoa > Mollusca > Bivalvia > Cardiida > Cardiidae > Tridacna > Tridacna gigas. Next base: position 44,959,505 of record OX244034.2, on the reverse strand, counting down.
TGTGGTGAATTTCTTTTTTTTTTTTTTTTTAATTTCCTCCGTCCCTAACCTTTTCACGAAAAAAAATCGGTAAAACAAAAAATATAAAAACACTGGCCTTACATATATTGAAACAACCTGGGAACTACAAATTAAATATTGCTCAAATTATAGTACAAAAGCTCAAACGATGGATTCGAAAGGTTGACATTGTGGTGTTGAAAGAAAGGATAAAATGCTATGCATATTTAAACATCGTTTTCAAAAGCCCTTTTTTTTTTCTGTCTCGGGGTCATTAAACACCAAATTGTTCCGTAAATAATTTGAAAATAGTATAAGGACGAAAGTTAAATCTGACTTTCAGTCCGACGTAGCCAGCAGTCGTAGAAGGATCGTTTTGATTGCGTTCACGAGCGTGACTGCGTTCTAAGGTTTGAGAGCGAATACAGATGTACTAATTCTGACCAGCGACCGAACCAGAAAAGATGGTCTTGATATCACGTAAGTTTATAACTGTTTACTCGACGACAAAGTTTTCAGACTCGTCCAAATTTTATGAAAGCACATGGACACAACAAATTGAATGTGACTGGTTTGATGGGAGATGTCATTTGAAAGGTAGAAAATACTGTTGGAAGAGGAGAAAATGCTGCTAACCAGTATGTCTTCTTTTCCCTCGATGTTTTCCAATGCCTTCTTTTACTAAGTCATTTAAACTCAGTCTGGATGTCTTTCCGTTACATGTAATGCATGTACATGTATATATAACTAGTTAGTAGAATTAGCAGGGGCCAGGAAAGTCGAAGCTGTTCTGCCTAGCAAAGCGTACAGTATCTGTTATTTTATAACATGAACTTATTAGGAGTAACAATTTGATACATCTGACGCGGTTCTCTGCATGTATAAGACTTAGGACTACATATACGGCAGTGACAAAAAGAATGTTGGAGTGTACTAGCTAAAACTGAAAGTAGAACGAAGCGCAAGCGTGTATGACAGTATTTGGTTCAAGATGAATTGCGTCATGGTCTAGCATCGGGTAGCAGATGGTGTGGATCAAAGATCAGACTGCACATTCTGTGCAGTCTGATCTTGATCTACACCAGCCACAAATTTGTGATAAGGTGCGAAAGAGTTAAATGAAAAATATATGAGAATAAATTTCACATTATTTGTATATGCTAAGGATTCTTGTCATAAGTGAACAGTGCCTGGAAGTTATAAATCTATAATTATTTATGAGTGCGTTAACCCCTTCCCCCTCTGTCTGTCTGTCAAACGACAGTAATGTTTTGCATGACTGTAAATCGTGAATTTTTTACCATACTAAAACTTCCAGCAAAATACAGTGCAGGATGAGCTTGCTAAGGCTGTTGTCTTTAATCTCTACTGTAGAATTAAAAAACAGCAGCTTAAGCAAGCTAATCCTGCCGATACTACCAAATTACCATAGTTCCAGAAAAGGTGATTTTGCAGATATGAATTCAGTTTGGCTCATATGATTGGTCTTGTGATGAAAAGAGGGAAAAATGTTGGTTTATAGCATTTTCTTCTTTATCCACCATGTTTTCAAAAGACCTTTTTCCTTTGGGTTGCTTAAAAACAGAACTGATAGTAAGAGATAAAGAGGAATAGTTTTAAAAGAAGGCGGTTTCAATGTGCCCTCGTTCGTAGCTACAATATCAGTAACATGACAGTGATAGATCTAGTTGTGGTGAATTTCTTTTTTTTTTTTTTAATTTCCTCCGTCCCTAACCTTTTCACGAAAAAAAATCGGTAAAACAAAAAATATAAAAACACTGGCCTTACATATATTGAAACAACCTGGGAACTACAAATTAAATATTGCTCAAATTATAGTACAAAAGCTCAAACGATGGATTCGAAAGGTTGACATTGTGGTGTTGAAAGAAAGGATAAAATGCTATGCATATTTAAACATCGTTTTCAAAAGCCCTTTTTTTTTTCTGTCTCGGGGTCATTAAACACCAAATTGTTCCGTAAATAATTTGAAAATAGTATAAGGACGAAAGTTAAATCTGACTTTCAGTCCGACGTAGCCAGCAGTCGTAGAAGGATCGTTTTGATTGCGTTCACGAGCGTGACTGCGTTCTAAGGTTTGAGAGCGAATACAGATGTACTAATTCTGACCAGCGACCGAACCAGAAAAGATGGTCTTGATATCACGTAAGTTTATAACTGTTTACTCGACGACAAAGTTTTCAGACTCGTCCAAATTTTATGAAAGCACATGGACACAACAAATTGAATGTGACTGGTTTGATGGGAGATGTCATTTGAAAGGTAGAAAATACTGTTGGAAGAGGAGAAAATGCTGCTAACCAGTATGTCTTCTTTTCCCTCGATGTTTTCCAATGCCTTCTTTTACTAAGTCATTTAAACTCAGTCTGGATGTCTTTCCGTTACATGTAATGCATGTACATGTATATATAACTAGTTAGTAGAATTAGCAGGGGCCAGGAAAGTCGAAGCTGTTCTGCCTAGCAAAGCGTACAGTATCTGTTATTTTATAACATGAACTTATTAGGAGTAACAATTTGATACATCTGACGCGGTTCTCTGCATGTATAAGACTTAGGACTACATATACGGCAGTGACAAAAAGAATGTTGGAGTGTACTAGCTAAAACTGAAAGTAGAACGAAGCGCAAGCGTGTATGACAGTATTTGGTTCAGGTCATACAGATAACGTAGTGCAGACCAGCTATTCAAAACTAAAGAGAGCGCGTATGCGTCGTTACGCATGATGTATTTGGTTCCGGCCAGTTCAATCTTAATGGATTTGCAATACAGATTCGCTGATTTTTTTCTATTCCTTTAGTGTCTAAATAGCAAATATGGAGTTATCTACTAAAGTCGCTTGGGGGAAAAAAAACGGAGATAATTTGATAGAATTCATTGATAAATACTCATCAATTTACTGGAACCTCCTGAAGAGAATGTGCAGCTTTGGCGAGTGTGAAAATACAATCTTATAACTTTTCATTACATTTAAAAATGAGCTTAAGATTTTAAACATGAATGCATCTGCAAACAGTTTTGCAGCACTTTGCTTGCAGTTCTGCATTTGAATATTTTCATAACTGATCTGCTGCAAGACGTAAAATTAGGCTCAGTGCTTATAAATACTGAATATTGTGGTGTAGTAACATTCCTGGTGCTTCTATTTGATTCGAGGAGCGTGAGAAAATTTGATATCATGCGAGACCGAAATTGGGGCGAGATGTCATTCTTTTCTTACGCAGGGAGAAGTAAATACAAGAATCGGGGAATTTGCTACAACATAATATTTCCTTTTAGTATATAACTGCAACTTTCAAAGGTAAACTTTTGTAGTGATTGGCATTTTATTCGTAAACTGGTAAACAAAATAAAACAAACAATGGTTTAGTCGCCAATAACTTTGTTTTCATGAATGGCGGATAGATATCGTATCGTAAACTTCGACCAATCAAATCGCGAATCAATACGTACGTTTTCCGCGCTTGAGTTACGTCATTCACTTTTATTATAATACATCGAAATTATCACCTCCGATGAAGGCAAGGGTGTCAAAGTCTGGCGGAAAACACATGTTCGTGGTCTTATGAAACACGGAGGCATGATGCTAGTGCTCAGAGAATCAGACGGACAGACAGTTAATTCGTGATACTTCAGTAAGGTAGACAGAAATAGTGAAATGTCAAAACTTTCTTACGCAGCGAGAAGTAACTAAAAGCACCAGGAAAGTTACTACAACATAATATTCCTCTTATTATAAATGTCTACCCACAACTTTTAAAGACAAAATTTTGTAGTTATTGACATTTTATTCGTAAATTGGTTAACAAAATAAAACAAACAGTGGTGTGGTGGCAAACTTAACTTCGTTTTCATGAACGGCGGATAGATCTATATCATAGCATAAATTTCGACCAATGAAATCGTGAATCAATACGTTCGTTTTCCGCCCGTGAGTTACGTCATCATACCATATTTGGAACCGTATTTCACCCTGTGTAGATCTGATTTTTTCTCTGTTGTGTGTGATGCTTTATCCGCGTGCGACTTATGTATTCGAGCCGGATTTTTTTTTTTTTGAGATACAATAAGTACGGAATATTATGTTGTAGTAGCTTTCCTGGTGCTTGTATTTAATTCGAGCAACGTGAGAAAATTTGATATCGCTCGAGACCGAAGGTCGATCGAGATGTTAATTTTTTTTACGCAGCGAGAACTAAATATAAGAATCAGGAAAGTTACTACAACATAATATTCCTGTTATTATACACCTACAAATTTCAAAGACAAAATTTTTCATTTATTGACATTCTATCCGTAAACTGGTAAACAAAGTAAAACAAACAATCGTGTAGTAGTTAGTAACTTCGTTTTTATGAATGGCGGATAAATATCATAGTGTAAATTTTGACCAATAAAATCGCAAATCAAATACGTTGTCTGCGCATGTCATATTCTTCGAAGATTAACCTGTCTGCTATGACGCATCACTTGCTAAAAAATGGACATATATCAATACGCTGAGCGTAAATTGCCGCTTAACCCTTTACCGCACAATGACGCCTTTTAACGCCCCTTTGGAAAGAAGCCTTTTGAAAACATCGTGGGAAAAGTAGAAAATGCTAGTAACCAGCATTTTCTCCTTTTCCCACAATGTTTTCTATCCCATCAAAGGAAAATGACACTACTGAAATTGTCGTCTGCAAATACTTTCAATTTGGACAAGGCTAGAATTTTGTCGTCTGGCAAAGGGTTAAAAAGTGCAGGCGAAAATGGCAATAAATAATACGTCTGTGGAAAAATCAAGCCAATCTTTCACTACAAATTTCTTAGAAGACGAAATGACTTCAAAAGGGGAAAATATCTTTGTAGAATACCAACTGTTTACTTCAAATCTCTGTCAACAGTTTCTTAATTAAACATCGGGAAAAGCGGGATTTGTGCAACAGAATGACAACAAAAATAACGTCCCCAGCTTGCTGAGTTTATACCGGCTTTCCCCTAAGCTTATAGCAGCTTATGTTTATAAATGGCTGGTGCATATGTTATATGCTAGCTAACCATGGCTGGATGAATTGTACAAGGTAGGTTTTAGGGAGTAAACATACATTTTATTTTGAAATTCGTTGCATTGATTCCCGCCTTAGTCCGGTTCTCTACCCAGAATGCCCATATAAGAAAGGCGATGTATTTGAAAAATGCCACCTAGCGGAAGATACTTCAAATCAATTTATACGTTTTTCGCTCATGAGTTACGTCATCATACCATATTTGGAACCGTATTTCATACTATGTAGATACCCTTTTTTGTCATGTGTGATATTTTATCCGCGTGCGACGCATGTACTCGAGCCGGAACTATTCAGGGCTATAACAAATGGGCCAAGCTTTGTAAAAAGGGGGTTTTATGCATCTGCAAAAAGTATCGCCCCAAGGCAGCCTGTGCAGTCCGCGTAGGCTGACCTGGACCGACACTTTTTGCTATTGGTCAATTTTCTGCATGTCAAAGGACCAATCTACATCATGATTTAGTCGATTTATTAGACAAAATGAATTTTATGGTTCCATAATTATGGAATTATTTTCTTTGTGTCATCGATCACGGCGATGCATTAAGCCCCCTTATGCCAGAGCATGACTCAAATAACCTATCGTGCTCAATTTAGCTGAGCATGAAATTTCAAAGTTATGTAAGTACACTATCTAGATAGAAAATGGAGAAAATGCTTGACTTTTAGAGCATTTCCTTCCTTTATCTCTTTCGATCAATGTCTATATTTCAAATTTTCTGGCGGACTGAATTATTAATGAACTTTAACCCTTAGGCTGTTAAGCACGACTTAAGAAACTTTTTGCTGACAGCGTAGATCATGATCAGACTACATAGAACGTGCAGTCTGATCTTGGATTCACACTGTCTGATAAGGAGATATCTTTCCCCCAAAAATACCTCTGAAATAGTTTTTACTGCCGGCTTGAAAGTTTTGTTTCACTTATGAAGAAGGATAAGGGTTAATGTTGAGCACAGACTCAGTTGAGCATGAACTCAAGTTTTATAAGCATGGTCCCTGACCTATCATCTGCACTGTGCTCAGATAACTTAGTATATTAACAAACCCTTAACCGTTTTAGGCATGAACACTGCATGGTTAGTTGTTGTTGTAGCGTGTACCTGTATGATTGGGGCTTACTTGGCCTTCTTCATCTTTCCTGAAAGCGCACTAGAAGATAAGTTATGGATCAGGCCGAAAGAAATTAGAAACTTGGTACCAGAATGCAAAATGGCTGACACCGATTACAGTAAGTTCGAATTTCAGTAGATATAACCCTGCGCGGTTTGTTTATTATTGCACTCATTATACAAATCGTTTTTTGATTGGTCAAAATCGGATCATGTGACGACGAGTAACTTCATGTTATTTTTCGATGAACGCAATGGGACCATTTTCGGTTTTCCAACATGTCGTGTTTTGTCTAATTTAAGATTTTATGCAAGCTCCTGGGTGTTATTTCAAGATTTCCATCGCTGAATCAGGCCAATACGGATTAAATCATTTCTTTTGCTTGGAAAATTTGAAAAAAAAAGAGAAAAAAATCGAATAAACCTGAACAAAAATGTTTATTACCTATTTGTACCCCAACCTCGTTAACCCAGGTGTGAAGTATTACCATTCATCAACCCTGGGACATTCAATTGCGAAACCGTCGTTTCTATGAATATTCATAAGATTGCGAATTACACTCAATAGGCAATCGAATTGTCGATGGAATAATGATACTCTCTTGTAGCGGAGGATAATCACATTTCTTCTGTTGTTATGAATGAACCGGGTAAAACCCATGGATATCATTATCAACGAATATGGCGGCCGCCGATGGGCCTTCCTTCTTTGGCATTTGCCTTACGACAATCCAGAGATGACATTAAAAATCCTTGTATACAAAGGCAAATATTCAGAAAAGCAGCGTGCTGCTGCAATCCATAGGGGTATGTAGCAGGGGTGACGTCATCCTCGTTGACCCAGTTCCGATGTATTCCGTAAACTACATTCATCGATTTGATTGGTTGTAGCCGAGGTAAAAATAGAAATGATAGCATATGGTTGATAAAAATAGATTAAATTTTCTCACTGAAAAACTGAGATTACCAATCAAAATGCCTCATGAATAATTCATGAGAACGAGAAAACATACGCGAGATAACCCAGGGGCGATGAATGTAGTTTACGGAATACATTGGAACTGGGTCAAAGAGGATGTTTGTGACCCTAAACACAGAAAATACATCGTGCCAATAGTGAGTCAAGGATTTTAATGGCCGACGTCATCAGTTACATCATTCGATACGTCAGCGGCCGATTTCTTATGAAACCAAGGTCACTGAGTTGAATTTAGTGCAATGTGTAAACAGGAAATTTATTCATGGAAAACAAATTTGATTTCTTGTTTTGTGACTGATTTATTCTAAGCTTGGTTGGTGAGAGGACTTAAACATGGGAAAGCCCGATAAACAGCTGTATATTGATCAGAAAAAGGTAATTAGATCTAATAAGAAATTTATCAGTTAAAATGATCTTTCCTTGAATGGTAAAATATCCATTTCCTTGTTTTTTTTTTTTTCCGCAGTTTGTAAATTAATAGCTGTGCCAATGTTATTTATATTCAAATCAGCGGTTCATGTTGGATTGGAAAACAGGTAGCCTGGTCTACCCCTCGAGAACAGGTCTGTCGACGGTAAACGTGCATACATTCTGAGCAAAACATCAGTAAAAATGTAGGTGAATGAACGTGTCGTCCTCTCAGACTCAAGTTTATATACTTGACAAGATTTTCCACAAAGATTGTCAGAAATTTCTATTTTGTTTCAAAAATCATTGAAAGTATTGATTTCGAATAATGGCTGTCTCCAATTGAAAAAAAAAAATATGTTGCAAGGCTAAAAATAGATTGTGTATTTAGACGCGCACCACCAAGGAAAAATAACTCGTGTTTCCAATGTTTTCTCTCTCTCTTTCTCTCTCTCTCTCATTTTCGAAAATTGATTTAAGTGAGTGCAATTATAAGGGTTGAATGCATATTTTTGTGTTGCCATCGAGAAATAAAATGCAATTGTCTTATTACATGGCTTAACATAACGGCCTTCGGACGTTATTTGTCATGTAATAAGGCAATTGCATTTTATTTCTCGATGGCAACACAAATATCTGCACTCAACCCTAAAAGTTTGATAACAATTTTAAATGGATGTTAGACCTCGCTTTTGAAAATGAAGTATGGTAGAGTGTATCTTACGATGCGTTTAGTGCAATAGTGATCAAGTTACAAGCTATAGTATAAGCGATTGGTGTTTGATGATTGAATGGTGTTTACGACACTTTCAACATTATTTCAGTCATATCACGGCGACAGCTCACATTTTCATGTATTTTCTGGGTTTCACCAGTACTAGGCTAGGGCTCTGAAGTGTCTTGCCCATAAGAAAAACCCAATGGATTCAGTGAGGCTCGAACCCGGGTCTCCAGGTCACAAATCATACACTTTACCACTGAGACAGACAGGACTTCTATATAGTGTAATTGAACCATGAGAAAAATACCCTACCACGAGAAAAATACCCTACGTTTGGTTATCCAAAGCTATGGGCATTCGTTCAAAGTAACAAATGTCCCATGGTACAATTATTCGAAATCACAAAATTATATTTGAAACTTCAGAAAATGTGCGAGTTAAGAAAAGAGCGCCATCCTGGAGAGTGTTGGAGGCACAATTCACGATGCTCAAACCAGGTGGGCGCTATATACCGACCAAATGCCAAGCTGGCCCGAGGCTCGCTATCATCATTCCGTATAGAAACCGAGAAAATCATCTGAAACTATTTCTACAGCACATGCATCCGTTCTTACAGCTTCAGAAAATGGACTACACTATTTATGTTATCGAACTTGTAAGTAGCTTATCACTTTCCCATGAAAACCACACTGAGAAATAAATAAAAGCAAGTATCAAAGGAAAAAATAAAATCTAACAGAGCTGATCTGTCGCACACAGTTACAAACATTTTCATTTTCTAAATCTTTCATGTTTAACTGTAAAGTGCGTGTTAATTTTCAACAACCAAAATAATCGCGGTAACACAAAGATCAAAATACGAGGATTGTTCAAAAATGAATGCATCTAAGCACCTAAAATCTGATTCTTCAGAGGTTTCATTGTAATTTTTTTTTTTTCAAAGCATTCACCTCCAACAGATATACAAAGTTTCAGTCTCCGGACCAAATCTTTGAAGGCTTTTTTTTTTTTCAGGTATGCTATGAAGACACTGGAATTCATTTTCTGTCAACTATATTTCAACGTGTGTAAACCATCAGTTTCAATTATTGTCCTATGTACGAGGTGCAAGACTTTCTGAAGCAGGAAAATGTCGTTGTACTCCGCGACCCTCCGTATTCACCTGACCTTCCCCCTAGTGACTTCTTTTTGTTTCAAAAGAAAAAAAATACGTCTCAGGTCGACAATTTGTTCAGCGCAAACACCTCGGTTCTGCAATATTCCAGTGTCTTCATAGTATACCTAAAAAAAAGACTATGAACATGCCTTCAAAGATTGGATCCGGAGACTAAAACTTTGTATATCTGTTGGAAGTGAAACTTTCAGTGAAACCTATGAAGAATCAAATTTTAGGTGCTTAGATGCATTCATATTTGAACACTCCTCGTATGAGTATTGCAAACTTGATAAGAGCGCCGTAAGCTTCGAATCAAAACAGGCTGGTACAAACTCATGACCGGCTCATAATTCTTCTGATGTTTAAAAATAAAACTTATGGCGATGACGTTGAATGTCATTAATGGTGTCGCTTATAAATATCCTTAGTCAAGAAATTTCTGAGTTTAAACAATGCTAGGTCCCTGCTCTGACATGTCTTGCCCGAGAACACTCTCAGAATACCGACTCACTTTTGGCAATTGTGATTACAAATACAGCGCCTTGTATGGGACCCAGCCACAATATCCATGGTACATGCGATAAAATAACTTTACTGTATTAGTTGTCCTGTGAGGATCAGGGCACTTGGAAACTTGTTCACGGCTGTGACGCATCATGTCGCCTCGAGCCGAAGGCGAGGTGGCAACATGATTCGCAACAACCACGAACAAGTTTCTAAGTGCCCTGCCACCTGACCGGACTACGAATTTATTATACTGCAAAGTTTTACCATTTCAACGTGTATTCAGTTGCAATTTTCCTGTTTTATGGTCTCAAGAATCGAGCGTGCTTACGAAATTGAACATCCCGTCTGACTGCCCCAACACAGTCTGGATTACCTGCCCCTAACGCTACGTTACCGGGTACTTGGAGTACGGCAGGGTACAAGACTACCCAACACACTGAAAACTGAGGTCACTGAAAATTGGCGTCAATGAAACCTTGGTAAAACGTGTACTTTGGTGTATGACATCGCTGTCATAGAACATTTGATGTATTTTTATTTGAACGTGGATTAAAAGAACTCTAAGGAAAGTAACTATTCATTTTAGGATTTGTTTGCAAAAGTAAACGACCTTTAGGCCTAGTTGCTTCAAATGACCATTAGTTTATCATTATTTTTTAGAACATTACAAAGTATGACCTTTAACACTTCACGGTATACTTACATGACGAAGCGATGGGTTGTTTTAACCCCGTGTAGTACTTTGGTTTAGAATGACAATAAACGATGATTTATTTAACCATTTCCATTTGTTTCAAAAGATAATCCCTTCTTTTCGCTTTAATGGCAACCGTCAAGGGAAACACGAAATGTTAAGGTGTAGATATTTGTCTTATCTGCGATTGGCTTCCATTCTTACTATTAATGTTTCTTTGTCTTGTGTGCAACTGGCTTCGATTCGACGCCACTGTCTTGGATTTTGTGTTGAAATGTGGAAGTATCTACGGGGCCCCCAACAGGGAAGCTGTGGTGTACCCTCGGAGCTGCCAGTGTACAGCAATATATATTCAGAGCATATCATCCAATCAGATCACGAGAAATTTCTTTGCAGTATAATAAACATGAATTAACGAGATGCGACATCAATTTGTTTTCTTTTTTTTGCACAGGAGCAAGGCGTTATGTTTAATAAGGGTCTATTAGTGAATGTTGGCTTCATTGAAGTATCAAAATCTACAGATATTCCTTGCTACGTTTTCCACGATGTTGATATGCTACCCTTGCATACAGGGATCTCTTACAGCTGTATGAAAGACGTAATGATGCATCAATCCAGATTTGTGCGACAGTATAATTTTTCGTGAGTATAGGGCTTGCATATGGTGTCGCACCACTGCTAGATTGCTTCCAATCGTAGTTGTGAAAAGTAGTCCCATATGAAATTTTGCGGTAGCACTTCTGTTGCACTGTTTCATGGAGCCGAGATGGCTTTGAGGTATATGATTTAGAGTTGCTCCAAATTTGGGCAGTCGGGGACCAGTTAGATGTGTTTTATTGTATATTGACAGGAAAATTTGTATCACTGGAGGAACGCAAACGGGGTCGTGACCGTGAACAGGTGTTCCTGAAAGGACATATTCTAGGGTGCCTGTATTGGTTGGAATTTAGCGAAAAACGCAGTCGGTTGTATTTTTTTTGCAATCCTGACAGTGGATGTGCCTTTGAGAGTAACAGATGGAGATGCCATAGTGTTGCCATTAAGCAATCTGAAGCTGCAAATACATGTATGCTCAATTTCCCTCTAATTTTAATGTGGCCAAAAACACAGTGGTGTCACACCATATGGGTTAACGAGGAGTTTCGAATGTATTCTCAGTGGTTGCTGTTATGATGGAGAAGCGAAGCCATGGCGGCTTACGTACACACACAGCTAGTAAGCCAGGATTGTGTTTTCGAATCTCATTTTGGCCATACTCTTTCCGATAATTGATGATCATTGCGATATTGTTCATTCCTTATTTACCGCAAAACATTGGCTGTCGTTTTAAAAGTCTATATGAAAGCTCGAAAAAAAAGTGTGGTGCGTAGGACTTATACAAAGAAATACTAGGAACGTATGGATAGGTGCACATGGCGCCGATACAACTGAAATACACATGAAAACAGCATTGAACCCATATAGTGGAATAGGCGAAAACAAGTGCTTTAGTAGAGGCTTTAGGTCAAGAGGCACACGCACAGAACATGCATGCTAATATCGGTATCGGATTTATACGTTCGGGAAACCTCAGGTGATCTGTTGATCCATCGGCTGTATTACGAGTGGTGATATGCACCTACACGGTACATTTCCTTGCATGAAATACACCGCTTTACCGTTCATAAAAGCTGCACTTAAAAAAGAAAGCAAGAGTCACAATTTTCTATAGAAATCTTTCTTAATACATTTCCATTGACCAGTTTGTACATTAAAATTTTCACGTGGCCTATCAATTCCTTTGGCAATTTTCACGGGTAGATTGATAATTGTTAATGACTTCACCGTGGTTGTTGATGCCGTTACTAATAGATTTACGTAGGCGTTGCCATGTTTAAGATCAGTACTTCAAAATGCAAACCTCCTTGATACGGACGAGGTCACTCGTCACAACTCGGCCGGTTCCGTAAGTACAAGTACATCTAACCTCGTCCGTATCAAGGGAGTTTCCCTTTTGAAATACTGCCAGTCACATAATCTTAAACGTGGCGGCTCCCATGTAAATCAATAAACAATGGCAACAACAGCTACGGTGATAAGCATTCTGTCGCTGAAAAATTGATAGACCGAGTAAGATAATAAATGTACAAACCGTTTGTGATAGAAAATATATTTGCAAAGATTCCCATAGAAAATTGTGACTAGTGTTTCCTTTTTCTACGTGGAGTGTTACGACTTTAAGAGCGGTAAAGCGGTGTATTTCCGGCGAAGAAATGTACCGTGTAGGTGAATATCAAGCTACGAAAGACAGCAGAGGCTTGATCGAGGGATCACCCGAGGTTTGCCGAATGGGACGAGGTCAGGTGTATTTACGGAATCGGCTGAGTCGTGATTTTTACCGTCTGCTTTCTTTACACCCTCGTTAACCCAGGTGTGAAGTATTACCATTCATCACCCCTGGTACATTCAATGCGAAACCGTCGTGTCTATGAATATTCATAAGATTACGGATTACACCCAATAGCCAATCGAATTGTCGATAACATAACGATACTCTCTTGTAGTGGAGGATAATCACATTTCTTCCATTACTATGAATATACCGGGTAAAACCCACATCATTATCCACGAATATGGCGGCTGCCGGTGGGCCTTTCTTCTGTGCCATTTGCCTTCCGACAATCCAGTCTCTAATCAAAGCTGCTAGGGCTTTACGCTGGAACTGTTTCGGGGTGACGCCGAATGTTTTTTGTAAACTTTTGTAAATGATGTTCACGGCCTCGGCCATATATTAAATATCGCCAAGCTTGATTTGAAACAATCGATTCGATTGGTTGTAAACGAGGTAAAAATAGAAATGATGGCATATGGTTAATAAAAATAGATTAATTTTCTCACTGAAAAACTGAGATAACCAATCAAAATGCCTCATAAATAATTCATAAGAACGAGAAAACATACACGAGATAACCTAGGGGCGAGGAATGTAGTTTACGGAATACATCGGAACTTGGTCAACCAGGATGCTTTCTTTAGTGAAGCTATAGATATAAAACCTCTTTCTGAGTCTTATGAATTATATTTCAAACTCAACCTCTATGGACAAGGCGTAACTATGGGTTCAGAACCATTGCGCACTCCGAATCGAGAGTGCTATTTCACTCTTAGCTCATTACCACACAATCCCGACTTTTAATGACCCTGAGGAAGAAGCCTTTTGTTTACACTATGAGTTGATTTTTTTATTATTTTCAATGCAGACAATTTTATGTGGGCTATGTGGGTGGAGTTACAATCTTCCACAAAGAGACGTTCAAAAAATTGAATGGATATTCCAATATATACTGGGGCTGGGGCGGTGAGGACGACGACTTGAGAATGAGGTTCGTCTTTTCATCTAGGGTCCATATTCACCAACCATTCTTTATAAAATTCTTAGTCTTATTCTCCAAGATTTTCTGTATTTGAAAGTAACACAACTGCAGATTGGCTAAACAAAATGGTTGAGCCAACCAAAGATTGTGTTACTTTCAAATATAGAAAATTCTGCATAATACGCCTAAGAGCGTTCTTAAGAATGGTTGGAGAATACGGGCCCAGGTCTATGTATTTTTTTATCATGAACGATCATTTGATAGAATGATCCGGCATGCACAGATATACATGTATGCACGGCATGAGTTCAAATATTCCTATTTCATTTCAATCGTAAATAGCCAAACGTTTTAAGTTACTTCTGCCAACCTGATTAAGATTAAACGCATTATCTATACATGTACTCGTATATACATAACTATTTTTCTTGTTTATTGGGAGTCCTGCGTGACTCAAAGGTACCGGGCTCGAGCCTCACTGGATCCACTGGTTTTTCGTGGGATTGTCCTTGGGCAAGACCTAACCCAGTACTGGTGAATCCCAGGAAATACATGAACATATCAGTTGTCGCCATGATATGACTAAAATAATGTTGAAAGAGGCGTAAAACACCATTCAGGCGTAAAACACTATTCAGTCAATCAATCAATTCTTGTTTATTACGTCATTGTTGCATTTATGCTATTTTGTATTTTGATTGGTAGAGATGAATTGCCATGCACTATAGTTAAAGTCATATCAATTAATGTCTGTTCTGTAGGCTATTTCCATTTTGATTCTTTAGGCGCCAAATATATACTTTTAAATGAGCAACGTTCTGGCAAAAGGGGGCTTAATGCATCTTCGTGATCCACGACACCAAGCAAGTCGTCATATAATTGTGGATCAAAAAAATCTATTTTCTCCGACAACCGACTGAATCACGAGGTACATTTGTCTTTTGACATGAAGAAAATTGACCAAAAGCAAAAGGTGTCGGCCCAGGTCAGTCTGCGCGGACTGCGCAGGCTGACCTGGGTCGATACTTTTTTTTTTTTTTTTTTTTTTTATGCATTAAGCACCCTTTTCACAGAGCATGTCTCAAACTTTCATGACCGACGATATAATCCACTAGAAACTAGATTTTTTTTTCATGTAGACTTGACTAGATAAATGGGCGGCGTAGATTCAAGATCAGACTGCACGTTCTGAGCAGATTAGTTTTAATCTACGCCGTCCGCGAAAGTACTTTCTTTTCGCCTATTGCACTGAAAGGATCAAAGACAACAGTTTGTTAGGGGACATTGTGTTTGTTATTGTCCAAATCATTTAACCTGACCCAGGTCAACATCATTTAAATAAATTCAAATTCTATTTTAACCCCCGGTATCAAATGGGAGCTGCCTTCGGCATATGTCCCAAATGGTCACGGAAATATTTTGTATGGTATGTGCCAATCAAATTGCTTATGTGAGTGGGGTAAAGCGGGACAAAACGCCCACCCGCCTTAAAACAACAAACAGGGGTTTTAGATAGTGACACTTTGTCCCCTGTATGATTTCACAACCCAAATTTTAAGAAGCACAAAAAATTGTGGTCTTTGCAGCTAACAGTAATTTTCTACACCCAAAACCTTGTTTTTTGACATTTGGTGTAAATTTGCTTAATTGAATAACGGTGTGATGCTAATCTTCTGTTGGTACACCTTCCTCAACCACTGTGTGTTTGTAATGTAAGGTGTGCCAATGATTAGAGAGACACAAGCTATCATTGCTTGCACCCGCACCAAGACTATTTATAGATCAATGTACCGATACCACTGTGAGGCAAAAGGCCTATATCACTGAAAAAGCAAAACGCCTGTAGGGTGGGCGTTTTGCCCCATTCACTGGGCGTTTTGCCCCGTGTTTTCTTTTCGCGTCTGTTATAATTTACTCTTTATAAACCTTACTAGCATAGGACCAATTGAACGATTTAAAAATCTTTATGAGTAAGATCAAGGAAAAATAATGGATACTTTCAACTAGAACAAGTAAGTCTAATACTTTAATTTCAGCCATCACCGCCCGTATTTAGTAATGATAATCTCAGAGTTAAATTGCGATCTCTTCATGAAGGGAATTCCTTATTTCACTAGCAGGCTGCTAACCGTACTTTGCACCGCCACAGTGTTTGACATACAGTTTTACAGGAATTCATATAAGGTGGCTTCCATATAAACTCCATACGAACTCGCCGAAGCGATAAAACATTTAACAACTTTTAACAGAAATAAGCAAAAGTCGAGACAGGACCTGGTGTAGGTAGTCATGCTGCATCAAAGCATGAGTCTTTGTTCGTTTGTATTGGAGGTTAACACCATTTTAACAGCTCATGTCATATCATGGCGATCAGTGACGCACCTATGTGTTTCCTGGCTTTCTCACACCAGTACCAACACAACTTTCTTTCCAAAGCCATTGACTACTTTTCTCATATGCATCAGGGGTGAGAGGCGAAAAAATCACCGGATATTGAACTCGCAACCACCAGGTCACAAGTCAGATACGCTACAAAGCGTCAGTAGTACCCCAAAAGTACCAGCATGGCCAGCGCCCTGGCTTCAATAAGCAATAGGTTGAGGAATCCTTTGTTTAAATAGTAAACAGCATTGCAAAAGAAAGCAGAGAATGGTTTCAAGACATGAGACAGGACGAGAGGATTCCGAAATCAACAGGCAAAGTACGCCAAAGTCATGCGAAGGATCCCATAAACAAATCAATCCACCCTGGGAACAGTTCAATGAAGAGTTTTGCAGTCCCTCTACTCAGCCATCAGCGCACTGGAAACGGTGGAGCACGTCTATCAATCAGTCATCTCTAATGCAAAAATGGATGCATTGAATCTTCAACCCAGCCATCCCGTCGAGGAGATTACAGGTTCCAATACTTGCTGCACAAAAGATGACCAGAATAAAGACCACAAAGGTCACTGAACATCCTGCCATCCATGTAATGTCTTAACAGCCAAGCGACAGGTTCAAGTTACACATAAGAGCTGATCTCGCCCATTTGAACCTCATTCCCGTTGTCGGCGATGGTCGTTGTCTACCTACAATCACGTGAGAGAAATAATGACGGAGACCAAATTTATTTCTTGAACACGGTGATGAGGCACTGACCAATATCGGGACAGCAGTGAGGAGGAATACTGACCGTGCTAAATATGCGCAAAGCCGTACAGTCGTACTTTTCCCAGAGATACCAGGATTGAATGTCAAGAGTGTAGCGACTGTACCCACGAGGAGTGCACGCTTGTCTTCACCAAAGTTTTTATCCTCCCTAATTGTAATGGACAATTCTTGTCTATTGATGGTTCACACTATTCTATTTTGTAAAAGTTGTGATTTTCTTAAAATTTCAAACAATTAAAACATCTATCGCATGCCACGTGATCGAAGATCGAGGGCGTATTTTTGTCTGTCTGTTGATCCGTTTCTCTGTTTGTTTGTCTGCATAACTTGGTTTCCGTTAAATAACTTCAATGTTTCTTGACAGATTCTGTCTGAATATTATCAGCGTATTTATATCAATGCGATTCATGTTCATTTCTATTATGGTTCAATTCTAGATATGTATAGATAAGAAACTAGACTTTAACAGCCCGGTCGGATAGCTTGGGTATCTGACTCTTGACCTGGTTGCGGGTTCGATATCCGGTTGAGGCAAACTGTCTTTCCGGCGATTTTTCGCCTCTCATCTCTGATGCATGTGAGAAAAGTAGTCAGTGACTTTGAATGAAAACAGTAAATATTGGTGTGAGAAAGCCATGAAACACATGCGTAGGGGCACTGACCGCTGTAATATGACATAAGGTGTTAAAACGGCTTTAAACTGCGATACAAACAAATTGAACTTTAAAATTGTGGGAGTAATTCTAGTTACCGTCCAGTTCTAGAATCGGATTCATCTTTATATCATTGAGAAGCAGGCTGAGTTCGATTACGGTCAAAATCTAATGTTGCTTGAAAAAGTAGTTTCTTGTACATGGTGAAAATTGAAAATTTTCTGGTCTCCGTTAAATAACTTCAATATCTGGCGTCGGATTCATTTTGTGTGTGTGTGTGTGTGGGTGTGGGTGTAGCAAGGAAATGAAAATTGACTTTGATTACCAGCAGGGTCTGCAATTTTTCTGGTCTTTTTTATGTAACTTAAATGGTTTTCTTGTCAGAGTTATCCCAAGTTCTGTATGTTTCTATATATCAATGAAATGCAGGATGTATCTAGTTAACTAACTTTGTTTTCAGAATAAATCCAACTTTACCATGTCTTAGTATCAAGAAGGCTGGTGCAAATTTGCTGGTCAGATCTAACCTTGTTTGGAAGAGTTACAGGACTTCAAAATTTGAAAATTAAAAAAGATCTGGTTTTCATTAAGTAACAGAATTTTGAAATCTAGGGTCAGAATTTAGTCCAGTTTCAGTTAATGTCAACTAGATGTCAGGTGAGCTAGATTGGAATGACAATCTGATGTTGTGAGGAAGACTGAAGAAACTTTAAGTCGTGTTTTTTTTTTATTTATTTTTGTCCAACTGTTTCATATCATTTAGGCAATTTTTACCCCAATTTATATTTCAATTAATGAGTTTGATGGAAGTCAAATTTGTCGAAATTTAATAAGTTGTAGGATCTTGGAAATTTGCAAACACGAATGTCTTCCTTTCAGTCATTAAGATTTAGAAAAAGGTTGTTTTGTGGCTTGTTATCATTGAGAGACCGCAAGAGTTGAATAAACAAATTCTATTGATTTTGCAAGAGTTATGGGACTTTGAAACAAATAAAATTGGGAATTTCTTTGTTTCTGTCAATTTACTACAGTCATGATGAGCAAACTGGAACCAACTTTGTTATTGGCATTAAATTAAATGATTGTTTTTAGGCAGTCATGCTTTGCCACACATTTATGACTGGCTAATTTTCGTGGGCAAAGCGTTTCTTAAACATTTTTCCCTGTGTTAGTCTAGATGTCTTTTTTAGTAAAGTTGAGATTGACTCTATCTTATGTCTTGGTTGTAAAATGACAAAGTGACACATTTGGTTTCACTTCGTTTTGTCGAGGCACGTTTTGGTAACGGTGGGGCAAAACGCCCTCTGTGGGCGTTTTTGCCCTACCAAAAAGGGCGTTTTGCCCCGGAGGTGGGGCAAAACGCCCAAAGAATAACGAAACAAAAATGTCTTTTTTTATTTTTATATCTTGTAATATTTCGTCATTTTATGATTGTATTATGAACGAGCGAAACCAGCTCTACATAAAAATCATAAACCCATCAATGTCATTCAATTTGTTACCTTAATACAGGCAAAACTGCTTAAGGTAGGCGTTTTGCCCCACCTTACACTATAATTATAAGTACCTAAAAGAGAACTAGCTCACGTCATCCGTAACTTCAGCGAATGCGAACTAAACTGTCCGAATAATAGTCAGAGTTCTATTTATATACCTAATTATATATTCAGCCTAAATGTCAGGATCAGGTTAAATGAAGTCGGCAATAAAGCGCTCGCCTTTTATAATGACATTTTCTGAGAAATAGGTGCAGACAAACGGAGATGTGCACTTAAGTATGTGTTCAACAGATGATGCATATAATGATTTTTGCGGTTAAACTAGTATATGTTCTGTTTCTTCGTAATGAAATTTAAAACAATGCAACAACAGTCTTCACTTACGCAAAAATCATATTTGCTGTGCAATATATGTTTTCAATGAAACATATCCGCTCTTGTCAAAACTTCACTCGTCACAACTCGGCCGATTCCGTATCTACATCTAACCTTGTCCATATAAAAGTTTTTTAGCGGACGCCGAAGACGAGAGCGGACAGCGGACTGCGGACTTTTATGCGGGGTTGTCTCAAAAGAAATATACACTATAGATTTCTCAGACCTTTCTACCCAGAAGATTTTCAACAAGAAACCACAACTAAATATATTTATGTTGGGTGCTTGGCTGCTTATTATAGATGACTGTCGAATGTAGGTTGCGCACGGGCGCCTCCCGTTCTAGTATACATGGATCCGTGGCGATGAGATAAACCGACTTCCTTGGTAACCGTCGTTAAGGCTCACAAACAAACGCAGTAAATACATATACAGTATAGTAGAAAAGCTGCTTAAATCGTGCTGTCATGCCTGTTTCTTTTGATTAAATTCCCAAAAAATATTCCTTTTCATATGTTTCTACCGATGATGGATTCTCGGCAAGAAATATATGGATACTTGAACTTATTTACACAAGGATTTCTACAAAAAGTGTGAATTTCAGTGGCTACGGACAATTAATGTAATACACGTGCCAGCAAAGTTTTGAACTTCTACGAGAAAGAATGAAACAACTCATAATCCCCAGTTTTGCTTAAAAATAATAGAATTAAAGATGATTAACATTTTTGTAAGGCTTGTTAGGTTGTCTCAACATCGTATTCGATAATAAATTACACTAAATTACAAGCATTTTGAAATATTTATAGATTGTCTCATTCAACAGAGAGGTGGAAGTCTGAGAAATGTTTAAATTTCAACTTAAGGGAAAGTGGTTGCCTGATGATTTTAAAAATGTGTAAAGTGTGCTGTCAATTAACAAACTTGTTAATATCATTGGCGGTAGTTTGTTTTATCTTATGATATACTGAAGACAACGGGTGGTCGAGTGGATTACAGCGGCAATAACACACATCTTATCAGTTAACAGTTTACCGACATACCCTTTGAAATGGCAGATATGCTAATCCACCTAAATATGGCTAAGTCAAAAGCTGATTTAATTAACATAAGTTGCCTTTTGAGCTGAACTTCCAAAACTGTACAAAACAGAACTTAGTCTGTTTCAGAATTGAAATCTACATGTACCTTTAGTAAAGAATACACGTAAATGTATTTAAGTAGCAGATGGTTTGAATCCAAGAATAAACTGATTTTTGCACTCAGATCTGTATCTACACATTCAGCATTCTTCACGCACCAAACTGAAACATTGATGACACGTGCCCCTTTTTAGATGTGCAGATGTTATTAAAAAAGATTAGCTATTTGAGTGAACGTACTTTCTCTTTATTAGTATTTCATATATTTTACGTTTGTTTTCCACTGTAAAACAGTTTAAGTTTTTAAGTTTTTTTTTTCGGAGAGTTTCAGAGGGAAAAAAAACTAACATTAATAAATCCATTGCGTAATATAGCGTTGATCAAACTCTGTGCTCATGTCCCACTGTCAATCATAATCATAATCCAAACTTATAATCTCTTCGTATATCTCATGTAAAGCAGTACACGATCGCAAAGCACATCGTTTTCAACTTTTACCTAAAATTCAAGCATTGTAAACACACATAATATCGCACTTCTCCATCATTAACAGTCGCTTGTTTGTGAGCCGAAATAGCAGACAGCAAGGCTGCACATCGGGCCAAATAAATGCGATGACCTGACTGGTCAAATATCGATTTCCGCGGATCCATGTATAGAGGGCGCGGTTCTGTTCTGGTCATTCGACGGCTAGACTACACGCTGTTTACGACTGCTTTATACCCCGCCAATCCACCATTTTTTCGCGTATGAGGAAAGTGTACAAGTTATGTATTGCTATGCAATCATGTGAGATATTACGTTCTTGTTAACCTGCTAGTAAGCATGTTCTTTCTATAGAGTTCACAACATGTCTAACATCTCGAATACAATGCGTAGTCTATGCCGCTACGCCTATTACTGGCTTGTGTTGTTTTTTGTTCCATAATAAGTCCATGCAGTAGAACATAAATGCTTTGTGTTTGTCTGAGTGGAACGAAAGAAAATATAACTAACATTCTTTTTAAAACGGATCTGAGAATATCTGTATGCTTCGAACTAAGTTTAAGTTTCATAAATCTCGCACATAAATACTTGAACCTATTGCATATTCCATCTCTGTTTTAAGTTATAAATGACTGTGACCTTGACCTTCGCTTCAGCCTAAAACTATTGTAATAGCTAAAGCATAATCTGCATATCAAGATCTATCACCATGCAAAGTTTCATGAACATATCTTCAGAATGATTTAGATGATTACAAATTTCTATAAATCTATTTACAACATATAACCCCATCATAAAAGGGATAATTCTGACAGAAGGACCACAATTTGAACAACTTTCATATTAGACCGAGAGATGATGCCACTTTCCACATAATTATTTCAAGTCTATGCCTTGCAGCTTTAGATTAGATTTTTGAAATTCTCCATATAACTTAATCTGTGAAAACTTGTGACCTCTGGAACATGGTTGTTCTTAGCTAAGAACATACATTAATTTGGTCTTTGACAGGTGACTACAGGATGATACGTAAGAAATGAAGCCATGTAATTTCAGACATTCTTCTTTTTAATTCTCCGTAAAATTATTCAATGTAAAACATGTGACCTCTAAGACAGTGCTATGTATGTGGATCATAGTTGAACAACAATCACCTTTGATGACGGATCTCTCTAGGTGGCGATAGCCACAAAATATATCGTTTCTAGACCTTGCTGTGTTAGAAAAGAAGATTTATGATGTTTTAGTGATATAAATCAATGAAATGTAGTAGCCAAAGTTTACCTATCCAAAAGTAGGTCGAAGGTCATCCTTAGTCAATCGTTTTAGTAGACTTTGTAGAACTCCTGAAAGTTATAATCATTACGAAGATTGAACGGCATCTGACTCGCTGTTCGAGTGGAGATCATTTTTGAAGGTTTCTTATAAATATAGTAACAGCGGTCATCGTGATCACGTGACCAAGATCATTCAAAAAAATTATTTCTCAGTAACATCAAACATGAGTTTATTAAAGATATTTGAATTTATCAAACATTATCCAAAGAGAAATACGATAAGTAATTGTAGACGGACGGGCGGACAGAAGAACGACGGACAGCAAGCGATCACAGTCACCCATCTCAAGCATTTTTTTTTTTTTTCTCTGGTGAGCTTATAAAACCAGATTCAAATGTACTTACGATTTCTGATATCTCCATGCGGGTAGTAAAAAGTGCACGTGCTATTTAAGGATAGTACATGCTTCATTTAAAGGGGGGGGGGGGGGGGCGGGTGCGCCGACATTTGATTGCAAATGAATGGTGCTCATCAGTATGCTCCAATGTCTAAAACTGGGTCGAGCCCCTGTACTTCAGTCGGTAGCGTACAAGACTTGAGAGCAGGGGGTTGCTGGCTTGATCCCTGGCTCGGCCAATTTCTTTCCGAGGATTGATGATAGTCATTGCGACGATGGTTATGTGGGAAAACAGCCAGTGGCTTGTAAAGAATATTGTGTGGAGTACTGATAAAAGAAACTCCATGAAAGCATGGACAGGTGCACTGGCCACCGAGATATATCTAAAATAATGTTGAACACGGCGTTAAACACCATACAATCAATCAATCTAAAATTGGCCAAATTAGGAGCTCTTGTTAGTGATGTGTCTTTTGACATTTTTTTTTTTTTTTAGAGGAGTCGTGTTGTTTTAAATGCAGTAAAGCGGTCTATCTTTGGCAAAGATAGACCGCTTTACTGCATTTAAAACAATACGACTCCTCTAAAAAAAAAATGTCAAAAGACACATCACTAACAAGGAGTCTAGGACTATCCCCCCCCCCCCCCCCGGACAAATGCCCCCCGGACAACTCCCCCTTGCAAATTCCCCTGTACAATTGCCCCCAAGACAATAGCCCCCGGAGACAATTACCCCCTGGACAACTGCCTCCCAGACAATTACCCCCTGGACCCCCCCCCCCCCCCCCATGATTGCCCCCCGACAATTAAACACACACACACACACCCGGAAATTAACACACACACCCCGGGACAATTGCCCCCTTCCCAGGACAATTGCCCCCCCCCCCGGACTATTGCCCCCCGACAACTCCCCCCTCCAGACAATTCCCACCAGGATGTTCATACCATCATATGCACAACTCGATGAACTCAATTTTCTGTTCGCGAGGAACTCCTACTCGACGTGCGTACTTCAAATGTGATCACATGAAAAATCTAGTAATCTAATCTAATCTAGTTCCAGTTGAACTCGGCCTTGGAAGTGAACCCAGGGTCTGACGCTGAAAGCCGACAATGACCTCGTCCCAAAGCAAAAGCAGAAGAAATTTCGAGTTAGATTGGGGGATTGTCAGGGGGGAATTGTCCGGGGGCAATGGCCCGGGGGGCAATTGTCCGGGGGAATTGGCAGGGGGGAGTTGTCGGGGGGGGGGGGGCAGTTGTCGGGGGGAATTGTCCAGGGGGTAATAGTCCTGGGGGCTATTGTCGGGTGGGGGGGGGGGCAATTTGCCTTGGGGGGTATTTGTCCAGGGGGAATTGTCTCGGGGACTATTGTCTTGGGGCAATTGTCCAGGGGGAATTTGCAGGGGGGGGAGTTGTCTAGGGGGCAGTTGTCTAGGGGGGAATTGTCCTGATACGTTTGGCAAAGACATGTAAGGCGTATGTAAATAGCAGTAATCGTAATAAAGAGATTTTACCAACAGATCAACCGAGGTTTACCGAATGGATGGTAGACTGTGTGCCTGCAAGAACAAATTTTCGTTGCCTTGCCGTGTATATATGCATGCAAAGATCTCAAACGGCGTTCGAACTTTTAAGGAGTCACTATTGATTGTGCTCACAGAAAAACAAATCTGTAATTTCGATTCGGATACATTAAAGGTGTTTATGTGGAAAAGCAGTGTACATGTTTAACGACCTAGTCTACACGAGGAATAACGATGGGTTGAACTGCTAATTACTTACAGTACAATGCTTTGACAATAAAAATCGAAACAGTTTCCCTTTAAATACAGCAATTATCGCTTTGTGCTTTTTTGAGACAACCCCGCATGAAAGTCCGTCTAGTAAGGAGGTTTCCATTCTGAACTATCAATCACATGATCTTAAACATGGCGGCGTCCATGTAAATCGATTAGCAACAACGACATGAACAACGACGGTGAAGTTATTCATCTATCGATTTGTTGATGAAAGCTCCCAACGGATTTGATAAAGACGAAAATAGTCATCGGGTGAAAACATTTTGTCAAATACACTAATACTAGTAATACTGACGAATGTTTGGCCCTATGAATATTGCATGGGTTGATGGCTGCTCATAGCAATCGAACACAAAAAGTCTTGATCGCAAGACCGACGCTCTGAGTTACTACCACAGACACCACCAAACTGTTCACCAGTTTTTAACAAACATAACATATAATCTTTGATCGTCCGCTTTATTAACGTGAAATTGGTGAATAATCTCTGCTTATATGAACCAAAAATGATGTTAAAACTTCTATAAATAATGTCCTAAGAAACAGGAAAATAAACCACTTTACATCTTTTGATCAGATAGTAGTTCGAAATTTATCTACTTTAGCTCATTTTATAATGGTATTGGTTACATTAGGGGAGATTTTGGGAAGATTTGGGTAGATTTGGGAAGATCTGGGAATTTCGAGCCGCCCCCGTGGGCAGCACAAAATTCCCAAATCTTTTTGGGGAAGATTTTGGTAAATTTGGCAGATTTGGGAAAGACTTGGGAATTAAGTTCGACTTGTTTCGTGTTCGAGTAAATGAGGTTTAATTATTCCTATAGGCTGAAGGCAACTCGCACACCAGTGTCAGAACCTATTCTAGAGTATCTGAGATATGAATCATGGGCTCATGACAGAGAGGCTGAATTAGTCAATAGGTAAGGAGTTGAACAGTGGGTTTGTGTAATCTCTGTATAGCTAATTTACCATTATGTTACGACTGGTATAGTTTATCTCCCTTTAATAGATGCAAATGAAACAAGGCTAGGAAAAGCCTAATGGTGCTTGAAGTTGTGAAGATATATCAGCTGAGGCTGCAATAGTCTGGATTACCTGCCCCCACGTTATCGGGTCAGGCAAAGCGCAATCATGGCGGCCTTCATGGCGACCTCAAGCTCATGCGTACATG
Source organism: Tridacna gigas (assembly GCA_945859785.2). Lineage (NCBI taxonomy): Eukaryota > Metazoa > Mollusca > Bivalvia > Cardiida > Cardiidae > Tridacna > Tridacna gigas. The sequence continues at coordinate 44,933,548 of OX244034.2, read as the reverse complement.
CTTTCCTGTTTTTCCGAATTACATGTGATCCAGTTTGATTAGTAAATTAAATGAGATAAATTTTGTACAAAATATACATTACTGAATCTAAAATGTACTGTTGAGGTATGGTTTAAGTACAAATTTGACCATTAAATCATTTTTAAAAGTAACTCTATTTTCGGATGTTATATAGGTCCATTGCCATTTCGGATACTTAAAGTATTTCTGATATGTAGTTTTTCTCGCTAGATAAGAAAGACAATTTAAAAAAAAAAAACTGCCATTACATTTTTGCAACCGATCTATTTTTATTTCAGCCTATAGTCGGATTTGATCAAGTGAAATAACAGTATCCCAATATTTCTGCATATTACCAACGGGGGCCGCCATTATTGCGCTTTGCCTGATGTACTTGTGAAGTACGGCGGAGTACCAGACTAAGGCTGCAACTTATTAAAATGTCTGCAGCTTCAGTCCTACAGGCAGGCGCCATCGCCGCACTTGGTTAGCCTGGGTTCCAGTTCGATCATTTTGCCCCACTTTTTTTATATTCGGGCGTTACTTTGTCAAAAATGACGTCATCGTTTGTGACAAAATAACGTCCGAATATAAAAAGGAAAAAAAATAATCGGACTGGAACCCATGCTACGCTAGGTTTGCTTGTCTCCCCACGTTTATGTTGCGACCTTAAATCTATGGGGCTTGTCCTTGGTGGACTCATAAATATGAGCCATGCTCTGGCAAAAGGGGGCTTAATGCGTATCTCGGTTATGCATTTTATCCTGCAAGTCATCAAATGATTTTGAATCCATGAAATGCGTTTTTTTCCTGACAATCGACTAGATCTGCTGGAGATAGAATAGTCCTTTGACACGCAGAAAATTTACCAAAATCAAAAAGTTTCGGCCCAGTTCAGCCTGTGCGGTCTGCGCAGGGTGACCTGAGCCGAACCCTCCCAACCCCCATGCATTAAGCCCCCTTTTCACAGAGCATTGCATGCATATATCATAACACACACACTTCATTCCAAGAAGTCTGCATGTCGTTAACGTCTGTCCGTCCATAAAATGTTGACTTTTTCAGAGTGAGCGTAATTACCCCTCTTTAATACTCTATCACACAATCCCGGGTTTTAACGACCCCAAGGAAAAGGACTTTTGAAAACATTGTGGAAAAAGGAGAAAATGTATTTTCTCCTTCTCCCACAATGTTTCTACCCTTCCAAAGAAAAAATTCCAAATTTGTGTAGGATTTAGTTTGTCGTCTGCAAATACTTTGAATTTGGACAAGTCTAAATTTTTGTCGTTTGGTAAAGAGTTAATAGATGCAAAAGATATAGGGCTAAGCAAAGTGTTAGAGTGCTTGTGAGGTATATCATCTGGGGCTGAAAACATCCTATTAAATTGTGGGATGCCTCACTCTGTATTAAATGCCCCAGCCAGGCACCATTACCGAAATTAGTCCGGCTTATCGCGTTTGTTCGTTGTTTCGACTTGCTAGACGTGAGAATAACCTGTGCTAAAGGACAATTACCAAGACAAAAATCCATGCTTGTGTAGCGACCCAAAAACCTCAATTTATTACCACCCATAGGAATGTAGGTGTAATGATAATATACAGCTGGAAAAGAAAGTCAATGTATTCCAATTTTAATACCCTTATTCTTTTCAAAGTACATGTATCTCATGAACTATCGGACTACTTACATCCAACATAATTCTGCATATTCTGTCCAGTCTGATCTTAAACTACACTGTTTAGTGAAGAAAGAAAAATTGCCATCCGCACAAGTACTTTTGCTTTGTACTAAAAATGCAAATATCTGCAATTTCAAACATGTTTTGTAAGAATATGTGGCAAGGAAGTGGGCAGTGTAGATCCAAGGTCAGAATGTACGTTCTGTACCGTCTGATCTTGATCTACGCAGTCCTCATACACATTTAAAGCCTAGTTCAGCGGAACACGGGTTAAGAAAGACTTTACGGCATTCTGTTATGCGTTGTCTGATTGGTGCATTTTATAACCAATAGCTGCCAATAAATTGGGTGTTGCCTGTTGTCTGTCAGCTACAGGAGTTCAACGTGTCACTTTGAACCACTATATAAGTTTTGCCATATGGTATAGGGTTAAATCCTACCAGAACTGTCGCAAAGCAGACAAATACCCCTACCCACGTCGTCATTGAAGCAGCACTGAGAAAACAAAGTTCACCTGTGACCTTGGACTCATGTGACCTTAAAACATTAGGGCACCTCCTTGGGTTACGAGGAACACTTGTATGAAGTTTCAGGATCCTAGGTCAAACGGCTTTCCGAGTTAGAGCACAGAAACTAAAATATAGACGGGTTAACGGACGGACGAATGGACCGACAGACAGACATGGTGAAACTACTACGTAGGTAGGGGGTATAAAAAACTGCTTTGTCATATATTTACTTGCAGGCGAGCGTTCATAAAAAAGGCCATTGAGAGAATGTACGATGATGGCATCAGTAGTGCGAAATATCACATCCTGAAATTTCAAAGGAAGCTGTTGTTCACATGGTTATTGGTATCAGCCAATCAAACAGACGGATCTTACGGAAATTTAACTCAGAATCACCGGAATAATACTAGAAGAGAAATACCATAACTTACAATGTGCTTTTTTTCTTTGTATGCTATTTTGGTATACCATTTTACCAAAATGCCCCTGTGTTTTTAAGTAAAGAGGAATAATATCCTCAAGATCATTGGGGTTACAAAATAAAAACCCATAAACAGCATTTCTCTCATTCCCCCGGGTTTTTTTTTCACCATATCATCCGAGGCACATTAAATTTGTTTTTTCAATATGGAAAAGTTTATTTTTTTTCCTCATCTTGTCTCGGTTAAACTTTTTATTTTACACCAATTGTGAAACAAGTTCTACACTATATGATAATTACTCTTGGTAGATGCTTTTGGTAACTTAACCAGCGTTCACTCACAAACTAGTCTGTAAAGTATCCTTTATCTAATTCTTTATTCAGAAAGTAATGCTTTTTTAACCCTTAGGCTGCTAAGCGTGACTCACTGACCTTTAGTGGACAGTGTAGATCAAGATCAGACTGCACAGAACGTGCAGTCTGATCTTGGATCTGCACTCTCCAATAAGGAGATGTTTTTCTTCATAAATAAATTGGAAATAGCATTTTTCTGGTTGTTACTATCGGCGCAAAAGTTTAATTCATTTAGCAGAGTAAGGGTTCAATGACTAAACCATTATGTATAAATATACAGGTATATGGTCCCTGATTTAGCCAATCAGTCGCAAAGGCATTCATTTTAGTAAATGAGAATTTGCTTACTCTGAGATATGAAAATTCTTGAGAATTAGACTTATGATACAATTGACCAAACGACAGACGAAAACAAAAGGGCCATTGGCCCTAAAGTGTGCACCTGAGTAAAGCTGATTGATTGATTGAATGGTATTTTACGCCGCTTTCAACACTATTTCAGTCATATCACGGCGACAGCTCACATATTTGTGTATTTCCTGGATTCCACCAGTACTAGGCTAGGGCTCTGAAGTGTCTTGCCCAAGGACACTCCCACAAGAAATCCAGTGGATCCAGTATGGCTCGAACCTGGGGCCTCCAGGCCACGAGTCTTACACTTTACCACTGAGCCATGCAGGATCCCTCTGAGTAAAGTTATCTACAGTTGATAAAGCTGAAGAGGTCCTCGTAAAGTGGTTTTAATGATGTAAAACACATGAGTGTAAGTGACCTACTTTTTGAACCAATGTGACTCAGGCTGAAAATGTGGCCTCTACAGTGTACATTTTTTCCGAAGATTTGACCCTGTGACCTACTTTTTGACCCGACAAGACCCACTTTCAAAGTTGTAGGAGATATCATCAAGACAGACAATCTGACCTAGTTTCATGAGTATCAGTTAAAAAGTGTGGCTCATAAAGTGCACACAAGGTTTTTCAAAGATTTAGCTGAGTGACCTACTTTTGGACCCCACATGACCCAATTTTGAACCTGTCCAAGATGTCATCAAGAAGAACATTCTGACCAAGTTTCAAGAGTATCAGACTCAAAGTGTGGCCTCTAGAGTGCACACAAGGTTTTCCTTAGATTTGGCCAAGTGACCTACTTTTGACTTGACATGACCCAATTTCGAACTTGTCCGAGATTTTATCAAGACAAACACTCTGACCAAGTTTCATGATTATCTGACAGAAAATGTAGCCTCTAGAGTGCACACAAGGTAAATGCTGACAACCACACGATGCACAACAGACGCCTGACACAGCACAATCACAACAGCTCACCTTGAGCACTTGGTGCTCAGTTGAGCTAACAATGAGAGGCTGTTACGTGTTTCAGAATAAAGTTCTTCGAAGTAACAGTGGTGAAAATTGAAATAGAGATTCATTCATTTTGAAGTCAGTTGAAAAATGCTGCCTTGCATCTCTTACATTTGGTCATATAATACATGTACATGTAATTTGTACTCCCTAAATGTGTCTTACCAGTATTTCTCCTTTTTATACAATCTTTAAATGACCCTGAGAAAGATGTCTATTGAAAACATTGTGGGAAAGGGAGCAAATACTGGTAACCAGCATTTTCTCCTTTTCCCACAATGTTTTCTCTCCTTCCCAAAACAAATTGCTATCTTTGAATTACATTTATTAAGTCGTCTACAAGTGCTTTCAATTTGGACTCGTCTAAAAGTTTGTCTTTTGTTACAGAGTTCAGCCCTACATAATATGAAACTATAGAAACAGGAATTCATCATTTGTCATCTGTCCTGGTACTGACAAAAATCCCCAAAAACAATGTTTATATCTCAATTTAAACTGCTTGTGGAATGAGCAGTGACGATAAATACATGTAACACAGAACTCTGTGTCATATCATACTGGTTTAAAGCAGTCCATACCACACCGCACCCCATCCTCATCAGAATAATCGGACAGCTGTAATGGTCATGGGGATAAAATTCAGTACCTGGGTAGACTACTTGGTACTATTACGTCATGTGCATTGATCAATGTGCAACTTTGTTTGCATTGTTAGAGCATAAAGGGCCACTGCCATGCCAGGGGCTGGCAAGCTTTCTCAAAACCTTTTTGTCATTTAAATTGGATGACTGTAAGAGAGTACCTGTTTTAGAAAAGTAGCAGATACCAGAAAACACTTGCCAACAAAAAATTTAGCCACAAAGCAATGTTGAGTATATCAATATGAGGCTCAGGTAACGGAACCAAAATCACTGGGAATACATTCAAGCTTCTTTAGAGCAGGTGCCCTTGTTTTGAGAGCCATTGACTAAGACCCAAAGCAAACCTGAATAGGTGAGCACAAAATGAATGATAACTTCACTATTTGGCAGTTCAGCACTCATTTGCGGCTGTAGTACTAATGTAGTTGAAACGAAGGGGGGGGTGTGAGTGGGGGTGTGTGACGATGACATAATTCATAATATTATACTGACAAACCAAAATGAAACGGCAAGGTGGCCACTTTCAAATCGGATGAGCTAGGAAAGAATCTGTTTCCAAGTAAAACTGTTGAAAACTGGGAAAGTAAGACCAGAGACAGAATACCGGTATGTCAAATTCATTAAATTGAATTGATACTGCTTGCCGCCTACTACATTCACAAAGCTTATATCAACCTACATTCATATTTCCCACTGCTAAATGGACAGTTATTCTGAAAAATGCAACGAAGAGGTGTTAACCCTTACTCAAGTTAGGTTGCTAAGCCTGACTCAAGGACCTTTTGCAGACAGTATAGATCAAGATCAGACTGCACAGAATGTGCAGTCTGATCTTGGATCTACACAGTCCAATATGGAGATATTTTTCTCCCTAAAATGACTTTGAAATATTAATATTTGGGATTTTGCTATCCGCATAATGTGCAGTCTGATCTTGGATCTACACAGTCCAATATGGAGATATTTTTCTCCCTAAAATGACTTTGAAATATTAATATTTGGGATTTTGCTATCCGCATAAAAAGTTTTATCTAACTTATTCAGCATGATAAGGGTTAATTGAGAGAACAAAATACAGTTCAAGGGGGTACATCCTTATCTTTGAGTCAAAACAAATGAATGAGTCAATATATTGCATGTATTAACCCATTACCACTCAATCCCTACTTTTGACGCCCCTGAGAAAGAAGCCTTTTGAAAACACTGTGGGAAAAGGAGGAAATGCTGGTAACCAGCATTTTCTTCTTTTCCAACAGTGTTTTCTACCCTTTCCAGAACAAATTTCAATTTTTCAGTCACCTTTATTTTGTCGTCTGCAAAAGCTTTCAATTTGGACCAGTCCAAAATTTTCTCGTGTGGTAATGAGTTAAGTTGTAAAGCCCACAGTCATCCCTTAGATTAATCAGGCATAGATGGTATTATTAGCCTTCACAGAGTTTAAGGATGTCTATAACATAGTATCAGGAAATAAGGAGCACAGAAACATTCTGTGATTCCTGTAGAACGGACAGATGTTCTACCTCATGATTCATTCGGTTGTAAGACAAAATGGATTTTATTGATCCGTAAGCATGCGATGTCATGCTTCGTATAATGCATCACGGAGATGCATTAAGCCCCCTTTTGCCATAGCATGGCTCAAATATTTTCACTCAGGAGGTACTACTATTAATTTTGTTTAACCCTTTACCACACGATCCCGACTTTTAATGACCCCAGGGAAGAAGGCTTTTGAAAACATTGTGGGAAAAGGAGAAAGTGCTGGTAACCAGCATTTTCTCCTTTTCCCACAATGTTTTCTACCCTATCAAGGACAATTTTTGTCATATGGGTCACCTTTACTTTGTCGTCTGCAAATGCTTTCAGTTTTGGCCAGTCTTAAATTTGGCTTTTGGTAAAGAGTTAATTCACAACAGGTTTGGCCAGAGGGTCTAGCTAAAGCTGGCCATATTATCCCAAGATCACACTGGATGTTCTGTTCACTCTAATCCTGATCTCCACTGATTATCTTTTTTTGCCTTTGACCCTTTACTACACAATCTTGACTTTTAACGACCCTAAAAAAAAGAAGCCTTTGAAAACATTGTAGGGAAAGGAGAAAATGTGGTAACCAGCATTTCATCCTTTTCTCACAATGTTTTCTACCTGTTCCAAATTAAATTCCAATCTTTAAGTCACATTTATTTTGTTGTCTGCAAATGCTTTCAAATTTGGACTAGTCTAAAATATTGTCCTTTGGTATAGAGATAAATTACTGCAAACATGAATCAGGAAAAGCAGCCAAAATATTGCTATTTTGAGATGGTTTTGGCTTGAATATGTATCACAGACAGAGAAGATGTTGTAGATAGAGAGCTGACTGAATATTTTGTGCAGTCTGATGCTGATTTTTTTTTGTCTGCAAAAGTAATGCAAGGGTTAAAAATGTTGATGACAATGGTGAGGTTTGAATCTTCCAAGCTATAACATGAAAGACAAACATATGATTTTCAAACTTTTATCAAGAAAACTTACATAGTCCAGACATCCAGATATCATGGAGTGATAGTATTCTAAATCCATTATTTCTCTTCCAAACCCTATGTTGTGGGTGTTCATTAGAATCGTCTCAATGAGACAACTCTAATGAGTACCCATGACCTAGGGTTTGGTGGGGAGTGATTAATATTTTCAATTTTGAAATCAAAATCACTCCCTCTATCTGGAGCTCTGATAGTCAGAACAATTCAGTCTTAGCATGTGCCAATTCAATCTTAATCACATCCATATGAACCATGCTTTGGCAAAAGGGGGCTTAATGCATCCTGTGATGAACTGCACCATTCAAATCATCACAATTTTGGATCCATACAATCCATTTTTTCGAACAATCAACTGGATCTGGAGGTAGAATGGTCCTTTTGACATGCAGAAAATTGACTAAATTAACTAAAAGCAAAAAATTTTGGCCCAGACCTGGGTCGATACTTTTTTGCAAATGCATTAAGCCCCCCTTTTCACAGAGCATGGCTCATATTAGGTCATATATTGGAATATTTGACCAGTTATGATCAAATTTCTTTCCCCAATTTCCCATCTAACCAGTTAAACTTCACATATTTTGGATCAGCCAGTTTGTAGTATGCATTCCTTTTTTTCCATCCCCAATGTATGCCTCGTTGCCACTTCCCTTTAGAATAGTCATCTCTGTACACTTGATCACCTCTCATCTTGGCTATCTGTTTATGTCGTGGCTTTAAATCACATTCAACATGGAGTATACCGAATTTCTTCACAAAATAACATCCAGGACATCTAAGTTTTAAAACATCTTTATGTTTGTACGTTCGACTCTGCTGGGGTACTTGTACAAAAGGAACCACACACACTGTAGATGACGGAAGTAAATCAACAACAGACTTTAAGGAGTTGTTCTGTTTTCCTACAGTCAAACATGAGAAATTTCGACCTATGAAAAGGCTTGTAAGTGTCTCTGTATTTCTTGATGAGAAACTAATGAACCTCTTCAAAGCAATCATCCTGTTTCCTGAAATATAAAGGGTAAAAAATACAAAGATTTATCATAGACAGCCGTTAGATATACGCCCTCTACTCTGGCAAAGGGAAGTTAAATGCATCTGCTATATATTGTACATGGAGATGCATTATACCAAGAAAGTCATCATGTAATTATGGATCCATAAAACCCATTCTGTCTAACAAATGACTATATCATAAGGTAGAATTGCAATTGAACATGCAGAAAATTTACAAAAAGTAAAAATTTTCGACCCATGTCATCCTAAGTCGACTGTGGGCTGTTATGGGTTAATACTTTTTGCAGATGCATTAAGCCAGCTTTTCACAGAGCACTGCTCCTATATAAGCACTTAAAACCTGCCTTGCTGTTTAGCTAGCACTTACAGCTATGCTGCTTGGTGTATTTCCCTCTGCAAATTAACCCTTTACTGCACAATGACGCCTTTTGACGCCCCTGGGAAAGAAGCCTTTTGAAAACATTGTGGGAAAAGGAGAAAATGCTGATAACCAGCATTTTCTCCTTTTCCCACAATGCTTTCTACCCTATCAAAGAAACTTTATACCATTTGAGCCACATTGAAATTGTCGTCTGCAAATGCTTTCAATTTGGACAAGGCTATAATTTTGTTGTCTGGTAAAGGGTTAAGCAGCATGCATTATGGTTTGTGCTTGGATGTATGACCAAGCTGTTGCATGTAACATTTGGTGGCAGATGTGATATTAAGACAACTGCCTGATTGGAGTTGCCTCATCGAGACGATTCTAATGAGTACCCACAACATAGGGTTTGGAAGAGAAATAATGGATTTAGAATACTATTACCCCCTTTTATCTGGAGGTCTGATGTTACAGATCTAAGACAGAACAATGACAAATGCACCCTTTTTTTTTTTTGCTTTTTCACTCTACACATCTGTTTTAATTCTGTTACAATATAAATGTACTGTTCTAACTAAATAATCTTCAGCTTTTGAAGTGCAATGAAAGGGACAGGCGAGTGTCATGACAGCTAACAGCTCTCTCTTGACAAAAGCACCTAATAGATCTACCAAAACAGCAAAAATTAAAACAAACAGGTCAGTCAATGGTATAATGGTGGATATTTTGAAGATGTTGGAGAACTCAATGAATAAGATTTTTTTGATGAGATTAAGATCACAATCATTTCATCCATAGTTACTCTTACTTATCATTTTATTTGCCACACATAACTGGCATACTCCTGTTTCGTTGGACGATATGTGCTTTGCAGAGGGTATCCACTGATTTCGATACCTGGCCCTTTCAACAAGCAGTCATTTCAACCCCCAATAAATTTCTTTTGCAAAAAATGGTCGTTTTGACACCTGTTGATTTTCTACTTCCAAAAAAAGAATTAAAGAAAATGGGTTATTTACTGTGAAGTATGTTATGAAATGCACAAACTTTATTTTTGGGGTATTTTTGCAGTATAACGAATGTTGCCTTTGCAGATCTTTTGTTTATTTTATTGCAGACAGACAACTATGTTGATTGCTATGTTGGTAGAAAGTTATATGCCAATGTCGCTAAATGCAGAAGACCAGTGATGTGTCATCAGTAATAATTAAATCTCTTTATCTACTTTTGTGTTCCTTCATGTTGCTTTCATAAATGTTAATTATGCAACAAAATATTGTACCACACAATTCTGACTTTTAACGACCCTGAAAGAGAAGCCTTTTGAAAACATTGTAGAAAAAGGAGAAAATGCTGGTAACCAACATTTTCTCCTTTTTCTACAATGTTTTCTACTCTATCAAAGACAGAAATCATCATTTAAACCACACTGAATTTGTCACTTGCAAATGCTTTCCATGTGAAATTTCTTCTTGTAGTACAGAGTTCAGCTGTAATAACTGTTTTGATTAACTTGACTGAATGCATGTACCAGTATGTGGTTTGTTTTTCACAACTTTTACCCGATCATTGGTTATTTGAATCAACTGTTTTGCTTTGAATGATCTCGAATTAAACTGCTTTTAAGGACAATTTCTATAGTTTAAATTCTTCCACAGAAATTTCTTTATTTTCACATAATAAAAATTTCTGTGCTGAATACAAAAGTAAAGGAAAATGTTATCTTGACATATTTGTTTCATCGTTAAATACCTGTTGCCATGGTAACAGAATATCCCCAAATTCCAAAAATTGAGACTTGCTTGAAAATGACAATAACATTGTCAGACAGCTTGGTTTTATACTTTATATAAAATCAGACCTAAATATTTGTGCATCTTTATCTAACAGAGAGAAAATTTGATTTTTATTTGCCACTTTCTTTTGTAGAATGGGTCATTTTATAGCAATTATGTATTCACATAAGGCTGAAAAAATTAAGAGTTCCGAAGTATAATTGAGTTTTCAAAATTGTCCTTCCATAGGAGTTGTCCATATTTTTCTTCTGTATAGAATTCTTGAAGTATCAGTAGGCTGTGCAAAGAAAACCCTGAAAATATCCTTAATGTTTACTTTGTTGTATTATTGCAATTTTGTTTTAATTTGTAACAACAATAAGAGTATTACCTTTGTTTGACCCTGTACTAAACAACAAAATTTTACATTTGTCCAAATTGCATGCATTCGCAGACAACAAATCAGATATGGCTCATATGGTGAGATTTGTGTGTAACAGGATTGAAAAGATTGTGGGGAAAGGAGGAATTAATGGTTACCAACATTTACTACTTTCCCCACAATCTTTTCAAAAGGCCTCTTTCTCAATCTCAGTGTCAGACAAAACTCAGAATTGTGCGGTAAACTCGATATTAATGAAATAAAAAATACTAAAGAAGCCAAGATCATGATGATGGAAAATCTTATAGTCAATTCTAATTTTCAACATGGTTAAACAGAGAATGGCGAGTATTGAGTGCAGCTGAGCGAAATACGACTTCAAAAGATGCCGTGTACGCCAGCTCGTAGAGGCTAGAGCAAAACAATAAGGGCGTCAACACTTGTGTGCGTCATAATGACAAGGTCAGAGCCGCGAAATCTAGTTACAAGTCATCCTGAAAAGAACTGTAAGCTGAAATCTGCAACTGAGATATCAAAATACAATAATTCGATGAAGAAGATCAGTTTTACCATGTATATGGTTGAGTGTAAACGGATAATTTACACTATTCTTCTTAAGAATATCTTGTGATAACTGAATAGTCGTTCTTGCAGTAGAATCGCTCCAACTCGTAGAAAATACACATGGACAACAAACCAGGTACTTCCTCCAAGAATACAATCTCTGCATACCTCTTCGTCTTGATCTAGCGACTAAACCTTTCCGAAAAAAAGAAAAACAAATTTTATTAAAACGAAACATTTATAAACACGTTCTCTTTTACCACATTTTTTCTAACCATTCAACGAAGCCCCCCCCCCCCCCCCCCCCCCCATTTAAGCGAACTGAATAATCGTCTGCATAATGTTTTCAGACAGACCTTGGGTCAAATACTTTCAAAATATTCAGATACAAAATACATTGGAATTTAAGAATATAGAATACAATTATTTCTTTATAAATCTTTTTGAATGTTACTTAATAAAAATAGATCTACAAATGCTTTGCAATTGTAAATCTATGCAAACACTTTTTGAATACATGTTAAAACTAGAGACACTTGAAGGCCTCAATCGCTCTGCTGGCAGCGAGTTGCTTATTTTCTAGCATACATTGTTAATTCATAATTCAAAAAAAAAAAAAAACCGGGTCGGCGGGGAAGGGTTTGTTGCAACAAATATTGAAAAAAAAAAAATTAAGCACACTTACTCAAAACCAATAGTTTGAAATCCAGCCAAATTTGATAGGATTTCAGTACTCATTGTATTCAACAATCCCTGCAAGTTTCAAAGAAATGCAACTTATAATGTGGGCTGTGTTGAGTAAACAATTCTAAGTCATCAAATGGCTGCTTGTCCTATACTGATTGCTGAATTTTCTTTTTTAAGAGGGTTCGGTCCATTGATGATAAAAATAATCTGTGAAAGTTTCAAAAGAATAGGAAATGCAAAAGGAGAGAAAATGCAGACTTAATTGTGTAAACAAGAAATGTAAATTTTCATCTGAAGATGGGAACTTTTCCCTTGGAAACTATAGATTTTTTTTTTTTTTTTTTTTTCAAAATAAGTAGGGTTCATGCAATTTATGATATAAAAATAACTGTGCAATTTCATTAAAACCTGACCACAAATGCCAACTTTATCATGTAAACAAGACGGGTAAATTTTCAACTTTAAATGGACACTTTTCCCGAAATAACTGTCGGTTTCCCCCCCCCCCCCCCCCCCACAAAATCAATGGGGTTCAAGCTGTTGATGATATAAAGTAATTGTTTGTCAGTCCATCCATCCATCAGTTTTTTTTTTTACGTGATAAAGTCAGAGTAATGATGGTTGTCAGTGTCCAGCCCACGTGGTTGAATTTCGAAAATATTTGGCAAAAGAGATAATCATGGATAGATTATGTGTTGCATGCAAGAACCGTACGTATCACCAGGTTAAAAGTCAAGGTCACAGTTCTCAGCATTCGGCATACCTCAGGTGATCCGGTGATCAAATCCCTCGGCTATATCACGTAGCTTGATATGAACCTACACGGTACATTTCGCACATCTCCGGAAGCACACCGCTTTACCGTTATTGAAATTGTAAGGCTCCTCTTTAGAAAGAACGCATGAGTAAATTTTCTATCGTTATCTTTCTAAGAGTATTTCAGTCGGCAAACAGTTTGTACATTCAATTTTTAGCGTTGTTTATCAATTCCGTTAGGAGCTTTCATCGACGGATCGATAGAAGTGAATAACTTCACAGTGGTTGTTCATGTCGTTGCTAAGCGATCTACAGGGGCGCCGCCATGTTTAAGATCATGTGATTGGTAGTTCAAAATGGAAGCCTCCCTTATACAGACGAGGTTAGGTGTAGGTACGGAATCGGCCGAGTTGTGACGTGTGAGTTCTCAGTTGACTCTCAGTAATCTCCCAAAGAAGTTAGATTGTGTTGGCCATTAACTTCAACTCGTTGACATATTTTCATGATATTTCAACAAGCTGTAAAGGTTACAAGTAGGTATGTTGTATACAAGAAAGATAACTCTGACCTTGTACTAATTGGAGAGGTCATCAGACCTTAGTCTGGATTACCTGTCCCTACCACTACGTTACTCTTGTAGTACAGCGGGTACCAGACAAATCGGACCTCTCCAATAGTGGTGAGTTTTAAACGGCATTCGGCATATCTCGGGTGATCCGGTGATCAAATCCCTCGGCTGTATCACGTAGCTTGATAGCGAGCAGCGCACAAGAGGCGTCGCGTAAGCGATAGCTTATTGGTAGAGATGGTGTCAAAAATGTACATACTTTATGCCTTCGAAAAAGTGGTTGACCGGAAGTTGATTTTTAGAAATTTAAATATGGCGGACGGAAGTGACGTTTAAACTGGTACTAAAAGCGTTTCTTCCCTATAATACATGGATCCGCGGCAATGAGATAAACCGACTTCCTTGGTTACCGTCGTTAAGGGCTCACAAACAAACGCAGCAAATAATATACAGTTTAGCAGAAAGGCTACTTAAATCGTGCTGTCATGACCGTTTCTTTCGATTAAATTCCCCAAAAATATTCCTTTTCATATGGTTCTGCCGATAATGGATTCTCGGCAAGAAATATATGGATACTTGAACTTATTTACACAAGGATTTGTATAAAAAGTGTGAATTTCAGGGGCTACGGACAATGTAATACATGTGCCAGCAAAGTTTTGAACTTCTACGAGAGAGAATGAAACAACTCATAATCCTCAGATTTGCCTAAAAATAATAGAATTGAAGATGATTAATATTTTTGTAAGGCTTGTTAGGTTGTCTCAACATCGTATTCGATAATAAATTACACTAAATAACAAGCATTTTAAAATATTTATAGATTGTCTCATTCAACAGAGAGGTAGAAGTCTGAGAAATGTTTAAATTTCAAGTTAAGGGAAAATGGTTGCCTGATGATTTTAAAAAGTGTAACGTGTGCTGTCAGTTAACAAACTTGTTAATATCATTGGCGGTAGTTTGTTTTACCTTATGATATACTGAGGACAACGGGTGGTCGAGTGGATTACAGCGCCAATCAAACACACATCTTATCAGTTAACAGTTTAACCGACATACCCTTTGAAATGGCAGATGTGCTAATCCACCTAAATATGGCTAAGTCAAAAGTTGATTTAATTAACATGAGTTGCCTTTTGAGTAGAACTTCCAAAACTGTACAAAACAGAACTTAGTCTGTTTCATAATTGAAATCTACATGTACCTTCAGTAAATAATATACGTAAATGTACTTAATTGAAGTAGCAGATTATTTGAATCCAAGAATAAACTGTATTTTTTGCACTCTGATCTGTATCTTCACATTCAGCATTCTTCACGCACCATGGGTTAATGCTAACGTCAAACTGAAACACTGGTGGCACGCGCCCCTTTTAGGATGTGCAGGGGTTATTAAACAAGATAAGCTATTTGAGTGATCGTACTTCCTTTTTATTAGTATTTCATATATTCTACCTTTGTTTTTCCACTGTAAAATAGTTTAAGTTTTTTTCGGAGAGTAAACACACATAATATCGCACTTTTCCAACATTAACAGTCGCTTGTTTGTGAGCCGAAATAGCAGACAGCAAGGCTGCATATTGGGCCAAATAAATGCGATGACCTGGTTGGTCAAATATCGATTTCCACGGATCCATGTATTTCTGAGAACCTTGTTAGTCACGTGATTTGAAAAAGCGTTCCAGTCTACAAACGAGACCCCCGCGAGATCTGGTCAAATACGAAAGAATTCGGGTTTTTCAGTATCTGTCCGAGGTACGGATATTTCCGAATACATAAATAAACGTTACGCGTATTAATAAGGAGCAGAACCATTTCGGGTGAGCCAGTCGATCTTTTCTTTAAAGTTTTTTTCGCGCCCTTGCCAATAAAAACTTCGTTCATATATCATTATGACGTTTTCCCTAATTTTTGAAGTTTTACTCTGTAAAGAAAGCGAAGCAACTCGTCCAGTATTTAACTCGTCCCCAGGTCAACTCGGCCAGGGCAAATTTGTAAGTTTATCTTTGTACCATAGGCCACTGAAATTCCATTGGTCTATCACGGGAGTGACGGGATATATATAATTTGCCTGAGCGGACACCGTTACTTTAAATAGCACACTGGCGACTGCCTCTATATCGTATATAGAAGGACAAGGTGTGCAACGAAATCGAAGAAAATTTTTACTCTTCTCCCCTTTCAGAGATAATATTTAACCGAAAACGGAAAACTAAACCCAGTTACCGTTGCAGATGGGTTCACAAATGATTTTTCTTGTGCACCCTGGCCTTCAAAAGTTCCAAAAGGCTCTTGCAATCAAGCAATAGCTCTTATCTAAAACATTTTATAAAGCTTCCACATTTTCCGGATCGCCATGCGCTGACGTCACACAATTTATCATCCCGCAGCGGACTAAAACTACAATATTTTTTTCAAGCAAAGATCTAAATTTATTTTGTTGATATATTGATGAAATTATTGAAATAATATTTCATCTGTTATAATCTATCTTGTCATCTAATCCAGTATCACTATTTTCATCTTCCATTTCGCATATTTTCAAACGCGTATTTACCGTTTATTGGTCAAAAACTTTGGCGCGTCTTTTCACGTGAGTTATACTTCACTGCGTCATAATGAATTGTGTGGCGATCCGGAAAATGTAGAATATTTTTAATTTTTTTTATATCAGAGCTATTGCTTGATCGCAAGAGCCGTTTGAACTTTATAAGGTCAGGGTACACGAGAAAAATCATTTGTGAAGCCATCTGCAACGGTAACTAAGTTTATTTTTCCGTTTGCAGTTAAATATTATCTCTAAAAGGGGACAGGGGTAAAAATTTTCTTCGATTTTGTTGCACACCTTGTCTTATTATATACAATATAGAGGCAGTCGCCAATGTGCTATTTATAGTAACAGTGTAAAGAAAATTTGAGTAATCCGGGATATACAGGCGATGCGCCAATCTGCAATGATCGACTAAGGAAAATTTTGGTGTTCCATGATAGACAAACAGAGTTTCAAAGGCCTGTGCTTTGTACATAGTAGCGGAAAGTCGATTTTCATCTAGATCTAGGATTTAGAGTTATTTTTGATTTTCCCCGTTTGTTTCTGTTAGGAGCAAAAGGTATAGGTCTAAATGGCCCACTTACAACAGGGAGTTTTTATTTTCTTAATTTTTTTTTTAACAGAGGGAATTCGCTTCCTTTTTCAATCTTGGTACATTTCTTTCTTTCTGCTGTGAATTAGCTGCCAACTTTGCTTGTTGTAAATCCTATCCAACTGAACTCTGTCAGAATTTTCATTACCTTTTTGATATTGTAGATCTAGATTTCATTTTGACTGCATAGAATATGAATTTTTGTTCAGCCTGTTATTCTCTAAAATAGGGTCTACAATGTTGGACTGGTGGAAATTATGCTAAAACATCCTTAAATTCAGGATCTAGCGGTCTTTTCTACAGACTGAAACAGTTTTTTTCCCAATCTATTCTGCACTGAAGGGGTTACAGCTGGGTAATACTTGAATTTGTACAAAGAATTTTGTTCAAGGCATTTGCTAGTTGGCAAGATACATCACCAGAAAATGACAGTGCACTCTCAATGTGGCAAAGGTGAGAGAAAAAAGGGCACCACCAAAATCGTCAGCACCAGGGCTCAAACTCATTACTTGTAAAATCATAACTTGAAATAATCCTGATTATCCAATTTATGGTATTTGTCAGCCATGCAAAAATGTATTCAGAACTATCCTGTTACACGATAAGTCAAGAGCTTTTCAAAAAAAAAAAAAAAAAATGGGATGTTCCTTTATGTATTTTCTCTTGAAATAATATCTTGGTCTAAACCCTTTTATTTTGCAGAATAATATTGCTTATTAGTTTTTGAAAAGATATTTTTAACTTCCCAAAGCAAAATCTGCTGTTATGCCTTTTTAACATTCCTGATTTTACTCAGCTTTCAACAAATTTAATTTTATTACATCCTAGCAGAACCGTCAGCTGCATAAACGTAAAAAAAGTACTACTACGATGATTTGATTGTTCAAAAAAGATTTGTGGCAAAGAAACGACAAGGACTTGAAAGCCATTGAAATATCTTTTCTGCAGATTTGTTTTTGTAGGTTTTGTATCCCTGGCGTGATCTGCGTCTATATGCTCCAGGCAAAGGGTTTGTTATTAGGAAATCCTGTTTCAAAGCCTGAGTGCACTGTCAGTCATGTGGTAGTATCTTTGGGCAAGGCACCATAGCCACAGGCTAGCACTCATTGAAACTTCGCTGTGATATAATTAATAACAGTAGATAAGCTGAATTGCTGTGAAAAGTAACATAAAACTCCATTCAAACAAATATGTACAAACTCAAATCTCTGAAAATTCTCAGTCTTTACTATTTCCCTTGATCCATGCAGGTAAACTAATATCATGTTGTTCATAACTTTAACTAAGAAATGCTATGTTTTCAAAATATGACTAAATAGTCATGATCTCATTTTAAATACCAATGTCAGATAACAATTTGAAAAAAAGGTCCATAATTTTTAACCAGCCTCTTTTGTCCCTATCATTTTTGAAACTAGGACTTTTGAAATAGGTCCAATGATGAAAGGGAAAAAAATGATGACTGATGTGGAACTGGAACACGATACCTCTGGCGAACAAGGTATTGCTTGAGGGCAACAAAGCTGATATAACAGCTCTGAGTTCCCGCTTGTTACATAGCCTGGTTAAGAACACCTGCTAACTCACACAAATTGATCTTGTCAACATTTTGCTGAGAATCAACAGGAAATGCTACCCTAGAAATGGACTCCAATACTATACCCCTGCCCTAGCTGAGTGTATGATGTACAAACTGAGCTACAAGACTATATGAACAAGTGTTACCAAAAGATTTTCCATGTTAACGGGGCTTTTTTTTTTAACATTTTTCTTTTTTGTTACACACAGATGAATATGGTAGATCTGCTACAAAATAAACTTTTCTTTGCAAAAGTAACAACTCTCAAAAATCCCTAAATTCTGGCACAAGTTGTACATATATCCTAAGGGGTTATCTAGCCCATTATGGAAACTCCTTTGAGTTTTTATCTTTTTCTTAGTGATTCTGTGTTTGTGTCTGCGATAACCAAGAGTTTCCCAACCTGATTCTTTTTGTAGATCATTTAATGAAACAAGTTTAGAGCAGCCAGTAACAATACGGGCTGCCTCATTTTGTATTTTGTCTAGTTGTTGCTTTTGTTGTAGAGAAACGTTGTCCCATATTATGTCAGCATATTCTAGAATGGGCCTGACAAACGTAAAGTACATAATTTGCAAAGACAGCCTATCAAGTAAGCATTTTAGACGTCTCATTATGTGAATCTTTTTCCATGATTTATCTATGATGTAATTCAAATGATTCGCCCATAATCCGTCGCTGGAGATGAATACACCCAAGTGCTGTGCGTTTCTACTTGAGGGATAACTGTGTTATGCATCGACACTTCCGGATGAGTAGGTTTATTGCGTTTTCCGGATATTACAAGGGATTCTGATTTTGATGGGTTAAATTTAACTAGCCATTTATCAGCCCAAAGAATTATTTTGTCGATGTCATCTTGTAAAATTGGTCCCGCTACATTAGGATCACCGACAACCATAGAAAGACAAGTATCATCAGCAAATAAATTGATATTAGACTCGATATCTTCAACAATATCATTAATGTAGACGAGGAACAACAGAGGACCGAGAATAGATCCCTGCGGTACTCCTGCACAGACATATTTTAGATCAGAAGTTGCACCAGGTACTACTACGTATTGCTTTCTATTTGATAGATAGTCAGAGAACCAAGACAATAATTTTCCTTGTACACCAGCACTCTCCAGCTTAAAGAGTAAACCCTTATGCCAAACCCTGTCGAATGCCTTGCTTATATCAAAGAAGACTATTCGGAATTCTAGCCCGTCATCTAAAGCCCTGCAGATCTTGTCATAAATGTAAACTAGCTGGTTAACGGTTGAATCACCTGGTAAAAACCCTGATTGATGTGATGTAAAGAAGTTTGTATCTTTCAAGTGATTGAAAACATGCTTAAAAAGTATCCTTTCTAAAACCTTTTCCATTGTATTTAAAAGAGAAACAGGCCTGTAGTTAGAAGGAATGGAAGAATCACCTCCTTTAAATATTGGACAAACATTAGATACTTTCCAGGCCGATGGCAACTTGCAACAATGTAAAGAATAGTTAAATAATTGGCTTAGTGGTTCGGCCAGCTGAAGTGCGACCTCACCTAGAATGCGATTGTTAATTGTATCAGGACCGGGGGCTTTACCACAACGTAGATTTTGTAAAACATCCAATACTTCAGCTTGCGTAACTGTTATAGAAGATAAGGGATTCCCTGTGAACTTTGGATAATTAGCCGGTAAAGTTTTTTGTGAGTCATCAACAACAGCCTGTCCTGCAAAGAAGGAATTAAGAAGATTTGCTTTATCGTACTCGCCTGCTTTGATAGAATCTGAAACTGAATCATATAGTGGATGTATAGTTAAAGACGATGTCCGAGACATAAATGATTTAAGAGTTTTCAACCAATCTCGTGATGTAAGGTTACCTGATTTTAGATTTCCTGCTAATTTATTGATATGATTAGTCTTACTTTCTCGTATTAGAGTAATGACTTCATTTCTGAGTGACCGGAATTTTGACCAATCTCGTTGCTTGCCTGTGCGTCTTGCTTTTCGATAAAGTCTTTTCCTCTGTCGAATTTTACATTTAATAATACGTGTGGTCCAAGGTGGTTCGTGTGGGTTAACTGATACCTTTTTATTAGGAATGCAGAGTTTGGTAGCGTTTAATAAGACCTCGGTTAAATTATTAGCGTATTTATCAATGTTATTATCCGGTATATAATCCCAGTCGAAAACATGAAGATTCCGTCTAAGGTTTTCATAGTCTCCTTGACGACATAAAAAAGGAGAGTTCAAACGCATTTTATAATAATACGCGTATGCAATTAATAAACAAGGCCCTACTAAAATTTTTCACGCGCGTACGTTTTTCATTTCCTGCTTCTTTTCTGGTTCCACCCGCATCTTTTTTTTTTTACGCTCCCCCCTTTTTTTCCCTTTTTTCCAACTTTTTTCCCTTTTTTACGCGCGCAAATCTCCAAGTCGCGCCCATTCCCTTCCCCCCCTCCGCTTATTTTTATAAATCCCACTGACTCTGACTGACTCGTTTAGCCGGACTGACTCTGACTGACTCGGACTGACTCGGACTGACTGACTGACTCGGACTGACTGACTGACTCGGACTGACTGACTGACTCGTTTAGCCGGACTGACTCGGACTGACTCGGACTGACTGACTGACTCGTTTAGCCGGACTGACTCGTTTAGTCGGATAGATGGGGGGGCAAACCGTTTTGTTGATTTAGTTGATTAGTCGACGATCAAGGTTAAAGGGGTTAGATGAGTTTGTAAGAGAGCAAAATCTTTTTTATATTTTACTCATATATCTATATGAGCAATTTTTCTAATTTTTAAAAACCCGTGCGTAAAGAAAAAAAACGCGCTAAAATAAAAAAAATAAAAAAAAGACTTAAGTATTTTACGCATTATTTATAAAAAAATATTATATTGCGTATAAAAAAATGAAAACTGAAATAATAAAAAAAATCAAAATTTTATTAAATAATTCCGATATTTGCGAGGAGTGTAAAGAAACGGTAATAGAAGAATTAAACACGTTAGAAGAAATAGAAGATGAAGATAAAAAATTATTTGAATCTTCAATTGATGAAATGAGAAAAGGAGAACGAATTATAGAGAAGAAAGATATTGGTATATTTTCTAATAAATCTATAATTCCCGCTATCATTCGTGATAATGTAATAAACTCCAATCTTATAAGTGATATTAAAAACATTCCTTATACTAAAACACACACAGAACATACAAGGATAGATACAATGTGTTTAAAAAAACTAGATGATTTACCTCCTTTCATTGATGATCTTTATGGATGGACTTATTTCTCAAAAAATCAGGGGAGTAAAATAGGAAACCGATATACTCTTGAAGTAGAAAAAAGTGGTATTTCTGATATTATTATCAATGAGATAAACACAAGCATAAAAAGGGCTTATGGTTCTGAATTATATGAAAAATTTGGAAGAACTAAAATAGCTTTTACTCCTTCAATAAATAGCAATGGAAAAATAGAAACAGTTATTAAAGAACAAGAGGAAAGGACAGAACAAAAGATTTTAAAAAAATTTTTAGAATTAAATGAAAAAGAATTTGTTGCAGGTTATATAAAGTTTAAAGTTGATACTAGTGATTTAAGTATTAATGAATTTCAAAAACATGTTGAAGAATTAGATAAAACGTTTTATAATAAAGCATATGGACTTTATTCAATTGATTGTACTAGAGATTACGCGGGAAGTTTGAATCGAAAAAAATTTTTAATGGAGTTAGAATACCTAGGATTTAAAAAAGAAGAAGATTTATTTAATGACGCTGAAAAAGAATGGAAGGATTTTCATGTTGGACGACCAAAAAAACAAGAAATAATAAAAATAATGGAAGAAACTATAAAAAAGAAAAATTTAAAAGTTATAGTAAATGAAAAAGATACAATAAAAGCTTCAGGGACAAACATAGTGAAATATTACTATTTTATCAACGGACGTAAAATAGAAGTAAAATTTTATAATAAATTAGTTTCAAATTACGAGAGTAGAGGAGTTCAAGATATTGAAGGTTCACATTTATCTGAACACGTTTATAATAATAAAAATGTTTTAATGAAAACGTTTTATCATCCAGAAATTATAAAACATGGAGTTACCAGATGTGAGATTACTATAAATGGATTTAATGAAAATGAAAATATAAATTATTTAGACTTATTAGATGAAGAATATGAAAGAATAGGAAGAAGAGATATTTTTTATAGTGTTCCTATTAAAAAACAATGGAAAACACTAGAAAATGCTATAGATAAAAATGCAGTATTTTGTAATAGAGCAACTGGAGATATAATAATGGTTTGGTTTGCTTCTTCTATTACTGGTAAATTTGGAGGAGTTGGAGGAAATGTTGTAAAATCTATGAAAAATCTTAAAAAAGACTTAGAAGATTTAGAGACATATGAAGAAAAAGAAAAAATACATCAAATAGCATTAAAAGAATGGAATAATGGGATTTTATCTGTCGTATCTAATTTTGGATTTCGTAATACACCCATTTATGTAATTGATTTTGATGTTATAGAAAAAACAAAAATAAAATTTTTTAAAAATCGGTTATTTATGAAGAGGGGGCCAACAATTTTAACTCCTTATACGTTTCCGAATACAGAATATAGTGAAGAAACACAAAACAATTATCCACCTTCATTTATGATGCCTGAAAGTGATAAAGTAAAATGGATGTGGAGAACAAAAGAATTAAATAGTAAAAGAAATTTAGGGAAAAAGAGGATATATACAGATTTTTTTGATTTTATAGAAATAGAAAAAAAGGATATTATAGATAAAATAGAACTTTTTACTTTGTCAAAGAGACAAAGAAGTACTCTTGAAAAAAAACTATTAAATAAAAAAATTAAAGAAGAATTTAAAAAAGAGATACAAGAAAAATTAAATGAACAAGTACAAAAATGTATAATGAATGAAGAAAATGAAGAAAGATTGAGAGAGGTGTTTAAAAAGGAGAAACGGAAAGAAAAAATTAAAACAACGATAGGAGAAATATTTAAAAAACCTATAAACCAAAAAAGAAGTGTTAGAGTATTAAAAGAATTAAAAACTTTTTTCCTTTATGGATTTAAAGAAAGTGAAGGTCTTACTAAATTATGTTACTTTAAAGAAGAAGAAGAAGAAAATACTGGTTTATGTTATGCTCACGGGGAAATAATAGAACAAATAAAAGAACTTAAAAAATCATTATTTAAAGAAGTGGATCCGGAATTTATAAAATACAAAAAAAAAGAACCAGTATTTTTCTCACCTTATAAGATTTTACAAGTTGATTGTTCTGAGCCATTAAACTTAAAAATTATAAACATTGAAAATATTTTAAAAGAACATGAAGAAGATATAAACTTTACTACAATAAAAAAAGTTGATGATGAAGAAATAGAAAGTATTATTTATGAAACTTTGAAAGAGTTAAAACATGAAAAAAAGAATGTTAGAGATGTGGATGACATTAAAGAAGAAACAAAACTTTTTGTTTTAGGATTTTCTAAATCATCTTCTAATAAAACAGAGGCATATTATCATCTTTTCGTTCGAGATGAAAAAAATAAAGAATTCTTTATTAAGGGGAATTTTTTACAATCTGAGATATTTAATACAATTTCAACTAAAGGAGAACTAAATACTTTAATTACTCCTATTGTTTTGGTTATAGGACCAAAAAAATACAATCCAGTAAGAAAGAGAAGTTTTAAAACTGTGAGTTTTATTTTTCCTGAAATTAAAGAAAGTGAAAAGAAATCATCAAAAGATATAGAAATTGATGAAGAAGAATTAGAGTGGGATAACGAAAAAATTAATTTATCTTTCTTGGAAGTAGAAAATAAATATCCAGAATATGAAGAAGAAAGTGATTTAATAAAAGATATGGAAGATCTAAAAAGGGTAATTAATGGATAATTAAATATTAAAAAATCTATATATGTTGTTTAAAACATATAAAGATTATATTTTTTACATTTTTCTTATAAATGGTTTTTTTAAAATACTTGCCTAATTTCTTTTCCATCACTTTGAAAGTTTAGAACCTTATCAGACAAGAGAACTCCATACGCTTGAGTGCTAGCAGGAATAACATCATCAAACTTCATTTCAACTGTTATATTTGTTATCGCTGTTTTTAGAGTAGCAGTTTGTTTTGACAAATCAAATACAAAAAGAGGATAAAGTTTACAAAAACTCAAAGGATTAATTCCAGTATTTGACACACAAGAGGGAATACCATTAACAAGACAAGAAAAATTAACTGCTTCATTAAAGGCATCCATAAAGTGATTTCTTTTAAAATCCATAATAAAATCCAAAGCGGGATATCTTTTCACATTATTAAGATATACATGCATTTCTCTGGCATTTAAATTATCAAAAGTAGAAGGATCACTTGTTTGTGATGTTCTATCTCCTGTTTGAAAAGCAACAAGCAGAAATCTAGGTTTTTCATTTGCTGCTTTCGTTGTCAAATTCCATGTATAAGATGAACCTCCAACAGGCAATCCTACAGTAAAAACTTGTCTTTGATCAAAAGCCAGTTTAATATTTATATTTTTTGCCATTTCATTCATTAAAGTATTGAGATTGCTTAATGAAGGTTTTACTATTGGGACAAACCAATAAAGATTATCCAATGTAAGTACGGCTGCTGCTTCATCATTAGCTCTATAAATTGGAGCTCCATCAGTTTTTCTTGTTAGTATCAATTCTTGTTTAACACCATATATAACTTTATCATAATCTTTGCAAAATCCAAAAATGTGAGAAAGAGGAACATTGAAAGTAAATCTTCCACTTGCTGGGTTTGGTCTCCTTACATTATTATCTTCTGTATCTTGATAAAGTGAAAACATTAAATCATGACGAGATTTAAACCCCGGATTATTTACGGTTGGTCCTCCTAATTCAGTTCCGTTTTCATCATACCTGTAGGCATCTTTAAACCAACATAGTGAAAGGCCCCTTGAAACTTCAAAATCATCAACATATTCCAAAATTCCAAGCATTGAAGTAGCCTGTCCTGGTTCTTGTATAGTTTCTATCTCTTGCCCACCCATTTCTAATCGTATTTGATTAAACATGTACATTAAAGCATTATTGGCTAAAGCAATTGAAGATTTATTTGGATATCTTGTTCCATCTGTCTTTTTAAGTTCTCCAGAAAACTGAAGATATGATCTATGAAGATGTGTAAAAATATCTCCACTTTCTATACTAAATCTAATCTGTCCAGGCTGGTTTAACATGGCAACTCCTCCAGCATTTGGAGGATATCTTCTATACTCATACTCTTCGATACCCTCATCGACAGCTACTGTATCATCCCATTGTAATATATCAGAACTTGTCATCTTTATTATTTTTTATTATTCTTAATTTCTTAAAGCTATTAAATTATTTTTATTCCTAAACCTCGTGTTAATCCTCTACTTAATCCATTCGGTAAAGATGAAGTCGGTGCTGTTTCTGTTGTTATTTCTGGTTTTGGGGTTGGTTTAATCAAAGGAATAAGACCTGGTTTTATTACTTTAGCCTCAACTGTGTTTGTAAGAGGTTTAAACGTTTCTGTTGTTTTAACTCCATTCTTATTTAAAAGTTGGGCAATTTTCTTTTTTGCTAAGTCTGTTGCCTTTTCAGCTCCTTTTTTTCCCAATTTTTCTATTTGCTTTGTTCCAAAGTCTATAGCCTTCTTTTTTGTAAAATCAAAGACTTTAGGACCAAATCTCCTAAAAAGTTTTTTTGTTGTCTCCCAAATTGGTGTTAACCAATTGGCTCCACCTTTTATATATCTTTTAGATAATCCTTTATGTTTTACTATCATGTTTATTGTTTTTTATACTTTATTTATGTTTTAATATTCTTTAAGATTTGTTGTTTTTCTTTTTGTGTCATTACCTTCATTCTTATTAATTCTTTACATATTTCAACCATTTCATTTCTAAGTCCTGTATTTCCAGCTTCAGCACTACCACATAACAAAGTTAATCTATCAACTAGTGCCTCCGGATCAGATGAAAGAAAAACAGTTTTTTTATTGTTTCCCCCTCTCTTTTGTCCTAATCCATCGCGTTGTAAAATTCTTTTATATTCTTCATCTTTATTATATCCATGCCATTTAGACCACCAATCCCCTCCTAAAAGTCCTTTTCCTTTTATATTTTTATAAATATTACCTAATAATTTTTTCCATTTTGGTGAGTTTGTAAGTTTTGGATTTGCTCCTTTTCCCCGGGGAGATAATAAAACTCCAGATTTTTTTAAAATGTCTCCATAATCATCTTTAGCTTTTGTATTTTCTATACTTTCTTTAGATGGTTCATCTGAAAAGATTAAATCCAATAATTCTGGAGTTCTTTTATAAGTGCTTCCTTCATATTCTATTTTATCTTTTTTAATTGTTAAAGGAAGTCCTCCAATATTTAATACACCTTTATGAATATTTATTAAAGGTTTTAGTTTATTTGTTGTTAACTGTTCCATAAATTCAGATAATTCAGGATCTCCAGGAACCTCTATTTTTTTACTTTCTTCAATAGCCGGCAAACTAGAACTTGGAATATTTGGTAAACTTGGGAGTGCCCTACTTATTTTTGTTGGAAATGTTTCTATTTTTTCACTTAGTCTTCCTATAGGTTGACTTATTGGTTTAAAAAATTTAGACAATTCATCCATTCTAGTTAGTTCTCCCATCTGTTCAGCGCTATCCCTTGTTCTTAAATATTTTTTAAGTTCTAAGTATTTTTTTACTTCTTCATTCCTGTTTCCAGGACTTTGTATTGTATAGAACGTCATTTTTAAAAAGCATGATGATACTTAAAATGTATTAAGTTGATACTTAATATATTTTATTCTTTATCATCTCACTAACTCATATATCTATATGAGCATTTTTTATTTTTTACATTTTACTCATATATCTATATGAGAAATTTACTCACTCATATTACTACACACACAAGAACAACTAAAAGAGAATTTGGGAACTTTTAAATTTAGAAAGGTTGAGGACCGCCCTGATTCTTCTCGACCAAACGTCGAAATTCTTCTCTGGCTTCTCTCTTTCCCTTTTCTATCAAACTGTTTTGTTCCTCTATCTTTTTTTTCTTGTTGATCTTGCTTCTTACTTCTTCCTTCATCACTTTGTACTTCTCAAGTTCTTCCATGATTAATGTAAACTCTTCATGTGTAATCTTGTTGTCACTAATAGCCTTTGATATATGTGTATTGACTGTATCTAACTTTGAACATGCCAAATGTTTAATCTCCCCATGTTTTTCAGCCTTTGTTCTGGTTCTTCTTGTAAAAAACTTAAGTGCCACTGAGGATAAACCAGTAACTAGAGCACAAGCCTCTAATCCTATTGTCACAGGAATTGCGACAATTGTGCTCAATAATGCTACACCACCGGCACCCATTGCTAATGTTGCTATTGAAAGACCACCTTCAATTCCATCTGATACTTTACTATATTTCATAAACTTTTTTGACAATGCTCCTCTCTCTTTAATCTCATCTTCGAGAAACTTTTGTACATCAGATATTTTCGAAAGTCTAAAACCTTGTCCACTATCTGTCATTTCAATGATCGCAACCGGAGCAGTTGGATCGGGGGTGACAATGTTAGGATAAATCCCACTTTGTCTATTATTTTCTTTTATCTCTGTCATTTTTTTATTAATGATTTTTATGCTTTAAGATATTTAACAAAACAAAATGGTGTACACTCCGGTATTAGAATAGGATTTTTAGAAAAATTGTAAAGAATTGTTTTAATATTGTCTGTCTTGTTCTCATAATGAAAAGGAGTTTTAATTTCTAGACTTTGATTAATAGCATTTGTAGCAAATGTTAAAATCAAACCATCTGAAAACATATATCCAAAATTTAAACCAATTGTTTTAGTTTCATGAGGATTAAGTTTTAAAGTCTCTTGTGTATATATTAACCAGAGAGTACCTGATTTTTTTAATGGTGGATATTTTAATCCATCTTTTGGTTTCCAATAAATAGTTTTAGGTTGTCTCATCTTTTTAAAAAATTAAAAAATTTCTTTAAGTAATGGACCTAAAATTGGTATACTAGATAAAAACCCAGAACCGTCTTGTATACGCCCTTTTTGAACAAGGAACATTCCATCTCCTCCAAAACCTTCAGGTACTGCTCTAATATATAATCCTTCCCCATCTGTTTGTATACTAGCAGTGTTTCCATTTTTACTTATATACATCCCATCACCAAAAATGGATTTTACAGCCTTATCAGCAAGACCGGAAAGAGCACCCAAACCTAGAGCGGGTAAAACCTTTTTTGCAACTGGAATTATAAAAGGTAATGCTCTTGCTGCAATACTAGCAAGTTGCCCCCCATGTTTTATATTATGTCTTATTTGTGCCTGTGAAAGTGTCAAATTTACTCCTTTATTAGCACTAAATGCCTTATCTATTTTGTTTATTTGTGATTTGGTAAGGAAAAGAGTTTCTTTTCCTCCAGCGTTAGAAGGCTTAAGATTTAAGCTAACATTTGTTTTATTCTTATATGCAGAAGATATCTTTTTCTTTTGCTGTTCTGTAAGAGTTATTGTTGTTTCTATATAATTTACTTTTGTCATATTTTTTATGTGTTTTATTTATTTAATTAATCAACTTTATTATGTGTTTTAATATTTCTTATATGAAATCTAATAGTTACACTTTCTCCTCGAAGATTTATTATTTTTCCATTTTGGTCAGTGAGTGTAACACGAACATTATGTATTTCTTTCATTAATAAAGGTAAATAAATGGGATAGGGAGGTCTTTCGATAATTTTGTGTCCTGGATTTACCGAGGGAAAGAAACTATAGAGTGTATTTCCCATACTCCCTTTGACATAAGAACCACTTACTATATCTAAATTAACTAAAATAGAATTTACTGGAAGAATATTTACAATACGTTCACTGTAATGTATACCAGCTTTATACAATTTACTTTCAAATCCCAAAATTTCATTAAGCTGTTTTCTCAATACACCACTAATTATTTGAGGAGAAAAATCAACATAACAACCCTTTTTAATAGTCATTATTGTTTTTAGCTGATTTATATCCGGAGTTAATGTAACAACATATTCCTCATCATTTTCATCAGTAAAAAAATTATAAGTAGAAGGACTATCAAAATACAATTTTTTTAATTCTTTTTGTATAGCTTCATTTATATCAGTTAGATTGTAACTTCCTTCGGGAATATATATATAAAATGTTTTATTATGTGGTTTGGCTTCTATTCCAATAAGAATCATATTATTTTCATTTGTAACATTTGGCATAGAATAATACGTTTCAAGATTGATTAAAGCAATTTCACTTGACTTATCTAAATGAATAGAGGGGTCTAATTTTGTTACAAAGTCCGTTTTTGTATCTGATAAAATCAATTGTAATGATGTCATTTTTATTTTTTAAAAATAAGCACTTAATAAAAAAAATAAAAAAAATATTAACTAAAAAAAATGAATACAAATGAAATAGATGTAAAAAAAATGAATACAAATGAAATAGATGTAAAAAAAATGAATAAAAAAGAAATAAGCGTAAAAGAAATGAGAAAAGATATTCATTTTTGTCTTAACTTATTAAGATATGCAGATAGGGTAATAAAGTCAAGAGATAATAGTATTTGTAAGTTAAAAAATAAAACGATTGATCTAGAAAATGAAATAGAAAACTTTAAAAATCACGAAGGAAAAAATGGAAAAAAAGTATTTAAACATTCTGAATGTGTTATATGTTTTAAAAATACTCCATGTATACTTTATTGTAATTGTGGGCATCTTTCTACATGTGAAGAATGTGATGAACGAAACGGAAAAAATTGTCCAATTTGTAAAGAAGAAAATTTTATTAAGCGAAAAATTTCTTAAGAAAAATTATGAGTGAAAAATTAAAACAGTTGAAATATGAGTTTGAGCCAAATGAAAAATTAGATCTGTTGAAATATGAGTTTGAGCCAAATGAAAAATTATATCAGTTGAAATACGAGTTTAAGAAAAATGAGTATAGTTCATATCTATACAATGATTTGTTTGAAAAAAAGTTTTCATCTTACTTGATGTATGAATGGTCTAAGAAAAAAGAAACATGTGAACCATTTAACATGTGGGTCTCTTGTCTCGTTATTGAAAACAAATATGTATATAGATATGATGATGTTTTTCTATTTGATGAAAATGAAACGGAATTGATAAAAAAAATTAGGGGGTTTCTTAAGATTTTTTATCGTTTGTATTTTCCTGATGTTAAGATTTACTTTTTTGTAGAAGATGGAGATGATATGTGGGAAGATAAAATGCATTTGCTTGAGGATTTAATAAAAACAAAACATGAGAGATGTTTGAAAAACTATGATTTTTCGACTTTTGTAGGGGGAAATTAATATGTAACCTGAAGAAAGGTTATATATTATTTGTATGTTTTTAAATGTCAAAGCCTTCGGGAAAATAGTCTTCATTGTAATTGGGTAAGTGAATTTGAATAGCAATAGTTATAAAAAATCTTTCTACATCAGGATGTGATGAATTAAAAGTTAAAAAAAAAGATTTACATTTTTTATATTTTTTAAATTCAGTAAAATTTTTACATTTTATTAAATCTTGTTCTATTTCATCTGTTTCAAAATCAAATTTATCTTTATTACTTTCATCGTCAACGTTAATACTTAATTTAAATTTTCTTGGTGCATGATTGTGATTAAAAATTTTTAAATTATATAAACAAGAATAATTTAATAAAGTCATGTTAAAAGGTATTAAAAACATTGGTTGTTTAAATGCAGTTTGATCTGATGGGTCAAGTGGTTGCATTTCACCACCATCAAATTTTCCGAAATAAATTATTGTTGGTCTTATAATATTTCCTTCATCATCAAAGGCGTTAAATCCAGATCCATCAGCAAAAAATTCCCGTCTGTTTGCGTTTTCTAGTGTATCCTTTCCCACTATCGGTCCTTTAGCCTCACCTCTCAATAGAATTATACTTGTTCCTAAAAATTTATAAATTCGTTCTTTTGGTAATATATTATCCGCATATTTTTTTGTTACTGGGTCTTTTTCATGAACAGGAGGTGGTAAATTTTTTATTTGATATTCATCCATATCTACTTCCCCTGCAGCTAAAAAATGACCATTTAATTTTATAAAAGATGGATCTAAAATATTATTTTTTATTTTATAATTAGCTAATTTTCTCTTTATTATTTTCACTGCTTTTTCTTCATTGTTTTTTGTTGATTCATCTAAACTTTCATATGTTTCTACCATTAAATCTAAAAAATCTTGTTGAAAATATCCCATTTGAAATAATCCTCCGGGTACCTCTTCATCTTTTAAATTAAAAATACTTTTTAATTCTTCAATAGCACTATCCTTTGAACTTTGAAAAAGCCTGTCTCTCTGTTTTTTAAACAAATTAAGATTTTCTTTTAAATTACCAACGACAAGTCCGTCTTCGAATTGTTCTGCTGTATGTTTTATTAATATTTTGTATAATTTATTATAAAAAATTTTATTAAAGTATTCATCACTTTGTTTTTTTTCTTCTTTTAATTCTTCCACTTTATCATTTACTAAAACTCTTATTTCATCCATCTCTGTTTTTATTATTTCTTCTTTTCTATCAACATATCTCTTAGTTGAACAATCATCATACAATTGAGGCTCCCCTAAATTTTTTATCCTATTTGAATTCATGTCAATAGCATCGACAGCAATAAAACCCCCATTTTTCCTTACTAATCCTTCTCTTTCATCAACATATTTTTTGTTTACCGCTTCTGTGTCTTCTATTGGAGGGGGTAAATGTATAATTTTACGATAATTCATATCAATTTCTCCACTTGCTAAAAAAATTCCTCCTTGCATAGCGGTTAAACCTGTTTCTATATTACTAATTTCATCTTCTAAAAATTTTTTATTCACTCCATCGTTATCAGCAGTAGGAGTTCCCAAATTTGTAATCTTCTTTAAATTCATATCTATCCCATGTGATGAAGTAAAGTAACCATTTGTTTTAGTAAATGGCGTCTTTTGATCTAGATACTTTTTATTTACTCCATCATGTGGATTTTCTGGATCTCCCACATTAAACAATTTCTTTCCTTTCATATCTCCAAATTCTAATTTATTTCCATTTCCATTTCCATTTGCGATCCCCCCTCCTGGCAATAACCTAGATACTTTATTAATTTCTTCTTTTGTTTCCTTTGTTTCTTCTTCTACTTCTTTGATACGATCTTCAAAAAACTCTTTCATTTCATTAACAAAACCAAGAGGAACCGCATCTGTTGCATCCACAGGATCTGGAATATTACTTAATGACCTTTGTTTCATGTTGATTTTTCCACGAGCAGCATAAGTTTTCTGACTTTTTTTTTCGAAAGCAAGATTTTTTTCAATATCTGATTTAACTTTGTCTAAATCTGCGGGATCAATTCCTCCAGGTTGAAGATTAGCAATTTTCTCATCCACAGTTTTTAATGTTTCATTTGTTACTTTTTTTAATTCTTTGTCTACATAACCTTTGTTACAGGCTTCTCCGTTAGCAATTGGATCTTTTAATCCTCCCAACTTCTTTTTTCCAAGATATATATGATCTTTAGCAACAAATCCCCCATTCTTATTTTCCCATACAGTTTCTTTGTCAAAAAATGCTTTAGTCACTACATCTTCTGGTAAATCAGGAAATCCTACATTTTCGATTTTTTTTCCTTTCATGTCTATCTTGTTCTTTGCCACAAAATTTCCATTATCCAAATTAAACGGATTATTCGCTTCCAATTGTCTTCTTCTATTTTCAACTAATGTTTCAGTAAATATCTTACTACTAACATCATTGTCTTCAACAGGCAACGGGACATTTTCAACTTTAAAATTCAACATATCTATATTTCCCTTCGCTTTGTACTTATTACTGTTAAAATAGAAAGGATTATGTGCTTCAAGACCTTTTTTAACATCATTTGTCATAATATCAGTATATAACTTAGTACTAGCCTCACGATTATCAATTGGCATTGGTAGATTATGTAATTTATGTTCCCCCATGTCTAAATCTTCATTCGCTTTATATCCCCCTTCTGGAGTTCGTGTAAAAAATGAATGACCCTGACTACTATCTAGATAATTTTTTGTCACTGGATCTTGTCCATCAACAGGATCTGGTAAATTTTTAATGGCTTGACCCGTCATATCAATTGATCCGGTAATTTCTCCTCCATCTTTTCCTAAAAAGTTATTGACGATGAAAGGAAGTGGAACAACTTCATCCTCTATCTCTTGAATTTTTGTTTCTAATTGTCCAAATTTTGTAACTGGAATACTCATTATGTTATTTTATATAAATCATTTTTCTTTAATGCCATTAAATGATTTACAACTGGTTGAATATGATAACCCTCATTTAGTTTTTGTAACACATGAACACAAAGATGCCCACAAATAACAGTCGAAGGATTTTGTATCTGATCAGATGAATACAAAATCGGACTTTTCATATAATTCTGAAATTCTAAAGGTGGAGGCAATCCATAACTATCGAAGTAAAACTTGTTTTTCTTGTTTCGATGCCAACATGTCCAATGAGTTCCTGGTCCTTCACTGTCATCAAGGTTTAAAATTCCACATTCATATGTATTAGGTTTTTTAGATAAAGCATCTCTTGAGAAAACTCCACGCCAGCCTTTTAGATTTCTACATATTTCATCTAGCTCGAAATTAGTTAAAGATTTAATAGGTAACTCTCTAACAGTTTTAGAAATTTCAAGTCCTGAAGCCGATTGTTTTTTCTTATCTCTTTGTCTTTGTTTCTTTTCTTTCTGTCTTTTTGCTTCTTTTTGTACTGCTTCCATCCCCCTTCTAGCATTTTCTTTTATTCTAGGTTGATCAAATCCCATCCATTCTTTAAATCCAAAACGTGTTTTTTGTAGTTCTTGTCTATAAAATGCCCCTATAATATGATGATTATTTGCATCGCTTAAATAATACGTCGTAGGGTTTGTATTTTTTATTTTACGAATTTCAAATATTTCTTTTGTCCAATTAGGAGTAAAACCTTTTTCAAATCCAACTGCTTTAATTCTTGCTATTCTTACATGATCACCTTCTTTCAACAAAGTCGTTTGAGTTATACGATCTGACCTTGGTTTTCTCGGTTTAGCATTTTCAAAAAACTCTTTATAAATCTTTTCTTCATTTTCTGGTTTACTTGCTTGTTCTGGTGTATATTGATGTTTAAAAACTGAATGAGGTGTTTTATTGTATTCTTTTACTATTTTTTGTAAATGAGGTAAATAATTTGTTGTATTATTTTCCGTCATCCAACGCCCTATACGATTTTTCAATGTTTTAATAAAACTTTCAGCCATTGATGTTTTACTTTGTCCTTCCGAATGATACATTTCAATATTTCCCTTTAATCGTGTCTTCGTTTCTTTTGCTTTTTCTGGAAACAAAACAGGACAAAATCTATTAATATGTTGTGTCAACCCACTCTGATTTTTAAAATATTCTTTACAATTAGGACATTGAAAATCAGTTTTAGGTTTTTCTTCTTGTTTATCTATCAATCCAATAAACTCCCCACCTCTGTCAGTCCATAATTTCTTAGGTCTCCTGTTTGATGTCTTAAAAATATCCTCAAATGCCTTTGCGACATTGTTAACTTGTCTATTAGGCAGCTGACGAACCCAAACATAACGACTAAAAACATCAACTACAATCAAGAAATTATTTAAATTTTCCATCTGTTTCTCACTAGCTGTCTGTCTGTCTTTCATGACTTGTTCTTTTTCTATTTCTTCGAGTCCTTCGGTTTCCCCAGATTTTATATTTTTAGGCATAAACATTAAATCAGATGCCCATGTATCATCAATGTTTTTAACAATTACACGACGAGTGGGAAATTTTCGTCTAATAGGCCTATGGAGTTCGTCACTTAATGACACAAGAGGCTTTTTTTTTTATCATCGATTCCCATGCCGAAACGCCTTTTTAAACCAATTATAGGGTAAATGAAACCCCTGGCTAAACGTTCTCGAATTGTTGGATTATAAATTCCTTTTAATTCTTTTAACATTTTGGAATCAAGGATATTACGTATAGATGTATTACTATGTTTCATATACCCAATGTCATGATTATAACATGCCTCATCAACTCGATTAATGGGTTTACTCCAAGATTTTGGGGTTAAATCTTCATTTAAACGTTTGTTTAATTTAGTACCTGGACCACAGAAGTTGTATCCTGGGAGATGCATTTCTACTGGAAGATTATTTATAAAATCATTAACAAACCCTTTACCACTTTTAACACAACCTCCATTACCTCTTCCCTCCTTTATTTTTTTTTTTTGTTCCACTAGAAGAATAACCAGGTAAAAACTGTGTCTTTTTAGTTCCACATATTGCGCAAGTCCCACGTAATGCGGGTCTTCCGTTTTTCATTGTAGTTTGTGTTTCATTGTTTGTATCTGTCTTTTTTCGACACTTTACACAATATATTAACGTCATGTTTTTTAATTTTAGTAAATATTTTACTAAATAAAAATGAAAGAAGCATTAAAAAGATTTTTAGTAGAAGTAACTAATGAATTTTGGTCGTACAAAAATGATGTGAATGAATATACAAACGAAGCAAAAAAAATTCTAGATATTAAAAAATATCATGATGATATAGACATATGTTTCATAATATTAAAAAGAATGGAAGAATTTTTAAAAAAAACACGTGAGAATTCAATAACGTTTAAAATGGATGATATATGTGCTTTTTTAGGAGAAGAATGGCATGAGTTAAAGTGTGAATTGGGAGATTGTTTAATGTATTTAGAACATCTAACAGATGAAGCAAAAGAAGGGAATGTAACAAGTGATGATGATGATGATGAAGATGATGATGAAGATGAAAAATAATTTTTCTCATTTTAGTTAAATATTTTCTAAAATAAGAAATCATGGAAGTTAGAAATTATAGTTGTAATCTCAATAAGACTATAAGGAAGAATAGTGCTATGTTACCTAAGAGTATCAGAGGATTGATTATTGGTGAAAGTGGATGTGGAAAAACTACAACTCTTTTAAATCTTTTACTTCGTTCGGGGTGGTTGGATTATGATCATTTGTTTATATTTGGTAAATCAATGAAACAACAACCCGAGTATACATTATTGAGAAATGCATTAGAAGCAGGTTTATTTAAGGAAACAATAAATGGATTATTTGAAAATATGGCAGAAATTGAAAACAGTAACATTAACTTAAATGATTTAATAAAAGAAGCTAAGGAAAAACAAGGAAAAAAGGGAACGAAAATTACTCCATGTTTTAATGAAGAAGATGATATTGTTCCAGATCCTCGTGATTTAAGTAATAAAAATAAAAATCTGATGATTTTTGATGATTTATTAAAGGAGAAACAAGATATTCCTGAGAAATATTACACAAGAGGAAGACATAGCAATACAGATTGTTTTTACTTGTCTCAATCTTTTTTTAGTTTGCCTCGACATACTATACGAGGTAATTCAAATTTTATAATTTTGTTTGATCTACCAGATAGAGATATTATGAATATTTATACAGACTATGCAAGTAGAGATATGACATTGGAAGAATTTAAACATTTCTTGTATACATGTTGGTCTGAACCTTATAGTTTTGCTGTAATTGATAGAACAAGTTCTAGAGATCAGGGAAAATATAGACATGGATTTGCCAGGTTTTATGTACCTATATATGAACCAATGCAACAATAAATAAAAAAGTATATTATATTACCTGATGTTTTTTGGTAATATAATAAAAAAATGATAAAAGATAATAAAAAAAATCAAACTATTATTAATCCCATCCCATCCAAAAGAAAATCCCACCCCTTTTTATATAAACAATATAATTTTTTAAAATATTCTTGTATATTTTAAAAAAATAATGGAAGATAATAACAATACGAAACATTAATTGACTACTCCTCAGACAGTAACACAGTATCTTCTTTCAATTGCTTATAAAGTTCATCTTCATAAGCCTGCTCTTCTACTTCACTATTTGTATAACTATGAACTAATACACCTAGCACTTTAATAGTTATTCCACTATGTGTAGTTTGAACTTTTCCTTTTAATTCACTTTGCTTTTTCCAAAATCCTGAAACTTTTAAAGTATAAACTCCCTTATTAATTCTATCATAAAGAAAATCGGCATTTTCAATTGACTTAAAAGTTTTATCCTTATTCAATTGAGAAAAAAAAGAATCATCAAATCTTTCTAGATCAATCTTACATTTTACATATCCTTGATTTTCATATGTATTTAAAATGTTTTCAATTTGATAACTATCATTAAGTTGTTCCATACTATCAGGATCAATTCTTCCAAGAATACTCATAATGAATTCTTTAAACATTTCATTGTACTCTATATTAATATATTTGTTAGCTCCAAATGTCAAAAGAGTTGTCTTATTTGATGGAGTTTTAGAAACTACATTTGTAAAAATTCCACTTTTTTTATTTTGTCTTATATCAGTGAAATAAATCTTATCACTCTTTTTTTCTCCTTTAATAGAACTTTCAGACCCAATAGAAATTGAATGAGTAACAGGATTAACTTCTTCACACTCTTTTTCAATTTGTTCTGGGGATAAAGTCGTTTTACTATCTTCTTTAAATTTTTGATTTCCACACCTTGGCATTTTTAATTTTTTCAATTAAGATTTTTTTACTTAAATAAAAAAAAAATGAGTCAGTATTATAATTTTGAGCTTAAAAACAATATATTAAGGGTAAGAAAAAATCCCAAAGTAATTAATAAAATAGAAAATCCACAACTTCATCATCGAGTATTAAACAATTCTAATATCTCTAACGAGTCTTCTTTCACTCTCAAACGTATTGCTTTAAATGGATATTTCAAACAGATAGAACTAAATCCTCCTAGACGTTTTAATATTCTAAGTATGGAGAATTTTTTAAAAAACAATAAGTCATTAGCTTTACAATCATTAAACAAAAACTCAAATAATAAAGTGATAATGTGTGCCTCAGCAAAAATGACAGATGGGCAAAATGAAAGGATTTTTTATTTTAAAAGCAAACCTCACGTTTTATATGCATGGAATAACAAAGAAAAAATTTTTAATGAAATGTTCCAAGAGATATTAAATAATTTTTATGGAAAAAGTTTCGAAGGATCAGGTTGGGCTTTTAAAAGTTTTAAAAACGTATCTTTGAATTATGGAAAATATACACCTTTTAAAGGAGGATGTGGAGATAATAAGTTACCGGACTGGATTATGGTAAAAAGGGCTGTCATATGTATAATATCTGGAGATGAAAGATGTTTTTATTGGTGTATTATGAGATATTTTAATCCGAGGGAAAAAGATAAAGGAAGAGTAACGAAAGATTTAGTAAAGATATTTAAGGAAGAACCAAATAAATATGCCAATTTTAATGATATTAACTATCCAACGTCAGCATCAGATTTAGAAAGGTTTCAAAATAATAATCCTCATATTCATTTAGTAATATATGGTGTTGATAATCAAAACAAAAGAACTCCAGTAATATTTGATGGAATGAATAAAAAGGGAGAACCTATTTATTTATTGTATTATGAAAATCACTATTATCTCGTGCCTGATTTATCTAGATTACTTTCTTCTCAATTATCTAATTCAAATGGAAAAGTTCATTTTTGTTATAAATGTCAAAAATCATTCAAGGAAATAGAAAAATTAAATAAACATGAAGAAAAATGTAATGATATGACTTTATTAGAATTACCTGAAGAAGGAACGGAAAAAGAATATATAGAGTTTAAACAGAAGATAGACAAACCTCCAAATATTACTGTATACTTTGATTTTGAGAGTTTTTTAATTGAAGAAGAAAATAAAGAGGGAAATCGAATTAATAAACACATTCCTTCTGCCTGGTCTTTTTTTATCGTTTCTTCTAATGAACAAATTTATGAAAGTAGATCTTTTTCTCATGTTATAAAAAGAAAAAATGAAAATGTTGCTGAGCTTTTTGTTCAAAGTTTAATAACAGAGATAGTTAAAGCAAATACTTGTTTTGTTAATGAAGGTAAAGCAAGTAATTTAACAACTGTTTTATGTCATAATCTATCTGGTTATGATACTCATTTGTTTATTATCGAACTAGCAGAATACAAAGGACGACTTTCCGTTTTACCATCATCTGAAGAAAAATATATTTCTTTTAGTAAATACTGTTATATAAGTAATAAATTACATGAAATAAGATTTTTGGATAGTTTTAAATTTTTATCTTCTTCTTTATCTCAATTAGTTAAAGACACAAAACCGGATAAGTTTTATTATACTCCCCTGAATTTTCCTGGAATATCATTAGAAATGTTAACAAAAAAAGGTATCTATCCATATGAATTTATGAATAATTATGAAAAAACAAAATTGACTGTATTACCCCCTATAGAAAATTTCTATTCAAAATTAGAAAAAAAAGGAATTACAGAAGATGACTATAAACACGCTTTAAATGCTTGGAATGCTTTTGGATGTAAGACATTAAATGATTATCAGTTAAACTATTGTAAACTTGATGTTTTACTTTTAGCAGATGTTATGGAGAACTTTAGAAAAACAAACAAAGAAACATATGGATTAGATCCTTTCTTTTATGGATATACAACACCTGGGGCTTCGTGGAATAATATGTTAAAATATACAGGACAAAAAATTAAATTAATAACAAACAGAGATATATATGAAGATTTTGAGAATGGAATAAGAGGGGGGATGAGTTTTTGTGTCACTCGATATGCTAAGGCAAATAATAAGTATTTAAGTGATTATAATCCTAGTAAGCCAAGTAACTTCATATTTTACATCGATAAGAATAATTTATATGGTGAATCCATGAGTGAAATGTTACCTTATGAAATAGAAAGAAAACTTAAAAAAAATGAATTTAAAAAATGGAGACGTTTTCATTGTGCTTTAGTTTGTGATTTAGAAATTCCAAGATATAAAAAAGATGAGTTAAAAGAATATCCTCCATTACCAGAACATTTAAAGATAAAAGGAGTTAAAAAACTTGTAGCAAATTTGAGAAATAAAAAAAACTATTTAGTATATAGTGAATTATTGAAGTATTATGAAAAACTGGGGGTTAAGATAAAAAAGATACATCGGGGATATGTTTTTAAAGTTTCAAAATGGTTAGAACCATATATTACTAATAATTCAGAAAAACGATCACAAACAAAAGATGAAAGTAAACAAAACTTTTTTAAACTATGTAATAATGCTATATATGGAAAAACTATAGAAAATCCAAGAAAAAGATCTAATGTTGAAATTATAAATACAGAAAAAAGAGCAAGAAAATTATTAATGTCACCTGAGTATACAGATTATAAAGTTTTTTCAGAAGATCTTGTAGCAATAACAAGAAAAAAGACTTTAGTATGTGGAAATAAACCATTATTCATAGGATTTTGTGTTTTGGAATTATCTAAATTAAAAATGTATCAATTGTTTTATGACTATTTAAAACCAAAGTTTGGAGAACGTATTAGATTATTGTATACTGATACAGATAGTTTTATCTTAGATATACAGAGTGAAGATATTTATGAAGAAATGAAAGAAGATGTTAATAAATGTTTTGATACATGGAAATATCCAAAAACACATCCACTGCATTCTATGGATAATAAAAATAAATTGGGATACTTTAAAGATGAAACTAAAGGAGTACCTATAAGAGAATATGCCTCCACTTGTTCTAAGTCTTACACTTATAGAGAAGAAAAAGAAGGTGAAATAAAAGAAAATATGAAGTTAAAAGGAGTTATTAATGCTTGTTTAAAAACGGGAGATATTTGCTTTGATGATTACATAAATTGTATTTTTAATAATGAAGAAAAACATGTGAATTATATGAATTTTAAAAGTGAAAATCATGAAATTTATACGGAAGATTTAAAGAAGATAGCATTATCTCCAAATCAAGATGTGAGAATTTTATTAGAAGATGGAATAAATACTTTGCCAATAGGTTATTATTCAGATGAAGAAGAAGATGAAGAAGATGAAGAAGAAGATTATGAAGAAGAAAATGATGAAAAAATAAATTAAGAAATTTAAAAAATAAAAAAATGAGCACACAAAGAGATATATTCATACAAAGAAGTAGAGATTTTGACAAAATATTTACTAC
Source organism: Tridacna gigas (assembly GCA_945859785.2). Taxonomy (NCBI): domain Eukaryota; kingdom Metazoa; phylum Mollusca; class Bivalvia; order Cardiida; family Cardiidae; genus Tridacna; species Tridacna gigas. The sequence continues at coordinate 44,891,984 of OX244034.2, read as the reverse complement.
AAACATTTTAGAAGAAATTATAGAAGAAAACAAAGAAGAATTTGAAGCAGCAATACAACCAGTAGTAGATAGAGTTTTTAATCGTTTTTATGAAACATGGATGATGAAAGCAAGAGACTATGTAATATATCAAAATGACTTTAGAACTAATGTTCCAAAAAAAATAAAAGATGATTTATTAAAAATTCCAATAGATGAAGCAAAAAAAAAACTAAGAGAATTGTTTTCTGAATTTCTTGTTCGTTTAGAAGAATATTGTGATTATCCAAGTTCATCAGTAACATTTTATTTTTAATGTATAGATATATGTAAAAATATATATACATTGTTTTTTTAAATTGCTCATATAGATATATGAGTAAAATGTTAAAAAATATAAATGCTGTACAATGGTAGTGTTGTGCAAAAAAATTTTAGACGACATAAAAAAGGAGAGTTCAAACGCATTTTATAATAATACGCGTATGCAATTAATAAACAAACGCGCATAATCCTTTTTTTGTTTGTTTACTCATTACTCCCTTGCTCTCTCTAAAACTCAGACCCGCCTCTTTTATCCCATTTTCCCCCTCCCGTCGGTTCCCTTTTGCTCTCTTACAAACTCATCTAACCCCTTTAACCTTGATCGTCGACTAATCAACTAAATCAACAAAACGGTTTGCCCCCCCATCTATCCGACTAAACGAGTCAGTCCGGCTAAACGAGTCAGTCAGTCAGTCCGAGTCAGTCCGAGTCAGTCCGGCTAAACGAGTCAGTCAGTCAGTCCGAGTCAGTCAGTCAGTCCGAGTCAGTCAGTCAGTCCGAGTCAGTCCGAGTCAGTCAGAGTCAGTCCGGCTAAACGAGTCAGTCAGAGTCAGTGGGATTTATAAAAATAAGCGGAGGGGGGGAAGGGAATGGGCGCGACTTGGAGATTTGCGCGCGTAAAAAAGGGAAAAAAGTTGGAAAAAAGGGAAAAAAAGGGGGGAGCGTAAAAAAAAAAAGATGCGGGTGGAACCAGAAAAGAAGCAGGAAATGAAAAACGTACGCGCGTGAAAAATTTTAGTAGGGCCTTGTTTATTAATTGCATACGCGTATTATTATAAAATGCGTTTGAACTCTCCTTTTTTATGTCGTTCCTTGGTCATACTTCCAAATAGTTCTGTTAAAACATTTGTATTTTGGTTTGATGAAATTAAAAACGCCATAAATTGGACAGTGGTATCGCACATTCAAGTCAAGGCATGGTTCTCCAACACCGGATATTAATAATGATTCTGTATTTGTCACAAAGAGAAGATCTATTATTGACGCAGAGTTTTCAGTGAAATGCGTGAACTCATCTATACATTGGGTTAACTGAAACTGTTTGCATAAGGAGTCTATTTTCCCGAACTGAGTAGAACAGAGAGCATTATAATTGAAGTCTCCTGTTACGATGACATCTTTGATATTTGTGTCTATTGCAAGACCTATAGAATCCTCAATTAAGGAGTTATAGATTGAATCGGAGCCTGGTGGCCTGTAAAAGACACCATACAGAATACTTTTATTATTATTGTGTTTATTTTGAATCCAAATACATTCTACCCGGACTGAAGAAGTAGACTTAACAGTATAATAATATCAATGAGACATTTGGACACGCAGATACAAACTATTATCTCAAAAGTCATTTGTATATTTCTCTCATGCTCGTGACCAATGGTATACTTTTTAGTAGTTCTCAACTTAATATTACTGCAAACTGAACATGATTTTTCTACGTAATAATGGACAGAAAAAGTAAACAGGGTCGAAAAATGGTTCACAAGTAAGGGATAGAAAACGGGTGTCGTGGTATATGGGAAATATACACGAGCGTTAGCGAGTGTATATTTCCCATATATCACGGCACGAGATTTTCTATCTCACTTAGACCACGTGACTATTCGTGCTTTTTATGTCATAATCCAGGAACATGTGCTTATGAGACAAAAGTTTTTTTCTTTTACAAAATGGAAGCATCATTTGATTTGGATTTTGATTTGAATGAGCTATTTAAAGATGATCCTGAAGTTACAGTAACTCAACTTGACAATTTGCCGACACAGGATTTGGTGGTAAATAAATTCGAAAATGAGAGATTTAAGAATACTGATATATTGACTGAAAGCCAGCTGAAAGAGTTTAAAGCTGAGCTGAGCGAATTCCCACAATCCTTTTCACTCTTCTAAAATCAAGTTTCAATTTTTGAGTCACGTTTATTTTGTCGTCTGCAAATGCTTTGAATTTGGACAAGTCTGAAATTTTGTCGTTTGGTAAAGAGTTAAAAAATTATTTCATTGACATGATTTACTAGATGGTACCCTTTACCTTCACGGATTATATTTTTTGTACCCCCTGAGGGGAATTTAATCAGTATTTGTCAAATAAAAGGAAAAATTGAGAACTTTAAAATGTTTTGTAATTGTCAAATGAAGTACTGTACCTAATTTCAAAATTGTTTAGTTCTTTACCAAACCGTTGTCTGCGCATGACATACTGTTCGAAGATTCGACCTGTCTTATATGACGCATCACTAGCCCCGAAAGCGCGCAGACTGTTTTAGCAAACGACAAAATAAATGTGACTGAAAAATCCAAATTTCATTTGGGAAGGGTAGAAAACATTGTAGAAAAAGGAGAAAATGCTGGCTAACAGCATTTTCTCCTTTTCCTACAACGTTTTCAAAAGGCTTGTAACTAAGGGTCGTCAAAAGTCGTCATTTTCTGATAAAGGGTTTACCGTGAAGGCTACATTTTGTCTCGACTCGATATTGCAAACAGAAGTCTGAATTCACGTGCAGGATATACTAGCATAGTATATCCAGATATACAACTGCGGGAGTTGTATCTTCGATATATACTATGACAATACTGAACGCTGATTGGTCAGCTCGCTACATACGTGGTCTAAGAAGAAATAGACACGTAAAAGTTATTCTATGAGGATAGCAAGGTCTGTATATCGGCTTGTTGATATAAAGTTTATCAAGACTCATGTTACATTAAAAATCAAAATCAAAAACAGCAAAAAGCTCGACATACGACCACAACTTGCTCTAACCGATCGTTTCTGGTGCCACATAATATGACACAAATATAAAAAATTTTTACAGTCCTCATTAAACATGTATGATGAAAAAGTATTGTGATGGTTGAAAGGAATTGAAAAAACACAAAAATGCATATATGTACATATATAATACAGTGGGGGTAACATAACTATGCAACTGCTTATGTTGTTAAATACGCCGATATTGTTGAAGTTGAGTACGTACATACACGTCCTTTACAAGTTCAGTAAATAATAAAGACAAAATTAGACAAAAGTAGATCTTATCCATGTTGATCTCACTTCTGTGATTTTTGATTCAGGATGAGAGCAATAAAAGATGGTGTCATTTGGATTCAACTTTATACCATACAAAAATATCATCCGTTCTATTTTTCATCTTCAAAAATATATTACAGATATCAAAAGTCAGTAAAGGGCCATGAGCATATTCTTATTCAGATTTATCCTAGGTAAAAAATAATTATAAGTTATGGTTAACGATTCAGTTCACTCACTGAAGCATGTACTAGAAGATTATTTACAATATAAAAGAAGAACACCCATATGTCACAATGTTTTATAACGTTTTACGAAAGGAAATGTTGATAAGACCTAATATCTTGTGGTAGTGCAAACATATTATATAACAAACATTTCAAATTTCAAGCATGAGTTCATATAGCTAAGTTCTTCTCATATTCAGGAACAAATACAATATATAGCCAGACTAAATGTATATGATTAGAATAAATTTATATGTTACATTTGCCCCTAAACTATTTACCACACGACTAAATTTTAGAGTGGTCTAAATTCACAGCATTTGTAGACGACAAATAAACTGATAGTCAATAAATGGGATCTGGATCAGAAATGGTAGAAAAAACAGTGTAGGAAAGTAGAAAACGCTGGCCATCAGCATCCTCCCCTCTCCAAAATGCCCTCCTACCCTGACATCAGGATCGTTAAAACTTGGGATTTTGAACACTCGCCCGTTCGTGATAAAGAGCCAGTACAATAAAATGATACAAATAAAAAAAATATACAAAAATGGGATTTGTATCAGAAATAGTAGAAAACAATGTGGGAAAAGAAGAAACGCTAGCCACCAGCACTCTTCTCCTCATCACAATACAATCAAACACGGGTCATCAAAACTCGGGATTGTGTGGTAAAAGGTAAAACTTGAGAAAAGTGATCAACCAACCCACATCCTGCTACATAACTAAAACTTTCAGTCCGATAGTTAAAAGCCGAATAATGCTTTTCAAACTTATTTTGGAGCAAAATATCTCCATATCGGGCAGTGCACATTCCAGATCAGACTGCAGGTTTTGTGCAGTCTGATCTCGATCTACACTGTCCGCAAAAGGTCAGTGAGTCACGCTTAGCAGTCTAAAGGTTAATCAATCTACAGAGTACGTAATACAGCACAAATATATCTAAAGCAACCTATTACTCGATCTGCTACATTTCACTTCTTCGTTACCCTTTAACCCAGTCATCGCGGAAAGAGAGGACATCGACACTCCGAGCTGTGGTCTCTCCCTCAACGACGACCCAAAATCGGTCGAGCCCAAAAAAAACAAGTAAAGATTCATAGTAAATCATCCAAATCCGGATCCATTACCTTTCTTCTCTCAAAGGTTGCTTATGAACACAACATTAAAATGGTACTCAGAGAATAGGATTTGTATCAGAAAGGATAGAAAAAAACATTGTGTAAAAAAAGAAAAGTCGAAAACGCCGGTCGACAGCATTTTCGCCCTCTCCCAGAATGCATTCAAATAATACACAAAATATAGGATTTGTATCAGAAGAGGTAGAAAAGACACTGTGGGAGAAATAGAAAACGCCACCAGCATCTCCCCTCCTCTCACAATGCATTAAAACGATACTCAAAAGATAGGATATGTATCAGAAAAGGTAGAAGAAACATTGTGGGAAAAGTAGAAAACGCCGGTCACCAGCATTCTCCCCCCTCCCCCAATGCCCCCAAATACGCTGACATCAGCGTCGTTAAAACTCAAAAATAGACCGTCCGATCTGGACATTCTCCGTTCAAAAGGCCCTAGCCAGTTATGTCAATTTTCAAAGTGATTTCTGATCTACACGAGCACTGATAGTGACAAACACAACTTAAATGGCATTTGATGATAAGTACTGTCATATGAATAGTTTAAAACATTGTGGGAAGAGGAGGAAACGCTGGCTATCAGCGCTCTCTCCCTTGTCACAATGTATTCAAAGGCTTCTTCTCAGGATCGGTATTATTCAGGATTGTTTGATAAAACATTAACTCCAACCACACAGCGTTTTAGACTTGTACAAGTTAACATTTGCAGACGACAAATAAACTGTTACTCAATTACTGAAAATTGTCTTTGAAATGGTAGAAAACATTGTGGGAAAAGGAGAAAAAACTGTTTACCAGCATTCTCTCCCTCACCAACAATGCCCAAGCGCCGACTAACAGCGCTCTCTCCCTTGTCACAATGTATTCAAAGGCCTTCTTCTCAGGGTCGGTCTACTCACGGTTGTTTGATATATAAATACGATGGCTTGTTAATAAAGGAAAAATAAAATGCCCACAAGCAGCCAAAAATAAGCATAGGAAGTCATAATACGGGCATATTTAATTCCAACCACGGCCAAATTTTAGACTTGTTCAAGTTTATAACATTCGCAAATGACGAATAAACTGTGGCTCAATTACTGAAAGTTATCTTGTAATGGTAGAAAACATTGTGGGAAAATGAGAAGACGCTGGTTACCAGCATTTTCTCCCTTGCCACAATGCCCTCAAAATCTTTCTTGATCGTTAAAAGTTGGGATTGTGTGGAAAAGGGTTAAGCAAACCTTGCTAGGTCATCAAGGCAGTTAACTCGATGAATGTTATTGCTTAATTATCTTTGATGAGAATTACGCCGTCAGATGACCGGACTCCAATGACTGAAGATGCTTTAATGAGCTTTCTACCTTCATAAAGAATCTTGTTACGGGTGCGGGTGAGATCCTCGTTCACATACACATCTGAATAACCACTGCCACGAAGTCTCACTCTTGCCCTATATAAAAGTTGGCGAGCTCTATATGAGGTAAACTTGACAATAATTGGACGCGGTTTCCCAGCAGCATCCTGTTTACCCACACGATGTGAACGATCAATATCTTCCTGTTTTAACTGGATATTTAAGTCCTTGCTCATCTTCAAAACTATATCATCAGTAGGGGCGGGCTCACCCGACTCAGGAATTCCGGTAATACGCAAATTGTTTCTGCGACTATATTGTATTATTGAAATTGTAAGGCTTCTCTCAAAAAAGAAAACATGAGTCAGTTTTCTATCGTTATCTTTCTAAGAATATTTCAGTCTGCAAACAGTTCTTACATACAATTTTTAGCGTGGTTTATCAATTCCGATAGATGTGAATAACTCCATCGTGGTTGTTTATGTCGTTGCTAAGCGGTTTACAGGGGCGCCGCCATGTTTAAGATCACGTGATTGGTAATTCGAAATGGAAGCCGCCTTTATACGGACGAGGTTAGATGTAGGAACGGAATCGGTCGAGTTCTTACGAGTGTTTAAAAGGCAGACTGTCTCATAAATTGCAATCTTGATCCACTTTTTTTGAGAAATTGTTCTGATACACAGTCTGTTTCGTCATGGTTTTATAAATAAACCGAAATCAAAATACTGAAAAAGGAAATAGACGTGCTTTGCTTTTATGTGACCGATTTCCAAAAAAAAAATCAAAGTACTGAAAGTACTGACAGACTAGCGAATTTGATTGATTGATTGATTGTATGATGTTTAACCCTGTTTTCAACATTTTCAGTTATGTAGCGATGGCCAGTGCACATACCCATGCTTTCCTGGAGTTTCTTTTACCAGTACTCTGCAAAATATTCTTTCCAAGCCACTAGATGCTTTCCCACATAACCACCGTTGAAACATGTGAGAGAAGTGTATCCTTTGCAAAGACTATCATCAATCCTCGGAAAGAAATTTGACGAGTCGGGAATCGAACCAGTGACCTCCTGTTCTCAAGTCCTGTACGCTACCGACTGAGCTACCGGGGCTATGCGTGCTATTGTTTAACTATAATCCAGTTTAAGTTTAACCCCTAACCTGCTAAAAATGTTAAATGAAACTTCCAAGCCGATGGTAAACACCTGAATATTGCTATTTTAAAGTTATATTGTAGGGAAAATACATCCTGTTGTAGGACAGTGTAGATTCAAGATCAGACTGCAAGCTCTGTGCAGCCTGATCTTAATCCACACTGTCCGCAAAAGGTCATTGAGTCGCGGTAGTGCTGGTCAAAGAAACTCCAGGAAAGCATGGATAGGTGCTCTGGCCGCCACAATATCACTGAAATAATGTTGAAAATGGCGTTAAACGCCATGCCATTAATTAGTCAATATCCAATGGCACAAGATGTAGGTACATGTAACTATTTAACTCTCTTTACAAAACGAAAAGTTTTACACTCATCCAAATTCAAAGCTGTTGCAGACCAGAGATTAAATGTAGCTGAACTGATGAAACCTGATTCCAAAAGGGTAGAAAACAGTGTGGAAAAAGGAGAAAATGATGGTTACCAGCATTTCCTCCTTTTCCTGCAATGTTTTCCAAGGGATTCCACCCCAGTGTCGTTAAAACTTGGGATTGTTTGGTATAGGGTTAATATTCAAGACGTAGAATAACAGTTTAAGATAACAGTTTTACTGTATACAATGATCTAAATATTTGCTGACTGAAGGAATGACAAGGGTTCCCTGTCCAGGGAGGATTAATATAACTGGGATTTGCAACAAGTTACTTAGGCGTGTCTATTAATAGATTCATTCATAATGTTACAGTGGTGTACGAATGAGTGATTCTCTGGTTTGCATAGGTCACTTCATTTACATATAAGCAAAGATCCTGTACCTAATAAATGACATCTTGTTCAGTTTATTACTTTGTAAGACGACATGTTCAGATTGGAGTGGTAGAGATTTAGTGGTTTTTGTCAAAATTGTCATATATAACAGAATTAAGATTTCTAACAGAAAGAAGTATTTTCTGTGAGGCAGTAACTTGTAGCAAATCTCAGTTATGTTAACCCTCATTGGACAGAGAACCCTTGTCATTCCTTCAGTCATTCATTATTTAGATCACTGTGTACAGTTAAACTGTTATATTAAACTGTTATTCTAGTCTTGAGTATTAAACCCTTTACCAAACAATCCCAAGTTTTAACGATACTAGGGAAAAATCCCTTTAAAAACATTGCGGGAAAAGGAGAAAATGCTGGTAACCATCATTTTCTCCTTTTCCCACATTGTTTTCTGCCCCTTTGGAATCAGGTTTCATCATTTCAGCCACTTTTGACATATGGTCTGCAAAAGCTTTGAATTTGGACTAGTCTAAAATTTTTCGTTTTGTAAAGAGAGTTAAATAGTTAACTACATCTTGTGCTATTGGATATTGAGTAATTGATTGCATGGTGTTTAACACCGTTTTCAACATTATTTCAGTGACATTGCGGCGGCCAGAGCACCTATCCATGCTTTCCTGGAGTTTCTTTTACCAGCACTACCGCAACTCAATGACGTTTTGCGGACAGTGTGGATTAAGATCAGACTGCGGAGAGCATGCAGTCTGATCTTGAATCTACACTGTCCGATAAGAGCTACGTGATACAGCCGAGGGATTTGATCACCGGATCATCCGAGGTATGCCGAATGGAAATAGGGGTGCCATACCTATCAGAATAACTCTGACGTGGGTGTTGGAGTTATCTCCCTTACTTATACTTTGGATCATCGGCAGTGCATGTGGCAGTCTGTATTTTTCTCATGATTTTTTATTGAAAATCACTTACTAGCAAACTTACTAGCAAACACAAAATTGAGTTTCTCAGACTTACACTTTGAGAGTTATCTTTGCAGGCAGCTGCCCTAATGCCCCACTATAAAATGGCAGATGAACATAAAGCGTTAACCCAGAAATAATTTGGCAGCCATGTCGTGAGCAAAACCATGTTGCCAGCTCAAGGTCCGGTCACAGCTTGGCAAAAAATTTTGCATATATAGTGTATATATAATATTAACCCTTAGGTTGCCAAGCGTAACTCAGGGACTTTTTTGCGAATAGTGTAGATCAAGATCAGACTGCACAGGATTTGCAGTCTAATCCTGGATCTAAAATGTCTAATAAGGAAATATTTTTTCAAGAAAAAAAAAAAACTTCAGAAATTGCAAAAATCGGGCTATTACTATTGGCTTAAAATTTTAATTTCATTTATTTCGCAGCTTAAGGGTTTAAATGTTTTTGTTAATAAATATGGCTTGTTCGAGTTTGGAACTATACCATGACTGTGACCTTTGTCATGTTGCAGGGGAATCTGTGTCAGTAACACATTTCTAGTCTCTAAATGTTTTCCATCATTTCGAAGACAAACTCCCATCATTTGAGCCAATGCTTTCAATTTGGACAAGTCTAAAATTTAAACTAATGGAAGAGTATAACCCTTAGGCTGCTTAGTGTGACCCAAGCATCTTTTGCAGACAGAAATCAGACTTCAAAGAGCGTGCAGTTTGATCTTTGATCTACACTGTTTGAAAAGGAGATTTTTTTTTCACCAAAAACTCTCTTTGAAATAGCGACATTCAGGTTTTCACTAACAGCTTGAAATTTTAAACTATTTAGCAGGTTAAGGGTTACAGAAATGCCTTGAGATTGCTTGTTCATCTCACACTGAGAGCTTGAAATTTCCCAATTTATTTATTTGGCACTTGATCTAGGGCGGCTAGATGATGAACGCTTCAAGACAACACAAATGTTTACTATAGTAAGTCCACATTTGAAGCATCATCAGAGTACATTAACTCATTACCATATGACAAAATTTAAGACTGATCCAAATTGAAAGCATTTGCAGACGACAAATTAAAGTTTTAATGTGGCCAAAATGATTGAACTTATCTTAGAAATGGTAGAAAACTTCATGGGAAAAGGAGAAAATGCTGGTAACCAGCATTTTCTCCTTTTCCCACGATGTTTTCTGAAGTCTCCTACCTCAGGGTAACTCTCGGGATTGTGCCGTAAAGGGTTAACCCTTTCCACACAATCCTGAATTTTTAAAACCTTTCGCAAGAAGACTTTCAGAACAATGTTGATTGTGGGAAAGAAATATGGTGGTAACAATGTTTCCTACCCTTTTGCACGCCATTTCTATCACTTGAGCCACACTTGGTTGTCCACAATTGTGTTAGATTTGCACAAGTCCACAATTTCGTCATTTGGTTCAGTAAACCCTTTACCACACAATCACAAGTTTTAACGTCCCTGGGGCAGGGGTCTTTTGAAAACAAGTGTGGGAAAAGAAAAAAATGCTGGTAATCAGCATTTTCTCCTTTTCCCAAAATGTTTCTATCCTATCAAAAACAAATTTCATCATCTGAGCCACATGAAAATTGCCGTCTGCAAATGCATTCACTTTGGACAAGTCCAAAATTTTGTTATTTGGTAAAGAGTTTAGTCACTCACATCAATGAATATTTCTTCGAAACTTTGTGGGAAAGAAGACAATACTGGCTATTTGTTATTCTTTCTATTCACAACGCTTTCTAAACCCTTCTTTCTCGGGGGTAAAACAAAGCGAGGATAGTTTGATAAAAGGGAAAAGAGAGTAAATTCATAATCCAGAGTCAACAGGTTCAATCCCAATCCATGGCCTTAGATTTGATGTGGAAGTGTCCTTTTACAAGGCATGCAGATGCTCCAGCCAGCCTGGTGCTGGTTAAACCCAAAAGTTATTGGCATAAAATTATCATGACAGCAGTCGAAGGCAAAAATGCTGGTTTCCATCATTTTTTTTCCTTGTACCAGTAAGTTTTTAAAAAGAGTCGTAAAAACTCTAAATTGGGCAGTAGAGGGTAAAGTACAATTCTACCTAACACTGTACCAAACAATCTCAAGTTTTAACGATCCACAGGAAGCAGGCTAATGAAAACATTGTGGAAAAAAGAGAAAATGCTGGTTACCAGCATTTTCTCCTTTTTCCACAATATTCTCTATCCCTCCTGATAACTTAAGCTCATTATTATTTTGTATTAATTTTGATATTGTTGGCTGGAGATTTTGAATGTGGAAAGGTCTAAGTTTTGTAGTGCTTTAGCTCTTTACCACACAACAACAACAAGAGGGCCACGATGGCCCTGTATCACTCCACTGGACCCGTGGGGCAGGGCCAATTTTGACCTCAGGGCTATACATAGTATGAAGAGTTCTTGTAAAGGTTTATTAGATAAAGGTACATGCCAGATTTAGTAGCCCTAGGCCATATGGTTTGGGACTAGAAGACTGAAAGTTTCCACAATAGAAGCCTATGTAAAACTTGTGCTCCCATAGGTAGGGCCAATTTTGACCCTAGGGCTATAAGTTGATGAGTTTTTGTAGAAGTCCATTAGATGAAGCTACATGCCAAATTTGGTAGCCCTAGGCAAAATGGTTTAGAACAAGAAGATATTTAAAGTTTTCACTATATAAACCCAAGTAAAACTTGTGACCCCTGGGGCTGGGCCAAATTTGACCTCGGTGCTATAATTCGATGAGTTTTTGTAGAGGTCTAGTCGATGAAACTACATGCCAAATTTGGTAGCCCTAGGTCACATGGTGTAGGCCAAGAAGATATTTAAAGTTTTCACTATATAAACCTATGTAAACCTTGTGACCCCTGGGGCGAGGCCAATTTTGAGCCCTGGGCAATAATTTGAAGAATTTTTGTAGAGGTCTATTAGATGAAGCTGCATGCAAAATTTGGTAGCCCTAGGCCATATGGTTTGGGACAAGAAGATATTTAAAGTTTTCACTATATAAATCTATGTAAAACTTGTGACCCCCAGGGCCTGGCCATTTTTTACCGCAGGGCTATAATTTAGAGCTTTTGTAGAGGTCCATTAGACGAAACTACACACCAAATTTGGTAACCCTAGGCCTTTTGGTTTTGGACAAGAAGATTTTTAAAGATTTTTAATATCTTTCAGTTTTGTTGATATGGCAACCAGTTTTCATAGGAATTCAAATTCTTTGAAGAGTTTCTGAAGGGGGGCCATGGGAGGATCATCTCTGTTAAGTTTCGTTAAAATCCAATGGGCAGTTTCAGAGAAGATGTTTGAAATAAAAGTTAATGCACCCACACATAGACACACGATGGACACAGGGCCATGACGTAATCCCACTGGCCTTTGGCCAGTGGAGCTAAAAATGTAAACGTTCAAATTGAAAGCAATTGCAGACGACAATTAAAATTTTGCTCAAATGATGGAATTTGTCTTAGGGTAGGATTTTCTCCTTTTCCCTCAATGTTTTCAAAAGAGTTTGTCGCTCAGGGTCGTTAAAACTCGGACTGTGTGGTAGAGTTAAAGGGTTACGGCATGGAAAGGGTTACGGCATGGGAAGGCTAGCGGCTTATAAATAAAGGATGGCCAATATTTCTGTATCTTCTGTTCTTTAGATGTGGTCAGGCAATAAGTATTGATGATAATCCTGATGTTGAGAGACAAGAAAACATGGCGGCAAATGAAGAAATTGCTTGTTTAGGACAACTTCTGTTTTCAGTAATGTTCTGCTAGGCAATCAATGGTAGATGTGCCCAAATATGCCAACATGCAATTTAATCATTACCTCCAGAAACAAATTGACAACTGACAACTACATAGTTATAAGATATAGCTAATTAATGTTAAGGAATTCAAGTGAAACAATTGCAGCAAAAGGAACAAGAGGGCCATGATGGCCCTGTATCTCTCCACTGGCTTATAAATGTAAACCATAAATACTGAATATTTCAATTCTGAGCCAAATGGTTTCAAAATGAAGACTTACAAAGTTTTCTCTGTAAAAGCCCATGTGAAAGTTGAGACCGGCAGGGCAAAGCCATTTTTGATCCCAGAGCTATAATTACTTGAACCCTGGTAGAGGTCCACAAGATAAAGCCACATGCCAAAATAATACAAGTCTATGCTGTATGGTTATAAATAAGGTGATTTTCAAGTTTCGTCTATATGAAGCCTCTGTAAAACATAAGACCCCTGATGCAAGGCTAATTTCAAAAAAAAATCAAAAGTGATCCAGATTTGGTAGCCCTTGGGTTTGCGGTTAGGAGCAACAGGATTTTTTTGAATTTTCACCCTATAAGCACATGTTTATGATCAAATTTGGGAGTTCTTGGCCTTATGGCTAGTAACAAGACGGTTTCTGAAGTTTTCACTCCATAAACCCATGTAAAACTTGTGACCCCTGGTGCAGGGCCAAACTTGATCCTAGGATTGTAACTTGGGGCCCTCTTTGTAGTTGTCCACTAGATAGTGCTATAATTATGCAAAATTTGGTAGCCCTAAGCCTTATGGCTATGTACACCAAGATTTAGAAGTTTTCCTTATATAAGCCGATGTAAATCTTGTGAACCTCCCCCCCACCCCCCAGCATAAGGCCAAATTGACCCCAGGACTGTAATTTGGGCACTTTTGGTAGACCCCCACTTGATCAAGCTAAACGCAAAATTTGGTAGCTCTAGGCCTTATGGCTAGGTACTGGAAGATTTCTTAAGTTGTCACTATGTAGGCCCATGTAAAACTTGTGACCCTTGCAGCAGGGCCAATTTTGACCCCAGGGCTAAAATTTTGGCCCGCTTGGTACAGGCCCACTAGATATAGCTGCATGCAAAATTTGGTAGCTCTAGGCCTTATGGCTAGGTACAGGAAGATTTTTAAAGTTTTCTCTACATAAGCCTATGTAAAACTTGTGACCCCTGGGGCAGAGCCAATTTTGACCCCAGGGCTATAATTTGAAGAAACATGATAGAGGTCTACTACATAAAGCTACATGTCAAATTTGGTACCCCTACGCCTTATGGTTTCAGACAAGAAGATTTTTAAAGATTTCCAATATTTTTCAGTTTTGTTGCCATGGCAACCAGAGTTTTTGAAGGAATTAAATTCTTTCAAGAAATTCTGAAGAGGACCATGGCAGGATCATTTCTGTGAAGTTTCATGAAAATTGGATAAGCCCGCTGGCCTTTGGCCAGTGGAGCTAAAAATTGCTCTTTGAATGATTTATCCTTTTGCATTCATGATTTTAAGATCTGTCCTTAAACAGTCATGACATAACTGTGTGAACATAACACAAAGGACAATAGTGCACAAGCGTTTAACGCTTTACCAAACGACATTTTAAAATGGTCCAAATTGAAAGCATCTGCAGAAGACATTATCAAACATTGCTCAAATGTTGAGGATTGTCTTTATAAAGGATAAAAAACATTGTGGTAAAAGGATAAAATGCTGGTTACCAGCATTTCTCCTTTTCCCACAATGTTTTCCAAAGGCTTCTTCCTCAGGGTTGTTAAAACTCGGGATTGTGTAATAAAGAGTTAACCAAACAACACAACGTTTTAGCCACCCTGTGGGAGGTTTTTGAAAATATTGCAGGAAAAAGAGAAAATGCTGGTTATCCTAAAGAGACAAGTTTCAATGTTCGAGATGCATTTATATTCATGGTGTCTCCAATTATTTCAAATTCAGGAAAGTTTAAATTTTGTTGTTCGGTAAGGACTGAAGGGTAAAATATTGTAATACCAAATGATAGACAAAATACAAAAGAATCTGCATAGACATTTATTTATTACTTTTGGCATAATTTCATTTATAATTTATAAAATATCATACAATTTATCATCACAGATATTCGGATACATTGGTCAGAAAAATCACACTCACTACATCCAACATACTTTACTCTTTACCTCATGACAAAATTCTAGACTTGCCCAAATTGAAAGCATGATTCTTCTGCCTAACATTTGGCTATACAGAGAAAGCAGTATATTCATGCAAACAGAGCTGACTGAAACTCAACTTCAAACAAGATTTGCAGACAAAATGGTCAAGACCCTATTTCCAAAGCAGAGCTTAGCCAGATAGCCACTATGTTTATAAAAACTAAAAGGTTGCCCAGGGGCTGCACATGGAAAAAAGCAACCAATGACTCAATGTACATTCCATCCAATTTCAGACTCCCTTGTTTTTAAATTTGCATGAGGATAGAAGTATTCCCTATATATGGACAAGAAGAAGCCAAATTTATGACCCTAAAATATGACCTTGACCTGGAAACTACTGGAGTGGATATATCAGAGTGACACTTACTATTCTAAGTACAAAAGTTGTCAAAAATTTTATCACTTGTCCATAAAGTGTGAACTTGACCTTGAACCTACCTGAACAAATTTAGAATTGGCACATCTACTCGTAAAGGAGAACAATTGTGCAAATTTATTTTGAAATCCATCCATATGTGTAGGAGTTATGGTTCAGACAAGATCTATTTAGGATAACTTTATTGCTTGACCTTAAAGTGTGACCTTGACCTTGGACCTACATGATCAAATATCTTAAATGGCACATCTACTCATGAAGGAGAATAATTGTGCCCAATAATTTTGAAATCCATCTAAAATGTAGAATTTATGGCTCAGACATGCTCCATTAATTACATCTTTATCATTTGAGCTTCAAGTGTGACCTTGACCCTTGGATCTGTCTGAACAAATGACTCTTCTACTGGTAAAGGAGAACATTTATCTAAAATCATCTTTAAAGCCACTGATAAATGTAGAAGATGTAGCTCAGACAAGCTCTATGTACGACAATTTACCATGTGACCTTACAGATATACTACCAATTCTTGGTAAGTACTCGTCACTGATGCAAATAGTCTAAAATCAGTTATATTGGCTGGCTTATTAAACTTGCATATAATTAATTTGGACACAGTATCACGACTCAAATTAGACACACCCTGTAATGCATATTCCAGCTGTTGAAAGAACACTGTATTACTTCCCTTTACAAAACAATTTATGTCTACATACCATGTATGTATAAACCACTAAAGTAGAACATATTAGCCTCAGATGATATAAAGATCTCATAACAACCGGGAAAACCGATATTTTTTCCTTTTCCAACCATGTTTTCAATAGCATTATTTTTCAGGACTGTTGAAAATCTGGATTGTCTGGTAAAAAGTTAAGACACACTGACAGCAAAAAACCCCTCCCCTCACTCTTCATTTAATCAATAAAGGCTTTGTTACAATAGTAATATCATTTTATTATAAATAAATAATACATATTATGCACAGCACCACGCCTTCCTGAAAGCATTCAACCACCAATCTTATACTTAATCACAAACGTAACTATTCAATACAATTCTTTAAATTCGATTTCTGGCATCAAATTCACCCTAATCCTGTCAAGGACATATTAGGAAATATTCCATAAACTCAAAAAGACCAAATTGGTATTTCATTGGAAGTTGTTACAAAAATCATTGATAGAAAAGAGAGAAGTACAAAGCAAGATCAGGCTGCATGTTTATGCAGTCTGATCTTGGTCCACATTCTCTGCAAAAATACATCACATTGTGTTCGGCAGCATAAAAGTAAATATTTCAAGAAAAAAGGTAAATTATCTAGAGGGACCATTTATATACAACAATAAGCTTATAAAGGCTTTCTTTTAAAGGGTTGTTAAACATTGGGATTGAGTAGTTAAGTGTTAACCATTTACCGCTTGATGCCGCCTTTTTAACAACCCTGGGAAAGAAGCCTTTTGAAAACATTGTGGGAAAAGGAGAAAATGCTGGTAACCAGCATTTCTTCTCTTTCCACAATGTTTTCTACCCAATCAGAGAAAAATTGCACCATTTGAGCCACATTGAATTTGTAATCTGCTAATGTTTTCAATTTGGATAAGACTAAAATTTTGTCGCCTAGAAAAGGGTTAACTGACCACTTTGGTCCTATATACGCTACTAAAATTTGATAGGGATCACCATGTTTCCACCCCCCATTCCCTTCAATTTCAGAATATGTTTTGGTTTAAAGATTTAGTCAATATCTTTGAAACAACCTGTATTTTGGATACTAGAACAAGCTTCAATGTCCCAGTGAAAAAACCTACTACCTGTGGAAAAGCATGTTTTAAAGTAAATGTGAAATTGAATATTACAATGTTTCAAAAATATCAAAATGAACCCAATTAAATTAGTTTAAGATTTGCAGCAGACATCTGTGAAATAATCCTTGTAAAATGATGCATGATCAACAGTAACTCTTTACCAGAAGAGACAAAGTTTAAGGCTTGCTCAAACTGGAAGCATTTGCAGACAACAAATAAAATGTGGCTTGCATATTGGACTATGTCTTTGATGAGGTAGAAAATGTTGAGGGAAAAGGAGAAAATGCTGGTTACCAGCATTTTCTCCTTTTCCCACAATATTTTCAAAAGCTTTATTCCCCCGAATTGTTAAAGAACATAATTATGTGGTAAAGGGTTTAATAAGGTTTCATACATGATTACTGTACATAGCCGCAGCAGAAATTGCCCACTAACTGTAATTCTTCCTTTAGCCCATTTCTTTCAAAAGTGGTAAGTTACAGGAAAATAAAGTTGTTTGTAGTTTGTAGTAGGTATATCGTTAAATGCATTAATTTTGCTCCTGTTTCCGCAGTGTTTTATCACCTTCCTATATTACTTTCTCTGAAAACATTTACCTACATGACAATGGTTACCTCACCATAATTATTCTACTTGACTGAGATGTAAGACAGCTTGTTCCAAAAAAAAAGAATTTAAAACAGGAGATCAACACAACCCCAATTCAGACAGCATCACAACAATGCAAAACAATATTGTTTATCCCTTTACCAAAAGACAAAAATTTGTACTTGTCCAAATCTGAAGTATGTGCTTACCAACAAATTAATTGCAAGTCAAATTCTGGATAATGTCTTTATGAGGATAGAAAACAACATGGGAATAGAGGAAATGCTAGTTACCTGCATTTTCTCCTGTTCCCAGAATGTTTTCAAAAGCCTTCTTCCTACAGGTCATTAAAACATGAGACCATGTAGTGAAACTTTATACCATGGATCCCCTAAGTCATACAAACTTTAATATTTTGCTGGTCCCACAAATGCTTAATCCTTTCCCAACCAAGCCCTGGTTTTCACGTGTCTGCAGTACAAGTCTTTTGAAAACACTGTGGGAAAAGGAGAAATTGCTCGTAACGAGCAATTTCTCCTTTTCCCACAGTGTTTTCTACCCTTTTTGAGACCTTTCTGCCATTTTCATCAAATTTAAAATTGTCGTCTGCAAACTCTTTCAATTTGGACCAGTCCAAAATTTGTCGTTTGGGAAAGGGTTAAAACAATGACCACAAATACGCTTTAGTTTGAACTTCTCAGTAACAAATGAAGACTTTGAACTTAACAAAAAAACTAGTGCATCAGCTTTCCAGCTTAGCGTTTACCCTGAGAATGCTACAAAGTACTTAACCCTTTTCCAAATGACAAAATTTTAGACCCGTCCAAATTGAAAGCACTTGCAGATGACATTTTCAATGTAGGTCAAATGATGCGAGTTTTTTCTTTGATAGGGTTGAAATCATTGTGGGAAAAGGAGAAAATGCTGGTTACCTTTTCCCACAATGTTTTTCAAGAGGCTTCTTCCTCAGAGTTGTTAAAAGTGTGCTAAAGGGTTAACTCTTTACCACACAACAAAATTTTAGACTTCTAAACAGTCAGAGCATCTGCAGGCTACAAATTCAATTTGGCTCCAATGATAGAAGTTTTCTTTCACAAGTAGGAAACATTGTGGGAAAAGGAGAAAATGATAATTTCTGCCCTCTCAAAGTCAAATTTTATCACTTGAACCACAGTTCATGTCAACTGCAATTGCTGTAACTCTATACCACACAATACAGTGTTTCAACTACCCTGAAGAAGAGGGCTTTTAAAAACATTCAGGGAAAAAAGAAAATGCTATTTAAACTACATTTAGTTTGTCATCTGCAAATGCTTAAATATGGGAAAGTGTTAAAGATACATCTATACTCATTTTCAGCCAGTTTTTAATCCAAATTTATCTGAATTGTGTCAAACTATAATCATTCTTGTACCTTCATGCTAAATATTACCACTGATGGTTGCAAGGTTGTTTGGATTACAACCGACTGAAAATGCATTCTATTTTTTTGGGGAGGCCATCATTGTTGTCAGGGAACAAGCTAGCCCAAAAATTTAGGGGTCAAGGGATAAGTCAGACTTTATGGATTGACAGACTTAAGGACAAATAAATGCATTCTTCTTTTAAAATTGACCAATGTAAGGTGGATACCTTCTTCACTAAATAGAGGCTTTAAAACTGCTATTGTTATTTTGTTTTAATTTTCAGGGTTCTCTTGGCACTGATTTGTGGATAAAATAAGGAATGGGTGAATGATGCGTTCTATAAAGTGTTCCTAAAACAAAAAGAAAGAAATAAGAAGGAATAATAAAATCATTTTTTCTACTAGTGTTCCTAAAACAAACAAAAAACATGTTTAAAACAAATAATTAAATTCTCTCTTTAAGCCTAGAAGCAGACTCATGCTGCAGGTGGACAATATTTCTTCCATAAACTTTACAGGAGAAATTTAAGTAGATCTATGTGATAAAAGAATTTCTGTATGCCAGCCATGAATGAAAAACAGTAGAACTTTCATTTTCAATGTGATTTGCATTTCAAAGAAAAAAAAAAAAAACAAGAATGTATTCTTATCAACCTCTTGACTCAAAGAACAGAAATCTAACCATGCAGTCAATTTAGCATTAAACCCTGACATTTCTCTTCAGATGACAAAAATGTCCAGAGTAATAAACAAGAAAATATCTCTTCCCCGCTGTGTTAAGATTTACATTAATTTTGATTAAAAAACTTAAAACCTAAAACTTAAATTAAAAGAATTAAGCCTAACAAGGTTCACACAGTGTAATCAATTATAAACTTTTATTTATTTAAATGTGTATATGGTCCGAGCTGACTGATGGGGGGGGGGGTTCTAAAAATAGACTGCTACAAATAGGACACTGCAATGGAGATTTTACATATATCATAGAGTTGCTGACATATGGAGGGACAAATGATTATTTTCAAGATTGTTTGCTCCCGTTTGGTTTACCATTGTAATTTCTTGAAAATTGTTGTTGATGAGTATCTCAAGCTTTAAGAAAAGGTAATTCTGCTTTGTTTTACAACTTTTCATGTCTCAAGTGAGAATCAGTAATGATCTTGTGAGGTCATTGTAAGAAACAAGTTAGCAGACGCTGTACCTACGTAAAAAAGGGTTTCGTGGGATAAAGGGGTGGATTTAGTGAGTCAGTGACAGATAAGGACACTCTGCTGTCTTGTCTAACTGAATAAGGTAATAAAGGATAAGTGGTGTCACCCTTAGTCTTAGATTGCCTATATTTCATAAAAATGATGAAGTCGGGACATTTTAAGGCAAAGTTTTTCCTCTGTGCAAGCTTGATGTGGAAAAGTCAAGCCATTGAAGGAGACTTCTTCGCCCATGTCGCCCTGCGGCTTATTCCCTAGTTGTTGGTTTTAAATCAAGAATTTCCTACATATGTATTTATCCCTGACACCATATATACCGGCAATGTCTCTATGTTTACACAGCTGGCTAAATTTTGAACCAATCAACTATCTAACAAATTTATAAAGGGTTTATTTTTTTTTCTCTCTGCCTGTAAGGATGTATCTTTAACCACAGAAAATTAGCCATGTACATCAGCCATGTTTATATCACAATAGAATCATCAAGTACTGTGCAAAAGATCTAGCCACTGATATTATCGAATTTACTACCAATGAATTTTGACTTGTAATTTGAGACATGATGTTCAGAACAGAACAGCTGAAAAACATTTTGGTTAGATACTAAGCTCAGATATAGAGCTCCAGATAGAGGGAGTGATGGTATTCTATATCCATTATTTCCCTTCGAAACCCTATGTTGTGGGTGCTCATTGGAATTGTCTCAATGAGACAATTCTAATGAGTACCCATAACATAGGGTTTAGTCGAGAATGATTAATATTTTCAATTCTATAATCAAAATCACTCCCTCTATCTGGAGCTCTGTAATAATAATGGTATATCAGTGTATAGCCATAGCAACATGAGATCTCCATAATTCTTAATCTTTGAAGTGCCCTTCGTAACTGTATTTGTCTTTGTGGCCAATGTTGATCAAGATCAGACTGCACAAAACACAAAGTCTGATCTTTAATCTACATTGTCTGCTTTACTTCGACATCCTGGAAAACAGCAACCTTGAAATTGCAATTGGTATGGTCTTATTGCTAATCTGAAAATGTCTGTAATGTTTATTGGGCACACTTAAGGTTTACTTTTTGAATGAATTCAGAAAACAACCCTGGCAGAGTACTTGCTGTGAAACTTGGTGAACACGGGTTCAGAATTTCTGACAAGAGATGTTTGGGGAAAAAAAAAGATATGAACACAGGACTATGATATAACCTTGATGACCTTAGGCTAGTAAAGCTAACCATAGGCCTTTGAAACTCTATTTGTCTATCACGGAACACCAAAATTTTCCTTGGTTGATCATTGCAGATTGGAGCATCACCTGTATATCACGGATTACTCAAACTTTCTTTACACTGTTACTATAAATAGCACATTGGCGACTGCCTCTATACTGCATATAATAAGAAAAGGTGTGCAATGAAAGTGAAGAAATTTTTTACCCCTGTCCCCTTTTAGAGAAAATATTTAACTGCAAACGGAAAAATAAACTTAGTTACTGTTGCAGATGGCCTGACCTTCGAAAGATTGCAAGAGCCATTTGGAACTTTTGAAGGCCAGGCACAAGAAAAATCATTTGTGAACCCATCTGCAATGGTAACTAGGTTTAGTTTTCCATTTTCAATTAAATATTATCTCTGAAAGGGGAGAGGGGTAAAAATTTTCTTCGAATTCGTTGCACACCTTGTCCTTCTATATGCGATATACAGGCAGTTGCCAATGTGCTATTTATAGTAACGGTGTCCGCTCAGGAAAATTTTGTCATCCCGTCACTCCTGTGATAGATCAATGGAATTTCAGTGACCTATGAGCTAACACACTAAAATGCTTTTCAGGTGAACATCTTTACCAAATATCTCAACTTCTAACAGTCTCGAGGAAAAATGCTTTCGAAAACATTGAGGGAAAAGGGAGAAAATGCTGGTAACCAGCATTTTCCCCTTTTCCTACAATATCTTCATCCATATTAAAGACAAATTTCATCAATGGAGCAAAATTCAATTTGCCGTCTGAAAATGCTTTCAATTTTGATAAGTCCATAATTTTGTTGTCTGGTAAAGATTTAACTCTTTACCAAATGACAAAATTTTAGACTAGTCCGAATTGAAAGCTTTTGCAGCTGACAAAATAAATGTGACTCAAAAATTGAAATTTGTTTTGGGAAGAGTAGAAAACATTTTGGGATAAGGATAAAATGCTGGTTACCAGCATTTTCTCCTTTTCCCACAATGTTTTCAAAAGGCTTCTTCCTCAGGGTCGTCAAAAGTTGGGATTGTGTGGTTAAGGGTTAAACACAATTTTGAGCTGTGGATATAATTTGAGCAGACAACCTTTAGTTAGAAAATTACTGTGTGGACCCTTTATAACCTCAATTTCACAACCTTAGTTATTTAGCAAGATGAAGCTGAAAAATCTACAATCATGCTTCCTCTCCTGGCGTTCGCAATACAGTCAAATTTTAAGTGCACAGACCTGATTTAGATCTGCCAAGAAGTGGAACAATATATAAAGTAACATTTAGCAGGGAGGATAACACCTTTTATCTGGGGAATGGTGTGAATACAGTAGCTGTTACTTAAAACAAGCATTTGATGATTTTCTTCTGCAATGCCATCAAGATTTCTTCCACAAAAACAACTTTGAATGTTTTAATTAAATTTTCCCAGCAGTTTGTAGGTAAAAACTTTGATACTAATGGGTCAAAAGACTTGGTCCTTCTTATACACATAATCTCTTCAAGTCACAGATCACTAACAAATTAAATTTACATTAAGTACATATACATAAAACACATTTTAACTTTTTTCTTCATTTCTCATCAATTCACATTTCAAAAATCTGTTTACAGTAAAACATAAAACATACAGGAATAAAAATAAAACTGATTAAAAATATATTCAGAGGGGAAAATACTCAGAGACAATTAGCTAATTTTAGTCACCATCAAAATGTCTAAATAGCAACCCAATTTTTTTTTTTTTGCAAAAATCAGGCCATAACTAATTTTCTAAATTAAGAGAAGAAATCAAGTGGGCCATGATGGCCCTGCATCGCTCTACTGCCTTTAACCCTTTACCACACAATGCCGTTTTTCAACCACGCTGGGAAAGAAGCCTTTAGAAAAAATAGTGGGAAAACGAGAAAATGCTGGTAACCAGCATTTCCTCCTTTTCCCACACTGTTTTCCGCTCTATCATAGAAAAACTGCACCATCTGAGTCACGTTGAAATTGTCTGTAAATGCTTTCAATTTGGACAAGCCTAAAAGTTTGTCATCTGGTAAAGGGTTAAATAAACATATTGTGTACATAACTGGCATTAACAGACACATTTATCATAAAAAGGCTGTAGACTTTCATAGAAAAAAATAACATAGTACCTCCCCAGAATCCAAAAAATGTTCGATCTTTTTGACAAATATTAATGCAAAGATTACATGTATCAATTAATACAAACAGGTTTAATCAAGTGTCATTCATACCAAATATCAATGAACTCTAACAAAGAATGCTTTGAAAAGAAGATTTCCAAATCTTAGGACCAGAAATCGTGTTTTCAATGGCATGAATGCTGAAGTTCTGGAACAAAAAACTGAATGATACAAATCCTACCTTATATTCAATATTCAACTCATCTGAGCGCAAGTCATTGAATACTGAACATTTCCTTTCCAAAAGGTACTAGAGTGCCCAACACCAACCATGTGCAGGTTTTTATAACCAAGGGAGGTAAATCATAACTATAAGTGTAATTAGAGGAGTTTTTTCCCTTCATCAGTATAGTATAAGCTTGGACTACAAGAATATTTTTAAAGTTTTGACTATTAATTTATGCCTAAGTGGACCGAGTTAACTTCAGGGCTATAGTTTTCAAAATCTTGATAAAAGTCCACTAGATGAAGCTACTTGCAAAATTTGGTAGCCCTATGCTTTTGAATAGAAGCAAGATTTTCTAAAGTTTTCACTACATAAGCCTATGTAAAACTTGTGACCCCTGGGGTAGAGCCAATTTTGACCCTACAGCTTTCATTTGAAGAATTCTGGATGAAACTACATGTCAGATTCAATTGCCCTAGGCATTATAATTTTGGACAAGAAGATTTCTTAAGATTTTCAATATTTTTCAGTTTTGTTGCAATGGCAACCAGGTTTATATTGGGATCAAATTCAATGAAGAATTCTGAGGAGAGCCATGGCAGGATCATTTCTGTGACGTTTCATCAAAATTGGACGGGTAGTTTCAGAGAAGATGTTTGAAATAAAGTTAACACATGCACAGATGGACAATGGCCCATGACATAAGCTAAAAAAACAGTCTGTAAAATGCACTTTCCTACAATTACAATAAGAATTCATTGGCATATTTCTACTCCCTTAATTGTTGTCCCTTTGAGCCTAGCAAGTCTACCATATTGGTTTATGTTTCTAGGCCAACAGAAATAAATTTTGCCCTCCTTTCAACTTATATACTTCATACATGATTAGTTGAGATGCTGACTGACCTTATAAGTGTGCAGCACAACTTAGCAGTTCCTCTTTCTATGTAGTTCAAGATCTGAATGCTCAGAAGTGTAGTCTAATCCTGCATGTATGCTTTAGTACATCATCCTTCATTTCACAGAGTGTGTTACCAACTGCAATCTGCATCTTGTTTACTCTGTTGAAACATCCAGTCTATCAATTTTGTGATGATATTTCATGTGAGACCAAAAATGCTTTGTAGTCATTATCTATCAGCAATATTCCCTTTACCAAAGAATCCTGGGACTCAACTATCCTTCAGCAAGTAGATGCTTCCTCCTCTTTCCATACTGTTTTCTTCACTTTCAAAGACAAATTTCATCATTTAAGACACTTTCTATTGTTCTTCTGCAAATACTGTGAATTTGAGCAAGTCTATATTTTTTGTTGTCTGGTAGTAAGCTTCAGGCTTACCAAAATGCCTGGATGCAAAAAACTGATCACATTTGTTTCCCACCATGATGTTTTCCTATACTTGTTTTGTTCCATGTACAGTAGACTGCTAAAATTATAACAGTAATTAGATGGAATTAAATTTCGGACTATACATTACAGGTAAATTACATGACACAGTAAAACATATTTTTTGTCCTGATCATCCTTATAGTATGGGAAAAAAATCACAAAAAATTTGGGGAAAAAAAAACAACTCACAAAGATTTCACATTTGGTCATTTGTATACAATCAGTTCTCAAAAAAAGAAACTACACCAAGCTGAAGTATACTTTGAGCTAAACTGCAGACTCATGCTTCATCTTTCTAGATCAACTGTCTTCTCACTGTTCTGAAATACAGGAAGATATGAGCTTTTGCTGACAATGTAGATCAAGATCAGACTCCACAGAATCATATGATTGTCTTTCAGCTTTCTTACCAGCACTTCTCACAACACTCTTTCCAGGCCACTGGCTGCAATTTTTTAATTTTAAGACAAACAATAATCCTGTTGTTGCAATGATTACATTCAGTCTCTGAAAGTCCTTGTCCTACCCCTGGATTACTAGCCTGTGTGTAACTGATTTGGCTGCCTTCTCAACAAATAAATGCACAATATACACCTGGCCATGTTATAATAAATGTAAACTCATATACTACTTTGACGTGTACAGTGCTCACTGTCAACTCAATATGTATAAATTGGGGATGGGAATGAATCCAAATATTGGTATTTGAATATTTGGTTTTTAGTATTCGAATATATTAAAATATTCAGTTATAAGAGTTCTGGAATGATTTTATGGTCCAATGTCCAAAATTTGAATGTCCGGATACTGGTACTTTTTAGCAACACACATATCTCACAAAATCAAACTAAATATGCACGCTGTATACTTTCACTAGCTAGTTCACTAACCTTTACAGAATAAGGTCATCAGTGAATTCGAAATCAGGCAGATGCCTAGCATAATTTTTTTTTCTTATGCTGTGAACTTTTCCTTCTGCCAGTTTCGAAATTAAAGAGCTAAATCAAAATGTGGTAAGTATCGTGCATTCAGTTTTCTCATTTGGCATAAAAATTTCACTCACCATGGAAAATTAAGTACAATAAATTCAAAATAAACAAATCATGTGAAAGCATCTATGGTTGATTAACTGTTAAAATACTTCGTGTAAAGTCATATGAGTGACAGAGCACTGGATAATATCTTTGTTTGAAACCATTCTTTTTTTTTTTTTTTTTTTTTCATTTGATGGACAATTAATTAAGCATTGTAAAAGAAGATCAGAAAGACTATTCAAATATGAAATTCATATTCGAACATTCCGCTGTTTTTTTAAATATTCCAATATTCGACTATTCGGTCGCATTCCTAGTATAAATCAATATTTTTCACCTTCCCACGAGTCTGTAAAGCTATCAGACAACTGTACATTTGTTAGGTCTTCATAGGATTCTACAGAGCTGAAGTATCGCACATCCTTGTCTGTATCGTCTTGTAATTGTTTGTAGGCCTCTTCTAGTTCATCTTTCATGTGGTGATCTTCTACACTTGAATATTCTGTGAAAAAGAAAAATCTTTTACATCTATCTTGTACTGCTTAGTTAGCCCACAACTGTACTAGTACATTTTAGAGCTATTTCGAAACTATTTGATAAAAACTCAAAAAACGAACAAGTGTTGGATGCAGTGTGGGCAATTTTTTTAACCCTTTACTACACAATCCCAAGTTTTAACAACCCTGAGACAGAAACCTTCTGAAAACAATGTAGGAAAAGGAGAAAATACTGGTAACCAGCGTTTTCTCCTTTTCCTACAATGTTTTCTACCCTATTAAAGACAAGTTCCATCATTTGAGTCATGCTTGAATTGTTGTCTGCAAATGCTTTCAATTTGGACAAGTCTATGATTTAGTGGTTTGGTGAATGGTAAAAATTTTTTCACTGTGTCCCTGGGGATCAAAGTCTATCAGAAAAATGAATTCCATCTAGTACTCAGTGATTTCCAGAGTAAATTCACCATAGGCAAGATTATTTTTAAACATGAAATATACGGATTCCAATCAATTAATAAAATAATGAGTAAGATGCCAATTCTTTCCTTATTGGAATCACAGAGCAATGACCGCCAAAGAGACATGTCTTGTAAGATTCGATCTGTAAAACTCAGTACATTCATCAGTAAATACGTCTTTCACTTTGATATCTAAATAAAATGAACATTTTATAAGCACTATTGTTTTCTGACATTGTGTCTTTGACAAGCCATGGTTTGAGTTCTGACTCTTTCTACCAGAATTCTTGAAAAAAGTATGCATGCTTTCTCAGGGCAACCATTCTTTTAATAATGAGTTTGAAATACACTGATTTAGAAAACAGCAAAAACTTGGAAAAAAAGACTGCTACATGTATTGTCAGATTATATTTAGAA
Source organism: Tridacna gigas (assembly GCA_945859785.2). NCBI lineage: Eukaryota > Metazoa > Mollusca > Bivalvia > Cardiida > Cardiidae > Tridacna > Tridacna gigas. Next base: position 44,864,327 of record OX244034.2, on the reverse strand, counting down.
TCACAATTTCCCAAAGTTTTAATTTGTGGTGATTTCTTCCCAGCCCAAACAACTTTTTAGCATGCTGAAAAGAAACACTGGTTGATATCCTTTATTTGTAGATTTATTCTTCTACACTCATAAGTTTCTTTTGGTTCGTTCCACAGACTCAATTACACTTTAAACATTTCGTCCCAAGTCACTTACATTGCAAAAAAGGATATGTTTACAGAGAAAATAGAGAAAATACAAACTGGTTAGGAGGAAAGGAAAATATCTGTGGACAGCAAGGAAAGCATTCAGAGGAACAGTGCAAGCCCTTTTTGCAAGCAGTTGCTGTATTTCCTGCCATGTTTTTTCAAGGCTGCCAAATGCAAAGGCTTAAAAAGTCATGACCATACAATATGTTCAGTTTAATGTCAAAGGTAAAAAGGTCCTTCCTTCTGGTTATGCATAATGGTGACTATGGATCACACTTGTATAGAGCCCAACCCATCCAGGCTTTTTGTGATCTATCAATGTCTGTATTCACTAACCATTCTAAAGAGAGTTCTCAGTCTTACTCTCCAAAATTTTCAAAATTTGAAAGTAACGTAACTTCTGATTGGCTAAACCATTTGGTTTAGCCAATCAGAAGTTGAGTTACTTTAAAATTTCAAATTTTGAAAATCTTGAGAAGACAAAGAATGTTCTTAAGAATGGTTGTGAAAACAGACCTAGGACTCAGTCATACATCTTATCAAAATTCAAGGTGAGCAGGGCTTTGAATACACACATAATTTTTGTAGCTATCATGAAGTATTTTAGATAGGAGTCCCCAAAAAAAAGAATATAACACTTATTCTATTCCGGGTTTTATTCTTCAGTATGGTAGCATTCTACCTGGGCTTAATAATTTAGTAAAATCATATACTTCCAGAGTTCCATGGTTTAGTACTTAAGTTTATTTCATAATTTTCAGTAGTTTATAGGGGAAATAATAATGGATTATGGTTTGATAATTTCACCATTTCGATCAGTGAATTTACAGATTAATAAATTCACTGGCGCAGAAATATCGAGAGCTCCCCTGTCCTTTGCAAGTCCCAACAAAAAAAGGGGTTAGAAGCATGAAAGAAATAGAATATTTGTGAGTTTTTCTTTTTTTTCAGTGTAAGATAGAAATTTATTTGATATCCTGAACATCATTCAGTAATATTTCCACTTGTGGCTGTGCCAATCGTAAAAATATTACCAATGATTTTCACTTGATAAAATAAATTTCAATTTTTCACCATAAAAATAACTAATATCCTCTTTATAAACTCACTCGTATTCATCAAGTAGACAGTCAATGTTTTGGCAAGAGTTATCCTCACATTTGGCACTGGGTCATCTTTGAGTGTGAGGAGAGAGGGTAGAAAGTCTTTGACAAACTGCAATGGTTCTACAGCTTCTTCTTGAATGATTGCTTTACACATCTGTGTGTAACTGAAAAGAAATAGTTGAACTCATGAAAGAGCTTCTCCCTTTCCTCTACAAAAATATAACTTGCTATGCTCCAGCATTTGATAGCTATGCAAAACATTTTACGAAAAGGCCCAATAGCTTGGAACAAGCCATTGGTATTTTTCTGAAAATGCTTTCAATACTGTTGAATAAGGACACTGTCCTGTCTTTCAGAAGTCAGTCCTTTGCATACCTTTATTTTAGACCCAAAAAACCCTTGTACACTGGCGATATCCAGCTCTTCTGGCTAATATGTACAAACCATATGTACCAAACATTACAGTTCTAGGCTGAAAGGTTTCGAACAAGAAGCATGATAAAGTTTTCTCGATCAAAGCCCATGTGAAAATTGTGACCCTAGGTTGAGTCCATTTAATTTTTGACTTATAATTACAATTTAAAACTATTAATTGAATCCCAGTAGAAGTCAAAATGAGGTTAGCTAAAGCATAAGCAAAATTAATAACACTTACATTTGTCGAGATCCCCATTTTGGATTGTGAGCAAATTTGCCAGTTAACTGACTGACTAGTACTTGGACTAGTTTCTCATCATTCGAATCGGCCAATCTTTTGAGCATTACACTTATCTGAAAAAGATTTGTGGCAATAAAATGTGTAAGTCCAACCATTCATACAATTTTCATGCTCTACCTGCTTACAGAATCAAAGTTTAGTCCTAGTCAAACCTGAAAAATATATATGAAACAAGAGGGTCATGATGGCCCTGTATCCCTCCATTGGCTAATACATACAAATCATACACATCAAACATTACAATTCTAACCTGAAAGGTTTCGAACAACAAAACTGATAAAGTTTCTCCATAAAAGCCCATGTGATGTGACCCAAGGGCGAGTCCACTCTTGACCTTAATTACTACTTCAAGCTATAAGTATGAGTTATAATTAATTGAATCATAGCAGATGTCAACAAGATACATCCACATACCGTATGATATGGGTCTAGGCCGTATGGTTATAAACAAGATTTTCGAAGTTTAAACATGAGAGGGTTTATTTCGATTCAATGGCTAAATTTTGAACAAATTCAGAAGTGATCCACCAGATGCTATATGCCACATTTGGTAGCCCTAGGCCTTACAGCTAAGAACAAGATTTTTAAATTTTTCACTGTAAAAGCCCTTGTAAAACTTGTGATCCCCGGGACTCCCTATATAAGCCTATGTTAAACTTGCGACCCCTGGGGCGGGGCCAATTTTGGCCCAAAGGCTATAATTTGAAGAAATTTAGTAGAGGTCCCTTTGATGAAGCTAACTGCCAAATGGGTAGCCCTAGGCCTTATGGTTAAGGACAGGAAGATTTTTACAGATGTCCAATTTTTTTCAGTTTTGTTGCCATGGAACCAAAGTTTTAACAGGAATCAAATTCTGTCAAAAAATTCATGAAGAGGACAATGGCAGGATCATTTCTGTGAAGTCTGGTCAAAATTGGATGGGTAGTTGCAGAGAAGATGTTTGAAGTAAAAATTTACTCATTTATTATTATTATTGTATACAAATGCTTTCAATTTGGGTGAGCCTGCAGTTTTGTTGTTTCGTAAGGAGTTAAAACTGTTTTGGAAAGACTATCCAGCACAATATTAAACAATGTAGATTTTAAATCGACCTGCAAGTTCTGTGCTGTTTGATGCTATTATAACATTGTTCTGTTCAGCACACCAAAGGTTTATAAACAATGTTAGAAAACTGAAAAATGTTCTCTTTCCTTCTTTAGCTCCTATCTAATTTGCAGCCAACAACTTTGAAATAAGAATTGTAAAATATGAATTACAGACTCTTTACTACATGACAAAAGAGTAGATTTAACCAAATTCAAAGCATTGTCATACAACAATTTCAACTCTTTACCAAAAAAATTCACGAAAAATTTTTAGACAGGTCCAAATTCAAAGCATTTGCAGACGACAAAATAAATGTGACTCAAAAATTTAAATTTATTCTGGGAAGGAATAGAAAACACTGTGGGAAAAGGAGAAAATGCTGGTTATTAGCATTTTCTCCTTTTCCCACAATGTTTTCAAGGCCTCTTTCTCAGGGTCGTTAAAACTCAGGATTGTGTTAAAGGGTTAACCCTTAGAGCGCCTACAATGATTCAGCAAAGCGGACAGTGTAGATCAAAGATCAGGCTGCATGTTTTGTGCAGCCTGATCTTGATCTACACTGACCGCAAACACAACTATAGTCGTGAAAGGCGCTTTAAGGGTTAAATGTGGCTCAAGTGATGGAATATCTTTGATAGGCTCGAAATCTTTGTGGGAAAAGGAGAAAAAGCTGGTTACCAACATTTCTCCTTTTCCCATCATGTTTAGAATGGCCTTCTTCCTCAGGGTCGTTCCAAGTCAGGATTGTGTGGTAGAGAGTTAAGGAGACTTCAAATATGAATGAGCAATGCTCTGGTAAAAGGGGACTTACTGCATCTTTGTAATGCATTCTACCTATCAAAGCCATCACATAATCATGGATCCATAATGGCCACTTTTTCCAAAAAACCAACCTAAGCATGAGGTACAGTGATCCTTTGATATGCAAAAAATTGACCAATAGCAAAAAGTTTCGGCCCAGGTCTGCCTGGGCAGGCTGACCTGGGTCGATACTTTTCGCAGATGCACTTAGCGCCCTTTTCACAGAGCATGGCTCAAATACAAGTCGAGACATTGTCATTGCAGCAAAACGAAAAAGTTATCTTTAGGAGTAATTTCCTCTCTGCCACAATGTCTTCCAACAGTGGTTTGTTGCAATAGCAATAAGTAACGTGTTAACCTCATGTTTCAACAACCCATAGTAAGAAACTTAAATATTGTGGGAAAAGTAGAAAATGCTGGTAACTAACATTAACTGCTTTTCCAAAAATTTTTTCTACCTTTTCAAATGCAAATCCTTTACTGAGCCACATTAAATTTGCAATTTAAAACTGCTCTCAATCTGGACAAATCTAAAATTTTGTTTGGTCATGAATTATCCCTTTACCACATGAAATAATTTCTCTCTGGTCAATTTCGAAAGCAATTACAGAATGACAAAACATCTGTGGCTTAAATTTCAGGATCTGTGTTTGAAAGGCTAGAAAACATTTTGGGCAAAGGACAAAATACTGCTTACATCATTTTCTCCCTTTCCCAAAATGTTTTCAAAAGCCTTCTTTCTCAGGGTTGTTAAAACTTGGGATTGTGTGGTAAAGGGTTAAGCTATGAAACTACCGCGGTGTGAAATGTGAGAGACATGGAAAATGTGCTAAACCAATTCCCCATCCTCCCCCATATACTTCAGCAAACATATGTACAACATTTTTGAGTGGATCCTGAGCTGCAGCAGTTTTGAATTTCTTTTTAAAGTTCAAGAAGCTGAAATCCTCTGAAAACTGAAAAATCAAACCCCTAGAAACATCAGGCAACTACAGGCATGGTCAACTTACAAGATGGTAGGCTTCTATCCTAACTTCACACACTCTGTCATCTGCTAGGCCTAATGCTAATGGCAATAGATTTTCTCCAACTTCTCTCGCAGCAAACAACTCTGATATTAACACCAACTGTCTGGAATAAAAGAGCAAGATAACTTTACCTCTTAAACCCAACATAATTTTCCGTCAAGCAACAAGGCCAAAATAGTTGCAATAACACAGTTGTATTATTTGAGAATGTCTCAGCCAAGCAGACAGAGAAGACAAAAGATCAGACTGCATGTTTTGTGCAGTCTGACCTTGATCTATACTGGCCGCAAACTATAGTTATGAACACGAGGTTTTCCTTAGATTTGACCAAGTGACTTAGTTTTTGACCTGACATGACACATTCTTGAACTCGTCCAAGATATCATCAAGACAAACATTCTGACCAACTTTGAAGAGTATTGCACTGAAAATGTGGCCTCCAGAGCATACACAAGTTTTCAAACATTTGACCTAGTGACCTAGTTTTTTGTCCCAACATGACCCATTTTCAAACAAATCCGAGATATCATTAAGACAAACATTCTGACCAAGTTTCATGAGTAGTAAACTGAAAATGTTTTGTCTAGGGGGTACACAAGGTTTTTCCAAGATTTAACCTAGTGACTTAGTTTTTTCCCCTACATGATACATATTTGAAATCGTCCAAGATACCATCAAGACAAACATTCTGGCCAAGTTTCATAAGTTTTGGACAAAAAATGGCCTCTAGAGTGTAAACAAGGTTTTTATAAGATTTGACATAGTGACTTTGTTTTTGACCTGACATTACCCATTTTCGAACTCGTCTGAGATATCAAGACAAACTTTCTAAGTTTCATGAGTATTAAACTGAAAATGTGGCCTCTACAGCATACACTAAGTTTTTTTTTTATGATTTGACCTAGTGACCTAGCTTTAGACCCAACATGACCCATTTTCGAACTCATCCAAGCTATCATCAAGACAAATCCTCTAACCAAATGAGTATTGGACTGAAAATGTGGCCTCTAGGAATTTCTGTAAGTTGACCTAGTTTATGACCCAAGGTGACCAAAATTCAAACTCTTCCGAGATTTCATCAAGCCAAACATTATGACCAATTTTCATGTAAATTGAGCAATAAATGTGGCCTCTTGAAGTGCCCACAAGTTATTCCTTTTATTTGACCTTGTGACCTAGTTTATGACCCAAAATATCTCGCATTCGAACACATCCAAGATTTTATTAAGACAAAGATTCTGACCAATTTTCAAGACAACTGAGCAATAAATGTTGCCTCCTGACTGTCCACAAGGTATTTCTTTAATGTGACCTAGTGACCTAGATTATATCCCCAGGTGACCCAATTTTGAGCTCATCCTAGATTTCATAAAGACAAACATTCTGACCAATTTTCAGGTCAATTGAGCAATTAATATTGCCTCTAGAGTGCCCACAAGGTATTACTTTCATTTGACCTAGTGACCTAGTTTATGACCCTAGACGGCACAATTTCGAACTCATCCGAGATTTAATTAAGACAAACTTTGACCAATGTGGCCTCTAGAGTGCCAACAAGATATTTCTTTAATTTTACCTCGTGACCTAGTTTATGACCCTAGGTGACCCAAATTAATTCAAACTCATCCGAGACTTCATCAAGACAAACATTTTAACCAATTTTCAGGTCAATTGAGTAAGAGATGTGGTCTCTAGAGTGCCCACAAGATATTTAATTTTACCTAGTGACCTAGTTTATGACCCTAGGTGACCCAAATTAGAACTTATCCTAGATTTTATCAAGACAAACATTCTGACCAATTTTCAGGTCAACTGAGTAAGAAATGTGGCCTCTAGACTGTCCACAAGGTAAATGTTGATGACGGACGATGGACGACGGACAGTGGACAACCACAAAAGCTCACCTTGAGCTTGTTGTGCTCAGGTGAGCTAACAAAACCAGCGTTCAAAACAAAATCAGCTTTAACTTAAGGATGAATAGTGTTTTTTCTCCCCAAATATTTCTTAACTGGTTGATTTCGGGTTTAAATTAGTGTGATAATATCCTGTTGTTGAGAAAAAAGATAAAACCATTAAACATGATATTCATTGTCAACCTTATTGTATGCTAACCAATTTTAAAGATAGAAACACAATTCAAGCAAGATGTTAGTACTTACTCTGCTAATTCTAATCTAAACCTCCAGTTTCTATTATTGTCTAGGATCATAAATTCACTGACTTTTGCTAAGTAACGTTTCCGAACATCAGGACGCAGTAGCTGGAAGTAAAACATAACATTCTAGAACATAACAAACAGATTGTAAATTAAGTCCCATTGGAAGTGTTTCTCTTCAAGAGCTTTAAATATTGCATTATTTTTCACAAAGACTTGGTTTACTTTTGCTTTGGATATTTAGCACAAAGCATCATTTCTTTGAATTAGACAACAAAGTTTGCTCCAAAATTTTGCTTTAGAATGGCTTACGGCCTCTTAACACAACTATTAGGTGTATAGCTCTGAAAAGCTGTATAATGAAGGATAGACAAAGTTGCCTATAAGTGGTAACAAGGTATCCCTTTGCCAAACAATCCCAAGTTTATACAACCAATAATAAGAAGCCTTTTGAAAACATGGTAAATGTAGAAAATGTCCTTCATGGGAAAATCCCATCATTAGAGCCTTTTATGCTTGCAATATTGTCAAGTCTACAATTCTGTTTTCTGGAATTAGAGCTGATATCATCAATGAGATCTAGCAATTAACTGGACATAAAAATGAGAAGATGAAGATCAGACTGTATGGATAAAGGAATAAAGACTGGATAAAGACCTCCTTTTCGGAGGGACATACAGTATCACAAAATGCAGTTTTGCAGTTATACTGGGGCCCCTTGTCATTTTTTCCCCTTTCAGAAACAGCCAACATTTCTGAAACTCATGTTTCTCTTGATAAACATTTATAACAACCCTGAGGAAAAAGGCTTTTGAACCATTGTGGAAACAGGAGAAAATGCTGGTGCTAGTCATCTTCCCTTTTAAAATCAAAACCCACTATTGCAGCCACATTTAATGTTGGTAACAGGTTATGCTGAAGCCAATTGGGCAGTTTGTCTACGTGAATCTTTCTATCCTTTTCAATTTTTTTTTTTGTCAAACAGTTGCCAACTGACTACATTGTTGACAGAAGTAGAGTATTACATCTGTTCGTACCCTCAGAAAATCTGCAAGATGTCTGAGGATTCCTATCCTCACTTCATCCAAATCTTTAAGGAACCCATCAAAAACAGGCACCAGATCTCTGTGTGTTATTTCTTCTCCTAGTATCACAGCAAGCTCATGGATAGAAAACGCTAAAGTTCTACGAACTTTCCACTAGATAAAAAGAGAAACAAGAGAAAAATGAGTATAGATCACTTAGGTTTACCGCTGGAAAAAGAAAAGCAAAGTTGCATATCTTGTAATTTAGCATTAAAATTTTTCCAATTACCCTTTACCACTTTTGACGCCCCTAAGAAATATGGCTTTGGAAAACATTGTGGGAGAAAGAGAAAATCCTGGTTACCAGCACTTTCTTCTTTTCCCAGTGTTTTCTACCCATCAAAGACAAAAACCATCATTCCATCCACATAAGATTTGTCGTCTGCAAATGCTTTCAATTTTGACACATGTAAGACTTTTTTGTTTGGTTGACTTAAAGTCATAATTGTAGTTGAAAGATCTTTATAGATGCAAGCTGCACTTGGTAAGTATACATTATTCAACGAGCACATGCCATTGTATTTCATCTGGGGGCATATTCATATGCAACTCAATGATGCTGTACTTTTTAACCCTTTAACAAACAATTTCATGTTTTAAAAACCTTGAGGGAAGATGGAATTTGTTGTGGGAAAAGAAGAATATGCTGGTAATCAGCATTACTCCTTTACTTAATATTTCCATTGCTTTCAAAGACAACTCCCATTGTTTGAGCCATATTTGTCATCTGCAAATGCATTTACCAAACAACAAATTTTTACACCAGTTCAAGCTAAAGCATTTGCAGACGACAATTTAAATTAACTCAAAAATTGAAATTTGTTTTGGTAAGGCTAGAAAACATTGTGGGAGGAGAAAATGCTGGTTACCAGCATTTTCTCCTTTTCCCGCAATGTTTTCAAAAGGCTTCTTTCTCAGGGTCGTTAAATGTCAGGACTGTGTGTTAAAGGGTTAAATTTGGGCGAGTCCTCAATTTTCTTGTTCGGCATAGAGTTAACCCTTTACCAAACAATCCCAACTTTTAACGACCCTGAGAAAGGAGCCTTTTGAAAAGATTGTGGGAAAAGGACAAAATGCTGGTAACCAGCATTTTATCCTTTTCCCACAATGTTTTCTACCCTTTCCAAAACAAATTTCAATTTTAAAGTCACTTTTATTTTGTCCTCTGCAAATGCTTTCAATTTCACCCTGTTTAAAATTTTGTATTTTGGTAAAGAGTTAAATGCCATACTTGTCGTCTGATTGGTTGAGAGACCAATTACATGTCATCTTAGAATTAGAAATGAATATAGAGTGGTTTAGCAATATAGATCGAAAGCCAATTTATTGTAATAAGTGTATCAACACAACAGCACAACAATTATATGCAATAATAAGTGTTTTATACCTGCATGTCAGCCGCTAATGTCTCATACAGGTTTTTAATACAGTGCCAGTTTTTCCGCCCAAGTGTGTAGGCCACTGCAGGAAGGTTATAGGCACAATGTTTGGTGATTTCTGTGTCTACAGTTTGAGCTCTGGATGGGTCAATCATACCCAAGTAATTCTCTAGTAAACTTTGAGGTACAATGTCCTGCAAATGAACGGGAAAAAAACAGGTTGGTAATGATTTTTTGTTTTCCTATGTACCACATTTTGGAATTCATGGGTTTTTTTTATAACTATCTAAACCTTTCCAGTACAGGTATGACTTTTTATTCAATCTATGATGATAAACAGTGAACATTTCATTTTGAAAACGGGCCAAAGCAAAAAAAAAGAAAAAAAGAAAAATGGGTTGATGGATTAATTTCTCTACTCACAACTGACAAATTATTACATGGAATACAAGAAGGGACAACAACAGCACAATTTCTACCTGAACCTTTTTTTTGCCGAAGAGCTACAAAAATGCAGACAGTGTGTTATGAAGCACCTAACTCGGCAGGATTTCTTCCCTTTTCAAATGGGAACTTAAAAGCAGAGACCAGTAACAATACATAACAAGAGGGCCATGATGGCCCTGGATCGCTCACCTGAGTCAATAGGCCAAACATTCTGACCAAATTTCACAAGTATCTGACTGAAAATGTGGCCTCTATAGCGTACACAAGGTTTTTCCAAGATCTGACCTAGTGACCTAGTTTTTGACCCCACATGACCCAATTTCGAACTCGTCTGAGATTTTATCAAGCCAAACATTCTGACCAAGTTTCATAAGTATTTGACTGAAAATGTGGCCTCTAGAGCGTACACAATGTTTTTTGAAGATCTGACCTAGTGACCTAGTTTTTGACCCCACATGACACCATTTCGAACTCATCCGAGATCTTATCAGGACAAACATTCTGACCAAATTTCACAAGTATCTGACTGAAAATGTGGCCTCTAGAGCGCACACAAGGTTTTTCTAAGATTTGACCTAGTGACCTAGTTTTTGACCCCACATGACCCAATTTCGAACTCGTCCCAGATTTTGTCCAGACAAACATTCTGACCAAGTTTCATGAAGATTGGACGGAAAATGTGGCCTCTAGAGCGTACATAAGGTTTTTCTAAGATTTGACCTAGTGACCTGGTTTTTGACCCCACATGACCCAATTTTGAACTCGTCCGAGATTTTATCAAGACAAACATTCTGACCAAGTTTCATGAGGATCAGACTGAAAATGTGGCCTCTAGAGCGTACACAAGGTAAAAAGTTGACGACAGACGACGCACTACGGACAACGGACGATGGACACAGCACGATCACAATAGCTCACCATGAGCACTTCATGCTCAGGTGAGCTAAAAAGCAAGAGGAAAGAAAGGGTATGCTGCAAACCTATTTAGCAGATGAATTTCAATTATTTCTTGACATTCACTGATTAACAACTTCCTGCAACCTTTTTTTTGTCTTACTACAGATCAATAATGAAATTCTTGTCAAAAGAAGAAATTGCTCTTCACAGGCCAATATTCATGAATTAAAAATGAAACATGCTCTGTGAAAAGGGGGGGCTTAATGTATCTGCGAAAAATATTGACCCAGGTCATCCTGCACAGTCCACGCAGGCTGACCTGGGCCGAAACTTTTCGCTGTTGGTTAATTTTCTGTACGTCAAAGGACACATCTGTCTCACAATTAGGTTGATTGTTAAAAAAGTGGCTATTATGGATCCACAGTTAAGTTACGTGATGGCTTGGCTGGTATCATGGATAAAGGAAATGCATTAAGCTCCCTTTTGCCAGAGCATGGCTCAACTTTATTTGTACTGATTACTACTTTTCAACGTGGGTGTTTTCAAAGCAATCCACCTTGAAATTTGTGCAAGAAAGTGGAGTTCATACAAATGAGCCAAGCTCTGGCAAAAGGGGGTTTAATGCATCTCCGTAATCCATGATAGCAATAAAGCAATCACATATTTATAGATCCATAACAGCCATTTTTTTTCAACAACCGACTTGAATCACGATAGACTGTTCCTTGGACATACAGAAAAATGACCAATAGCGAAGTTTTGACCCAGGTCAGCCTGCGTGGACTGCTCAGGCTGACCTGGGTCGACACTTTCTGCAGATGCATTAAACCCCCTTTTCACATAGCATTCTGGTGAAAATAGATTTCTTACGTCTATGAAACAATCCCTTACTTGAAGACCACGAGGGAAAGAAAGGGCTTTTGAAACAGTGAAAGAAAAGGAGAAAAACACTGGTAATCAGCATTTTCTCCTTCTCCTACAAAGTTTTCTTTCAAACACTAATCACAACATTTGAGCCACAAATAATCTTGTCTTTTGCAAAATCTTTCAACATGACCAGGTCCAACACTTTGTTGTCTTGTTAACACTACAAGTGGATTGTGCCAGCAGACTGACATTATCTGTCATTTACTTTGCCATTTAACCCTTTACCACACAATCCCGAGTTTAAACAACCCTGCAGAAAAAGCCTTTTGAAAACATTGTGGGAAAAAGGAGAAAATGCTGGTAACCAGTATTTTCTTCTTTTCCCACAATGTTTTCTACACTTTGAAAGACAAAGTTTATCATTTGACCCATATTTCTTTTGTCTTCCACAGATGCTTTCAATCTGGACAAGTCTAAAAGTATATTGTGTGGTAAATGGTTAAGGATAAAAACATGAAAAGCATAGAGGAAAAAAAAAGAACAAAATGCTAAGCCATATTGTAAATAAAGAAAGCAATAAGCCTGTTTCCTGGACGTTGAGTGCAGTGTCCAATTGCATCCATGTCCACCATCCCAAAATAGGGAGGCCTCCATGTGAGAAATCAAGGCTTCAGTACACATAAGATAAGCATCCACAACATGCAAACACCACTAAAAGAGGGGAGGCCACTGTTCACCTGTTGTTGAGCCAAGGTTGCGTCATCCAGGAGTAAGGAATCCCTGAGACTCTGTGGCGACATGGAGGAGAAATCGCTGTCAATGTATGCCATATTTGTCCCGCTTAAATCTGCAAGAGGCAATAGCGACAGCAGAAGATTACTGTCAATTTGGCCAAGGTTAATATCTGCAATGGACAAACCGGGAACAGAATGGTTAGTAGGTGACACACACAGACCACACATCGGGGATGGTTAGAATCACACAGATAATAATGGAATTCTAATGCTACGATTTCTTTTTGTAAATATGTAAACAACAAGTACTCAACATTTTTTTTTTGTCTTGCAGCTGACCGATTTTGAGAAGATTGTGGCAAATGAAATTGCATATAGCAAATAATTTCTCCTCTGCCTCAATGATTTCATGTCAAAAAAATTCATAATTCTGTTTTGCTTATCCATATTTCACCTGGAAGTTCTCAAAAGTGGTCTGCTGCAAATTTGTTTTAGATAGTAATAAATACATACATGGCATTCAGAAACTGACCTTGTCCCACAACTTGCAATTGATCTACAAAAGTGTCATTTCTATATAAAGTTTGAGACTGAATTTATTCAAGTTAGTCCTTCCTCTTAACCCTTTACCTGACGACAAAATTATAGCCTTGTCCAAATTGAAAGCATTTACAGACGACGACATCATTGTGGCTAAATTGGTGCAATTTTTCTTTTACAAGTTAGAAAACATTGTGGGAAAAGGATAAAATGCTGGGTACCAGCATTTTCTCCTTTTCCCACAATGTTTTCAAAAGGCTTCTTTCCCAGAGTCGTTAAAAGTCGTCATTGTGTGGTAAAGAGTTAACAAACATTAACTCCATTGTTCAATAAGCAATAACTTGTTTTTTTACTTTTAACTATTTGATTTTCAATATAATAACATAAGATCATGAATGAAAACAATATGCCCAAAACCTCCTACATGAAAAAATAAATCTTCACAAAAATGTATGAGCCACGTTCTGACAACGGGGGAGGCTTAATGCATCTCCTTCATCCATTATATCAAGCAAGTCTTCACCTAATTATAAATCCACAAAATCCATCTTGTTCAACGACTGAAAGATGAGGTAGAATGGTCCTTTCACATGCAGAAAATATAGCAAAAGCAAAAAGTTTTGACCCGTGTTAGCCTGCGTGGGCTGTGCAGGCTGACATGGGTTGATAAATTTTTTTGGGGCAGATGCATTAAGCCCCCTTTTCACAGAGCATGGCTTATGTCATTAAATCAAACCAATGCTAAACTTTGTGCAGAGTATCATACTTTTTTCTATCAATTTTAAGTTCAAATCCCATTCCTTGTTTGTCCTTTGTAACAGAACTTGCTTCCATACTGACCCTTTTTTTCCTCACATATAAAATGTGTATTGTACATATCTTACTTTTTCTGTTAGCCATTTTACAGGTCCTGGTTAGCTTTTCAGATCTTGTTTTTTTTTTTCTCTAAAATGCCTTCCCTAACATATGGCAGTAACAACCATACATGGATACAACTTTGACAGGATGCAAAACATTGGATCTAAATTGAGTGCCATAACAAATTGGGTCAACATGGTCTTTCACAGACTGATGTGAAACTGCAAAAACTGTTCCTTTGTTACTCATCAATTCTTAACTTCATTTACTTTCTTGCCTATAGACAAAATATTAGACTCTTCAATATCAAAAGTATATGCAGACAACAAGTTAAATGCTGCTGTAATGATGGGATTTGTCTGGTAACGGTTTTGAAAGTATGGCGGGAAAAGGAGTAAATTCACGGCAAGTTCTCTTTTAACCACAATGTTTTCAACACTTTTTTCTCAGTTGGTTAAACATCCAATTGCTCAGTAAAGAGTTAACTGTCTACGAGGAAATATCTGTCTATGTCTAATAGATGTGCAGCCAAACCACCTCCTTTCACAACAATGGTTAACAGTAATTTAGCCGCTGAAATAATTAGTTACTGCTGGTGTTCCCTTGCCTTTTGTACAAATCTTTATGCAATATTCAGTGCAGAAAAATTGCTAACGTTAAGTGAGTGCAGTACTAGACTTAATTCATGACATATATATTCACCCATGAACCACTACAAAAATATAGGCATTGTAATTATGAAACAGGTGTAAGCTTATGAGCCAATCCTCTATCGATTGGAAAAGTATCATGAATCTCCCAAATCTAAGTTACAAGTTTGCTGATGAAAGCCACTGTTACATGAAAAATGGTAATGGCAAAATCATATACCCTAAAAGCACTTTTTACAACTGTTTTTGCCTTTGTGGCCTGTGTAGATCAAGATCAAACTGATTTATAGCCTGGCTATATGGACTGGAGTATTCTGATTTTTTTTTTTTTTCAAAGTACATTTGTGCCAAGACACTAGGAAATGAGAAGACAATTGAAACCAACAAAATGACTTTGTGTACAACAAGGATCTTGAGCACCCCACACATCTGTGAGGTCTGTTCAGGATCCATACTGTTTTCACATTGAAAAATTGTTTATCTTTCAGCCAACTTGTAACACGCAAGCATGCATTCAGCAGGTGCACTGCACCCCACTTGATTTAGAACAGCCAGAATATATTGTGAAGAACACAGCACCGTGTTCCAAAATACTACATTGATTTAGAACATGTTCGCCATGTTCTGAGCAGCGACAGGAATATGCCCAGCGTAAATACTGATGACCCGGAAAATGCATGATGGACACCAGACACAGCATGATCACAAAAGCTCACCATGCGCACTTTTTCTGCTCAGCTGAGCTAAAAATGTATGAACAGTGCTCCAGATAAGATCTATATCCACATAATTACAGTTGATTGTTCTTTGGTATTGCAGATTCTCGAAATAAGATCTGTCTCTGATATGAAACCTCTCAGCTGGTATATAAAAAATCTGTCACCAATATGTGACCTTTCAGCTGGTATATAAAGAGTGGCAGGAATCAGTAAACTCTTTTGAACAATGTAAACATTTAGGTAGCTACATGTATTTCTGAGATCTAACATACAAACTCACGCCCTGGAATCTCCCAATGTTCACATAAATAGCCAAATTAAATTCCTAATGATAAAATCAGCTAGGTTGGGGACACGCTTTATATAAATTTTTCTGATAAAATCATGACACAAGAACATGTATGTAAGGGGTACCCAGAACATCCCATTTCATTATGTTGCACAACACTGTCAGACAAATCGAAATCACAGACTAGTTTCCAAACACTTTCCCACACAATCTGGAGTTTTAACGACCCCAAGGAAGAAGCCTTATGAAAACTGCGTGGTAAAAGGAGAAAATGCCGGCAACTAGTGTTTTCTCTTATTCCCACAATGTTTTCTACTCTACTAGAGACAAAATCTATCAATTTGAGCTACATTTAAATTGTTGTCTGCAAACACGTTCAATTTGGACAAGTCTACATTTTTGTCATGTGGTGAAGAGTTAAATGAAATGGGAATAACACAAATAAAAACCAGTCCTGCAATACTGTCTGTTGTGGGTTCTCCACAGACACCTATAAACAAGATGATTCTGAGGAGAAAATGAGTAAGACAGATTTGTCAGACAATGGCTACACCATTTTAATCCTACAGGAAAGTTCTTCTTTTATCTTGCTCACTCCAAGCATTATAGTTTCCCCGCAAACAAAGCCACCTCGAATTTTACTTGAAGTTTTCTGGCTTGGATTGGGTACTAACTAAAATATACTGGTACTGATCTATCCATCTGGATTAGTACCATACTGAGAGCATGAAAAAATATCTGGAGCACCATATTTTGAATATATTGTGACAAATATCCCTCAGAGATCATGCATCTGAAAGACACTACAAAAGATAAATATAATTATCGTTCTAACTAAACAAGGTCCGTATTCACCAACCATTCTTCAGAATATTCTTAGTCTAATTCTTCTGAATTTTCTATAATTGAAAATAACTAAACTTCTGATTGGCTAAACCATTTGGTTTAGTCAATCAGAAGTTATGTTACTTTTAAACTTAGAAAATCTTGGAGAATAAGACTAAGAATATTCTTAAGAATGGTTGGTGAATACAGACCCTGATACTGAAAGTGCGTTACGGTGTTTATTGGAAGTGTTTTAAGATAGCTTTCAATTAAGTTTCACAGAAAGTTTCATGCATTAGTAGTGACTAATGATCAATGAGCAGTATCAAACAATAAGGCCAATAGATTTCAGATGGTCAGAGAACCACAAATTATTTTAACACCTATAATTGTCCCTAGACCTACATGTACACAAGATTTAAATCAAATCATATCTTTATCATGCCTGTATCTCTGTTTCCATCCTGCTTAACATTTACTTTCGAAACGAATATTTCTGTATTTTACATGCAATTAACCCAAACAGTGCCAAGAAAAACAATCACTCTTTTGTAAAATGTAGATAAAGGTCATCAGCTAAGTCTAGCAGTTCCATCAGTAATGTACCAGCCAAGTAATCCATGGGCTTTAAGTTTGAACCCCAGCTAGGCAAAACTGTTTTTAAAAATTGATGGTAGTCATTGAATTAGGTTCTAAAAACTGTTTTATGACAAAGTCACTCTTGCTCAGCAGAAGTCAGGAAAACTGATCTAGCTAGGGTCTTTTTCAGCTTGTTAAATGATCAGTCAAGATGGGTGAGTTTATTAGATTACCTGAGCAAAGAGTGCTCTGGGTGAGCTTTTGTGATTGTGCCGTGTAAATCATTCATCATCAACTTTTACCTTGTTTGCTCTATAGGCTATATTTTCATTCCAATTTTCATGAAAGTTGGCCAGAATGTTTGTCTTGATAATATTGCAAAAGGATTTGAAATTCGGTCACATTGGGTCATAAACATAAATTACCAAATGACACTATCTTTGACTTGTCCAAATTGAAAGCATTTGCAGAAGACAAATCAAATATGACTTAAATGGTGAAAAACTAGGTCACCAGGTCAAATTTTTGTAAAACTATGTACATGTACATTTATGGTAGCATTTTCAGTCCAATACAATTGAAATTCGTCAGAATCTTTTTCTTCATGATGTTTAGGACAAGTTTGAAAATGGAATATATACTTAATTGTAAGAATGAGGCTGCCTCATGCACAAGTATGGTAACTGAACTTTACAGACATGCAATTTACCTTGTAAAACGCCATCTATCACAGGTATGGTGGTCTCACTCTCGTTTACCATGAAGTTAGCCTTCTCAAAGCTTGGCTTATCACTATCTAGGCTGGTAACTTGTGTGCTCGCCTTGTCCACCATGTGTCCAGCACCTTCACCTTCAATCACAGTTGTTGTATCTTTATCACAGACAGACAAATCAGATAGACTCTCTGATAAAGCTTCACTGAGATCATGTATCTCTCCACAGGCAACATTTAAATCATGGCTTGCATAGCTTTTCTCTTCTGTATCTAGACCAGTGTTCATATCTAATGTGTTTTCATCAGAAACTATTATACTAAGATCTATGTCTATCAGAGGTATGGGTGTCCTCCAATAATTGAAAGAATTAAAATCATCTACACTGTCCACACATATTTGCACATTTCCCACTTGGGATTGACTACCTATTTCAGCTCCTATACTAGTAGAGGATTGTGCTATATTACTAAGATTGTCATTCTTGTTATTTTCATCTTCAACTGTTATCCTATGTGTTTCATCTTTTGTTATCAGTCCATCTTGGTTTCCTTCAGAAAGTGAACCTGCACTTTCTTTGTCAACATTCCTATCGTTTTTATCCTGTAACATTTTGTCAATACTTAATGACTGATTCTCTGCAATAATATAGTGCTTTGCCCTTTTTTCTTCTAATGATAGGTCCTCATCTGTAACAAGTAAACCAGTCTCTACATCAGCTATTGTATCAGTTGGCTTGGCAGGAAAACTTTTCTCCTCTACTCCAACACCAATGTCAGTCAAAACAGGCGTGTGTTCATCGACTTCCATATCTGTATCAACCTGTTCCATTCCATTATCACAGAGAGATTTGTCAGAGGCACAACTTGATGTTCTCAAATCAAAAGACTGAGGGTTAGCATTTGACCGAGAGTTTTCCTCTTCTGTCTCACCAATTTCTGTTACAATAGATTCCTCCGATTCATCCTGTGGGCTATCTACTACACTGGAGTTATTTTGATCCTCACTGGTTGCTTCTTCATGACTTTAATAAAAAAAAAAAAAAAAAAAAAAAAATTCCGTTTAACCCTTTACCACACAATCCCAACTTTTAACGACCCTCAGAAAGAAGCCTTTTGAAAACATTGTGGGAAAAGGGAGAAAATGCTCGTAAGCAGCATTTTCTCCTTTTCCCACAATGTTTTCTACATTTCCCAAAACAAATTTCAGTTTTTGTGCCACTCTTATTTTGTCGTCTGCAAATGTTTTCAATTTGGACTGGTCTAGAATATTGTCGTTTGGTAAAGAGTTAAACCTGTATCAACTCTTTACCAAATGACACTATCTTTGACTTGTCCAAATTGAAAGCATTTGCAGAAGACAAATCAAATATGACTTAAATGGTGAAAATTACCTAGGATAGATTAGAAAACATTGGGGGAAAAGGAGAAAATGATTATTTCCAGCATTTTCTCCCTTTCCCACAATGTTTCTCAGGGTTGTTAAAAGTCGGGATTGTGTGGTAACGGGTTAAAGGCTCAATAGCAGCAAGGAATCAATGCAGGTGTTCAAATGCATTTAAATTTAAGACATATTATTTAAAAATATGGAAAGTATGGTGAAGATGACAATCTGTTATTGTGTGTTTTGTCCAAGCATTAGTTGCTGGGAGAAAAATAAATTTTCAGGCTTAAAGTAAACAAAAGAGTGACCTGGCAGGTTTTAACCTAGTTTTGAAATAAATTTCTCTGACAGCAATTAACACTTGGACCGACCGCACAATAACAGATTGTCAACTTCACAATCATTTCCATACTTTCAAATGGTCATGATTTCAATTTAAATGCATTTTAAGATCTGCTTGTTTACTTTTGGCAGCTATTGTTATTTAAAAAAAAAAAAGAATCCTGTTTTTATGCCATCTTAGAACAAGGCAAATAAAAATATATGGGAAAAGGAGAAAATGCCATTAACCTGCAAAAGCTCTATTTTCCCACCACACAATGAAACATTTGAAAGAGATCAAAGTACTCACTTTCACATTTTTACAAATATTTGTTGGAGATGACCAAGCTTCCTTGAAAAATATAAACATGAGCCATGCTCTGTGAAAAGGAGGAGGCTTCTGCGTCTGCGAAAGGTATCAACCTGGGTCAGCCTGCGCAGGCTGACCTGGGCCAAAACTTTTCACTATCGGTCAATTTTCTGTATGTCAAAAGACTAGTCTACCTCATGGTTTAGCCTGTTGTTCAACAAAATGGACTCTAGGGATCAATGATCAAGTGATGGCTTGCTGGGTCTCATGCATCACCGAGATGCATTAAGCCCCCTTTTCACAGAGCATGGCTCATATTAAACATCCTTGGCGAGGATATCAATAATATTTATGTTAGATTCCTTTTCTTGTTCCACATCACACCTTAGCCCCTATTTTTTTTCCTACCAACTTGTTATGTATCTAAAATGCAAGTTTTGAACAATTCAAAATGAAGGCATCAAGTGCAAAGAACATTAAATCTGAATAACAAAATCATTTTATAAAATATTCAGTCAAATGAATAAAATAAAACCCTTTTTCTTTGTCATAATTTTCAAAATACTTTGACAGTATTTGCAAGAAAGTTGTCAAACTGTATCCTAGAGATCAATCAAAATCTATCATGTAAGATAAAATTTTTCATCCCATGATCCTGTGTTATAAAAAATTACCTGTTTTTCTAAAATTTCTTGTTACCAAAATCTTCAAACAATTTTTTCTACCCTCTCACACTACCCATCACTTGGGATCCATTTCATTTCCATTGGCAAATGCTTTAAATTATATTGTCTGGTATCCAGACGACATATTTAAAAATTGAAATCTGTTTTGGGAAGGGTAGAAAACATTGTGGGAAAAAGGAGAAAATGCTGTTTGCCAGCGTTTTCTCCTTTTCCCACAAGGTTTTTAAAAGGCTATTTCCTCAGGGTCTTTAAAACTTGGTATTTTTTTGTGTGGTAAATAGTTAAATAATGTTGTCCTGTAAAGCGTTAAATGTGTGGAAAACGGGTTCTACTACCTTCTGTTCTCTTGTTCAAGGTCTTTGAATACAATAGTCCCATCTGGTTCTACAGATATACCAGTGCTATTGGAATCAGCAAATGTTGAGATAAATGGACCTAGCTGCTGAAATGCTGCCATTCTAACCTATCATTTATAAATAAGGAAAATATATATGTTTTGACTCCTGGTTCATATTTTTGCAAACATGATCATGCCAATGTTATGATGCCATATTCAAAAGCTTTCACTCTATAACTTAACCCTTTCCCAAACGACCAATTTTGGACTGGTCCAAATTGAAAGAGTTTGCAGACGACAATTTTAAACTTGATGAAAATTGCAGAAAGGTCTCAAACAGGGTAGAAAACACTGTGGGAAAAGGAGAAATTGCTCGTAACGAGCAATTTCTCCTTTTCCCACAGTGTTTTCAAAAGACTTGTACTGCAGACACGTGAAAACCAGGGCTTGTTTGGGAAAGGGTTAAACTAATGTACTTGTATATGACACTGGGATTGGAACAAATTTAATCTAAATGCTGAAACCTACAAACTCTAAGACATTGTTGATCGAGATCTATGAGATCACATGTAAAACTTGTGACCACCCAGGGGAGGGCCAGGGCTATAATGTGAAGCATCTTAGTAGAAGTCCATTACATGAAGCTACATGCCAAATTTGGTAGCCCTAGACCTCATGGTTTGAAACCAAAAGATTTTTAGAGTTTTCACTACTTACATCAGTATTGGACGGTAAATATAGCTTCTTGAGTGTAAACAAGGTGTTTCAAAAATATCACCTGATGACCCAATTTGTGACCCACCATGACCCAATTTCAACTGGTCCGAGATGACATCAAGACAAACTATCTAACTTTCATGTGGCCTCAGAGTGTACCTAAGGTTTTTCAAAGATCTGACCTGGTGACCTAGTTTTTGATCTAGTGCAACATATTTTCACACTTGTCTGTCCAAGATATCATCAAGACAAACATTCTGACCATCTTTCATAAGTACTGGACAGAAAATGAGGCCTCTAGAGCAAACACAAGGTTTCAGATTTGTCATGACCTAATTTTTCACCTGACATGACCCCGTTCTTATTATAACAGACCTCCAGATTAGAGGGAATGATAGTATTCTAAATCCATTATTTCTCCTCCAAATCCTATGTTGTAGGTACTCGTTAAAATCATCTCGATGAGACGATTGTAATGAGTATTCATAACATAAAGTTTAGTGGAGTGTAATTAATATTTTCAATTTTGCAATCAAAATCGCTCCATCTCTCTGGAGCTCTGACTCATTCTTGTCCAAGTATCATTAAAAAGTAATGTGGCCACCTGTTATAAATATTGGAGTGAAATGCTGCATCTAGAGTGTTCACAAGATTTTTCAGAGGTTTGAACCAGTGATCGAGTTTTTGACAGAGTATGGTGTACTTTCACACTTGTCCAGGATATCAAGACAAACATTTGGACCATCTTTTAATAGTACTGAACTGAAAATGTGGCCCCTAGAGCATACACAAGGTTTATCAAAGGTTTTACCCATTACCTAGTTTTTGACCGGAAGTGATCAATTTTCTTACGCATCATCCAAATATCATCAAGAAATCGTTCTGACCAATTTTCCTGAGAATTAGAAGGAAAATGCGACCTCTAGCAAGAGTGTACAAAAGTTTTAACAAAGATTTGACCTGGTGACTTAGATTATGACCCAACGTGACTAAATTTCAAATTTGTACAAGATATAACCAAACATACATTCTAACCAACTTTCATGAGCATCGGACTGTAAATGTAGCCTCAGACTGAAAATGTAGCCTCGGACTAAAAATGTAGCCTCTAGAGCGAACACAAGGTAAAAGTTAATGACGGATGATGGACACAGCACAATCCCAACTTAATCACAAAAGCTCACCTTGAGCACTTTTTGCCAAGGTGAATTAATGAACTCACCCATCTTGACTGATCACATAACAAGCTGACAAAGACACTAGCTAGATCTGTTTTCCTGACTTCTGCGGAGCAAGAATATGATACTGTCATAAAACACTCTGCACAGGCTTTCCGCACACCCCAGACACCGTCTGCACACAGGTAGTAAAATTTGGACAACTGAAATAAATTTAACTATTTACAGACAACAAATTTTCACTCTTCCATAGAGATTGCATTTACAAACAACACATTCATGCTTTACCTCATAATTCTGGGTTTTAACCACCCTGACATGGAGGTTTTTGAAAATACTGTGAGAAAAGGAGAAAATGTATTTTCTCCTTTTCCTTAAATTTCTTCTGCCCTTGCACAGCCGAAAAAGCATCATTCAAGCCACTTTACCTTGTCTTCTACAAATGCTTTCAGTTTGGATGTCTCCAATTTTCGTTGTTTGTAAAGAGTAACATGTGGCATCAAACGGGTTTGCAACTTTTTTGTGAAAATCTTCACAAAGACAGGTTTTTTTTCCCACATGCTAAGATGGCTCATAAACTAAAATATAGACAGAAACATGTGTAGAAAAACATGAGCAATGATTAAATATTTTGTGGATTTTTTTTTTCAGTAAAATTTCTCACTAGGATCGATTCAGGGGAGCTGTTACTGTGTAAAAAGGAACAAATATATTTTGAACACAGCAAAAAACTAATTGCCAGGAGGCCTAGGTCGTTAGTGTTGGTACCCTATGGTTTGGAGGGTCATGGATTCAAATCCTACAGAAGGCAACTTATTTATGCAGTATCTTTGTGGTTTTTCGCCAACTATTAAGAAATAAAGTCACATCCTTATGATTTTTCCTAAAAAAAAAAAATTCACCCTTCCATATTCTTGGATCAAAGACTAGTTTACAGCTGCTTTTAAATGAAAGATTTGTCTTTGGAAGGAGAGAAACATTTTCTTCTCCTTCATATGTGTCAAATAATACATAATGAAATGGAAAAAACATGGTGGAAAAAGGGAACAAAAATTGTTGCAGAAATGCCGATTAGTTCAATACCTTACCGCTCCCCAAAACACTTTTACAGCTCTAGATACAGACCACGAAAAATTGGTTGTCAACATAAACACCAACATTGAACAAGAAGATATGTGAAGAAATGATAGTGTACCTTACGAAAAATTTGTCTTTCTGTGAAATTTTCAAAAACAACCCCAAGATAAAGCCATTAACATCTTCAAAAATTTCGAGATCTAAGTATGTAGCTAGAAAAGTTTGTAAATAGTTCAAGATGGATATTATGCTTTGCAGTTATATCAGTTGTGATTTTCGTTTATTTAAATATCACAAACTGTCTAGGTCTACAGAAATGTTGACTAAAAGAAAATTTGAACAAATGCGTGGGATAAAAAGTAACAATGTACAGGTAAATGTGCCATGCTCTGTGAAAAAGGGACTTAATGCATCTGCAGAAAGTTTCAACCCAAGTCAGCCTGCACAGTCTGTGCAGGCTGACCTTGGCTGGAACTTTTTGTTATTGGTCAACTTTTGGTATGTCCAACGACCAGTCTACCTTATGATACGGTCACTTGTAATACACAATGAATTTTTTGGTTTCCAAATTCTAAGATGTCTCGGTTGGTATGACACGTCACAGATGCATTAAGCCCCTTTTTGCCAGAGCATGGCTCAAATATAAAAAATGGCAAAAATCATCAAAAATCATCTTGGACAAGTTCAAAATTGGGTCTTGTTGGATCACATCTGATTTTTCTACAGCACAAAAGTCATACTTACCAAATGCTTTTCAACATTAGTCTGACCAACCACTGAACAGAATTCACCAAAGTTGCCCGCACAAACCTGTATTAAAAAAAAAAAAAAAAAAACAGGCATGCAAGATTAGTAATCTTTCAGGAAACAAGAACTAACAGAAGCATACATGCAGTCATAGAAAATATTCATTGTCTCTTCAAAATTATCCTCTTAACCCTTATCCTGCTAAATAAGTTGAATGAAACTTTCAAGACGATAGTAAAACCCTGAATACTGTTATTTTGAAGTTATCTTTTGGAGAACAATATCTCCTTATCAGGCAGTGTAGATCCGAGATCAGACTGCACATTCTGTGCAGTCTGATCTTGACCTACACTGTCCGCAAAAGGTCAATGGGTTGCACTTATCAGCCTAAAGGTTAAATTTTAACAACTGTCAAATTTTACTAAAAACAAGTACCTTTCTCACATGGAAAAGAGGATCACAGCACATCTCACAGAACCTATTGAGAAAGACTCGCTCTACCATGTCTTGTCCAAGCAATGGTGCTAGTTTACTCATAAGCTATATGTAAAATAGATAAGGATTTCTCATACAGAACACATATAAAATCATCCACTATAAAACACAGTAACAAATTTAATTCTTTACCCAACAACAAAATTTAAGGTTTGTAAAAATGGAAAGCACCAGCAGACTACAAAATAAATTTCACCCAAAAACTGAAATTCTTTTCAAAGTGTAGAAAACATTGCAGGGAATGGACAAAATGCTGGTGATCAGCATTTTCTTCTAAGCTCACGATGATTTCAAAAGCTTTTTTCCTACTGGTCGTTAAAACTCCTGTTTGTGCAGGAAAGGGTTAACCCTTTACTGCACAATGCTGCCTTTTAACACCTTTTAACGCCAGCATTTTCTCCTTTTCCCACAATGTTTTCTACCCAATCAAAGAAAAATTGCATCATTTGAGCCACACTGAAATTGTCGTCTACAAATACCTTCAATTTGGACAAGGCTAAAATTTTGTCGTGTGGTAACAGGTTAATGCAAATGGAACAAGTACATAAGACACAAGGAGAGGAAAACAGTTATACTTAATCCAAAAGAAAACACGGAATCCAGGCAATCTCCTAAAATGCTTTCAAAAGCTGTCACCTGCTGAACCCTTCACCGGATGACAAACTTTTGGGCTCACCGACATTAAAAGCATGACTAGAGGACAATTTAATGTGGCTCTGTGATGCAATTTGTCATTAAACTGTAAAAATATTGTGGGCAAAGGAGAAAATGCTGGTAACCAGCATTCTCTCCATTCCCCCAGTGTTTTCAAAACCTTCTTCCTTAGCGCCGTTCAAACTTGGGCATGTTTGGTACCGATTAAAAGGCAAGCAGAGAGGAAAGAACAGTCTTTTTCCTGTAAGTTGGTCGTAAATTATTCACTTTTGTTACACTCAAGGAAATAGTAAAATCTCTCATTTCTTATACTTTCAAGTAAAAGGTTTATCTCAAATACAAGATTATTTTACAAATCGTTCCTCAATATTATTTTTTAAACTCCATGATCCTGTCATTCTTTTGCTTTTAAATTCATAAAACTTTATTCTGTACAAATCTCATCAATCCAAACATTGTAAACTGGTATTCCGAGTGACAAAAACTTAATATAATATGATAATGATTAGGCAAAAAATAAAAAAAAAAATTCTTTTTCTTTTCAGTGTCTATCAATCTACAAATACCGTTGACTTCTGTCTATCAAGCTACCATATTGTCATCAAAGCTGGCTGTGATATGAACTATTTGACAAACACATCACAACCACTTTAACGTCAGTATGAAATAGAAGTAGGTCTAACAAATACCTGTAGTTCCAAAGGCAGCAATACTTATCTTGTTCAGCTGTTCACTTTGAGCAGCATGCCAACGTCCAAGAAATATAAGTTTCTTGATTTAACTATGTTGGAAGAGATATGTCCGATGCCACAGTATTTTGTACGGGACTTATAGTCCTGTATTCACAACCTTAAACACATGCATTCACAACCTCAACTCTTTATGAAACAACAAAATTTTAGACACGTCCAGTTTGAAAGCATTTGCAGATGACAAAATAACAAAATAAAGGCAATTCAAAAATTGAAGTTTGTTTGGGAAGGGTAGAAAACATTGTTGGAAAAGGAGAAAATGCTGGTTACCAGCATTTTCTCCTTTTCCCACAATGTTTTCAAAAGGCTTCAAAAGGGTCGTGAAAAGTCAGGATTGTGTGGTAAAGGGTTAAATGTGAAATTAACTTTAACAACTAACAAGCTGAATTAACAGAATGGACTTTTTCAAATTGTTATGGCATCAGAGTACTCAGTGAGATCCCTTCAGCAACTTGGCAAATTTCCATATAAACCTACATATATACCAGTGGCAAACCTGCCGTTTCAATACACCATAAAATGTTGATAATTTCACTCAAGGCTCATCAAAGCTGGCTGTGATATGACTCTTAACATACACACATCACAGTCACTTGGATGGCCCCTGATAAAAAATACTTAAAACTCCTTTCCTTTCTGTTTCATGCCTTACTTCATTTTACTGCTGCTTTCCCGTCATTCCTCCATATTGGCTCCAACTTGTCCAAGGACATTTTCTGTTGGAATCCCCAAAGTATTTCTTCCTATTGGTTCTCAGCTTCTTAAAATTCCACCATCCTTAAACTTGTAAATAATGCCACTCCAAGTTAACTATCAATAAGATCACTCAAGTATTTTGCCTATCAGTTCCTTAGAAATGTCTCCTATACCAATTCCATTCCTGGTATCTCATCATCAGTCTACAATAGTCATCCATTCTTCATGTTTATTTTTCCATGGTTTTCTAACAACTAGGGATGGGAACGATTACTAATTTAGGTACTGGAGAACTTTGTCACTCTATCAACTGAGTACTGGAAAGCATACATACACTTTTGTCTGAATGTTTGCAAATGCAAGTTATCAGTGAGATATAAAAGCCCTAGTCTTCTCAGTGTACATCAACAAGCTTGGTACCAAATAGAGAGTCTGGTTATATACAAGTAAATACTTTATAAACAGAAATTGGAAACTACCTAAACATGTGCCAAGAAGATTTGTTTGTACAGTACATTATTTAGCTTTCTTTACCTGGCAACAAGTATCCATAATACTTATAATAGCGGTCAAATATTCAAGGTTTTATTCATCTGGAATGATCAGTTATGACTGATCCATCTTTTATTTTCATCTGGAATGATCAGTTATGACTGATCCATCTTTTATTTTCATCCGCTCTATTCAATTAAATATCAGATTATCAAGTAGATAAGCAGGTAAACATCACATATGTCAAATTGAAATGCTTAAAGTGAGTGACAGGCATTTGTGTAAACAAGAGGGCCATTGGCCCTAACGCGCTAACCTGAGCAAAGTCATCTACAGTTGCTTAAGCTGAAGAGATCCTGGTTTTAATGATGTAAAACACACAAGTGACTTACTTTTTTAACCAATGTGACTAAATTCCAAACTTGTCCAAGATATCATTCAAACAAACATTCTGACTCAAGTTTCATGAGTATCAGACTGAAAATGTGGCCTCTACCGTGCACAGGGTTTTTCTAAGATTTGGTCCAGCGACCAAATTTTTGACCAGATGTGACCCACTTTGAACCTTATCCAAGATATCATAGGAGCAAATGTTTTGACCAAGTTTCAAGAGAATCAGGCAGAAAATGTGGCTTCTAGACTGCACACAAGGTTTATCTAAGATTTGACCATGTGACCTACTATATGTCCCATCATGACCCACTTTCAAACTTGTATAAGATATCAACAAGATAAACATTCTGACCAATCTTTATCATTATATAAACATTCTGACCAATCTTTATCATTATAAGGCTGAAAATGTGGCCTCTAGAGTGCACACAATGTTTTTCTAAGATTTAGCCCAGTGACCTACTTTTTGACCCGACATGACCCAATTAAAATCTTGTCCTAGATATCATCAAGACAAACATTCTGACTAACTTTCCTGTGTTTCAGGCTAAAAATGTGGCCACTACAGTGTACACAAGGGTTTTCTAAGATTTGGCCCTGTGACCTACTTTTTGACCCAATATGACCCAATTTCAATCTTGTCCAAGGTATTATCAAGATAAACATTCTGACTAAGTTTCATAATTTTCAGGCTGAAAAAGTGGCCTCTAGAGTGCACACAAGGTATTTCCGAGATTTATCCCAGTGACCTACTTTTTGACCCAACATAACCAAATTTCAAACTTGTCCAAGATATTATCAAGACAAACATTCTGACCAAGATGCAAAAGTATCAGGTTGAAAATATAGCCTCTAGAGTGCATGCAAGGTTTTTCTTAGCTTTAGCCCAGTGACCTACTTTTTGACCCAACATGACCCAATTTCGAACTTGTTCGAGATATTATCAGGACATACATTCTGACCAAGTTTCAAGAGTATATGATTGAAAATGTAGCCTCTAGAGCACACACAAGGTAATTGATGACATCAGGACAACGCACTTTGTACTCAGGCGAGCTAAAAACTCCTTTAATTTTGTTTGACAACAAATTGCAAACTGGAGACATGGTAAATTACAGCAGATTGAAAGGTCTTTAGATGTTTAGGTGTTACACATAACTGACCCTTCACATTTCTTTTATCATATTTATCAATCTCTAAAACCTAATCTGTAAACTTTGAATCAGAAAAGCTTGAATTATAAAAAAGAGAACAGAAATGTCTCATTTTGATTTTTCCCCCGAGAACTTAATTACAAATATTGCTAACAAATAACTGGATGTTTGATCGAGTACTAGGTTACTGAGGTACTTGTTCCAATCCCTACTAGCAAAACTTCTACATAGTACACATAGTTTCTCTCTGCATGATCAGATCCCTTACAAAATCTGAGGGCAAACTCTCAACATATGCCCAAACAAGTCTGATGCTGTTCCCTGTTACACAGAATTTTACTGTTAAAGAAAAATTGAATACCCAACAAACATTCAAATACTGATTTCATGATACTAAAAGAATATTTTCAAAGTTTTGATAATTTAAGCCTTAGTGGAATGTGTTACAGTTTTAAGAGTCTTGCTACATGTCTACTAGATGAAGCTACATGCAAAATTTAGTAAGCCTATACTTCACACTTAGGAGACAAGATTCTTTCAGTTTTCAGTTTTTGAGCCTAAAACTTTAAACTTGTGACCACCAGGGTGGGGCCTGTTTTGACCCCAGGGTTATAAAAGGGACAATCGTGATAGAGATCTATTGCAGGAAGTAGCGTGTCAAATTTGGTAGCCCTAGGCCTTCCAGTTAGGATCAAAAGATTCTTTGAAGTTTTCACTATATAAGCCATAAGCTATGTGTAAAACTTGCGACCCTTAGGGTGGGGCCAATTTTGACCCCAGGGCTATAATTTGAATAACATTAGTACGGGTTCACTAGATGATGCTACATTCAAAATTTGGTAGCCCTATGCTTCATGGTTTAGAATTTTTTTTTTTTTTTGCAATTTTCACTATATAAGCCCATGTAAAACTTGTGACCCCTGAGGCAGGGTCAATTTTTACCTCAGGGATACAATTTCAAGGAATTTGGTAGTCTATTAGATAAAGCTACATGCCAAATTTGATAAATCTAGGTCATAC
Source organism: Tridacna gigas (assembly GCA_945859785.2). Taxonomy (NCBI): domain Eukaryota; kingdom Metazoa; phylum Mollusca; class Bivalvia; order Cardiida; family Cardiidae; genus Tridacna; species Tridacna gigas. The sequence continues at coordinate 44,834,260 of OX244034.2, read as the reverse complement.
AGGTTTTTCAGTTTTGTGGCCATGGCGACTAGAGTTTTCATTGGAATCAAATTCTTTGAAGGAATAATGTTATTGTGAAGAGGGCCATGGCAGGATCACTTCTGTGAAGTCACATCAAAATTGGATGGGTAGTGTCAGAGACGATGGTTGAAAACAAAATTAACGCACGCATGGGTGGATGATGATCAAATGATCATTTTTCTCAGTGTTTTTTGGGCATCTAGAAAAAGATTTCCAAATCAATTGTTTCTCACAGAGTGGAGAAGTTGTGTAGACTGATTAAAGGCTCATCAAAGCTGGCTGTGATATGAAATACATTGCACCATTTCACAAACACTTTGATGGCCACAAAACAGATATTTTCATACATTAACTCCTGCATGTGACTTCCTGTAATTTGCTGCAAACTTCAGGGAACCCCACACTTCAGGGAAAACATTGTAATGGCAAAAGAAGTTGCTTGACTAAGGGATGAATATTCTCCTTATGCCAGAACATTTTCCCATTACGACATGCATACTGTTATAAATTCTTATTCAAAAAGGATGTGGCTGATAAAAAATGAGAGGAGAGGAAGGTGCCCTCACCTCCCTCAAATACCATAACAGTAAGTACATAATTTCTGAGATCCTTATGAGTTCAGTTTGTTCTGCATTTTGTTTTAGCTTCAAGGGAGGAATCCGCTGAAAAAAGGAGAAGTCACACTCCTGATTCATGCCGATCACCTTATTTCTTACAAGGATGTTATAAAAGCCCTCTGCAGCATTCACAAGATTGAATAAAACAGGTATCTCCAGTAGTCACATCTTGTTTCTTGTAATATAGCTATCTAGTAGTCTGTTTCCCACCAGTACAATATGCGATTTTTTGGTCAGCTGTCCCCTCCTGACCTATCTTTTTTTTTGTTACAGAGAAAAGGTCATTTCAAAGACAACAGCTTTTTTTTCCAATTGAGTTCCAACAAAAAATCTTGTGGTCGTCAATAAAGAAATTATCAGTCACTTGGAAAAAAGAATTCTTTATGAGTATCCCCGTAAACTGGATTTCTGCAAAATGCTTTTACGGCAAAATCATTTCACATCCACAGCCGTTAATTATCAACACAGCTAAGTTCTGATACATTTCATTTCTGTCCAAGTTTAAGCCTTAAAATAGTGAGGCCTACACATCTAAGTCTCCTGAATGTAATCAGCAGCTAAGAGCTCATCAAAGCTGGCTGTGATATGATATATAAGAACATTTCACAGGCACTTTGATGCCTCCTAAACAATGCTAGGAAATGTGCTCATCAGATTCTGCCATGCTATTGACAAGTCTGAGTAACTGGTTTTACTTCTGCTGACTTGAGTTTCATCAATACTGATCCAAGCAGGCTGTGATATGCCGACATTACCAAATCACAACCACTTGGTCAGAATTGACAAACCTTTTAGTTCACACTTACCAGACTATCTCTGTCACCCTGTAAATAAGTGTTACAATTAAAACATATGCTCGATGTAGGTTTTAAAAACTTTGTCTTCATCCTCTTCCATCATGCACTTGGTTACTTGCTGCTCTGTTGCTGCCAATATTAAAAAGACAGAGCAGTAAGGTGACTTGTAATTGAACATCTCACTACCCATGTCTTTCAGACATTAAACAGCCTCTGTCTCGTGTTCCCAATAAGTCATTGAGAACCTTAATACCAAACTGATGACTAGCGGGACCATCTATTGTCTATTTCTGCAAAATACAGGAGGAAAAAACATTTGCACTAGCTCCTTCACTGTAAGATGTGAAGACTGTGTTTCATAATATCAAAGAAGGGACTTACCGCCACAGCTTCTGTCCTGTATTCGTCAAGACTGTCTGGTCCAGCCAGTTCTAAAATAACACTTACAACCTGGTCTTCTACATGTTCTGTAAATAGGACAAGCAAACCCTTTACCACACAATCCCAAGTTTAAAAGACATACCCAGAAAAAGTGTTTCAATATGGTTATGATAGAGCTGAAGCCTGAAATGCCTTATGTACATTAATAAATGTCTTTGCTCAAGCAGTGCCGAGCCCAGTCGCTCTGTTGGTAGCGTACAGGACTTGAAAACAGGGGGCTCACTGGTTCAATCCCTGGCTCAGGCAATTTCTTTCTAAGGATCGTGATAGTCATTGCGACAGAATTTATTCCCTCTCTCACCACTGGCCATTGTTTTGACGATGATTATGTGAGAAAGACGCAAGTGGCTTGGAATGAATATTGTGTGTATTACACATAGAAGAAACTCCAGGAAAGCATAAATAGGTGCACTGGTTGCCACAATATAACTGAAATAATGTTGAAAACAGTGTTAAACACCATAAATTCAATCAATTGTTCAAACAGTAGATCATTCTTCAGAGCTTCAGCATAGTCATGTGACTTTTTTGTCTTGCATTACTGTTCAGCAAATACAAGGTGTACAAAGATTCAATGCAATGACAGCAAAAAAAGAAGCCTGCTATTATAATTTGCCTTTCAGCAATGTTAACTTACAGATAGGCAGATAGCAAGACATTTGGACAGCCTGGTTCCGGTATACTCTTGATAATGTTTGTTTTGCTACGGTTTTAACCCTTAGGCTACTTAGTGCAACTTGGGGCACTTTAGCCAACAGTGTGGATAAAGATCAGACTGCACAAAATGTGCAGTCTGATCTTTGATCTACACTGCCCAATTTGGTATTTTGTTTCCTGTAAAATCAACTTTGAAATCAGAATATTAGGGTTTTTACTATTAACTGGAAATTTTTATTTAAATTATCAAGCAGTTCTGGGATTCAAATCTATTTCATCTTGTTCAAGGTCTCTGTTTATTTGAATGACGTTTTACACTCCTTTGACTCTCTACCACAATTTTGGTCTCCACAGAGACTTTGCTTTCACAGAAGCAAAGTAAATGTGTCTCAAACAAAGCAATTTATCTATGAAAGAGTAAAATGCATATCAGAACAAGAGGGCCATGATGGCCCTGGATCGCTCACCTGAGTCAATAGGCAAAATTTCACTCCAGGGTCATAATGACTCATCTGAGATATTATTAAGACAACATTCTGACCAATTGTCAGGTCAATTGAGCTGAAAATGTGGCCTCTGGAGTGTCCAAACTGTATTTCTTCAATTTGACCAAGTGACCTAGTTTATGAACCTATGTGACCGTATTTCAAACTCATCAGAGATATTAAAACAAACTTGTTGACCAAGGTTCAGGCAAATTGGGCAAGAATTGCCGCCTCTAGAGTGCCCACAAGGTATTTCTGTAATATGACCTAGGAACCTAGATTATGACCCTATGTGACCCAATTTCAATTCCATTCAAGATATCATCAAGTCAAACATGCTGACAAATTTTCAGGTCAACTGAGTAAGAATTGTGGCTTCTAGAGTGCCCACAAGGAATTTCTGTAAGTTGACCTAGTGACCTAGTTTATGACCCCAGGTAACCCAAATTCGAACTCATCCGAGATTTGATCAAGACAAACATTCTGAACAATTTTCAAGTCAATTGAGCAAAAAATTTGGCCTCTAAGAGTGCCCACAAGGTATTTCTTTAATTTGACCTAGTGACCTAGTTTTTGACCCCACATGGCCCAATTTCGAACTCATCCCAGATTTTATCAAGAACAAACATCCTGACCAAGTTTCATGAGTATCGGACTAAAAATGTGTCCTCTAGAGCGCACACAAGGTTTTTCCGAAGATTTGACCTGGTGACCTAGTTTCTGAACTGAGGTGGCCCAGTTTCAAACTCTTCAAAGACATCATCAAGACAAAGATTCTGACCAAGTTTCATTAGTATGGGACTGAAAATGTGGCCTCTGGAGTGCACACAAGGTTTTTCGAAGATTTGACATACTGACCTTGTTTTTGATCCCCACATGACCAATTTCAAACTCGTACAAGATTTTATCAAGACAAACATTCCGACCAAGTTTCATGAGTATCAGACTGAAAATGTGTCCTCAAGAGTGCACACAAGGTTTTTCGAAGATTAGACCTGATGACCTAGTTTTTGAACTGAGTTGACCCAGTTTCAAACTCTTCCAAGATATCATCAAGACAAAGATTCTGACCAAGTTTCATTAGTATGGGACTGAAAATGTGGCCTCTGGAGTGCACACAAGGTTTTTCGAAGATCTGACCTAGTGACCTAGTTTTTGACCCCACATGACCCAATTTCAAACTCATACAAGATTTTATCAAGACAAACATTCTGACCAAGTTTCACAAGTATCTGACTACAAATTAGTCTGAGATTTCATCAAGACAAACATTCTGACCAAGTTTCATAAGTATCTAACTGAAAATGTGGCCTCTAGAGCACACACAGGTTTTTCTTAGATTTGACCTGGTGACCTAGTTTGTGACCCCACATAACCCAATTTCGAACTTGTCCGAGATTTTATCAAGACAAACATTCTGACCAAGTTGTATGAGGATCGGACTGAAAATGTGGCCTCTAGAGTGTACACAAGGTAAAAAGTTGACGACGGACAACGCACGCCGCATGACGCACGCCGGACACAGCACGTTCACAATAGCTCACCATGTGCACTTTGTGCTCAGGTGAGCTACAATGGATTGATTGCTGGTAATAAGCATTTTCTCCCTTTTTTTACTCATGTTTTCAAAGCCATCTTCTTCCGTATCGTTCAAATACAGGTTTGTTTGGTGAAAAGTCAAACAGTATTTCAGTCATTATCACAGAGTAAACTCAATTTGTTTCAACTGTTTCCTTAATTCAAAAGCAGTCTTAACCCTTTACCACACATTTCCAACATTTAATGACCCTGAACAAAAAAGGCTTTTGAAAACATTGTGGGAAAATGAGAAAATGCTGATAACCAGCATTTTCTCCTATCCCCACCATGTTTACTACCCTATCAAAGACAGAAATCATTGTTTGAGTTACATTCATTTTGTCGTTTGCAACTGCTTTCAATTTGGTCTAGTCCAAAATTTTGTTGTTTGGCATAACCGATACTGAGTGTATGAGATGAATGCATTACAAAGCTCACAAATAAAAAGCACTGGCACAGAGTGAAATGTTGCCAATTCACTTACCTTTCTCTACAAGCTCTTGCTCTAGCAAAACTAATAATGCTGCCTGACTAGTTTTACGGACCTGAAAATCATTGAAAGAAAAAAATCTTTTACTTTCAAAAGAGTTCAAACTTGAATCAACTGGACTAATTCTAATTCTGTACTTCTTTGCTTAAGTGCAGCAAATGAACTCAACATGTTCTCTTTGTATGTTTATTTCAAGTCTTCTGTTTACTCTTTGCACACATACTCTTCTGGCTTTTTGTAAGAGAGAATGTGCAAATCTTACCCAATACTCCACAATACAGTTAAGTTTACCAAAGCTTCCGTTTCACTAGCATGGTTCAAAGAATGGGAAAAAATTAAAATATAACACTTGTGCTCACACTCAGCATCTATTTATAGCAAAAGCAATTGCACCGTACACTGGAGTGATCACAATCCCTGGTTTTCACAACCCTCAGAAAGAAAACTTTTGAAAACATTGTTGGAAAAGGAGAAAATGCTGGTTACCAGCATTTTCTCCTTTTCCAACAATGTTTTCTGCCCCATCACAGAGCTTAAGCTCATTTGTACCATTGCTGAATTTGCTGCCTGCAGATGGTTTGAATTTGACAGTCTAAAATATGATGCTTGGGAAATGGTTAACAAAACCAGCTCACGAAAGAAATGTCATATTCACCATCACAAGGGACACATAATCACCATCACAAGGGACAGAGTTGATACAAAATTTTGTCTGGTTAACCCTTTACCTCACAATTCCCTAGTTTTAACAACCCTGAAGAAGAAAGCTTTTGAAAACATTGTGGGAAAAGGAGAAAATGCTGGTAACCAGCATTTTCTCCAATTCCCACAATGTTTTTTATCCTACCACAGACAAATCTTACCATCTGACCAACAGCTAATATGTTGTCTGCAAATGCTGTTAATTTGGACAAGTCTGAAATTTTGTTGTTTGATAAAAATTTAACTCTGTTGAAAAAACTGGACGTCTGGATATGGACATTGAAACAGGGATGCATTATCTAGCCCTTATTATAAAATATGTTGTGGTTGCTCAATTAGGTAATTACAGACTGATTTGATTGGGGGCTTGCTTGACTTCAGATAATAGTTTTTTTCACACAAAGTGGCCAGTGTGAATTGTCCCAGAGAGGCAGAAATTTAGTCTTTTGTGAGACAACTGGTCTCTGCAAAGAGAGTCATAAGATACCAGGTTTTAAAAGTAATCTACCATGTCTGTTTACCACATAACATAATTCTAATTAGGTAATACATGTAATGGAAAACTGAAAATAGAAAGACAAAGAAAATACCTGGGTATTTGCATCATCAAGATACCTTACAACCATTGGTAGTATATAAACTGGAATAGCATTTTGAAAGATGTCCTTGTTTTCATGACAATACACTGCTATATGAGCAATCTGTTCCATCAACTCTGATCTCACAATAGGATCTAAAAGATACAAGGCAGGTATAGGTTCACTTACAGCTTTCGTAATAAATGAAACATAACCAGTTTACTCAAGCTAACCAGAGTGTCCTGCAATACTCATAGGTGAAGGTGTGCGATTTGAAATCCTATGGCCCTACTGAATCTTCACCTTAAGCACTGAGTTTTTCCTCTAGTGTCCTTGAGCAAGACACTTCAGCTAGGCCTAGTACTGGTGAAACACAGGTGTATAAATAATCAAGCTGTCAATATGATATGAATGACATAAAAATGGCAGTGCCATAAAACACCATTCTATCAATCAAGCAATGGAACTAATTTACTCCCTTCTATTGCCAGTTATCTCTGTGAAAAGATTTAATGCATCGGCAAAAAAAGAACCACCCCATGTCAGCCTACAGATACAGATACTTTTACGTCGTAAATGGAATACCTGAATATGCTTCACAACAACATGATTTACCTGAATCATCAGACAGCTTCACCATGGCTGTAAGTACTGCTGTTGTCTGCTCCTCCGAATCACCAACAGCCCGCAAAGTATCCAGAAGCCCTTTGGCCACCATCTGCCTGCAAAATTCATCAGTTTGTTACCAGATTCCTGCTAGTAGTTGTCCATAATTGAGATAATACCTTGTTAGGTTTTGATATTGGTTTTAACAATCAAAGAATGAAAAGAAAAACAAAAATTACATATCTGAAGGTATACAGCAAAATATTCTGAAAAGTTACACAAATCTGGGGATAGTGATGTCATTTGATAGACCTATCCCTAGGTGCTGTTTGAAAGTTTTTTCACAGCTCTAATTACAGCACTTATTACTTCTAATGGCCTCTCATTCATTTCAAATTCTGTATTCTCTGACAATAAAAGCTGCAGGTTTTTAACTCTTTACCACACAATCACGGGTTTTAATGACCCTGAACAAAAAGCCTTTCGAAAACATTTGGGAAAAGGAGAAAATGCTGGTAACTAGCATTTTCTGCTTTTCCCACATTGTTTTCTACCCTTTCCAACACAAATTTCACTTTTTGAATTATATTTAACTCTGCAAATGCTTTCAATTTGGACAAGTCTGAAATTTGTCGTGTGGTAAAGGGTTAACAGACTGGTCCAATTAATGCTTTCTATACACAAATATTCTCTGGTATATGTATAGCCTGCTACAACTCACACTGACTTTGAAATAGCAATGTGAAACATTCGGGTTGTTTACAATAATCAAATCCATTTTCCACTTTATTTTCTCCATTTAGCCAACTATCTGAAGACTTACCTGGTGTAGACATTGTCACTTTCCATATATTTTTCTAATTTTTGAAGGGGACTTAGATTATCATCTGTACCAAATGGTTCATCATCCATTCCATCATCTAAGCCATAACCTAAAAGATATGGCATTAAGTTTTAACTACTTGCTTTTGTATTGAATACCGAGTTTACCGTTTCTGACTACATAGACTAAAATGCCTGATTTTGCGATTCTCACTAAAATAAAATGTGTGTACAAATATCTAGATTCTATGTCCTTCTTCCAAAATGGATCAATTCTGTATTTTGGTGATTTAAGGGTAACAAATGAGAAGTCCTCTTCTCCCTTCCCCCATCATTTTTTGAAATTATGATCCAAATTTTACCTTTACACTTACAAGTAACATGAATCAGAAATAAATGAGTCCAGTGCAAATAAAAATTAAAGACAACCTATTAACAGTGCAAATAAAATTAGAGACGAACTATTTAACTCCAGACTAAGCCATCTGAAATCAAAACAAAAGAATCACAATACATTAAGAGTGGTGATATTGGTATTCATAACATTATGGCTGATCTTCCATAACAAAGCCTTTGTTTTGAAATTTTCTTTTCACCAGTAGAAAGATGGAGTGTAACAATCATCAATATTCATTACAAATTATGACAGAGAGAAAAACTATCATAATAATGGGTCATGTTTACATATACATGAACTGTGTCCTTTACATTAACTAGTAATGCTCCAATACGCTGAACAACAACATGACCTACTTTCTTGGAATTACGCGATGCTTTGTTATCAATTACTCACGTGTGACTCAAGCAGAGACACATTTATTTCTTATTGCAAGTACCTTCCTGTATGTTATGATACACGATATTAATTCATACAAATGACACGAAGACTGGAAGACGTAAATTTCAGTAATAATTAGGCGGGAACCCCTTAAGTTCAAAAGGTCGTTAGGAAACCCCGAAGTCACGTGACCAATATCCATCATGGTTATCGACTTCACGCAAAGCTTGGCGTCATGTTTGAAAATGTATCATAAAATACACGTGGTATCACAAAGCTAACTGCAAACATAACCAAGAAAATATGTCAAATGATAGTTTGAAACCGAGCAGCAGCCATGACAGCAACATACGGCTTCAAAACCGTTTGTTAGGGACACAGAAAGCGATTTTTACCAGATTCATCCGAACTTGACACATTTTCAAAATCGCAGCATCTCCGCGTCCATGGTAGACATTGACAAAAAAGTAAGAATGAAACTTACCGTCATCCGTATTGTTATCCCCCTCCTCTAGATATAGGTCTATGTCTGAAAGTACAGATAAATAAATGAAAACAGTTAAGCAGTTGAAAAAAAGAACGACAAAAATAAATAATGTGAGGTGGACTCACCCGCCATGATGGAAAAGACCTCGTGGTATATTTGACTCGTTCTTATTGGTCAGACCTGATAAAATGCTTTCATTTTATTGGTTAATGGCCTGAATTTGTTCGGGATTTTTACGGAGATATCCGGAAAGACCCGATGACTCATTTATTCACGCCTCAGTTTAGAATTCTTGCGCCTACAATTCATTAATTATGTTTGTAATTATTATTATTTAAAGATGTAGACATTAACATTTTATTCAATTTTTGTGAAAATATCGATATGTTTTAGTGATTTAGTCATGAAACGAGGTGAATTTAACAATAAAATATCCCTGAATAATGGTCAGTCATTGATAATTTACCCCCACTACTACAGAGCCGTAGCACCGTGTTGTCTAAGCGTGCCCTTTGTGTTCTTTGGTTTTGTAATTATGCGCGACATAATGTAGTTAACAACAAATCATTCTATCCAAATCGCTCTAATATTGTAAAATGTGCTAAAGTTCTAATCACTATTACCGCTTAAGGATTTACACAATATGATTCAAATATATTGGCTAATTTTGTGAATTGTGACAGTTTCATTTCAGCTTTTTCAGCTGTAAAGAGAATTTCTTGAAAGATCTGTTGACAGATCACGATTCTTCAGAACTCAAATTTGATTCTAGAAAGATTTGCGTAGTAAAAACTAGTCGATTTTTTTTAATCCATAGGTGAATAAGATTTTTCTCTCTATTTATGCAATTGAAAAAAAAAATATATGGAGTTGGTTAAATATAATCCAGAGGGGGGAAAAAGAAGCTCATTGGGGACAAGTGATAATTTGTAATTTATAAGAATAGCATACAACATATACAAATAAAAAAAAAATAAATACGATCCATATGCATTGAACCATCAGTACCAAGGATATCACAAAAAACGGGAAAGAATCCATATTTCCATTGTGGTCCTTTAAAATTTTGACAGTTCGACATGGAGAGACATGAGAATAAAATATTCAAAAGACAAACATTTGATCTATGCTAAACGCTTAGATAAACCACAGGCAGGATGAATATTATTTTAGGAAATTGACAAATCAAAAAGTGATGATACCCCCTCCAAAAGAACAATTTGTAAATATGTTTAAATCCGTTTAAAACAACAAACACGTGAACTCGGATTAATATCATTTAGATACAAACATTTAAATGAACTTTACATGCTTTGTGAACCATCTCGATCATCAAAAAAGTTGACTGGGAAAACATAAATATGACCAGACCTCCATATAAGAGGGAGTGATCGTATTCTAAATCCATTATTTCTCTTTCAAACCCTATGTTGTGGGTACTCATTAGAATCGTCTCTACGAGACGATTCTAACGAGTACCAATAACACAGGATTTAGTGGAGAGTGATTAATATTTTCAATTTTGACATCAGATTCACGCCCTCAATCAGGAGCTCTGTATGGCGTTGTTCTCTTGTCTGGCCTCTAGCTCATGACCTAGCAGTCGCGACCCGAGTTTAATGTCTTAAACACTAAACAAAGGCTGTTGTGGACGACTAAGATCGAGATCAGCCTGCTCAGAACGTGCAGTATGATATTGGATGTATACTATCTGATTGTTCAGTGAGATTAAAACAAAGAAAAGACTCCCTGAGCCTCAGTGCATTTTATTTTCGGTTTGGTTTGTACTGGAGCTTAACTCTTAACCAAACCACAGAATTTTAGACTAGTCCAAATTGAAAGTATTAGCAGATGACAAAATAAACGTGTCTCAAAAATTATTTTTGCTTTGGGAAGGGTAGAAAACATTGTGGGAAAAGAAGAAAATGCTGGTTACCAGCATTTTCTCCGTTTCTTACAATGTGTTCAAAAGGCATTTTCCTGAGGGTCGTTAAAAGTTGGGATTGTGTGGTAAAGGGTTAATGCCATTTTAACAGCTCAGGTCATATCATGACGGTCAGTGATTCACCCATGTGTTTCCTGGCTTTCTCACACCAGTACTGACACAACTTTCTTTCCAAAACCACTGACTACTTTTCTCACATGCATTTGAGGTGGAAGGCTAAAAATCGCCAGAAAAGAAAGTTTGCCTCAACCGGTTATCGAACTCGCAACTACCAGGTCACGATAAGATACGCTAACCATTGAGCTACCCAGGCGGGCACATTTTGTTTTCGGGGATTGAAAGACTCCGAGTTATACACATGTATTTTTGTCGCTGAAAGAGTGGGGGGGGGGGGGTCTTTAAAGACTCAATAGCAGCCAAAAAGACAATGCAGGTGTTAAAATGTATTTAGATTGAAATCATGCTATTTAAAGGCATGGGAAACATTGTGAAGATGAAAATCTGTTATTGTGTGGTCGGTCCAAGTGTTAACTAGTTGCTGGCTGAAAAATGAATTTTCAAATCAGGGCAGAGAGTAAACAAAAGATAGAGTGACCCAGCAACTTTTAACCCCGTTTTGAAATTAATTTCTCTACCAGTGACCGTATAACACTTAGACCGATCGTACATTAACAGATTGTCATCTTCACAATAATTTTCATACTTTTAAATGGTAAGATTTAAATTTAAATGTATTTTAACACATGTTTTGTGTACTTTTGGCAGCTATTGTTATTAGTATTTTAAAAACCATTATCTTCCGCTAGGTGGCATTTTTCAAAACAAAGAATATTGACATGCGCAGACAACGTTTTAAAAACCGTTCAGCACAGCCTTGTAGCGCAGTCGGTAGCGTACAAGACCTGAAACCAGGGGGTCGATGGATCAAATCCCAAGCTTGGCGAATTTCTTTCCGTGTATTGATGATAGTCATTGCGACAGGATTCATTCCTCTCTCACTGTTGATCATTGTTTCGACGATGGTTATGTGGGAAATGGCTTGGGTAGAATATTGTGCCAAGCGTTGATAAAAGAAATTCCGGGACAGCACGGATAGGTGCACTGGCCGCCGTGATATAACTTGAATAATGTTAAAAACGGCGTTAAACACCATTCAAAGAAACAACTGAAAACTCTTTGCTAAACGATCCTGTGTAGGAAGCTTTTGAAAACATTGTGGGAAAAGCAGAAAATATTTGTTACTACGAAATGTTGTAAATACTTGCCACATTGTTTTCACCTTTTTCGAGATAAATGCCTTAGTTTGAGCCACCCCATTTGCTTTCAATATAGACGAGCCTAACATTTTATCATCTGCTATTCAACTCTTTACCAAACGACAAAATTTTAGACTCGTCCAAATACAATGCATTTGCAGACGACAAAATAATTGTGACTCAAAATCAGAAATTTGTTCTGGGAAGGGTAGAAAACATTGTGGGAAATGGAGAAAATGCTGGTTACCAGCATTTTCTCCTTTTCCCACAATGTTTTCATAAGGCCTCTTTCTCAGAGTCGTTAAAAGTTGGGATTGTGTTGTAAAGGGCTAAAGTATATCGACAGGCTGTTTGTCGATCTTCTAACACGGTATCACACAATCCCGAGTTTTGGCGACTTTGAGAATGAAGCGTTCTGAAAATATTGAGGGAAAAGGAGAAAATGCTAGCAATCAGCATTTTCTCCTTTTCCCACAATATTTGCTACCCTATCAAGACAAATTCCATCATTTGAGCCACATTTACAATGTCGTCTCCTTTTCAAACAACTTTTCTGAAGGCATCTTCCCCAGGATCTCTGAAACTCGGGACTGTGTAGTAAAGGTGTAACCACTATGCTGCTAAACGCAATGCGCTTGTGGATACGACTGTGCACCTAGCGTGCAGGCTGATCATAAACTTACAATGTCTGATAGGGCAAGACCATTCCATCGGGGGGGGGGGGGATTTTAGTACGAAATTCGATGGCTGGAAACTTTCATTTACTTTTTTGGGGGGGTAGTTTAAGCTTTTACCAAACAATTCCGTACTTCCACCAGCATTTTCTTCTTTCCCCATGATGTTTTCTACGATGTCAGAAAACGATAGTTTGTTAGCACGAAAGTCAAATCTCTCATCTGCATTGACTTTCAGTTTGGACGGGTCAACTACCGATATTTGATTGGAAAGGGTAAGGAGTAAACAGACTCCTTAGTTTTAGTTATCACGCCTTGGGATTAGTTCTGACAAGTCATGGGCAGTTGAACTCTTTACCAGACGACAAAAATATTGAATTGCCCAAATTGAAAGCATTTGCAAACGATAATTGAAATTCGGTTCAAATGATGGAATTTGTCTTTGGTAGAATGCTGGTTACCAGCATTTGCACCTTTTTTTCACAATGTTTTCAAATGGCTCCTTGCTCGGGGTCGACAAAACTCGGGGTTGTCTGAAGTTTTAAATCAGACCGCACAAACACCATCCAGCCGCAGAGCATTTACAACTGTACGTCCATAAGATGTATATCACTGAACTTTTTACAGTGTCAGATGACAAAATTTTAGACTTGGCCTAATTAACCCTTTACCACACAATCCCTACTTTTAACGACCTTGAGGAAGAAGCCTTTTGAAAACACTGTGGGAAAAGGAGAAAATGCTGGTAACCAGCATTTTCTCCTTTTCCCACAATGTTTTCTACTCTTCCAAAAAAAATTTCAATTTTTGATTCACATTTATTTTGTCGTCTGCAAATGCTTTCAATTTGGACTAGTCTAAAATTTTGTCGTGTGGTAAAGAGTTAAAGTCACAATACCGGCGCCCCCCCCCCCCCCCAAAAAAAATGGGGTGTTAAAATTGAAAAGTATGGAAATTTGTGTTTGAATATGACAATCTGTTATTGTACAGTCGGTTCAGATGTTAGTCGCGGGCAGGAAAATCGATTTCAAAACCTGGTAAAAAATAAACCAGCCTACTCTCCCTTTCCCAAAATGTCGTCGTTTGTTAGTTTGTTAAAGAATGAACTGCACCGAACACAAAGAGGTCGAAATACCGAAAAAAGAATATTGCCTTTTTTTCCCACTGTGTTTAAAATTATAACAATGTGCACTAGTTGACAATTAAGACTGGTGTCTGTATGGAATGGGTCACGACCGCCGTGATATGACCTAAGCTGTTAAAAACGGCCGTTAAACTCCAATAGAATCAATCAATAGAATGAGTCCTTGCAACTAGCCGTCATCCCGCTCACTGCACTTTCGCCAACATAATTCATTAACAACAAAAGATGATATTTGCTTATTGCAGCAAACATGATGTTGAAAGACATCGGAGCCGAAGGAGAAAATACTAGCGAGTATTCATGCAGTTCACCGTATGTCATTTAAGAAACCCATATTTAACAAGGAAGTGTTTAAGTCTTTAACACACAACGAAATTTAAGACTGATCCAAGTTGAAAGCATTTACAGACGACATAATAAATGTGGCAAAAATAATAAGATCTGTAACTGATTAGAAAACATTGTAGGTGAAGGAGAAAATACTGGTTACCAAAATTTTCTCCTTGTCCCACAGTGTTTTCTATCCCTAATAATTAGAATCATATATGGTCTACAAATTCTTTCAATTTAGACAAGTCTTTCTTTCTCAGGATCGTTAAGATTCGGGATTGTGCGGTAAAAGATTAATTAAAGCCATCCCTGGGACTGCAGGAGCGCACGAGGGGTTGGGGGGGGATCAAGGGGAAAAACTCAAGTATATCTTGGTCATACTGAAAATGGTTGTTGTCTCCCTTAGGTCTTGAACATTACCGTTTGAAAAATCGCAAAAACTTAAGTCTCATCAATTTTGAAAGGCACTGAGCATAAAGCTACAGAAGACGACAGTGTTCCATTCCATTTCATACATCTTTGATTTCCAGGGTTTTTTTGCCAGTCAGGGCTTTCAGATTATTGTGTTTAACCCTTATCCTGCTGAATAAATGAAATACAATTTTCAAGCAGACAGTAAAAACCAAAAGTTTGCCATTTCAAAGGTGTTTTTCTTGGGAACGATATCTCTTAATCGGACAGTGTAGATCCAAGATCAGACTGTATGTTCTGTGCAGTCTAATCTTGATCTACACTGTCCGCAAAAGGTCAATGAGTCGCACTTAGCAGCTTAAGGGTTAATATTGTACAGATTTTAGACAGAAAATTCAAGTGACTTCAATGATTGGATTCGTCTTTATAAGGTTTTGTAAGGGGTAAAACCATTGTGGGAAAATGCCAGTTACTGGCAATTTCTTCCTTTCCCACAATGTTTAAAATAAATCTTCCTCAGGGTTGTTAAACAGTGGATCATGTGGTAATAAACTAACCTTTAACCCTTTATCACACAATCCCGACTTTTAACGACCCTGTAAAAGAAGCCTTGGGAAAACATTGTGGGAAAAGGAGAAAATGCTGGTAACCAGCATTTTCTCCTTTTCCAACGATGTTTTCTAACATTACAATAACAAATTTTAATTCTTCAGTCCCATTTATTTTGTTGTCTGCAAATGCTTTCATTTGTACTAGTCTAAAATTTGTCGTTCGGTAAAGAGTTAAACCTCTTTACCAAACAACAGAATTTTAGATCTGTCCATCCTGAAATCATTTGCAGACAACAAATTAAATGTTGTTCGAATGATGGTATTTGTTGACGAAAGGTTAGGAAACAATGTGGAAGGAAAAAAGAAATAGTGGTAACCAGCATTTTCTCCTCCCACTATGTTTTCAAAAGCTGTTCTCATGGATGATATAACTCCGGATTGTGTGGTACAGGGTACGGCGGGGGGGGGGGGGGAATCACAAATCTTCAGATATCATCTGCCATCTACTGGAAATTATAGTGAAACATTGTAGGTGGTCCTCTCTTGTTCAGTGGTTAAAGTGCTACACTCTTATTGGCTGCGCTCGTCATGTGGGAGTATCCTTGGGCAAGGCACCTCAGAAAATCAGCCCATTACTGGTTAAAGCCCATTACTGGACGAGTGCCTTAACCCTTTACCAAGTAATCCTAAGTTTTAAGACCCTAAAAAAGAAAGCTTTTGAAAACATTGTGGGAAAAGGAGAAAATGCAGGTAACAAGCATTATCTCCTTTTCTCCACAATGTTCTCTACCCTTCCAAAAATAAGATTGTAATTCTCTAGTCACACATATTTTGTCATCTGCAAATGCTTCTATTTGGACAAGTCTAAACTTTTGTTGTTTGGTAAGTTGTCAAATTGTCAAAACACAATTTGATCACTCAGTAATAAGATTGTTCAAAATATATGAGCCATGCTCTGTGAAAAGGGGGCTTAATGCATATGTGAACAGTATCAACCCAGGTCACCCTGCGCAGTCTGCACAGGCTGACCTGGGCCGAAACTTTTCCTTACTGGTCAGTTTTTTGTATGTTCAAGGACCAGTTTACCTCATGATTTAGTCTATTATCAAAAAAAAGAGGCTTTTACAGATCCATAATTATTTGATGACTTGCTTGGTATAACGCTTTACAGAGGTGCATTAAGCCCCCTTTTGCCAGAGCATCACTCATATGTAAAGTGAAATTTCTCCAACTGAGCCATTTCTTTGTCAAGTTAAATATTTCTTCATATTTCTTTTGGAGGTAGTTTTGACTGATCACTGTTTAACCTTTTACTACACAATCCCGACCTTTAACAACCCTGAGAAAGGAGCCTTTTGAAAACATTGCGAGAAAAGGAGAAAATGCTATTAACCAGCATTTTCTTCATTTCCCACAATGTTTTCCATCCTTCCCAAAACAAATTTCAGTTTTAAAGTCTCTTTTATTTTGTTGTCTGCACATGCTTTCAATTTCAAGCAGTCTAAAATTTTGAAGTTTGGTAAAGAGTTAATCTGAGCTTTCATGTTCCTGCAGTTGATAACTTTGGGAAAAGTTTAAAAAGCAGTTGCTTCTATATCTATTTTAACAGCATTTTCTCCCTTTTCCACAATGTTTTCGAAATCATTCTTCCTTAGTAGAAAAAAAATCAGAAAAATTTAGTGAAAATCTGTAACAAAATGTCACATATTTTGGTGCTAGATTGGTGCACCATATGTAACAGGCAGATTTTTATGCAACCTGGTAATTCAAAGAAAATATGAATTATGTAACAGGATACATTTATTTCTTTTAAAATTTACTTTCTAAAATCAGCAGATAACAAAACATGCCTGTCATACTTCAGGAGTAAAGTAGTATAAAACATAGTAACATAGCCCTGCGTATCACTGTTGTAAGATTATGATTTCCCTTTAACTCTTTCCCAAATGGTGAAATTTACACCAGTCCAACATAAAAGCATTTACATATGGCTAAATATATGTGGCTCGAGTAATGGTATTTGTCTTTGAAAAGGCAGAAAAATTGTGGGAAAAGGAGAAAATGTTGGTTACCAACATTTTCTCCTTTCCCCACCATGTTTTCAAAATTTATCTTCCTTAGGGTCTTTAAAACAGGATTGTACTAGTGGTGGCTAAGTACCAGTTGTGACCATTCTTCTGATATCAGGTTTCTCCTTTCATTTTCACATCATAGCTCAATGTCATTTTGAAAAAGAAGAAATACTGCTCCACTGGACCCATAGGGCAGGGCCAATTTTGACCTTGGGGCTATAGTATGAAGAGTTCTTGTAAAGGTTTATTAAGTAAAGCTACATGCCAAATTTAGTGGCCCTAGGCCATATGGTTTTGGACTAGAAGCCTTAAAGTTTCCACAAAAGAAGCCTATGTAAAACTTGTGGCCCCAGAGGTGAGGCCAATTTTGACTCTAGGGCTGGCTATAAGTTGACGAGTTTTTGTAGAAGTCCATTGGTTGAAGCTACATGCCAAATTTGGTAGCCCTAGGTGATATGGTTTAGGACAAGAAGATATTTAAAGTTTTCAATATATAAACCTGAGTAAAACTTGTGACCCATGGAGCGGGGCCAAATTTGACCCCGGGCTATAATTTGATGAGTTTTTGTAGAGGTCTATTAGATGAAGCTACACGCCGAATTTGATAGCCCTAGGCCATATGGTTTAGAACAAGAAGATATTTAAATTTTTCACTATATAAACCTATGTAAAACTTGTGACCCCTGGGGCAGGGCCAATTTTGACCCCTGGGCTAGAATTTGGAGAGTTTTTGTAGGGGTCTATTAGATGAAGCTACATGCCAAATTTGGTAGCTCCAGGCCATATGGTTTAGGACAAGAAGATATTCAAAATTTTCACTATATAAATCTATGTAAAACTTGTGATCCCCGGGGAGGGCCATTTTTGAGCGCAGGGCTACAATTTGAAGAGGTTTGTAGAGGTTCATTAGATGAAGCTACACGCTAAATTTGGCAATGCTAGGCCTTATGGTTTCGGACAAGAAGTTTTTTTTAAAGATTTTCAATATTTTCAGTTTTGTTGCCATGGCAACCAGAGTTTTTATAGGAATCAAATTCTTTGAAGATTTTCTGGACAGGGCCATGGGAGAATCATTTCTGTGAAGTTTTGTTAGAATCCAATGGGCAGTTTCAGAGAAGTGGATGTTTGAAATAAAAGTTAACGCACAAACGCATGGACAGACACACAACAGACACAGGACCATGACGTAAGCCCACTGGCCTTTGGCCAGTGGGGCTAAAAATCAAAATATGATGCTGCATGGGTGAAAATATAACCAGGTTTCCCCTGTATGGTAAAAGGTTAACTCTTTACCACATGACAACATTTTAGACTAGTCCAGTTTCAAAGCATTTGCAGACGCCAAATTCAACTTTGGAAAAAACGGGCTTAAGCTCTCTAATAGAGCAGAAAACATTGTGGGAAAAGGAGAAAATGCTGGTTACCAGCATTTTCTTCTTCTCCCACAATGTTTTTTAAAAGCCTTCTTTCCTAGGGTCGTGAAAACCCGGGATTGTTTGGTAAAGGGTTAAACCCTAAAGGGAAGTGGTCCTCTGTGGCTCAGTGGATAAGACAATGGATTTGTGATCAGGAAATCTAGTTCTGTTTCTCCCCTGGTTGCTCTGTTTATGCCATAGTGCCCTTGGCAAGGCATTGCCCTAGCCTATTAAATGTACCAGGAAAGACATACATATGAAAGATGTCACCATCTTTAAACTAAAATGTTGTTGAATACAGCTTATAAAATTGAATTCGAATAAAAAAAATCAATCCTTAAGATGTCAAACATGAGATCTGTTGTTTATACCGACAATGCAGATCAAGATCAGACTGCAAAGTGTTGTAGTCTGAACTTGGATATATTGTGTTGTGTCCACTGCCACTATTTAGTGAGATATACACACCTTGTAAGCAGAATTTTTTGAGTCTTTTCTATCAGCTAACTAGGCATGGACAACACGTCAAACCTGCAATGGCGGAGAAAGTAACAAAAGTTGCACCTAGAAAAAAGTAACCAATCACTCAATGCACATCTATCTTACTTCACTCCCTTTGTTTTAAAATTTGCATGACGATAGGAGTATTCCCTATTTATGAACAATAAGAAGCTTAATTTATGACCTTCAAGTATGACTTTGACCTTGAAACTACTGAAGTGAATAATTCAGGGAGAAACTTACTACTCATTACATAGAAAAGTTGTCAATAGTTCTATCATTTGACCATCAAGTGTGAACTTGACCTTATGAACCTACCTGAGCAAATTTTTGGAATGGCACATCTACTCATAAAAGGAGAACAATTGTGCAAATTTATTTTGAAAAATCCATATGTGTAGGCTCGGACAAGATCTTTTATGATAATTTTATTGTTTGACCTTAAAGTGTGACCATGACCATGGACCTGTATGATGAAATATCGGTATTTTAAATGGCACATCCAAAATGTAGAATTTATGTTCGAACATTCTTTATTAATGACAATTTCATCATTTGACCTTTCAGTGTGACCTTGTCCTTGGACCTACCTGAACAAATGATTCAAACAGCACTTCCTCTGGTAAAGGAGAACACTTGTGTAAAATTATCTTGAAATCAATCCATATGTGGAGAAGTTGTAGCTAGAACAAACTCTATGTATGACAATTTTATCCTTTGACCTTTAAGTGTGACCTTGATCTTGGACCTACCTGAACAAAGGATACAAACGGCACTTCTACCGGTAAATGAGAACAATAGTGCCAAACTATCTTTAAATGCATCCATAAATATAGAAGTTATGGCTTTGAGAAGCTCCTTTTCTGACAATTTCATCATTTGCCCTTCAGGCGTGACCTTGACCTTGGACCTACCTGGGCAAATGATTCAAATGGCACTTCTACTGGTAAAGGAGAACACTTGTGTAAAATTATTTTTATATCCATCCATAAATGTAGAAGTTGTAGCTTGGACAAGCTCTATGTATGACAATTTTATCGTTTAACCTTAAAGTGTGACCTACTTAAACGTTTCAAATAGCATTTCTGCTCATGAACAAGAACAATTGTGCGAAATCATTTTGAAATCTATCGATAAATGTAGAAGTTCAGGTCCGAAAAAATTTAAACTGACGGACGAACACATTTATGCACACACACCAGAGCGCAATGTGAGAACTATGTCTCGCTCACCGCAAGCAAGTTCGACAAAAATGTCTGTTTCACTTAATCGATGCTCATAAAGCTAAGTATGGATATTTTGAACAAATGCCTTCACACAAAAAGAAAGAGTGAACAATGTTTCAACAATATTTCAGTCATATCACAGCAAAAACTAATTTTTTTGTGTGCACTGGGCTTTATCAGTACTAGGTAAAAAGCAAAACTGATATTTTCAAGAGTGTAAAAGCTGTGAGTGAACATGTTTCTATTTTAACCATTTACCATACAATCCCGAGTTTCAACGACCCTGAGAAATAGGCCTTTGAAATAGGCCTGAGAAATAGGCCTTTGAAAACATTGTGGGAAAAGGAGAAAATGCTGGTAACCAGCATTTTCTCTTTTTCCCACAATGTTTTCTATCCCTCCCAAAACAAATTTCAATTTTTGAGTCACATTTATTTTGTCGTCTGCAAATGCTTTCAATTTGAACTGGTCTAAAACGTTTGGTAAAGAGTTAACAAATGAAATACATGTAGTAACCCTTTGAGAGCCAAATAAACCCAATTTTAAATTGTCTAGAAATAAGACCAAAATACGTGATATTTTAAGGTTATATTAAAATTTTGTCAATAGTGTTTCAGCAAGGCTAACAGTGTATATCTGAGATCAGACTGCACATTTTATGCAGTTTGATCTTGATCTACACTGGCTGCAAGGGCACACCGTAGTGGTGAAAGGTGCTTTACGAGGTTGACTTACACCTTCCAGATGTAGAAGATGGGAACCAGCATTTTCTCCTTTTCCCACAATGTTTTTAAAAGCTGTCTACCTCAGCGGTGTTAAAAGTCATGATTGAGAGGTAAAGACTGAAACTCTTTCCCAGGCTATACAATTTCAAACTTGTTCATATTAAAAGCATCTGCAAACCACAAACTGTGTGGCCGCTGGTTTTTCCAGTGAAAGGATAGAAAGTAATGTGGAAAAATGGGAAAATACTGATTAACTCTTTACCACACAACAAGTTTTAGACCTGTCCAAACCCTAAGCATATGCAGATGTGGCAAAAATTGTGGGAGTAGTCTTTGATAGAGTAAAAAACATTGTGGGAAAAGGAGAAAATGCTGGTATCCAGCATTTTCTCTTTTTCCCACCATGGTTTGAAAAGCCTTCTTCCTCAGGGTCGTTAAAAGTCATCACTGTCTGGTAAATAGTTAACAGCACCAGCTTTTCTCCTTTTCCTACAATATTTTCAAAAGCTTTTTTCCCCCCTCTGGATTTAAAAATCACAAGACCACTTTGAGAAGGGTTAAACAATTTCGACTGTTTCAAAACAAATCTATTTAATAATTTCAATCAGTACAAATTTAAGATGCTAGAAGTAGGAAATAAGGCAATATGAGAAATTTATGCGGAATAATACATAAAAGTTTGTAAAATTTCATAAACATTATTATTTTTGATAAAATACTCAGTAACTGATTAAGAAATACAATTGTGACTGAGGTACATACATCAAGTTTGAGTGTCCATGTATAATATGTGAAGCTTGAAAATAACCGACATAAGCTATTGATAGATGGAAGAATTCAGAGCTCATATTTATTGTAGCAAAAGCATAAATATGTAATAAAGCATGACAAAATTTACACCTACTGTAATTGCTTGAATGCACAAACATACACCACTGAAAAAGAATGCTGTGGCAAAAGAAGACTTTCTAATGCTTTTTGAAACTTTATTACCTTACAAGCTCTCCTCAGAAACCAAACCAAAGTAATCAATAAAAGAAGACAACCCTCCCCATCCCCAACCCTGTTGTTGCAATGGATTGTTGATCAGAATTTCTCTGGCGAATAATAAATAGTGTAGATCCAAGGTCAGAAAAAACATTCTCTGCAGTTAAGGCTCGATCTCCACTGTCCACATAAGCAGAAACTAATTTGTTGAAATCCCTAACGATTATATTATACTCTGTAAAATGACCATGGCCCCTTTTCATGATGTCCATAATGTTTTTTACCCTTCCAAGAACAAATTTCAGTTTTGGAGTCATATTCATCTTGTCGTCTGCCATTTCTTTCAAATTGGACAAGTCTGAAATTTTATTGTTTGGTAAAGAGTTTAAAAAAAAGGACCATAATTTACTCTTGTATAATCTCAGTGTTTCTCATAAATATAAAAATTAGGATAAATATAAAAACTACAGTCAAATTTAACTCTTTACCACACAATCCTGACTTTTAACAACCCTAAGGAAGAAGGCTTTTAAAAACATTGTGGGAAAAAGAGAAAATGCTGGTAAACAGCATTTTCTCCTTTTCCCACAATATTTCCTACTCTCTCAAGGAGAGAAATCATCATTTTAGCAACATTTGTCATCTGCAGATGCTTTCAATTTGGACCAGTCCTAAATTTTGTCGTTTGGTAAAGAGTTAAAACAATAAAAATCACAATTCTGGTAACGTCCTTTTCTCCAGTTTATCACTATCTGTATCTGAGCTATAATTTTGTATTGAAACATCACTAGTCACTTTTAAATCACTACTAGTCACTCTCTGCGATGTATTATTCGCTCCATCCACACTGTCCGAATCACAGTCAGAAAGCTCCCCATTTTGTTGTAATTGTCCTTCTTGCCTGTCAACAGTTTTACTTTCACTTTTACATTTAAACGAACTACTTGACCTTGAACTTGACCCAGTTTGTTCAATGTCATTTGTAAGATTGTCTATGTGTTCTTCTGATCCCGTGCCATTTAGCGTAAAATTGGAAGACCCAGCTTTTTCCATTCGACATCTTTCTTTGATGTCTTGCCGACAGATAGGACATGTCTCTAACTGCATGGCACATATGTTACATAACCCTCTGAAATGATACAAAAGAGATATCTGTCAAATAAGTCATGTACTGTTCAAAGTGGTTTTCAAACTGTTATTGGTTCATATATACACAAGCCAGGCTCTGTGAAAAGGGGCTTAATGCACCTGCGAAAAGTATCGACCCAGGTCAGCCTGCACAGTCTGCGCAGGCTGACCTGGTCCAAATTTTTCACTATTGGTCAATTTTCTATATGTCAAAGGACCAGTCTACCACATGATTCAGTCATGAGTTAGACAAAATGGACTTTATGGATCTGATCATGTGATGTCTTGCTTGGTATCATACATCACAGAGATGCATTAAGCCCCCTTTTGCCAGAGCATGGCTCACATGTATATTTGAGCCATGCTCTGTGAAAATGGGGCTTAGTGCATCTCTGCGATACATGATACCAAATAAGTCATCACAGTATTATACATCCCTAAAATCTCTTTTGTAGAACAATCTACTGAATCATGAGATGCGCTGGTTCTTTGACTAAAAGCAACAAGTTTCAGCCCAGGTCAGCCTGCACAAACTGCACAAGCTGACCTGGGCTGCCACGTTTTGCAGATGCATTAAGTGCCCTTTTCATGGAGCATGGCTCACTTGGATTGACATATTACAAGCATCACCTACAGATGATGTTTTCCTTCTGCAGAAAAGCTCTTTTCACTTGACTGATTGACTGAATGGTGTTTTATGCTGCTTTCAACATTATTTCAGTCATATCACGGCGAGAGCTCATATATTAATGTTTTTCTGGGGTTTCACCAGTACTAGGGTAGGGCTCTGAAGTGTATTGCCTAAGGCCACTCCCACAAAAAACCCAGTGGATCAAGTGAGGCTCGAACCCCTGGCCTCCAGGTTAAGAGTCCTACAATTCACCACTGAGCCACGCAGGACCCCTTAACCCTTTACCTTTCACAATCCCAACTTTTAATGACCCTAAGAAAGAGGCCTTTTGAAAACATTGTGGGAAAAGAAGAAAATGCTGGTAACCAGCATTTTCTCCTATTCCCACAATGTTTTCTACCCTTTCCAAAACATATTTCAATTTTTCAGTCACATATATTTTGTCATCTGCAATTGCAATTCCAATCTTAAATTTTGTCTTTGGTAAAGAGTTAAAGCTCTTCTGAAAACATTGTGGCAAAAAGGGAATTGCTCCTGATGATCAATTGCTACTTTTGCCTCTATGTTTTTGTCCCTACCTACATCAAACAAAAAATAGAGTACAACTCTCAAATGTTTGGCCTTCTGCAACCACCTGATAAAGGAGCCATGCTCTGTGAAATGGGAGCTTAATGCATCTGCAAAAAGTATCGAAACTTTTTGCCCTTAGCTGTAATAAGATTTTCACAAAACAGGAATCATAGAAAAAAAATTCTGAACCCTACACACAAAGCACTCCCAAAGTTGTTTTTGCATGAAATGCAGACGAAGATCATACAATATTTAGCAGACAATGTAGATCAAGAGCAGACTCCACAGACTGTATTCATTGAATTCTGATGATTTTTTATACTACTACATTTCCAAAGATTTTACAGACTTTGTACAAAACACCCATATTTACCAAAATACACACATCTTTACATGCTTGCATTTCACAGCTTACAAAAACACTCCGAGAAAAGGTTTTATTTTTCCCATTTGAAGCCAATGCTCTTTCTCCTAAAATGTTTATGTTAAAAAGAAAAGTTGCATGATCTTTTTTTCACCAGTTTAAGTTTCACAGACATGCTTTATTTGAAATTAAGTTCTCAAAGCCATATTAAAAAAATGTCATGTAGCTTGTATAATAAGCAAATACCACTCTAATATGACATTTCACATCCCTGTATTGGACATTTAAAAAAACAAAAATGTGCCATACAACATCTCCTTTTTCAACAATATTTTTCATACCACTTTTTTTTTTTTGTTTCAAATGCTTTTTCATATATGTCATATCAGAGCTCCAGATAAGAGGGAGTGATGGTATTCTAAATCTATTACTTCTCTTCCAAACCCTAAGTTCTGGGTACTCATTAGAATCGTCTTGATGAGACAATTCTAATGAGTACGCAGAACATAGGGTTTAGTGGAGAATAATTAACATTTTTAATTTTGAAATCAAAATCACTCCCTCTATCTGGAGCTCTGTCATATGTACTAATCTACTTCTGTTACAAAACCCAACAATTAGCACATTATGAAAACGGTTAAATACTCCTCAATCATCAGATTTTTTGGTGAAGGGTTATAGAGGTACTCACGAATGATTACAAGGGATGAGTTTGGTATCCGCTATGTTATCAAAACACAATGTACAGGAATCTTCTTTTACTTGGAGATTTCTCAATTCTGCTAACTTTTGGTGTCTGAAATAGAGGGGTTACTGGTATATACGAAATTCACATCCATCTGATGGTCCAGTTTTGACCCTTGACTCTTTATCACATATCAATATCTTAGACTTGTCCAAATTGAAAGGATCTGCTAACGACAAAATAAACTTAACCAAAAATAAGACATTTGTCCATCAAAGGGTAGAAAACATTGTGGGAATAGGAAAACATGCTAGCTATCAGCATTTTCTCCTTTTCCCACAATATTTTCAAAGGATCATTTCTTCAATGTCGTTAAAACTCGGGATCATGTGGTAAAGGGTTAACCAAGAAACCCCTGGTTCTAATGACCAATGATAAAAGGCTTTTGAAAACATTATGGGAAAAGAAGAAAATGCTGGTAACCAGCATTTCCTCTTTTTCCCACAATGTTTCCTACTCTTTCCAAGACAATTAAGATCAGCTGACCCACATTTAATAAACTGTTTGCAAATGCTTTGAATTGTGCAGGCCCAAAATATTGTTGTCTCATAATGAGTTAAATTTCTCCTGTCCAACAGGATATACAAGGCAAAAATCATGCCCCCGCAAACTGGAATTGTCTGAAAATATGACTTTACTCTTTACCATATGACAAAAAGTTCAGACTCATTGAGTCGAAAGCACTTGCAGACTATGAATTAAATGATGGCTGACAGATGGCTGGAAATACAAGATGATTCCTTTATATTCTCAAAAAATCATTTTCAGAAAATTGTTTATATACAGATAACATTGTGACACATGCAGAAAAGTTTCAAAGCTTCTACAAACTAGAGAGATGTCAAAAAGTCTTGCTTGTCAACTCACAGAGCCTCAAATAACAAATAAACAGAATAAAATTTTTCAGTCTGCAATCATTCTTGTATCTTCAGGCCAAGTGTTGCCCTTGACAGCTGCAAGGCTGCGCATATTACATTGGAAAGAGAATGCATTTCATTTTTTGGCAGCCTTCAAACAAATTACTGTTGTCATTTATGATTTTAAATAAGTACAAATCCTTGAGTTTCTCTATCCCTTACAATATATATATATATAAGCCATGCTCTTTGAAAGGGGGGCTTAATGCATCTGCAAAAAATATCGACCCAGGTCAGCCTGCGCAGTCTGCCCAGGCTGACCTTGGCCGAAACTTTTCGCTATTGATAAATTTTATGTATGTCCAAGGACCAGTCTATCTTATGATACAGTTAGTTGTTAGATGAAATAGACTTTATTGATCCATCATCATGAGATGGCTTCCTTGGCACCATGCACCACGGGGATGCAATAAGCCCCCTTTTGCCAGAGCATGGCTCATATACAGTAAAACAACCTCTATTAAGACCACCCCTGGTACTTTTGAAAATTGATCTTATTAGCGGGGTGGTCTGATTTCCGGGTTTCACCCACCTGGACTTATGTAGATTTAAATTATGTGCCAAGTACTGTACATGCATTTTAGTCAGGGAAGCCTATGCCCACACATTTAAATGACAACAAGAAAATGTTCATGTTTATTGAAAAGTTTATATTTTGCTTGAATTTTATGAATAGGTCCACATGTCAGTGCATGTCCATTTATAATTGCCTATTTAAACTCTTATAGTAAGATATGTGCATAAATTAAGAATCGGAACTTAAAGACTACATAATTTAATGTATCTGATAGAACTTGTCATGGTCCCTGTTCTAATCTGTTTTTTATTATTTTGTGTAATCTCAAGAACTCCTATTCCACATGCTCATTTTCATTTTCAAACAAAGACTTTCGAATATTATTGCAGAGCCCGACATTTACAGGTTCCCCCCCCCCACCATTTTGATTCGAGTAGAATGTTCAAACAGTCCTACTAATCGTCGATTGCAAAGTTGAAGTGTTCACCAGTTCACAAATCTAATATTCTCTAGGATATAAGTATGGCTTTAATGTGTAACAAAAACCAAATAATTATCCCATCCCTATCACTAGATATTAACCCAAGCGTCTCAAATTACAAAAGCTGGATGTAGGACATAATCACCCCGATGTCGACATGTTCTTCATCCGGGTCAGCAACATGTGATAAACGCCTGATTACAGAATGAAAGCCGAATTAATTATTATCAATTCATTGGTCATTTGATTATGTAAGGAAACACCTTGATCACTTAACACGATTGTGTTACTATAGTCAACAGATAAACAAAAGACCGATAACTGATTGTCTACTCCATCGGACCCAAGAATATTTGTACATGAAGCACGGCCTCCAGTTCGCGATTATGGTTGCGTGAAAATTAGCTGGTCGTAAAGAAATTGTGAAAATTAGTGGTCATTTCACGGGGTTAAAATCTATTGGTAATTTCTCATTGGTACTGAAAATGGTGGTCGTAATTTCGGAATAGCGGGGTGCCTGTATTTCAGGGGTCGTGGTCATTGATTACGACGAAGGAAAAATTCCTTTCTGACAAAAACCGTTCATAATAGAGGGTTGCTTGTATTACTGGGGTGGTCGTGAGGAGAGGTTTTGCTGTATTGGTAATCTACCTATGTTCACACAGCTGAGTCATTCTACACACTTTCAAGTTTTAAGTGTTTTCTCTCTCTGGTTGTAAGGATGTATCTTTAATAAGTACAGGTAACTTTTCATATCTGTCTGCCACAAATTTGTATCAGGAAGTAAAGAGAATATATTCATGTACTGTGACCAGAACCAAGTCCTATTAGTGTGCACTGTTTTAAATACGATACTTACCTTGGTATGATTTTCTTCTCATCTGTTGACAAATGTCCAAAATCATTAAAGCACTTGAAATCGTAGTCTGTGGGAGGATACTTGAAGGGCTTTGCCCCGAAATTAAACTCGCATTGTTGGTAAGACATAAAACTAGCTGCTGCAAAAAATCCACTCCTACCAAAATAAACCATTTCTGTATTAACTCTTTACCAAACGACAAAATTTTAGACTGGTCCAAATTGGAAGTATTTGCAGAAGACAAAATAAATGGGACTGAAAAATTGAAATTTGTTATGGGTAGGGTAGAAAACATTGTGGGAAAAGGAGAAAATGCTGGTTACCAGCATTTTCTCCTTTTCCCACAATGTTTTCAAACGACTTCTTTTACAGGGTCGTTAAAAGCCAGGATTGTGTGGTAGAGAGTTAAAACCCTCAATAAAATCATCCTGTTTTTGCGACAGGAAGAGACGCAGCTTTTGAAAACATCATGGGTAAACAAGAAAATGCTGGAAACCTGCTCCTTTTCCGACAATGCTTTCTATCCTTTAAAAGCCAAATTGCACCTTTTTGAGCATTTAGTATATCGTCTCAAAATGCTTATCTATATGAACCAGTCTTAACCCTTTACCACACAATCCCGAGTTTTAACAACCCCAAGGGAAAGAACTTTTGAAAACATTGTGGGAAAAGGAGAAAATGCTGGTAACCAGCATTTTCTCCTTTTCCTAAAAAGTTTTCTTACCTTCAAAGACAAATTTCATCATTTACGTAACCTTGAATTTTTCGTCTGCAAATGTTTCCAATTTGGACCAGTCTAAAATTTTGCCATTTGGTAAAGAGTTAAGCCATGGTCACATCTTACGTAGTTGACCGTAGTGGAGAATGACTGTAGTTGGCTGCAGTTGAACATATTAGACATAGTTGAACGTAGTTACATGTAGATAACTGTAGTTCAACATAGTAATGAACATAGCTTGAACTTGTGATTTGCCGGTAGTAAAAATATAATTTTTCAACATGTTCAAAAACTGGTTATGGGTAACTACGATGTTGTGCAATCTGTGACCCTACTGTGACCGTAGTTTGAATGTAGTTGAACTTTGTTAACCGTAACTGACCCTACTTAACTGTAGTGTGTATGTAGTTGACCGTAGTACTTGCTAAAACATATCAGCAATACACTGTTTCTTCCTAGGTGGCATAGCATGATAGGCAACCAGCAATGTAGGCTCGTCAACTTTCTAGTTCACCGTAGTAACACTATGGCAGACTATGTTTGAAATGAGCGACGGTCAACTACACACATTATCATAAATGTGACCATGGCATTACACTGAGTCCTCTGATAAACATTTGACTTGTATATTGCCAGCACTGGTACAAAGATTTTCAGTCAGTAAAAACACTGACATATATTGCAGTTTCCAGTCTATTTCGGACAGCAAATCTAACAAAGTAGCAGTCACAAGTAAACACCGTTTTCTTTCCTTAACCAATTACCACACAGTCCCCAGTTTAAATAACTCTGAAAAAGAGGCCCTTTGAAAACTTTGTGGAAAATGGAGAAAATGCTTGTAACCAGCACTTCCTCCTTTTCCCACAAATTTTTTTACTATTTCAAAGGCAAAAATCTTCATATTGGCCAAATTTGATTTGTTGTCAACATGTGATTTTAATTTGGTGGATTTTCCAAAATTTTGTTGTTTGGTAAAGAGTTAACCCTTTACCGCACAATGCCACCTTTTAATGACCATGGGAAAGACCCCTTTTGAAAACACTTTGGGAAAACGAGAAAATGCTGCTAACCAGCATTTTCTCCTTTTCCCACAATGTTTTCTGTCTTATCAAAGAAAAACTGCACCATTTGAGCCACACTGAAATTGTCCTTTGCAAATGCTTTCAATTTGGACTAGGCTAAAATTTAAATTTCACGATGAGGCATCTCTGGCTGGAAAGAGCATACTAGTGCAGTCAGAAGCGTACAGGACTTGAAATCGCTGGTTCAAAATTCCCAGCTTGAACAATGTCTTTCCAAGAATTCATGATAGTCATTGCAACAGGATTCATTCTCTCTCACTGCTGACCATTCTTTTGGCTAGGTGGGGAAGCAGCCAGTGGCTTGGGAAGAAAATTATGCTCAGTGCTTGTTAAAGAAACTCCAGGAAAGCATGGATAGGTGCACTAGCCACCACAATATAACTGAAATGATGTTGAAGAGAGTGTTACACCACACAAACAAACAAACAAATCTGGCTGGAAAAAATATGCATTTAGAATCTGTCAAAACATAGTCATGTGTATTCAAATTTTGCCCTTATGCCATATTACACAGGATCCTTTCATTTTTTCATCTTTGGTAGAGAGTTGAACCCTTTATCAGACAGTCCTGAGTTTTAAAAACTTTGAGGAAGAAAAAGTTGTGGGAATAGGAGAAAATGCTGATAACAAACATTATCTCCTTTTCCAACTATGTTTGCTAACCTTTAAAGAAAAACAACTACCACTACTAGAAGAGCAATTAGTTTATCGACTGCAAATGCTTTGGACAAGTCCAAAACTTTGTCGTTTGGTATAAAGGAGTTAAAATTCTATCATCAAACTTTCTTTGTAGTGGAGAGAGACAGCCTGTTTTACCAAGCTTCTGAGTTCAAATCATATTATGAGCAGACCTTGATTTTGGAACCATCTACTTCTTCGAGGAAGAATGGTTAAGTTATGGTACCAGGATCTGACCATTATGAGTTATGGTCAGGTTACTGTAAGCGGACTTGTTTCACAATCAATTTAAAATGAGCCATGCTCTGGAAAAAAGGGGCTTAATGCATCTCTGTGATCCATGCCACCAATCAAGCCATCATATAATTATGGATTCATAATTTAACAACTGACTTAACCCTTTCCCAAACAAGCCCTGGTTTTCACGTGTCTGCAGTACAAGTCTTTTGAAAACACTGTGGGAAAAGGAGAAATTGCTCGTAACGAGCAATTTCTCCTTTTCCCACAGTGTTTTCTACCCTTTTGGAGAACTTTCCGCCATTTTCATCAAATTTTAAATTGTCGTCTGCAAACTCTTTCAGTTTGGAAGGGTCTAAAATTTGTCGTTTGGGAAAGGGTTAATCAAGATGTAGACTTTACCTTGGACATACAGAAAATTGACCAATAGCGAAAAGTTTCGGCCCAGGTCAGCCTGTGCCGACTTTGCAGGCTGACCTGGGTCAATACTTTTCCCCCCAGATGCATTAAGCCCCCTTTTCAAAGAGCATGGCTCAAATAAATCTTTTTTGTTTCACAGTCAATTTAAAATAAAAGTTTTAACTCTTTTCAAAAATGCAGACTTGTCCAAATTGAAAGCACTTGCAAAAAAAATTTAAATGTGGAAATCAGTGATGGAATTTATCTTTCTTAGAGTAGAGAACATTGTGGGAAAAGGAGAAAATGCTGGTTACCAGCATTTTATCCTCTTCCTACAAGGTTTTCGAAAGGGCCTCTTCCTGAAGGTTGTTAAAACTCTGGATTATGTGGTTAACGTTTAAGAGTGAATATCAAGCTACCACACCATAGAGTCACAATATAGAGAAGGCATTACCTTGCACACAGAAACAGGTCTTCCTCTGGTGGGAGACAGGAACCATTCAATGAGAAAATGATTTTCTGGTTCTCCACATCTAGCAAAAGCCCTAATATATCTCCTGAAAATAGACATTTAAACTATATTTTTTAAACCACATCATTCTGTTTTAAATCTTTCCATCACTATAAACTTTTGCTGCTTCCTAATTAAGAACATCTGCAGATGACAAATTCATATTGCTACAAATGACCTTAAATTCTCTTACGGTATATGAAACATTGTTGGAAAAGAAGAAAATGCTTACCAACATTTGCCTGCCAGCATTTTCTTCTTTTACCATGCTGTTTTTAAAACCTTTCTCCCACATGATTGTAAAAACTAGATTGTTTGGTAAAGGTTTAACTCTTTACCACATGAGAAAAGTTGGACTGGATCAAAGTGAAAGCATTAATTTTGAAGACAACAAATTAAATGTTGCTAAAGTGATGATTTCTTTCTTTGAAGGGTAGGAAAAATTGTGGGATACGGAGAAAATGCTGGTTACCAGCATTTTCTCCTTTTCCCACAAAGTTTTCAAAAGGCTTCTTCCTCAGGGTCATTAAAACTCGTGATTGTGTGGTAAAGGGTTAACCAAAGACCAAATGATTCTATGTTTATGGAACCTTGAGAAAGGTTTGGTACACTTGGTGGAAAAAGGATAAACTGGAAACCAGCATTTTTGGGTTTATTGATTGCAAAAAAAGTAAAGTGTTTGCTCCAATGACGTGACCCATATCAGAGGCATATCATAGGAGTAGCCAGGACTATAATATTTATACACACAGTGAGGCAGGAAGTACCAATGGCGGAGGAAGCGGGAGCTGGTGTTCCCCTCACACTGGTTGGGAAAATTTGAGAATTAAGATGGAAAATAGTGGGTTCTGGCATGTTTTTGACAATATTTTCCTTGTAAATTTTCACTAATATTGCTATTTTTTAAAAACTGTTTCAACCTTTCTTTTTCATACGCACAATATGTTTTGTGCCTGACGGTGCTATGCCCTTGCATATTTGAGCTTGCCCAAGCATTCTAGCCAAGTTTCATACATGCTGGGGCAAAATTGTGGCTTTTGTTGCTAAAGGACAATAAAGGACAAGCAACAAATGATACCAAATCCACATATGTATCACGATAGCTCACCTTTGAGATTTGTTTATTTGTTTGTTTGTTTGGAGTTTAAACGCTGTGTTAACGGCTTTGGTTATATCACGGTGGTCAGTGCACCTACGCATGTGTATCCTGGCTTTCTCACACCAGTACTGACACAACTTTCTATGCAAGTCACTGACTACTTTTCCCACATGAATCAGAGGTGAGAGGCGAAAAATGGCCAGAAAGAAAGTTTGCCTCAACCAGGTATCAAACTCGAAACCACCAGGTCACAAGTCAGATACACTAACCACTGAGCTACCCTGTCGGGCTCACCTTTGAGAATTCTGTGCTCAAGTGAGCTAATTCAATTTAAAACTTTAACTTTTTACCAAACTACAAAACCTTAGACTTGTTCATATTCAAAGCTTTTGCAGACAAAAAAAATAAATGTGACTCAAAAAATTGGAACTTATATTTGAAAGGTTAGAAAACATTGTGGGAAAAAGAGAAAATGCTGGTTATCAGCATTTTCTCCTTTTCCCACAATGTTTTCAAAAGGCTTCATCCTCAGGGTCATTACAAGTCAGGATTGTATGGTAAAGGGTTAATGCTGATTTGCACTGAAACCGTCAGTAAAATCAACAAGAGTGGCCCTTTCAATGCTGAGGAATATTTAAACATTTACCACAATGATCCTGTGTTTTAACAATCCTTAGGAGGAAGCGTTTTGAAAACAATGTGGGAAAGGAGAAAATGCTGGTAACCAGCATTTTCTCCTTTTCCAACAATGTTTTCTACCCATTCAAAGACATATTCAATCATTTGAGCCATATTTAAATTGTCCCTTGGAAATGCTTTCAATTTGGACAAGTCTAAGACTTTGTTGTGTGGCAAAGAATTAAGGAGCATTGCTAGACAATATAGATCAAGATCTGACTGCACAGGACATGTAGCATCATCTTGGATTGACACTGTCCAAATTTGTGAGATGTTGAATGCAATTGGGTGTGAAACAGAAATATATAAAGTTGTCTTTTCTCAATAATGATTAATGTTTAATGATTGGTATGCTTAACCCTTTACCACACAATCCCGTGTTTTAACGACCCTGAGAAAGAAGCCTTTTGAAAACATTGTGGGCAAAGGAGAAAATGCTGGTAACCAGCACTTTCTGCTTTTCCCACAATGTTTTGTACCCAATCAAAGACAGAAATCATCATTTCAGCTACATATGAATTGTCGTCTGCAATTGCTTTCAATTTGAGCCCGTCTGAAATTTTGTCGTTTGGTAAAGAGTTAAGAAATTTCTATACCTCCTAGTGGAACCAAATTGGTTTCAATTTCATAAAAAGAATAACTTGAAATCTGTCTAATAAAAAAATGACTGTAGAACAAATATAACCTTCTTTGAACAGGAATAAATCTGCAATACAAACATTCAGCGCAATCCTACATGTAAACTCTTTATACCGGATGGCAAAATTTTAGACTAGTCCATACTAAGAATTTTTGCAGTCCTTAACCCTTTACAAAACAATCCTGTGTTTTCACGTCCCTGAGGAAGAGGCCTCTTGAAAACATTGTGGGAAAAGGAGAAAATGCTGGTAACCAGCATTTTCTCCTTTTCCCACAATGTTTTCTACCCTGTCAAAAAACCTTAAGTTCATTTGTACCACTTTCAAATTTGTCGTCTGCAGATGTTTTCAATTTGGAAGGGGCTAAAATTTGTCGTTTGGGAAAGGATTAAATCAAACATAGCTCAAATGATGGTATTTGTCCCTGAAATGGTAGAAAATAATGTGGGAAAAAAGGAGAAATGCTGGTACCTTACGGTCATTAAAAAAATGTTTGGTAGAGACTAACATTGTTTTTGTGGACAATGTAAATGATGATGGGATTTCAAAAAGTGCTCAATCTGACCTGGAATCTAGACCGTCAAATATTTTGTTTTTTATTCCAGCAATATCCAGCAGTGACATTGTGATTTTATTAAAATGTGTATCGTATGTCCAAGCAAGTAATCACATAATTATAGATCCATAAAATCCATTTTGTCTAACATCTGAATGAATCATGAGGTACACTGGTCCTGTGACATGCAGAAAATTGACCAATAGCAAAAAGTTTTGAACCAGATCAGCCTGTGTGGATTGCGCAGGCTGATCTCAGTCGATACCTTTTGCAGATGTATCAAGCCCCTTTTGCACAGAGTATGGCTCAATTATACATGTAGATATGCACTGTATTGCTTGAACAGCTTAAAGTAATTCGAAGGGAAAGAATTAATCCCTTATAACATCTGTTAGATGAATCTGAGGTCATTTCACATGGTCAGGTGCTCTCAAACCATTTTGTACAAACAAACAATGTTTTTCACTAAAGCAAATTTGTTTTCTATATAATAATACAGTTATAAAATAAAAAAAAAACATATTTATATGAGAAAGTTGTATTGTTTCATTGATTATGGATAACAAAATGTCTTTATACATAAATTACAACAGAAAAAAAAAAGTTCCACATTCTTTCATATGTTTCCAAAATTCTATGAACTTTTAAGCATAAGAATCGATCTTTCAAAATAATTTTCTTGTAAAGTGATGAACTTGAATAAACTTCTCATTTCTCTAAGAAAATCAGGAAAAATGTAAAAGAATTTTCAATACATCTATAAAGGTAAGGTAATGGCCTTTTTCTAACAGAAAGTTGGCAAGGTGCAATGTATACAATCTGAAAACGGTCACTTTGTTAAGCAGGCTTCATAAAGTATTACTTTTGAGTGGTGTGAAGGGAAGACCGGAGAAGAATAAATTTATCATAAAATGAAATCAATTTTGGAAAGTACCAATAATCAAACATTTTTATATCTATAATTGAGTGATACTTTTATTATGAGACAGTAATTCATTCTAACAATGCTTTGATATGATGTGGTGGACAGCAACTGTTTTTTTTTTTTTTCTTAATCTTTTGATATTGGAAATTATCAAATATTGAAGGTAAAAGTTTCTTGAGTCTTTACCAAAAGACAAAATTTTTGACTGATCCAAATCCAAAGCATTTACAGACAACAAGCTTAATCTGCTATAACAATGGGATGTGCCTTTAACTCTTTACCAAACGACAAAATTTTAGACTGATCCAAATTGAAAGCATTTGCAGACGACAAAATAAATGTAACCCCAAAATTGAAATTTGTTCTTGGGAAGGGTAGAAAACATTGTGGAACAGAAGAAAATGCGAACTACCACCATTTTCTCCTTTTCCCACAATGTTTTCAAAAGCTTTCTTTTTCAGGGTCGTGAAAAAGTCGGGATTATGTGGTAAAAAGTTTAAAGGGAAGATAACACTGTTAAAAAAAAAAAAGCAGAAAATGCTGGTCACCAGTATTTTCTCCTTTTCCCACAATGTTTTCAAATTAATCTCCTTCAAAGTTCCTAAAACTTGGGACTATGTTCTAAAAGGTTAAATTCGTTGTTTTTTACTCCACAAATTTTCTTTCTCTACCCAGTCTCAATGTAAGTTTAACTTCCTACAACAGTTTTACTATCCAAAAATTAGATTTTCTAATAACAGACATAACCTGTAATCAATCCAGTGTTCGAAATACCCTGAAGAAGAAAGCTTTTGAAAACATTGTGGTAAAAGAAGAAATGCTGGAAACCAGCATTTTTTTGCCTATATCACCTAAATATTTTCTATCCTTTTAAAGGCGAACCATAATTTTTAACCACCTTGATTTTCTTGTCTGCAAATGTTTGTCGATTTGGTCTCTAGTTAAAAGGCCCAATACTGACCAAAAATCAATGCAGGTGTTAAAATGCATTTAAATTTAAGTCATACCATTTAAAAGTATGGAAAATATTGTGGAAAAAACAATCTGTTATTGTGTGTTTAGTCCAAATGTTAGTCCCTGGCAGAAAAATGAATTTTAAAATCAGGCAAAAAGTAAACTTAAGACAGAGTGACCTGACAACTTTTCACCTAGTTTTGAAATTAATTTCTCTGCCAGGGACTATCACTTGGACTG
Source organism: Tridacna gigas (assembly GCA_945859785.2). Taxonomy (NCBI): domain Eukaryota; kingdom Metazoa; phylum Mollusca; class Bivalvia; order Cardiida; family Cardiidae; genus Tridacna; species Tridacna gigas. The sequence continues at coordinate 44,797,037 of OX244034.2, read as the reverse complement.
ACTGTACAATAACAGATTGCCATTTTCACAATAATTTCCATACTTTTAAATGACCTGAGTTTTGACAACTTTAATTATGAAGACTTTGGAAAACATTGTGGGAAAAGGAGGAAATGCTGGTAACCAGTATTATCTCCTTTTCCAAAAATGTTTTCTATCCTTCAAAGGGTAAATTTCAGTTTAATTTGTTGTCTGCAGATGCTTTCAAGTTAGACCAGTCTAAAATTTTCTCATCTGTTAAAGAGTTAGACCAGTATCCAATAGTGTTGAACGGATGAAATGGATCTTTTCAGTGCGGGGAAAAACAGCTATATACACTGACTCAATGACTTTGTGTGGAGAGTGTTGTTTGGTAAAGAGTTAAAATGCATGAAAAAATCCTGTTAATTAAATTATAACTTTTATGGTAATTTTTCAGTGTTATAGTTAAAGGGAGACAACTACAATCATGAATAACAAAGTGAGTGTTCATGACTCCATTAAACACTTCTATCAGATGGGTGAGTACAAATCTAGTTTAGAGTCTTTGATGCAACATAAGACTGCTATCTTGGCAGCTAGGGTCATGGGAAAGAATATTTTCTTTTTTTGGCGGTCAACTCTGTTGCTGTCAAATATGAGAAGTGTTCAAATATGAATGCATATATGCACCTGAAGTCTGATTCTCCACAGGTTTCACTGAAATTTTTGTTCCCTCAAAGTATTCGCCTCCAACAGATATACAAAGTTTCAGTCTCCAGATCCAATCTTTGAAGGCATTTTCATAGTCTTTTTTAGGTATACTATGAAGACACTGGAATACTGCAGAACCAGGGTGTTTGTGCTGAACATATCTGCTGGAGGTGAATACTGTGAGGGAACAAAATAAAAATTTCAGTGAAACCTATGAAAAAAATCAAATTTAGGTGCTTAGGCACATTCATACCAGAACACTCCTCGTACATCGATTTGACAAAGCTCAAGGTCTTAAATTATATTTTCATTGCTTGTAAGGTCGATTTTGGTCGAAGATTAGTATCAGGTAGCAGGTGCTGTAGATCCAAGATTAGACTTCTCGTTTTGTCCAGTCTGATCTTGATCGCAAAAGATGTCCAAGGTGACACTGGTAGTAGAAGAGTTAAATTGGCTAGTAACTAGACCTCATTTAAATGAGATTTTACAAAAATACCTTCAAAAAAACTGATTCTTTATATTATTCACCTACGAAAATGTCCTTGAAAGTTAGCCAGAGACAGGCAGGATAAATAAATGTATATAGGGTCTGCCATCTGGGAAAAGGAGGTTTAACTATTTACCACGCAATCCCGATTTTTAACGACCCTGAGAAAGAAAACTTTTGAAAAGATTGTGGGAAAAGGAGAAAATGCTGATAACCAGCAATGTTTTCTACTCTTTCCAAAACAAATTTCAATTTTTCAGTCACATTTATTTTCTCATCTGGAAATTTACCCATAGCAAACAGTTTTGACCCACATCAGCCTGTGTGCACTTGTGCAAGCTGACATGGATCTTATCTATTGCAAGCGCATTTTACTCCCCTCTCACAGAGCCTGACCCACATAAAAATTTTTTTGGCATCTTTTGGTTGTTTTTTGCACAAGACTGAACAGTCATGTCTTTACTCTTTACCACACAATCCTGACTTTTAACGACCCTGATGTAGAAGCCTTTTGAAAACATTGTGGGAAAAGGAGAAAATGCTGGTAACCAGCATTTTCTCCTTTTCCCACAATGTTTTCTACCCTATCAAAGACAAATCGCATCATTTAAGCCACAATGAAATTGTCGTCTGCAAATGCTTTCAATTTGGACTGGTCTAAAATTTTGTCGTGTGGTAAAGAGTTAATGATACATAGGATAATTGTTGTTTATGAGTATGATCATAACTTATTTCATGCTTTTCAACAGTTTATTGAGGAATAATGGTGGATTATAGTTTGATATTTCATGGTTACGACCAGTGAAAATATCAATTTCATATTTTCTAACTCTTCAATTGAAGGTGAAAACTGTAGTTTCCGTGCACCAGTTACCTAGGTAAACAGCACGTGCCATTCAACCAGAGGGAATTATGGCCCTATATTTCTCGCACTTTACGTAATACTGTAATGCGTTGTTATGTGAGCAGGATATGCCGCAGGAAATTACCGAAAACAGCTGTACTAGACTTTGATGAAAGTCCCAACAAAAAAGGGTTCAGAAGCATGAAATAAATAGAACATTTGGGGGTTTTTTTGGTGAAAAATCAAAATTTATGTCATCTTGTGAACATCATTGGATATATTGTCACTCATGGCTTTGCCCCAAGTGAAAATAAAGCCACTGCTTTTCACTCATTGAAAGAAATCTTAATCATACAAAGAAACAAATACTAGTAATTACTATAGTTCTTTTACTTTCTACACTGAGAAAATTGGATATTATCAGAAAAATTATAATATTATTCCATTTCAATGGTGGTGTCAATTCTTTAACTAACTTTCATCATCATTGAATAGTCCCTAAAAACTTGATTTTCCTGAGAATCAACCATTGTTGAAGGGCTAAAGGAAGGAGACATACTGGTATCTTTTGCTCGGGGGTAGCAACGTTCAGCTGCTGCAGTTGCTTTAAGTGAAAATTCTAAGTCAAAAAAGGAGCATACATTCATCATCATTGAATAGCTCCTAAAAACTTGATTTTCCTGAGAATCAACCGTCACTGAAGGGCTAAAGGGAGAAGACATACTGGTATCTTTGGCTTGGGGTTAACAACGTTTGGCTGCAGTTGCTTTATGTGAAAATTCTAAGTTGAAAAAGGGGCATAAATGTGACAAAATATTTTGATGCATGGGTTTTTTTCTGTTGGATGGGTTCCCCTTTTATTAGTATAAAATAACAAGTCTGACTTTGAAATAAATATCTGTAGTAATGAAAGAGATATCATAGCATGTCAAAGTTTTTTAAAATTCTAAGTCAAAAAAGGGGAGTAACTATGTAAAAAGTTTTTTTTTACCCACCCCTGTTGTATGGGTTTCTCTTTTAACAGTTAACAACTAGTCTGAGTTTGAAGTAATTATCTTCAGTAATGACAGAGATATTATAAGATGTCAAAGCCTTTGAAAATTCAAGTCAAAAAAGGGGCATAACAGTGTTAACTCTTTCCCAAACGACAAATTTTGGACTGGTCCATATTGAAAGAGTCTGCAGATGACAATTTCAAATTTGATGAAAATGGCAGAAAGTTATCAAAAAGGGTAGAAAACACTGTGGGAAAAGGAGAAATTGCTTGTTACAAGCAATTTCTCCTTTTCCCACAGTGTTTTCAAAAGACTTGTACTGCAGACACATGAAAACCAGGGCTTGTTTGGGAAAGGGTTAAATATACCTTGATAGTAACCTTCCCCTGTTGTGTTGGTTCCCTTTTTGATAGTTAACAACTTGTCTGAGTTTAAAGTAATTATCTTCAGTTATAACAGACATATTACAAAATGTCAAAGTTTTTGCACAAAGACGCAGATGACAATTACGCAAACAAAGAAGAAGCCAGGGCTATGACAATACCTTGACATCTTCGGAAAAAGCCAAACTAAAAATGTCCTGAAAAAAAATCTTCATTCTTCCCCTTGCCACAAAGTTGTCACAAATCAATAAATAGATCTTCATGTACATTATCTCTATTTTACAAAAATGTTTCATAATTACTTGCTGAAAATTTATAAAATTTGCAAACCCCTAGCCAGACAATCCCAAACTTAACAAAACTGAGAAATAAGGCTTTTGAAAACATTGTGAGAGCTGGTCACCAGCAATTCCTCCCTTTTCAAAAACTTTTTCTATCGATGCAAAGGAAAGTCCTCTTATTTGAGACATATTTACTATATTGTGTGCAAATGCTTTCAATTTGGATAGGTCTAAAATGTTGTCATAATTGGTAAAGAGTTGAAGGAGGTAATAAACGTAAGATAAATAAACCCCTTGATATGCATTTTTCTATGAAATATTAATTTGGGACAAATTTTGACATTGAACATAACTTCACTTCAGGCTAAATTTAGGTGATTAATTCCCATAATAAAAAGGAGTGAAATATCATGTTACCCCGACAGCCTTGAAGGTTAAAGCCTTGCACATTTTTGTGAGCAGACAACATCTTTATGACACAATCCTGAGTTTTGACAACCCCAACTAAGAGCCTCTTGAAAACATGGTAGAAAAAGGATAAAATGCTGGTAACCATCATTTTCTCCTTCCCCACATCGTTTTTTTTACTCTATCAAAGTCAAATTCCGCCATTTCAGCCACATTTAAATTGTCTGCTGCAAATCCTTTCAATGAGGACAAATCTACAATTTTGTTAACTCATTACCACACAATCCTGACTTTAAACGACCCTGAGTAAGAAGCCTTTGAAAAACACTGTGGGAAAAGGAGAAAATGCTGGTAAACAGCATTTTCTCCTTTTCCCACATTGTTTTCTACCCTTCCCAAAACAAATTTCAATTTTTGATTCAAATTTATTTTGTCGTCTGCAAATGCTTTCAATTTGGACAAGTCTAAAATTTTGTCATTTGGTAAAGAGTCAACAGTATAAAATGGAAGAGTTCTAACCCTTTGGATTCTAACGGTGACTTAATTTTCATGTTTGATTAGAGACCAGGATCAAATCGTGCAGAAAGAACAACATGATCTTGAATCTACGCTGTCAACGAAATTTATGAAACACTGGAACAAATTAGTCCTCCAATGGCAGTTCAGATTTGGCTCAATTTACTAAAAAAAAAGGTGTCTTTTTAACCCTTAACTCTTTACCAAATGACAAAATTTTAGACCAGTCCAAATTGAAAGCTTTTGCAGACCGACAAATTGAATGTGACTTAAAAATTGAAATTTGTCATAGGACGGGTAGGAAACATTGTGGGAAAAGGAGAAAATGCTCCTTTTCCCACAATTTTTGCAAAAGGCTTCCTTCTTTGGGATGTTAAAAGTCGGGATTGTGTGGTAAGGGGTTGAATAAATAATAAAATAATTTCCTGCAAAAGCATCCCAAATATGGCATTTTCAAAGAACATTCTGCCAGAAAAGTTTCTCAGTATCAGACAGTATAGATCCAAGATCAGACTTCATGTTCTGTGCAGTCTTATCTTGATCTATAGTTTCTGCAAAAAGAGTCTCAATTAGCAGCCTAAGGTTTAACTCTTTACCACACAATCCCGAGTTTTAACGACCTTGAAGAAGAAGGCTTACGAAAACAATTTGTGGGAAAAGAAGAAAATGCTGGTTACCAGGATTTTCTCCTTTTCCCACAATGTTTTCTCTTTACCACACAATCCTGAGTTTTAACAACCCTGAAGAAGAAGGCTTACGAAAACATTGTGGGAAAAGAAGAAAATGCTGGTAACCAGCATTTTCTTCTTTTCCCACAATGTTTTCAGCAATCTCAAAGACAGATACTGTCATTTGTACCCCATTTTATTTGTTGTCTGTAAACGCTTTCAATTTGGACTGGTCTAAAATTTTGTGTGGTGAAGAGTTAATTTGTACCCACTTAACCCTCTACCACAAGACAAACTCTTAGACTTGCACAAATTGAAAGCAAATTGAAGATGACAAAACAAACATGATTCAAAAACTGAATTTTTTGGGGGAAGGACAGAAAATATTGTGGAAAGTGGAAAATCCTGGTAACCAGTATTTTCTCTTTTTCCCACAATGTTTTCAAAAGGCTTATTTCAGGGTCGTTAAAACTTGGGGTTGTGAGGTAAAGGTTTGACTTTGTCTACATAAAATCACTAGCACATATGGAACAAGTTTTCGAAAACATCTCAATTTTCAAACATTGCAATTTAAAAAAAAAAAATGCACTGACTCTGTGCCCTTTTCTCCAATAAATACAAGGCAAATGCCAAATATTGTGCTTTTAGTTTGATCAAATTGATGAGAACACTTCCAAGGCCCCCTCCATAGAGCTATTGTACTAGACCAAAAATGGTGAAAATGGTGAAAAGATAGTTTGACTTAAACTCTTGGACATCAAATGAATGAAACAAAGATTTCCAGTTAACCCCAAACCACACAATCCTGAGTTTTAACGACCCTGAGGAAGAAGCCTTTTGAAAAGATTGTGGTAAAAGGAGAAAATGCTGGGAACCAGCACTGTCTCCTTTTCCAACAATGTTTTCCACCCTATCAAAGACAATTTACATCATTTGATTCACATTTCGATGGTCGTCTGCAAATGCTTTCAATTTGGACCAGTCGAGATTTTTAGTTGTTTGGTAGAGAGTTAACTCTTTACCACACAATCCAACTTTTAACGACCCACAGAAAGAAACCTTTTGAAAACATTGTGGGAAAAGGAGAAAATGCTGGTAAGCAGCATTTTCTCCTTTTCCCACAATATTTTCTACCCTTCCCAAAACAAAGTTCAATTTTTGAGTCACATTTATTTTGTTGTCTGCAAAATTTAATGCTTTCAATTTGGAATAGTCTGAAATTTTGTCGTTTGGTCAAGAGTTAAGCAAAAAGACCCAAATATTGCAAAGGCCATAATATCTGACAAAGTATCAAACAGTGTATGTGCTCCTTTTCCAGCAAGATTTACAAGTCTTCTTCCTGAAGACTGTAAAAGCGTGAGATTACTTGAGATTAACTCTTTACCAAACAACAAAATTTTAGTCCTGTCCAAATTGAAAGCATTTGCAGATGCAAATAAAATGGGGCACAAACGACAGTATCTGGTTTTGAGATAGTTGAAAACATTGTGGGAAAAGAAGAAAATGCTGGTTATCAGCATTTTCTTCTTTTCACACAATGATTTCAAAAGCCTTCTCCGTCAGGGTTGTTAAAACTCGGGACTGTGTGGTAAAGAGTTAAAAAGGCAAGGGTTCTGTAACCGAGACATAAAGGTAGGTGCAATTAGTTAAATTTAATATACTGAATAAAAGTAATTTTTCTTTTAAAAAATCAACAGAAGGTCAAATTCAGTCGTCAATGACTGTGACAGTAAATTGTAGAATTAATTTTCTTTAAAATCTGTAATTGGAAACAGAGTTTCATGTAGAAAGGATTGTTACTTTTCAATTGTTGTCAGAATCTTCGTGGTTACTGTTTGAGATATTTAATCATATTCACTCAATCATGAATCCCTATTTAATCAATGAAAAGGAGGATAAAGTTGTGGAGATATTCTGTGGTAAGATTTCTTTGTTATTTTTTTTGTCATGGTAGGAAGGAGATTAGAATAGTTCTTAACCCATGATGTGCTGGAACTGACCTAAGTTGCTTTGCAGGCAGTTTAGAACAAGATCAGACTGCACAAAACATGCAGTCTGATTTTGAATCTACGCTGTCTGCTACTTATATATTCTGTTCAAGACAACCTTGAAATAACAATATTTCAGATGTTTGTCCTGATTGAAAAGGTCCTGTTCTTTAATCCTTTACCACATACCAAAATTTTAGACTGGTCCAAACTGGAAGCATTAATTTTGCAGATGACAAAATAAGTGTGACTGAAAAATTGAATTTTGTTTTGGGAAAGATAGAAAACATTGTGGGAAATGGAGAAAATGCTGGTTACCAGTATTTTCTCCTTTTCCCACATTTTCAAAAGGCTTCTTCCTCAGAGTCGTTAAAAGTCGGGATTGTGTGGTAAAGGGTTAATTCAGCACTGTAAGGGTTAAACAGATTTTTCCTCACTGAAACCTATGTTTTAGGTACTCAAAAGAACTGTCTCATCAAGTTAAGAACTAAAGAGATATGTGTATAAAAATCTTTGAACCCCTAAATAGTTTTCTTTTCTGTACCTCTTTAACCCTTTACCGACACAACAAATATTTAGACCTGTTCAAATTCAAAGCAATTGCAGATGAAAAACTATAAGACAGTTGAAATTGTGGAAGTCGTTATTGAAAAGGTAGAAAATACATGTACTGTGGGAAAAGGAGAAAATGCTGGTAAACAGCATTTGCTCCTTTTCCCACAATGTTTTCAAAAGCCTTCTTCTCTCAGGGTTGTTAAAACTTGGGGTTTTGTGGTAAAGGGTTAACTCTTTACAAAGTGACGAAATTTTGTACTCCACCAAATTTTGCACATTTTGCAGACAACAACTTAATTGCAGCTCAAAATATGAATGATGATTTTGGTCTTAATAGGGTAAAAGCAAGGTAGAAAAAAAAGAAAATGCCGGTTACGTTACTAGCATTTTCCCCTTTTCTCACAATGTTTTCAAAAGCTTTCTTCTTCAGGGCCGGTAGAACTCGGGATTGTCTGGCAAAGGGTTTAACCCCTTTCACTACCGGCTCTAGAAATTCTACTTTTTACCCTGTTCTAAAAGTAGATTTTCAATGCTATTAGAGTAAACTATTATCACACTCGTCGCAACCTGGCCAATTTCGTACCTACATCTAACCTCGATTTCGTACCTACATCTAACCTCATCTGTATTAAGGAGGTTTCCCTTTTGAATTGACAATCACATGATCTTCAAAATTTCAGCGCCCATGTAAATTGCTTAGGAATGACAAGAACAACTACGGTAAAGTCATTCACATCTATCGATCTGTTAATGAGTTGATAAACCATGTTAAAAACTGAATGTACGAACTGTTTGCTGATAGAAATATTCTTGGAGACATATCAAAAGAAAGAAGTGACTTATTTTTTCTTTTTTAAGTGGAGCCTTACAATTTTAATAACTGTAAAATGGCATACTTCCAGTGAAGAAATGTAGCGTGTAGGTGCATATCAAGCTACATGGTACAGCCGAGGGACTTGATCACTGGATCACCCGAGGTTTGCTGAATGCTATTATCATAGATAAGCATCGTGCAGAGGATACAGCAGATATAAAAATCATAGTCTGCATCTTTTGTGCAGTATTATCTTGGTCTATGCCGTCTGCGACAGCTACTAAGTCATCATTGGTAATGAAAGAGTTCATTAATTTGAATTTATTAACTCTTTACAACACAATCCCGACTTTTAACGACCGTGGGGAAGAAGCCTTTTGAAAACATTGTGGAAAAAGGAGAAAATGCTGGTAACCAGCATTTTCTACTTTTCCCACAATGTTTTTTACCCTATCAGAGAAAAATCATATCATTTGAGCCACACTGAAATTGTCGTCTGCAAATCCTTTCAATTGGACAGGTTTAAAATTTTGTTGCTTGGTAAAGGGTTAATTATCATTCTAACATGACGCACGAATTCGGCTCTATAAACACAGTGCAACAGAAGCTTGGTAAAATCGTCATTCCACATTCCACGTGTGGCAGTCAAATTTGACAAGGTTTTAGAACTAATTGTATTAGACAGTACCTGCAAGTTTCAAAGAAATGGGTCCAATAATGTGGACTTTGTTGTGAAAAGAAGACTAAGTAATTGAATGGCTCCTTTTCCTAAACCAATAACTGGATTTTCGTCAGTTTGATAGGGTTCAATCTCTTGATCACACAAATGATCTGTTCAAGTTTCAAAAGAATTGGATAAAAAAAATGCAGACTTTATTATGTAAACAAGAAACGGAAATTTTCAACTTCTCCCTCACTAATTGTCCAAACTGATTCAAAATCAATTGGGTTCAAGCAAATTGATAATATAAAGAAACTGTACAAGTTTCATGAAAATCTAGCCACAAATGCAGACATTATCATGTTAACAAAAACTGCAAATGTTCAACTTTAAATGGCTACTTTTCCCTTACAAATTTTGCGATTCTTTTCAAAATTGATAGGGTTCAAGCTATTGATGATATAAAGAAACTGTAAATTTCACGAAAATCTGACTACAATTGCGGAACTTTATTGTGTAAACAAGAAATGGAAATGTTCTACTTTAAATGGCTACTTTTCCCTTTCTAATTGTTGGCACTGATTCAAAATCAGTAGGCTTCACGCTATTGATGATTATGTAAAGAAACTGTGCAAGTTATATGAAAATCCGTCGACAAATGTGGACTTTATCATGCAAACAAGAAAAAGACTATAGGATGGATGGACAGACGGACAGAAACCACACCATGACATAAGCTCTCCTAGCCTAGTACAGCTAACAAAAGGAAACAGGATACATGCACACATACAGAAAATGGCAAGTATCTCGTTTCAACCTTTACCAGACAATCCTTTGTTTTAACAATGATGAAGTGGAAGCTTTCGAAAACATTGTGGGAAAAGGAGAAAATGCTGGTAATCAACATTTTCTCTTTTTCCCACAGTGTTTTCTACCACTTAACAGACAAATCACACCATCTGAGCTAAATGATGGGATTCGTCTGTATATGCTTTAAATTTGGACAAATCTAAAATTTTGTTGCCTGTTTAAGAATTAACCTTTTACAAAATGACAAAAACTCAGACTTTCCCAAATTGAAAGTATTTGCAGGCTAATCTGCAAAATAATTGTGATTTAAACGTTAAAGAATTTGCCTTTGAGACAGTAGAAAAAATTGTGAGAAAAAGTAGAAATGCTGATAATAAGCATTTTCTTCTTTTTCCACAATGTTTTTAAAAACCTTTGTCACTAAGGTAGTTAAAAATCGGGACTGTTTGGTAAAGTTTAAACAAGTGAAATAGATACATGTACACACAGAGAAAAAGGAAAGCATCTTGTTTCAGCAAACAACATGAAAATATTGGAATTCAATAGAAAATTGCACAAACAGTTGGAATTATTGACAGTTTGTGGCATTAAATCCTGGACAAATTTGTCACAGGATCTTTTTGTCAATTTCTCCAGTCCTTCATCCAGTGATGATACATAAAAGTGTGACATAAAGATGAAGGCTATGGGGGGAGGTGGAAGAAAAAAAAAAGAGAGAGAGAGAGAAAGAGACAGAGACAGAGACACAGAGAGAGACAGACAGACAGACAAAGAGAGACACAGACAAATAGAGAGACACAGGCACAGACAAACAGGCAGGCAAGCAGGCATAGAGAGAGAGAGAGAGAGAGAGCGTGAGAGAGACAGACAGACAGATAAGCTGGCAGGTAGACGGGCAGACAGAGATTGGAATGAGGATGATTGCTTTATAACTCTTTTTTACCAAATGACAAAATTTTAGACTGGTTGAAATTGAAAGCATTTCCATGCGACAAAATCAAAGTGACTAAAATTAAAATTTGTTTTGGGAAGGGAAGGGTAGAAAACATTGTGGGAAAAGGAGAAAATGCTGGTTACCAGCATTTTCTCCTTTTCCCACAATGTTTTCAAAAGGCTCCTTTCTCAGGGTCATTAAAAGTCGGGATTGTGTTGTAGAGGGTTTTAATTTTTTTTGTTTATCACATGATACTCTCAAGATAAAATTTTCAAAGTCATGGAAGTTATTGAGTGATGGAATGATGTCAGCAATTCTTAAAGTATTTAGCTCGTTACTCAAATGACAATATTTTTAGACTAGTCCACATTGAAAGCATTTGCAGACGACAAATTAAAGGTGGCTTGAATGAGAAAATTTGTCCTTGATTGGGTAGAGAAAATTGTGTGAAAAGTAGAAAAGGCTGGTTACCAGCATTTTCTTCTTTTCCCACAATGTTTTCAAGAGGCTTCTTCCTCAGGGTCGTTAAAAGTTGGGACTGTGTGGTTAAGGGTTAACAAATCATCACCTGCAGATGAATTCTTGGGTCTTACAGTGGACCAATTTTGAGAACAGTGCAGAAGAAGGAGAACCCGTTTGTAACAGAGTTTGCAACAAAGTTTTCATATGAAATCATGTTGTTTATCCCTGTTTTACAAGAATGGTTGAGGTGGTAATGAATCAAGTCTTTCCAACGCAACACAATTTTAGACTCATCCAAATTGAAAGCTTTTGCAGACGACAAATTTGATGTAGCTCAACCAATAATCTGTGCTTTGAAATGGTAGAAAACATTGTGGGAAGAGGAGAAAATGTTGGTTTTCAACATTTTCTCCCTTTCCAACTGTGTTTTCAAAAGTCTCTATCCCAAGGATTGTTAAAACCTATGGACTGTGTAGTACATGTAAAGGTTTAACCCTTTACCACACAATGCTGCCTTTCAACAAACCTGAGAAAGAAACCTTTTGAAAACATTGTGGAAAAAGGACAAACTGCTGGTAACCAGCATTTTCTCCTTTTCCCAGAAAGTTTTCTACCCTTTCAAAGACAAACTCTGTCATTTGAGTAACATTTAAATTGTCGTCTGCAAATGCTTTCAATTTGGACAAGTATACATTTCAGTTGTGTGGTAAAGAGTTAACCCTTAGAGTGCCGAATAAAGGCAACTCACATTTACATTATAAGAAAAAGAGCCCAATTAGAGCAATGTCGAACTTCCTGTTGTCCAGTATCTCTCTGTAAAGCGAACAGTGTAGATCAAAGATCAAACTGCATGTTTTGTGCAGTCTGATCTTGATCTACACTGGCCACAAAGGCAACTGCAATTGTGAAAGGCGCTTTAAGGGTTCAAATATGCCTACATAAAGAGTTGCTAATCCAAAATTATTATCAGTTTATCAAAGTATGTGTTATTTGTTTTACCAGTCAGCCAAAAGCCCATCAAAGTATACAAAGACTCTTTACCAAACAATCCTGTATTACAAAGACCCTAGGGCAGAAGGCTTTAGAAAACATTTAGGGAAAAGGAGAAAATAATGATAACCAGCAACATTTCATTTTCCCACAATGTTTTTTTACCCTTCCACAGACAAATCTCATCATAATAGGCAAATTCTATTATTTTGTTGTCTGCAAATCCCTTGAATTACCACAAGTGTAAACTGCCGTTCAGTTAACCCTTGGCCACAATTTTTGGACTCATGCAACTTGCAGGCATTTGCAGAGGACGATTTCAATCAATGTTTTGTGCAGTCTGATCTTGATCTACACTGGCTGCAAGGGCAGATATTGTCATAAAAGGATATTTAGGGGTTAACATTATGCAGACTTAATTCGTAAGAACTGAAATCATGACATAAAAATATTGTGACAAATCAAGAAAGTTCTCAAAGTGAGAAACTTTTCTATTTGTCTCAAACAATTTCTAAACTTTTATTATCTGTATAAGGATCACACATCATTATTAATAATTTTTTATAAAATAACAAAATAATCCAGTTGTCCATATAGAGCCCTTTTACCATTTTTATATTTTTTATCATTCTGTAGAGAGTGGCTTTGTATACTCTTTTTAAAAAGAAGAAAAATTGTCGAAAAAGAAGAATTGCCAATTAACACATTTTCAACTTTTTTCAATGTGGGCCACCATTTCCTGGCCTAATCCCTGTGACCATTTCAGGCTCATTCTCCACAACAGATTTTTACTTGGAATGGTCTGACAGTGACTAAGAATGACAAGAGTTAAGTGTTATTTAACTCTTTACCACACAATCTAGACTTTCAACGACCCAAAGAAAGAGGCCTTTTGAAAACATAGTGGGAAAAGAAGAAAATGCTGGAAACCAGCATTTTCTCCTTTTCCCACAATGTTTTCTAATCTATCTATGACGAATTTCATCATTTGTGCCACCTTTAATTTGTCATCTGCAAATGCTTTCAATTTGGACCAGTCTGAAATTTTGTCGTTTGGTAAAGGGTTAATAAATGAATTATTGTTTGTCACTCATCAGAAAAGACATTATCCATGTACTAACATATTCCCCCTCCCCAATCAATGACCTGACATTTTCAAAGGGGTTTTTGGTAGCAAGGAATTGCATAGTCATTTAACTCTTTACCAAACAACACAATTTTAGACTGGTTCAAATTGAAAGCATTTGCAGACGACAAAATAAACATGAATGAAAAATTAAAATTTGTTTTGGGAAGGATAGAAAACATTGTAGGAAAAGGAGAAAATGCTGGTTACCAGCATTTTCTCCTTTTCCCACAACGTTTTCAAAAGGCTTCTTTCTCAGGGTCATTAAAAGTCGGGCTTGTAGGGTAGAGGGTTAACTGACCACTAAAAGATAGCTGCAGAGATAAGTTAACCCTTTACTGTTTGAAAACATTGTGGGAAAAGGAGAAAATGCTGGCAACCAGCATGTTCTCCTTTTCCAACAATGTTTTCTATCCTATCAAAAACAGAGCTTCCTTTAATTTGTTGTCTGCAAATGCTTTCAATTTGATTGAGTACAAAATTTCGTTGTTTCGAAGAGCTAACTCTTTACCAAACGACAAAATTTTAGACTCATCCAAATTAGAAGCAATTGCAGATTACAAATTATATGAGGCTCAGATGGTGAGATTTGTCTCTTATAGGACAGAAAACATTGTGAGACAAGGAGAAAATGCTTTTACCAAAAAAAGCTTTTTTCTTCGGGGTTGTTAAATCTCGGTGTGGTAAAGGGTTAATCAGTTTTGCTACAAATGTTTGTCCTTTGTGTAATTCTTCTTACTTTTTGGTAGTTTAAAAAATACCCTGTACACTTTTAAAGGGAATAAACATACTGGCATGTTGATGGATGAAAAAATAGGGAAACAAATAGGTGAACAATGACCAAACCAATTTCTTCCTTGCACTTGACCTTTAGAGCTAAAGAAAAAATGAAATAGGCATGAAAATATCGTGACAAATGAATTACATAATGAGAGCAGGTAGAGGTTAAGAGTCAGCCTCTTATATAGCAGGTTCTCTGGTCCATATTCACCAACCATTCTTAAGAACATTCATAGTCTCATTATACAATTAGAAAGTAAGACAACATCTGATTGGCTAAACCAAATCAGTACATGGTTAATCCAATCAGAAACTGTGTTACTTTCAAATAATATCAATGTCCTCACTTTGAACCTTCCAACCTTTTTATCTACAGTATTACCAGTAAGATACTGCCTCTTCTACTTCAGTGCATACTTGTTTCAAAAGCATATAATTACTTTGCATATTGTACAAAGAGATTAACCTGACACCTTATCAAGGGTTTCATTTTATGAATTCCATTTAGACCAAGTTGATTTGACAGCCGGAAATCTCGAACTGTGCCCACCTTGAGATAAAAGGGCTCACACAAAATGATAGTACTTACCGGTAATCCTTACCGATGTCTTTCAAAACTTAAACTGCTGACAGCAGACTTTTTTTAACCCTTCACAAAATGACAAAATTTTTTAATGGACCAAATTGAAAGCATTTGCAGACAACAAATTAAATGCTTCTAAATGATGATTTCTTTTTCTGATAGGGTAGAAAACATTGTGGGAAAAGAAGAAAATGCTGGTTTCTCCTTTTCCCACAATGTTTTCAAAAGGTTCTTCCTCAGGGTCGTTATAAGTCAGGATTGTGTGGTAAAGGGTTAAAAGCATTTGCATACAAAAAACTGAATATATCTCAAATATTGAGATTTGTCTTGGAAAGGGTAGAAAACATTGTAGGCAAAGGAGAAAATGCAGTTACCAGCATTTTCCCCTCTTCCCACAATGTTTTAAAAAGGCTTATTTCTCAAGAGTCTTTAAAACTTTTAATTGTGTGGTAAAGGGTTAAAGAGGCACCAAGATCAAGAATACAGCACTGTTTCACCAAGTCTTGCCTATCACTTCATCCCTTGCAGTCCCCAGTTTTAACCATCCTGAAAGAGAAGGCTTTCAAAAACACTGTAGGAAAAGGAGAAAATGCTGATAACCAGCATTTTCTCCTTTTCCTACAATGTTTTCTACCCCTTCAAAGATAGAAATCATTATTCAAGGTACACTTAATTTGTAGTCTGCAAATGCTTTCAGTTTGGTTGAGCCCAAAATTCTGATGTTTAGTAAAGAGTTAGCTATACATGACTAAATTTTGGACATGCCCAAATTGACAGTATTTACAGAAAACAACTTTAACCCTTTATCAAACGACAAAAATTTTATACTCTCTGAATCGAAAGTATTTGCAAATGGCCAACATGATTCAAAAACTGAAATTTATTTTGGGAAGGGTAGAAAACATTGTGGGAAAAGGAGAAAATGCTGGTTACCAGCATTTTCTCCTTTTCCCACATTGTTTTCAAAAGGCTTCTTCCTCAGGGTCTTTAGAGGTCGGGATTGTGTGGTAAAGGGTTAATGTGGCAGAAATGATAATTTGATATGGCAGAAACGATCAGGTATATCTCCATAAGTGTAGAAAACACTGTGACTCATTACTAGTAGAATCAAAGTGTTGAAAGCACTGGTGCAACATTCCTTTGTGTGGAATTAGTACAATAGAAACAGTTTCAAAATATTCACTTAAAAGTCAACCTACTATACAGTTGTGCACAATCTGATAGAGTAGCATGCAATCTTGTGGGATGAACAAGTCCGGGCAAACAAGCCTTGGGACGAATAAGACCTGGAACAAACTGGTTTTGGGACAAACAATCATGGAATCGGGTGGTCAGGGGACAAAGATTGTGTGTATCATTACGCCAATAGAAGGCCATAGCAAATCACGCTATTTTTGATAAAAAGAAGTATTTGCACGATCGATGGCCTAATCCCATTTACTTTAAACAAAACACTTATTTGCCTGAGAAAAATTGAGTTTAACTGGGTTTACTTCCTTTGGTTTTGCATAAACTACGATATAATTTGATTGTCAAAAAGCCGTATTGAACTCATAGTAGCATTGCCTTTGACAATTGCCACAAAAAGGGGTCCTGCGTTGCTCAATGGTAAAGTGTAGGACTTGTAACCTGGAGGCCCTGGGTTCGAGCCTCACTTGAAGCACTGGGCTTGGGAGTGTCCTTGGGCAAGACACTTCCAAGCCCTAGACAGGTACTGGTGGAACCCAAGACATTCATGCAAACTGTCACCATGTCCACTGAAATAATGTTGAAAGTGGCATAAAACACCATTCAATCAATCAATCAATCAGCAAGTAAAATTGTTAATTACTGTATTTTCCCCTTTTCCCACGATGTTTTCAAAAGCCTCAAACCCCAGTGTCTTTAAAACTTTGGATCATTTGGCAAAGGGAAATACAAGTTGGATACTTTACATTGAAAGTGGGGAAACATGCAGATTAACCCTTTACCAGACGACAAAATTTCAGCCTCGCGCAAATTGAAAGCATTTGCAGACAACCATTTCCATGTGGCTCAAACGGTGCAACTTTTCTTTGATAGGGTAAAAAACATTGTGGGAAAAGGAGAAAATACTGGTTACCAGCATTTTCTTCATTTCCTCAATGTTTTCAAAAGGCTTCTTTCGAAACCAGTGTTGTTAAAAAGCGGAATTGTGCAGTAAAGGGTTAACTACTGTAGAGATCATGTTCATAATGTTTCAGGAAAGTTTGAATCCAACACTGTCATTGTGACAAATATACTGACATTATAGACAGGATATCTGGCAAAGGAAGACACAAATGAAGATTATTTGCTAAAAAATAACACAGTCTGAACTCATGTCAAATAAAACAAACCCTTCAGTCGCTCTTCAGTCTTTACCAGACTTGTCCAAACTGAAAGCATTTGCAGACAAAAAAGTAAATGTGGCTCAAATGATAAAAATTGTCCTTGATAGGATAGAAAACATTGTCGGAAAAGAAGAAAATGCTGGCCACCAGCATTTTCTCCTTTTCTGTCAATGTTTTCAGAAGGCTTTCTTCTTCGGGGTTGTTTAAAGTCGGGATGGTGTGGTGAAAGGTTAAATGAGATTATATTTGAATAAGCTCAACATGCAACTGTTTTCTTTTTCAACCTAGACCTCTCCCTTTTTTAAACCCTTTACCACACAACAAAATTTTACACTTGTCCAAATTGAAAGTATTTGCAGATGACAAATTAGATATGGTTCGTATGGTAAGATTTGTTGGTATAGGGACAGAAAACATTGTGGGAAAAGGAGAAAATGCTGGTTACCAGCATCTTCTCCTTTCCCACAATGTTTTCAAAAGACCTCTTTCTCAGGGTTGTTAAAACTCGGGATTGTTGGGTAAAGGTTAACCCCTAACCCATCCCATTATGAAAACCAGGGCTTTAGCGGACACTATTATAGATCCAAGATCAGACTGCTCAGAGCTAGCAGTCTGGTCTTGAATCTATTAAGATTGAACTCAAACACTATCAAATGCATGGAAGTATGCAGGTCCTTTATGTAAAGTATTAGGTTGATCACCTAGATTGTACTTTGTCTTATGCCGCAGCTTTCAACATCATTTTAATCATATCATGGCAACAGCTCGGTAATTCATGCATATTCAGGGTTTCACCAATACTAGGCTTGGGCTCTGAAATGTCAGGCTCTAGGAAACTCCCACAACAAACCCAGAGCTTCAGGCAAGGATCCAACCTTCAGTTCATAAATCCCTTATTTGCAACCATTGAAACCTGCAGGATCCTGGGGTGGATCACTACAGTAGATTAAGTGTGTTGATTTTTCTTTCAACAGATTCCAAATAAGTCCCTTTCATTTTCAGATTAGCAAAGCTAGTCTATAGGCATCAAGACTGACCTAGAGTCAAAGTAAACAAAATCAAAGGACTGATAGTCCTGAGAGTCGCCTGGATGGTGATGGGTGAGAAGTGTTCACCCTTTTTTGTTCAAATCCATTAAAAACATTCAAGATAGAAAATAACTTAACCTTAAGACAGTATTACATGCAAGCATATTTCTGAGTTGTCATCCTAAAATTACATACATTAATATTAAATTTACATGGAAACATGTGGTGAGAATAAAATTTAGGCATCAGGAAGAGCTTTAAAAAGTTCGAAGTCTCTTACCCCCGGTGACTTCATTTAAAAATGGTTTTCAAAAGGTACAATCAATATAAAACAAGTCATTTCGTTGAAATAACATCCACCGCCGAAAAAATCTTGTTTTGATAATTATAAGAGGTATTGTGTTTTGCATGTAAATCGTCTTTTTTTGTTACCAGTGAAAATATACATTAAGCCCCATTTTTCCATGACACGGCATTTCATTAAATAAAAACAAATACTGATTGCCTGTGGCTTATGATAAATAATATAAATGTGAAGTGTCATAAAATGTTGTCCAGTAGATATTGGTCCATAATGGAAGTATACATCAAGCCCCATTTTCCATGATACCGCGTTTTATTAAATAAAAACAAATACTGATCGTCTGTGGCTTATGATAAACGATATAAATATGAAGTTTCATAAAATTGTGTCCAGTAGTTAAAGAGATATTGGTCCATAATGGAAATAAACATCAAGCCCCCTTTTTCCATGACATCGCATTAAGAACAAAAACAAAATAAAACAAAACAAGCAGATCGGAAGACATCAGGCCTCCTTTTTCCATAACAAGACATTACATAAAAAAAAGTGTATCGGCGGGCTATCATGAGGGGCATGTATGAAGTTTCATTAACTTTCGTTTACGTTTTTAGAACATATCTTTCTGGATGGACGGAAGATCGGACGGACAGACGGACAGACAACAGGAAAACTATATCCCCCCCGCCACCCACCTAAAATTCGGCAGGGCATAATAACTGTCGAAGTTCCATCAATATTTACAGTTCCTCCCCAGCTTAATAATGCCTGTAAAGAACGTGCACAAAAATTAGGCTTCTAGGTTGATAAAAGTGTTTTTCTAGCACAGAATCTGAGTGGCTGAACTTACATGTACATGTATATCTTAATTCTTACACATATTGCTAAAACAAACATTCTGAATAATTTCAGTGGAATAGGGCATACATTTTCTCTCCAGAATTAGAACAAGTTGCTTTTGTATGACACAAATTTTCTAAAACTGGACCAAGTGGTTATACATACATCGGTTAACTTAACTAATTTTCCTTTCCAAATACAGGATGCTGGATATGAAATTGGGTATAATTGCTTATACTGTTTCAGGGGCAGTAATTCTGAAATGTTACTAATCAGTTCTGAAGCTTCTGTGAACTTTATAGAAACAGAGCAGAACCACTTGAACAATTATACAAGAGGACCATTTAGGCAACATTAGTATGGAACTCATTTGAACCTTATAGGATCTAGTGACATACGTTTAGACCAAAAATGCCCTTTTGCAGCTCACCCATATCGAATCTAAGCAGTCTGACAAAGTTTCATGAATATTGGATCGAACATAAATAGATTCTAAAGCACTATTACGGGTTCGTCTGATTTGACCTAGTGACAACCTTTATCTTTTAACCCCTGGAGACCTATATTCAATTTTGTCAAAAATATTATTGAGACAGTCTGGAAATTTCATGGTCATTGGACCGAAATGTAGCCTCTGCCGCAGTAATCTGCCTGTCCTTTGGAAATAATTTGTTTTTGTTGTTGTCCGGGTTCAAGTTTTGTCCACAATGGACTCTAAGAATGTGGTTGCTACAGCTCAAGAAAAACAATATAACCAGATAGCATGATCATCAGCCTTTTAACTTTGTCTGCGTTTCATAACGTCCCAGGAATTTGCACTGCTTCCATACCAATTGAAAATTGTACAGATCTACATGTTATATTGCTTTAGTGCAAACTAAATGTTCACGATTCGCTCTATTACCCGTTACAACAATCCTTTATGAGATAACAAACCATCAATACATGTATAGAACTTGTTTTTCGAGTGGGTTAACATTGACCTGTCCTATTATACATGTATTTGAATTATAGTGGAGTAAAAAGTCAGGTTCTCAGATTACTGGTTGTTAGAACTGCGTAGTTTCGAGGCGAATTCCCGTGTGAATTCAGATTTTGGCACTTACGAAAGTACCTTGCGTTCTAACACCCGCACTAATAAATTGTTGTTTCATAAATACTAGGTCTAGCTTAATCGCACAATGAAAAAAAAAAAAAAAACAGCAGACTTTGGCAAATTCACCTCTTTAAAAACGAAAAACAAACAATTACACATAGTAAACTTTAAAACACTCTCTGCATTCAATGGATCGTTGAAGAACTAAGTCCGTGTACGCTCAAAATAAAGGCAAATTCAGCGACTGATTCATAAATATGTAAATTCATAAAGAATTCCATGGTGCAAATGACGTTATACGTCACGTGATTACAAGATCTATATTTGCCGCAGAGCTACATTCCAGAAAGCACCTGCTAAGCGATGACTTGGTACAGCCTAGAACCGTGCGCATTACATACGCTAATGTACGATCTCTGGTGCACGTAGAATATGGGTGTGCAAAGTATTTAAAGTCTAGAATAAAAAACTGTGAAGAAGCAAAGTGTAAGAACATGTAAGAAGGCAACGCAACCATTCCAAGTCGTCATAAATTTGTTAAAAAAAAATAGCCTACTGTTAGGAAAAATCTCCATTGAAGACTTCCATGTTAACTCGGTATCGCCTTTCTCTTTCCGATCATAGGTTGAGTGTTCAATTGAAATAATACTTACAATTAAGGACAGATTGTAAGATTTAGAGTGTAATTCTAATGGGTAATTATCAAACAATTTTCACCGAGAATTGTACACAATCAGAAGCGTGCCGAAAAAAGAAGCTTGTAGTCGAATAGTCGAACAGTATTTTTCAGCGTGTCCGAAAACTTGTTTAGGTCACGAGGGCTATTTTAAGATATACACATAATGCGCTATTTTTAGAGATGATGTCTGTGTAAGCGATAGGCTATCGTGTACCCTTGCGGACGAGATGATTGTTTCAAAGGTTTGAACCGTTAAATAGCTCAGTCTCTATAGACATATTCATTATCACAGAGGCACAATTGTAAGTTATTTACAACAGAAAAATACAGGGTTGTTTACCGAATAATTAGAAAACTATGTTTTATCTCGTAAACCGGAACTTGAGACAGGAAGCAGTACAAGGCCGGAGATATGCTTACGTCACCCCATAGATCAAGATGATAACAATGAGAGCCTGGTTGCTACGCAACCAGGCGACTCAAAAACCCCACAGTTGCCAAATACTGCCTCATGGAAAAATACTTCTTTCTGTTATAAATCTTAATTAATTCTGTTATATATGACAATTTTGACAAAAACCACTAAATCTCTACCACTCCAATTTGAATATGTCATCTTACAAAGTAATAAACTGAACAAGATGTCATTTACAAGGTACCAGATCTTTGCTTATATGTAAATTAAGTGACCTATGCAAAGCAAAGAATCACTTTTTCCTACACCACTGTAACATTACGAATGAATCTATTAATAGATACACCTAGGTAACTTGTAGCAAATCCCAGTTACATTAACCCTCACTGGACTGGGAACCCTTGTCATTCCTTCAGTCATTCATTATTTAGATCATTGTGTACAGTTAAACTGTTATGTTAACCTGTTATTCTAGTCTTGAATATTAACCTTTTACCAAACAATGCCAAGTTTTAATGATACTGTGGAAAAATCCCTTTGAAAACATTGCTGGAAAAGGAGAAAATGCGGGTAACCAGCATTTTCTCCCTTTCCCACATTGTTTTCTACCCTTTTGGAATCAGGTTTCATCAGTTCAACCACTTTTAATTTATGGTCTGCAACAGCTTTGAATTTGGACTGGCGTAAAATTTTTCATTTAGTAAAGAGAGTTAAATAGTTAACTACATCTTGTGCTAATGGATATTGACTAATTGATTGCATGGTGTTTAACGCTGTTTACAACATTATTTCAGTGATAATGCAGTGGCCAGAGCACCTATCCATGCTATCCAGGAGTTTCTTTTACCAGCACTATCACCACTCAATGATGTTTTGCCCACAGTGTGAATTAAGACCAGACTGCACAGAGCATGCAGTCTGATCTTGGATCTACACCATCCGATACGAGGATATATTATTTTCTCCAAAATGTAACTTTGAAATAGCAATATTCAGGTGTTTATCATCGGCTCAAAAGTTTCGTTTATCATTTTTAGCAGGTTAAGGGTTAAACTTATACTGGATTACAGTTAACCAGTAGCACACAATAGCCCCAGCAGCTCAGTCGGTAGTGTACAGGACTTGGGAAAAGGAGGTCGCTGGTTCGATCCCCGACTCCGCAAGTTTCTTTCCGAGGATTGATGATAGTCATTGTGACAGGATTCATTTCTCTCTCACGTTTTGATGATGGTTATAATATAAATTAACAGAGAAACAGGGTTAAACGCCATACAAACAATCAATCAAATTCGCTAGTCTGTCAGTACTTTCAGTACTTTGATTTATCAATGTTTCACTGTGAATAGTCACGTAAATGAATCATGACAATAGTCACGTAAATGAAACAAACATCTATGTTATAACAATACCAAATCAATGTACAAGCTTTATGTAGAGATCAATATCATTCAGTTGTTAACCTTTATCCTGCTGAATAAAAGAAATGAAACTTTGCAGCTGATAGTAAAAACCAGTGTTCAATATATCTTTGCTTGTAAGGGGGCCTATCGTGCCCACAGACAGTGAAATAGGGAGCCATGTTGGAAAACTGGGGGCCACACACACAACAAAAATTTATTAATGATGAGTTAACCTTTTTTATGTAACTATCGTTCACTTTTTATTTAAGAAGTGTACTCCCATCCATGTAACTATGAATACTATGTTTATAAAATGGCAACACTGAAGAAATTATTACTGTTAATTGACGCAACCTTATAATTATTTCCACCATTAATCTAAACCTAAAAAATGAAGAAATAGGTCTGACAATTGTAGACTTTTGAAATTCTGATATCCCATCACAAAGGGATTAGCTTTCCCATCGATCCCTCAAACTACAGTTTATTTTCTTGTCATAAACTAACTATCTTTGATCCGAACGTCTGGGAGCCATTTTGGTTGAAACTCTCTTTACCATGGGGTTTTATTTTCGTCGCTTGTACTAGGGGTATGGACTGGCCCGATTGTGCTTTTTGAATAAGTAGTTTCAAAAGGTTTTGCCTTTTTCATGTGACTTGCAATTCCAAAATACTCAGAAAATTGCTTTATAGCGATCTTGAATGATCAGTGGAAGCTCAAAGAATCCTAACTTATGGTAACACGTTGTATCTCCCGTAACCATCTGATACAAAGATCTACAGGCTACCAGTTTAATGTTAACAATAACATCTGTTGGGTTATCGATAAATTCTCATTAGCAAGCTCAGTATTATGTTTATTAAGCAGATAGAGTAAAATGGACGAAAAGGACCGTAATTTGTGGAATGGTTCAATGGTTCTTTTACGGGCCTGAGGTTGGTTTAGAATTGCCCTATCTGGGACTTTAAGGGGCCTAAGGCACAATCGCACATGCGATTGAACACTGAAAAACCCAAACTTTCCTATCCCAAAGGTATTTTGCTTTCGAATGGATTTTTCCTTAGGGTCGTAAAATCTTGGGATTGTGTGGTAAAGGGTAAATACGAGTGAGTCTAAAATTTTTAAGATTTGGTAAAGAGTTGAAAAGACCAACACACTTATAAAAACTAATTGTACCTTTAATTAGGTGTACTGTTATATTGTTTTATCTATCAAACTGGCAAGGGCATTCACTCCCAAAAAATAGGTTATTTAACTCAGTGTGATATATCAATATGAGAATTCATCTAATTGTGAATGATTGTATCTTTAATTTTTTTTGAATCTGAAAAGAATATTTGATGTTCATTAAAAATTATGTGAAAATGACGAGAAAAACAGTTATTTGATTTATTACCAATTTTAAGGAGAATCATACCTCAGTTGAGTGGTTTTGTGACAATGGTTGTCTTCTGAATATATCTTTTGTAAAATCTGAGGACCATCAAAAAACGATTTAAATTTACAAATACAGGAAATTTTTGCAAGGGTTTTAAATTGTCAAAATGATGTCTGAAGGCCTGTCTACAGAATCTATTGTTTCACCAATAGAACAAGCAGGTAAGAGAGATTAGATTCATTCATGTAAGAAGATTTTTAGCTCTGTAGGTAGCAAGGTAGAAGTGTTTTTTTTTTTCAAGTTTCCGACTATGAGTAACCCCGGGAAGAAGACTGCTAACCACCATTTCCTTCTTTTTCAACAATGTTTTCTACAATTTTTATGTTTTGAGTAACATATAATAATCATGTTGTCTGCAAATGCTTCCAATTTGCACAGGTCTAAAGTATTTCAGCCATGCTCTGTGAAAAGGGAGCTTCATGCATCTGTGAAAGGTATTGACCCAGGTTGCCTGTGCAGTCTGCGCAGGCTGACCTGGGCCGAAACTTTTCGCTACTGGTCAATTTTCTGTATGTCAAAGGACCAGTGTACCTCATGAATCAGTCGGTTGTTATACAAAATGGATTTTATAGATCCACAATGACTTGATGACTCGCTTGGTACAATGCATCACGGAGATGCATAATGCCCCTTTTTGCCAGAACATGGCTCATTTGTTGTTTGATACAGAGATGAACATTGGTGAAGAAATAGAGAGGTAAAGAGATAAACTTTGTATTATCCAGTTTTTGAAACCTTTCAAAGTGAAGAAAATTTTTGAATTAGTCTGAAATTGTGAAATTTTATGTAAATGTCATAAAATCCACTCTTTCAATCCCATTTTTTGGAACTTAAACAGAACATCAAACTGTTGTATCATAAAATACTATGACCATTTTACAAAAGTACAAAATGTTACAATTAACTTGGAACCACTAAATGTTGTGAATTTTCTTTAACTAGAACTGTCATTACATTTGCTTAGTTGATAAAATCTTCATTTTCTATACAGTTCTTGTAAAGCTGCAAACACCATTTGCATCATTAACTGTTTACCACACAACAAAATTTTAGACCAGTCCAAACTGAAAGCATTTTGCAGACAACAATTTCAATTTGGCTCAAATGATGTGATTTTTCTCTGATAGGGAAGAAATCATTGTGGGAAAAGGAGAAAATGCTGGTTACCAGCATTTTCTCCTTTTCCCACAATGTTTTCAAAGGGCTTCTTCCTCAGGATCGTTAAAAGTCGGCATTGTGTGGTAGAGGGTTAACCTTTTCCCAAACAATCCCTGGTTTTCATGTGTCTGCAGTACAAGTCTTTTGAAAACACTGTGAGAAAAGGAGAAATTGCTCATAACGAGCAATTTCTCCTTTTACCACAGTGTTTTCTACCCTTTTTGATACTTTTCTGCCATTTCCATCAAATTTAAAATTGTCGTCTGCAAACTCTTTCAATTTGGACCAGTCCAAAATTTGTCGTTTGGGAAAGGGTTAACTAGAACTATTACTTTTGCTTGGTTGATAAAAATCCTCATTTCTTATACAATTCTTGTGAAGCTCCAAAAGCTATTTGCATCATTAACCATTTACCACATGACAAAATTTTAGACCTGTCCAAATTGAAAGCAGTTGCAGACGACAATTTCATTGTGGCTCAAATGGTGCAGTTTATCTTGGATTGGGTAGAAAACATTGTGGGAAAAGGAGAAAATCCTGGTTACCAGCATTTTCTCCTTTTCTCACAAAGTTTTCAAAAGGCTTCTTCCTCAGGGTTGTAAATAAAAGGCGGCATTGTGTGGTAACAAAAAGAAAACTAAATAATTAAATTTTGGAAAATAAGCATTCAGCCACACTTGGTTTGTCTCCAGAAATTATTAAGCCTGGTCATTAACTCTGAAGTATTAAGTTTAAAACCTATGTTGTGGGTACTGATATGGATTGTGTTGAAGAAAGAACTGGTACATATCAGCTAAGATGGGATAGAAAATTTTGTAGAAAAAGGAGAAATTACTTATTATAAGCTTGTTGCAATCAATTTCTCCTTTTCCCTAAAAGATTTCAAAACACTTTGTTAAAACAAGGTTGGTTCGTTGGTTAATCGTTTACAACTCAATCCTGATTACAACACTGCAGACAGAAAGCTTTTGAAAACAATAAAATGCTGGTAATGAGCATTTTCTCCTTTCTCCTTTTCTCTTAAGGTTTTCCACCCTTCCGAAAACAAACTCTTTCATTTAAGCCACATTCAATTTGTCGTCTGCAAAAGCTTTCATTTTGGACCAGTCTAAAGTTTTGTCACGTGGTTAAGAGTTAACTGGTGTTTTTATGCCAATTTCTATATTATTTCAGTCATATCACAGCTACAGCTCACATGCCCATGTATTTCCACCAGTACTAGGCTTGGGCTCTGAAGTGTCTTGCCCAAAGAGTTCAAACACAGATTTTACCTTTATTTCAAAACATAGAAGGGGTCCATTTGAAGGGGGTCAAAATCTGTTAAGACTGCATGGCAGAAGGTTTATTTTTGTCCCTGTTTAGTTACAAATAGTAACTTGTGATACAAAATGTATACCCGGGCTTTTCCCTTGACTTGGTGGTGTAAGGGGTCATTTGACCCCCTTCAAATAGAAAAAAAAGAAGGCAGACAGAAATTTTGGGGGACCTTTAGAAAATTTGGGGGTCTAAATTCAAAGAAACAGGGAGTCACGGAAAATCCTGTATAATACCTACTGGTAAATCATTTCAATGGTGTTTTCTTTCAAAGATTACGATCAGAGCATTAATCTACAGTTTGGAATTCAATCCATTCTTAACCAGGCAGTATCCAAGTACCACCGTAACACAGTAACACGATATCAAATTATCGCAATATTTAATTGGCAACCACAAAGAAAAAGGCTTTTTGTGAAAACATTGTGGGAAAAGGTATCCAGCATTTTCTCCTTTTACCACCATGTTTTCTGTGCTTACAAAGACAAATCCAATCATAACAGCAATTATTACTTTGTTACTTGCAAATGCTTTTAATATGGACAAGTCTAGAATTTTGTCACTTTTGTAAGGAGATAGCCCATTACCTAGCCTGGCATTCAGGCCCTGCATTTGAGTCATTCTAATAAACAAGGTACACAACTATTGTAAACCCTCAGGAATGTATGTTGTTACTTGCTCTTTATCTAAAATACAGACCATGAGAACATTCTATGAGTGTATTTGCTTTGAAGTTTTATTTTGTGTTTAATTTTATGAAAATGCTCTATTTAACAGACTGATACCAGTCTAGCCCATTACCAAACAATCCTATGTTTTAACAACCCTGGGGAAAAAAAAGCCTTTGCAAACACTGTGGATTTGTCTCAGTGACCTACCTTTTGACCTGATGGACATAATTTCAAACTTGCCAGAGGTATTATTAAGACAAACATTCTGACCAATTCTCATGATTAATGGACTGAAAATATGGCCGTGGGAGTGCACAGCAGGTTTCAAAGGTTTTGGCCAAGTGACTATTTGACCCAACATGATCCAACTTCAAACTTGTCCTAGATATCAAGACAAAAATTCTAACCAATTTTCATGAATATAAGAGTGAAAATATGGCTTCTAGTGTGTACACATATTTTTCTAGGATTAGTCACAGTAACCTAGTTTTTGACCTGATTTGACCCTATTTCGAGCTTGTTGGAGATATAAAGACAAATTACCTGAACAAGATTCAACTAAAAATATAGCCTATAGTGTGCACACAAGGTTTTTCTGGGATTTGAATCGGTGACCTTTTGACTTGACATGACCCTATTTAAAACTTGTCTGAGATTTTGTGAACACAAACATTCTGATGAACTTTCATGAGTCCACTGAAAATATGGCCTCTAGAATGCACATAAGGTTTTCGTAAGATTTGTCCCAGTGACCTACTTTTGGACCCAACATTATAATTTTCAATTTGACCTCAATATTGTGTCCAAATAAACAAACAAATCAGACCAAGTTTCATGAGTATCATCCAGAGAGCACACAAGGTTTACTTCCTACGATTTGTTTCAAGGGCCTACTTTTTGACCCAACGTAACCCACTTTCAAACTTGTCTGAGATACTGTCATTCTTACAGAGAATTAGGTCAAGTCTTCCATAACTTTAGCAAATGCAAACTAATCTTTCTGAATAATAGTTGGAGTTCTATTTATATGCCTACTTAGGCTACTTCTAATATATTCAGCATAAAGGTCAGGATCAGAATAAATGAAGTAGGCAATAACTGAAATGGAAAAATGAAATTTGATTGGTAGAAAAACCAAACCAATTCAAAATTGGCTATCAGATAGTGAACTCTTTGTACAGCCTGATCATGATCTGCCCTAAACACAAAAGGACATTTGTTTTACAAGGCAGTCTGAGATTTAACCCAAAGTTTTAAAGACCCTGAAAGAGAAGGCTTTTGAAAACATTGAGGGAAAAGGAAAAAATGCTGGTAACCAGCATTTTCTCCTCATCCCACAATGTTTACTACCCTATCAAATACAGATATCTCCATTTAATTTGTCATCTGCAAATGCTTTCAATCTTTCAAATGCTTTCAATCTGGTCCAGTCTAAAATTTTGTTGTGTGGCACAGGGTTAAACGCTTCCTACAACAATAATAAAGGGTAAATCTGTGAAACAGAGTATCCAAATAACTCCCAATTTGTTATTATAAAGAATTACACACTATCTCAATTGAGATCTAAAATCTCCAACCCCCCATATAAA
This sequence comes from Tridacna gigas, assembly GCA_945859785.2. Lineage (NCBI taxonomy): Eukaryota > Metazoa > Mollusca > Bivalvia > Cardiida > Cardiidae > Tridacna > Tridacna gigas. The sequence continues at coordinate 44,767,799 of OX244034.2, read as the reverse complement.
TTCAACATTATATCCTTTACTCTTTAGCGCTAAATCCTTTATGCTTAGCAGAGAAATATAAAAACTTACTCTTTGCCAAACAACAGTTTTATACCAATCCAAACTGAACACACTTGCAGACAACAAATGTGACTCAAATGATGAGACTGTCTTTGAAAGGGGAGGAGACACTGTGGGAAAAGAAGAAAATGCTGGTTAACAGCATTTTCTTCTTTTCCTACAATGTTTTCAAAAGCTTTCTTCTTCAGGGTCGTTAAAAAGTCAGCAGTGTCTTGTAAAGGGTTTAGGAAGAAGCACAGACAGGTTTAGGCTGCACACTGGACATGCAGTTTTAATTCACTGGTTTTCCCTATCAGTTATTTTGAGGGACAGTTTGCTCAATACTTAATGTTAAGTTTTGTAAACTATTGACATGTATCATTCACTTGGTAGTCTGTGAGCTACTGTAATTCAAGACAATGTCATTCTGGAGTTGTCAAGTTTAACTTTTTAACTCTTTACCACACGACAAAAATGTAGAGTTGTCGCAATTAAAAGCATTTGCAGACGACAATTTAAATGTGGCTCGAATGATGGAATTTGTCTTTGATGGGGTAGAAAACATTGTGGGAAAAGAAGAAAATGCTGGTTACCAGCATTTTCTTCTTTTCCCACAATGTTTTCAAAAGCCTTCTTCTCCAGGGTCGTTAAAACTCAGGATTGTGTGGTAAAGAGTTAAGAAATGGCAAAATTTTGGACTTATCCAAATCCAAAGCACTTGCAGATGAAATATTAAACATGCCTCAAATGGTGGATATTATCTTCGAAAGAAAAGAAAATATTGTGGCAAGAGGAGGAAATGCTGGTTACCAGCATGTTCTTTTTATACAATGTTTTCCAAAGCCTTCCTCCTCAGGGCCATAAAAACTTGGGATTGTGTGGTAAAGGGTTAACTGTGTATAACACAATCCCAAATTTTAAAACCCACAATAATTTCTGTGCTTTTGAATGCTATGATTTAATTTCAAATGCACTTAAACACCCATAATATTTGATTTGGGCAGCCACTTTGCCTATAATACCTGATAACATGCCATGAATATTGCGGCTAAAGGAGAAATTGCTGATCACTTGCAAGTTCTTGCAAAACATTGTAGAAACTACAAGTTTCAGCTATATAAGCCCATGTATAACTTGTGGCCCCTGGGCAGAGTCAATTTTTTACCCCAGGGTGGGGTCAATTTTGACCCCAGGGCTATAATTTGAAGAAAGCTGGTAGAGGTCTATTAGATGAAGGTACATGACAAATCTGGTAGCCCTAGGCTTTATGATAATTGACAAGAAGATTTTCAAAATTTTTCAGTTTTATTGCCATGGCAACTAGAGTTTTCACTGGAATCAAATCATTTGAAGAAATTCTATATATGGCTATGGTAGGAACATTTCTGTGAAGTTTCATCAAAATTGGATGGATAGTTTCAGAGAAGAAGATATTTGAAATGGAAGTTAACGCATAGACAAGATGGACGCATAGACGCATGATGGACACAAGGCTGTGATATAAGCTCAAAAGCAAAAAAGGAGAAAATGACCATACTCAACATTTTCTCCATTTCCCTAAATGTTTTCTACCCATTAACACAAATTTCACCATTTGAGCCACATTTAATTTGTCATCTGCACATCTTTCAAATTGGACAGGTCTGAATTTTTACCGTTTGGTAAAGGGTTTTAAGAGTTCATTATGTCAAATTTTAGTGAAAAAAGACGCTGCATTTGCAACTGAAAAAAAGAGAGAGAACAACATAACTGGCAATGAGCAAATCTGAATAGAAGAATTTTGATTTGTCATTTTTTCCCATTCAGTGAATCATTTGAAGCCTCTATCATTTAGATAAAACACATAATTACATCTTTACAATACCAGGGACACATTTCAAACTGCTTATCACCTTTGCATGGCCTCCCGCATATTTTGCCACACTCTTAGTTGTCAAGAAATACACTGTATACTGAAAAAGCTCTCAACCGTTGTCAGTTATTCTGCATGTCAGTATTTACTTAACTCTTTACCAAACAACATAATTTTAGACCAGTACAAATTGATAGCTTTGGCAGACGACAAAATAAATGTTTCTTAAAAATTGAATTTTTTTGGGAAGAGTAGAAAACATTGTGGGAAAATGAGAAAATGCTGATTACCAGCATTTTCTCATTTTCCCACAATGTTTTCAAAACGCTTTTTCCTCAGGGTCATTAAAATTCAGGATTGTGTGGTAAAGGGTTAACTGTACCAGAGAACAAAACTATAGGGTTGTTCAAATTGAAAGCATTTGTAAGCGACAAATGAAATGTGGTTCCAATTATGAAATTTGTGTTGAATGGAATAAATATTATGGTAAATGGAGGAAATGCTGATAACCAGCATTTTCTCTGTTTTCCTCTCCAGGATCTATAGAATGCGGAATTGTTTGAAAAAGATTTAACCCCTTTACCACACAATCCCAATTTTAACGACCCTGAGCAAGAAGCCTTTCGAAGACATTGTGGGAAAAGGAGAAAATGCTGGTAACCAGCATCTTCTCCTTTTCCCACAATGTTTTCTACCCTTCCACAGCCAAAAAGCATAATTCAAACCACATATAAACTGTTGTCTGCAAATCCTTTCAATTTGGACCAGTCTAAAATTTTGTCATGTGGTAAACAGTTAAAAACTCTGTGTCATGTTGAAGTACAAAAAAATTTGTTTCAAGTAGAAAACTTCAACAATTGAACCTGGTCTTTGAAACATCAATCTTTTCTTGTATTGTATCATTCTTCTTTTCTTTTTCAATTCTTAACCCTTAATGTGCTGGAATGGGGTTAAGTTTTTTATGCAGGCATTGTTGATCAAGAGTAGGTTGCACAGAATGTGCACTCTTATCCTGGACGACACTATCAACTACTTTGTTACAATTCTGGTCTAAACAGTTATAATATGGCAATTTACATGTTTTCCTTAGCTCTGTACCAAACATAAAAATTTTGGACGTGTCCAAATCCAAAGCATTTGCAGATGACAAATCAAATCTGGCTGAAGTCCTGGGATTTGTTTTTGAAGGGATAGAAAACAATGTGGGGAAAGGAGGAAATGTTTGTGACCTGCATTTTCTCGTTTTCCCACAGTGTTTTTAAAAACCTTATTTCTCAAGGTTGTTAAAGCTCTGAATTGAGTGGCAACTGATTGAGATCTCTAAACTCTTTACCACGCAATCCTAAGTTTTAACAACCCTGAAGAAGGCGGCTTTTGAAAGCATTGTGGGAAAAGAAGAAAATGCTGGTAACCAGCATTTTCTCCTTTTCCCACAATGTTTTCTACCCTATCAAAGAAAGAAATAATCATTTGAGCTACACTGAATTTGTCGTCTGCAAAAGCTTTCAAATTCGTTTAGTCTGAAATTTTGTCGTTTGGTAAAGAGTTAAGTCTTTACAAGACAATAAAATTTGATACTTACACACTTCGAAAGCATTTTCAGACAGAATTCATATGTGGCTCAATTGTTAGAATTCGTCTTTGAAAGGGCAGGGTACACTTTGTGAAGGGGAAAAAATTTTGTCCTCTGACAGAGTTCAGAAGGCCATATTTACATGTATATCTGAATTCTTGGTAATGCTTGCCCTCAAGACAGAATCGAAAGCATAGAATGGACTATACACAAAACTTACTGAATGTGTTCTACATTCACCATTTTATTGGAAGTGGATGATCAAGGAAATCTGCTTGAGAGTGACCAGATAGCAGCAGACAATGTCACTTTGAACTTTATGTGAAATGCTCTCAAATCCCACACATCTTTGATTTATATCATTTCAATAGAAGATCTAGGATCAATATGTGTAGACAGAAATACAATATAATACAGGTCAGATGTTACATAATTAATTCATTCACCACAACGTCTTTTACCTTTTCATAGACATACCTCGGTATTTCAGCCTCATTTACCATCTGTAAGGTGCTTTCAATTCAATAGTCTGTAACTTAGTTGTTAAGTAAAGAATTAACACAGATTCTGGTCAAACTGGCTTTAACATCTTTGAATGTTTTTTCATTTATATTAACTCTTGACCAAACAACAAAATTTTACACCAGTCCAATTTAAAAGCAAACAGCAGACGACAAATAAAATTTGAGTCACTGAATGATATTTGTCTTTGAAAGGGTAAAAAACATCATGGGAAAAGGAGAAAATGCTGAGTACCAGCATTTTCTCCTTTTCCTATAATGTTTTCGAAAGCCTTCTTCTCCAGAGTTGTTTAAACTTGTTGTGATTTGGTAAAAATTAATGTTTTTAACCCTTTACCACATGGCAACATCAGACATTTCGAAATTGAAAGCATTTGCAGATGACAATTCAAATTTGGCCCAAATGATTTAACTTGTTTTTGACAGAGTTTCCACAATGCTTCCAAAAGACTTCTTTCTCATGGCCATTAAAACTCGGGATTGTGTGGTATAGGGTTAATAAAAGGTACACACTTGCCATCAGCAATCTAAGGTCCCTTGCCTTTCTGATCAGTCCAATGTCTTATCCACACAACTATTATATTTGTCAGACTTTACTCATTACCTTGAACAGAGGACTTTCATCTTGTAGTGAAGAACTCAAAAAAAAATATTGTGAAAAGGAGAACTTGCTCGTGACCAGCAATTTCTCCTTTAGCCACAATATTCATGGCGTGTTAGCAGGTATTATAGGGCAAGTGGCCGCCAAAAGCAAGTAATATGGGTGTTTAACCCTTTACCACACAATCCCGACTTTTAACGACCCTGAGAAAGAAGCCTTTTGAAAACACTGTCGAAAAAGGAGAAAATGATGGTAACCAGCATTTTCTCCTTTTCCTGCAATGTTTTCTACCCTTCCAGAAACAAAGTTCAATTTTTCAATCACATTCATTTTGTCGTCTGCAAATGCTCTCAATTTGGACCAGTCTAAAATTTTGACATTTGGTAAAGAGTTAAGTGCATTTAACTCCTGACCAAACGACAAAATTTCAAACTTGTCCAAATTGAAAGCATTTGCAGACGACAAATGAAAAGTCACAGAAATGACAATTTCAATCTCTGACAGGGTAGAAAACATTGTGGGAAAAGGAGAAAATGCTGGTTACCAGCATTTTCTCCTTTTCCCACAATGTTTTCAAAAAGCTTTCTCCTAAGGGTTGTTAAAAATCTGGATTGTCTGGTAAAGGGTTAAATCATTATAGCATTTAAAAGCCCAGAAATTATTGTAAAGACAACAATCTATTATTGTACGTTCTGTCAGTGTTAGTCACAGAAAAATGAATTTCAAAACCAAGTACATGTAAAAAGATAAAGCACCTTGGCAACCTTTTACCTAGTTTTAAAGTGTAGTTTTCTGCCAGCAACTACGACTTGTACTAGGCGTACATAGATTGTCAACCTTAAAATAATTTCCATTCGATGATTAGATGATATGATTTAAATGCATTTTAACATCCGCATTGTGCACTTTTGGCCGCCACTGGGCCTTTCATCAAACCTGATCATAACCATTTACCATTATAGTATAATGACATAATCTTTCAATGGGTGTAAGGTGGGGTCATCTACTGCAATAATATTATCATTTTCCATTTCAACCTCTCTTTAACTCTTTACCAAACGACAAAATTTTGGAATGCACCAAATTGAAAGCATTTGATAGGTTAGAAAACATTGTGGAAAATGGAGAAAATGCTGGTTATCAGCATTTTCTCCTTTTCCCACAATGTTTTCAAAAGGCTTCTATTTCAGGGTCGTTAAAAGTCGGGTTAAAGCTCCACAAAACTGTTTAAACCTTTACCACAAAATCCTGAGTTTTGACAACCCTGAGAAAGAGGCCTTTTGAAAACATTGGGGGAAAAGGAGAAAATTCTGGTTACCAGCATTTTCTCCTTTTCCCACAAATTATTCAACCCTATTAGAGACAAATCCCACTATACGATTTATATCTAATTTGTCATCTTCATATGCTTTCAATTTGGATGTCTAAATTTTGTTGTTTGGAAAATGGTTAAATCCTACATGTGAAGGCTTCTGAAAACATTGTTGGAAAAGAAGAAATTGCTCATTTCTACCCTTTGGTTTCAATCCTATTGAAGACCAATACCATCACTTGAACCATTTTAATCTGTCGTCTGCAAATGCTTACAATTTGGACAAGTCTAAAATTTTGTTGTCTGGAAAAGAGTAATACAAGACCCAACTTGTATTGTGGTAAATGACCTAGAACAATATTTGTCAATGATGCAGCCTGGTTTTAATTGTGCCAAGTCAATTGACCACAAGAGTGACCAATCTACTGTTTGATTTGATCTGGGCAACTGACCAAAATGACCAGTCTTTTGGCCTTAGGGCAGCAGAAAGTCACAATTCAATACACTTTCAAACAAAGAGTGTGAATTTTCTCACAAGTATTTTGTGACTATACAGTCAACTTCACTCTTAACCAAACAACAGTTTTAGCCTTGTCCAAATTGAAAGCATTTGCAGACGACATATAAAATGATCCATAAATAATGGGATTTGTAAGTGAAAGGACAGAAAACATTGTGGGAAAAGGAGAAATTGCTGGTTACCACTGTTTTCTATTTTTCCCACAATGTTTTCAAAAGACTTGTTTTTCAAGGTTGTTCAAACTTGAGACTGTGCGGTAAAGGTTAAATTCTTTACCAGACAACAATATTTAAGGCTTGTCAGTACTGAGAAAATTTGCAGAAAACACAAGAGATGTGGTTAATATTACAAAATTTTTCCTTGAAAGGGTAGAAAACATAGTGGGGAAAGGGGAAGATTGCTGGTTACTAGTATTTTCTCCTTTTTCAACTATGTTTTCTAAAGCCTCCTTCCATAGGTTGGTAAAAACTCTAGATCTTTGGTAAAGGATAAATGCTTTAATCCATGCTTAACCCTTTACAAAACAATCCCGACTTAACAACCCTGAGAGAGAAGCCTTTTAAAAATATTGTGGGACAAGGTGAAAATGCTGGTAGCCAGCATTTTCTCCTTTTCTCACAATGTTTTCTACCCTTCCCAAGACAAAATTCAATTATTGAGTCACATTTATTTTGTTGTCTGCAAATGCTTTCAATTTAGCCCAGTCTAAAATTCTGTAGTTTGGAAAAGAGTTACACAGACCTACTTTCCACTGTCTCATGCTCCTTGCATTTAACCCTTTACCATACAATTCCGAGTTTTCACAACCTTATCAAAGAAGGCTCTTAGACTGGCCCAAATTGAAAGCATTAGCATACGACAATTTAAATGTGGGTCAAATAATGGATTTTGTGATTGATGGGGGAAAAAAACATTGTGGGAAAAGGAGAAAATGCTGGTAACCAACATTTTCTCCTTTTCCCACAATGTTTTTAAAATGGCTTTTTTCTCAGGGTCATGAAAAGTCTGGATCGTGTGGTAAAGGGTTAATCCAAGTCTAAACATAATGTTGTGGTTGCTTAAGTGACTAACTAGTCTCACAGAGACAATATATATGACTGACTACAGCATGGTTACATCTTCTACAAGGGCATAGCATCTGTTATGCACAATGTGCATAATTACCGGTATGTGTATGAAAAAATTCTGCGATCAAAGTTGTAAGTCACACTACCATATAGATCTAGACCTACTTGTATTGATTTTTCTCTAGATCTGCATCAACCTGAACAGATAGGTTAAAGTGATGCACTGATGACTAGCGAATGTCTATGCATTACAATAAAATTTTATGTGTCATGTGACATCATGCTGTCGAGTAAACGTCATCATACAGCTCACTGTGCATATAAATATTTTAATCCTGGCTACCCCTATTCTCTAGACAGTTACATAATATATACTAATTATGTTAGCTCACTGCATTATGAAACCAATAGGCAGCAGAATGAGCTTTTTAGAATCAGCATGAAAGTATTCACAAACATGTGAGCCATGCTCTGGCAAAGGGGGGCTTAATGCATCTCCGTAATGCATGATAGCAAGCAAGTCATAACATAATTAGGGATCCATACAATAAAATTATGTCTAAAAACTGACTGTATCATAAGGTAGACTGATCCTTTGACATACAGAAAATTGACCATAGGCGAAAAGTTTCGGCCCAGGTCAGCCTGCGCAGGCTGGCCTGGGTCGAGACTTTTCACAGATGCATTAAGCCCTCTTTTCACGTAGCATTGCTCATATAAATTTCAGATATATATGACCCAATATTTATTGTATAAATATGTCTCTAAGATTAGCATAAAGCAAAACTAGCTTGGAATTATAAATAAAATTGCATGGTCTTATTTCATAGTACAGTCAGATTTAAAGCATTGTTAATCTCTTTATTATTCATACTTAATCCAAATAGGATTAACAGTTAACTAAAATGTACCATAAACTCCCTACTTACTGCACTAATTTTGGTTTTAACAGTTGTAGGACTGTCGTTGGCAGAAATTTTTACGGCCATTTTTTTTTCATTATCAGTATCATTATCAATTTGTTTGGTCATTTTCTTAATCTTCATTTGGGAGGCAAAACTTCAGTAACTGTTGCTTTACCAAAGAGTATAGATCATATTGTGCAGAACATGCATTCTGATCTTAAATCTACACTGTATCATTTTCTAACAAAGAAAGACATAATTTTACTGCATGTATGGTCTTTTTCCTTACTTTACTCTTTAGCACACATGTTCTAGTTTCAACAACTTTGTATATGATGACTTTTGAAACCATTGTGGGAAAAGGAGAAAATGCTGGTACCTGCCATTTTCTCCTCTTCCCCACAATGATTTCGATCCTATACAAGACACCCTTTGTTGCCCAACCTAACTTGCCGTATAAAAATGCTTTGGATTTGGACAAGTTAAAAATTTTTTCATCTGGTAAAGAGTTAAATGTTCATTTTACTTTTTTGTTGTAAAAAGATATCAAAGATGACAAAAAACGTTTTCCATGTTTATGGAGTTCACTGCAGCTTAGAATGTTCTAGAAAATATGTGATGTGAAGCAAGAACATTTTCCATACAAGCAGTCTGTAAGCCTTCTCAAAAAATGAAACATGAGAAAATTTAGTATTCTACTTGTATTTTGTTCCATATAGTGTTTATCAGTTAGATTGATTAATGACTTGTCAGGTATGTATGTGGAAAAATCCACAGGTATTTTATTAAATATGTAAACTTTTTTGCATTCCAAAGTTGGTGCCTTTTTTGGACTAAATATGGTAATGCCCAATAAAGAACTTACAGTGTTTTATGGTTCCCCACTATTTACAACTGGAATACAAAACTGACAGTTTAGTATTTGGTATTGACAGTTGTTTGTAACAGCCTAAAAGATACTGATATTGGTCTCTTAATTTGAATTTCAAATCAGATGCCATTCAAAATTATAATGTAATTTCATATTATACAGCAGAGCTATAAGTTTTTCCAAACAATACAAGGACTCTATAGGTGTAACTTTAGGGGGTAACTTGTTTGTAAAATAAATGGGAGAACATTGTGCTAGATTGATTCATGCAAAAATCTAAAACTTTTTTATATTCACATCAGGAGGATTTAAATACATATTATATTTTGGATACTTGGGCTCTTCAATATGTTTAACAATAGTGTAACATTTCATTAAAATACTTTTGAGGAATAGTCTATTAATTCTTAATCAAAAGTAGAAGAACAAGTCTGTGAAAAATTCTAGTAAAAATGTATCTTCTACCTTATTGTTTTATAAAGATGTTCCTATATATCTATTTAACCCTTTACCAAAAGGCACAATTTTAGACTGGTCCAAATTGAAAGCATTAGCAGACAACAACTTAAATGTGGGTCAAATAATGGAGTTTGTCTTTGATAGGGTAGAAAACATTGTGGGAAAAGGAGAAAATGCTGGTTACCAGCATTTTCTCCTTTTCCCACTATGTTTTCAAAAGGCTTTTTTCTCAGGGTCGTTAAAAGTCGGGATTATGTGGTAAAGGGTTTATGAAATCACTCATTTTGATGAGCCAAAGGAAGAAAACTTGAAAAAATTTTGTTGGTCAAAGGAGAAAATGCTGGTAATTGCTACTTTCTCCATTTCCCAAAATACTTTCTACCTTTGCAAAAGGAAAACATTTGACCGACATTCAATTTGTTTTAAAATGCTTTCAGTGTGGACAAGTCTAAAATTTTGATGACTTGTAAATTACAGGTATAAGTGCTCAAAAATATATACCAAGGCAGATATCAATAACTACAGGTTGAACCTGGAAAATATCTTTATAGATAATTTGTAGGAAGACAAAATAAAACTTGCTGTAGGACATCTGGGTATTGTAGAAAATATAGACAATTATGTGAATTTGAAAATTAAAGGACACTTACAGAGAGGAATATCTGAGACAATAATTTTGAAAGTACCATACTTGTGAAGAATGTGAAAAATAACAAGACAAAAATGCCAGGGATACAAATTTTGAATGAACAGTCTATCACTGAGACCTGCTCTTTAAAATGGGATGCAGATTTTACTGGTAAGCAATAAGATTAAATTCCTTTTCTTTACAATGAATTTCGTTGGAGAAAAAACTGTTCATTTCATTTGGTGCTTTTTGCTGGTGGAACAAGTCAAGGACATATTATGTTCAAACTGTAGTACACAGAATAAGAATTCTGATCAAGGATTTATACCATTTCATATCACTGTGCACTGTATAAGCATGCCATCATTTAACTCTTTACCACACAATCCTGAATTTTAATGACCCTGAGAAAGAAGCCTTTTAAAAACATAGTGGAAAAAGGAGAAAATGCTGGTAACCAGCATTTTCTCCTTTTCCCACAATGTTTTCTAGCCTCCCCGAAACAAATTTCATTTTTTCAGTCACATTTATTTTGTTGTCTGCAAATGCTTTCCATTTGGACCAGTCTAAAAATTTGTTGTTTGGTAAAGAGTTAATGAATCCACTTCTTCTACACACTTGCTATGGCATGTGTCGCGTGTTATATCAAAAATTTTATTTCAACTTGAGGGGGAGAAACTATTGCATGGAAGATGATTGAAAAGAAAATTGGAAGAAAGATAATTGTTTTTAAAAAAAAAATACGAAACTTGGCCTTAATTTTTGGTGGTCAGGATGAAAATACTTCAGATTTCCCTATATTTCACCGTCATTTTTTTTTTTAATGTGATACATCAATTGGTTTTAATCTTTTCAGTATGAAAATAATTTGGTCAAACTGACTACAATCTAGCTACACTGATGACGACGTAACTGGAACGCCATTAGAAATGAGCCATGCTTTGGCAAAAGGGGGCTTAATGTATCTCAGTAATGCATGATACCAATCAAGCCATCAAATAATAATGGATCCATAACAGTAACTTTTTTCAACATTTGACTGGATCATGAGGAAGACTGGTTCTTGGCATAAAGAAAATTAGTGAAGTCTCTGCCCAGTTCAGCCTGTGCAGACTGTGCAGGCTTACCTGGGTCGATACTTTTCACAGATGCATTAAGCCCCTTTTTCACAGAGCATGGTTCAAAATTTTTGTCAGCTGAATGTTCGGGAGGGTTAACTTTACATAACAAAACGACAAAATCGTAGACTTGTCCAAATTGAAAGCATTTGCAGATGACAATTTAAATGTGGTTCAAATGATGAAATTTGTCTTTAATAGGATAGAAAACATTGTGGATAAAGGAGAAAATGCTGTTACCACGATTTTCTCCTTTACCCACAATGTTTTCAAAAGGATTCCTCTTCAAGATTGTTAAAACTTGGGATTGTGTGGTAAAGAGTTAAAGAGTTTTGCATATTTTAATTGAGATGGTTTTGATAATTGTAAACCATATGAATGACATGTTTTGGTTTTCTTTTTACACGTTCAACAGATTTACGCCAGCTTTGAGACCCAATACAGTTTTGCACTGACCAAAACTTACAGGGCACCATGGCTCTCAAACAAGTTGGTGTGTGCCGTACTATTTCTTAAATCAGAGTGGCTTTTTCACAAATTTCTTTTCACATAATATTTTTCTAGTGAAACTTTTTTTTTTTTTCAATCACTCTGGTTTTTTTCGTCACTTGAGTGTTTTCATCACTGCACTGGACAAGCAGTTTCACCGTGGATCTGCATCACATGACATTTTTGTGAGATATTCCATCAAATCGACCTTGCTATTGCAATATCTCTGAGTCCTTTCTTCTGACAGAAAATACCTTTTTTTCCCTTTACTTGGCACTTGACGGTTCTACTTCTTGTCAGGCAAAGGAATTGGACTTACACTAAATTGACAGATATAAGGAATAAGTGTAGCTTAACTCTTTACCAAATGACAAATTTTTAGACTACTCCAAATTGAAAGCATTTGCAGACTACAAAATAAACATAACTTAAAAAAAACTGAAATTTGTTTTGGGGAGGCTAGAAAACATTGTGGGAAAAGGAGAAAATACTGGTTACCAGCATTTTCTCCTTTTCCCACAACGTTTTCAAATGGCTTCTTTTTCAGGGTCATTAAAAGTTGGCATTGTATGTTAAAGGGTTAAATCATTGCATTCATTTTTGAAAAGGTGAAAAACATTGCAAGAAATCAAGGAAATGCTGATTACCACAATTTTCTCTTGTTCCCTTAATGTTTTTAGAAGGCTTCCTCTGGGTTGTAAAACCATCAGATTGTCTGGTAAAGTGTTTATCAATGTTAATCTTTTTATCATCAAGTATTCATTTTAGCATCACAATAATCATGGTTGGAGTATTTGGCAGCACATTGTGAATAATTTCACAACATAATATCTTTCATTTTGTCACACTTGAATATTCACTATTTTTCATTAATATCCATGTTAAGTTTTGCAACAGCTGAAATATTATTTTCTAGTCTTGTTGGGGTAAAACATACCCTATACAAGTTAATGCTTTAAATTGATTATGTGATGATCAAGTTCTTCAAGCTTGTCATGGCACATCCAGAAGTCTTTAAACAAAATTAAAATGATGCAAAACATAGATAATTTTATCATATTTTGACATACATACAGGCTTGGAAAAGTTTACAATCCATCTGTTGTCAAAGGGCCATAAAATTCAATGCATTCATTCATCCATTCTTCAGGAAAATAATTTTATAGACTAACATTTTTCATGAAAATTCTTTTAACACTAAGTATTGCTTGAAACAGATATATTTTCAAGTTTCTGTCATACAATACAACAACAATAATCAGTTAAATGGCATACCTTTACTCTTTACCACAAAATCCTGAGTTTTAACGACCCCGAGGAAGAGGCCTTCTGAAAACATTGTAGGAAAAGGAGAAAATGCTGGTAACCAGCATTTTCTCCTTTTCCCACAATGTTTTCTACCCTTCCCAAAACAAATTTCAACTTTTCAGTCTCATTTATTTTGATGTCTGCAAATGCTTTCAATTTGGATGAGTCTAAAATTTTGTTGTTTGGTAAAAAGTTAAAGGACTCACATTTTAACCCTTTATTGTTTAAATTTGCATTTCACAACTCTAAGGTGGCTTTTTGAAAAAATTTTTAGACAAGGAGACAATACTGATATAAGCAGCTACCTTCCTTAGATTTTTCTATCCTTTCAAAGACAAGTTCTATCATATGAAAAACAGCAAAATTTATGCTAAATAATGGCAGAACTCCCTATAAAAGGGAGTGATAGTATTATAAATCCATTATTTCTCTTCCAAACCCTATGTTGTGGGTACCCATTACAATCGTCTTGATGAGTATGTTATGATACTTTGCTCTAATGAGTACCCATAACATAGGGTTTAGTGGAGAGTGATATATATTTTCACTTTTGAAATCAAAATCACTCCTCTATCTGGAGCTCTGATATGGGTAGTCTAAAATTTTTCTACGTAACAAACATTTAGGGATTCAATAAATTTGACTTCTATCTTTTTCCAGGGAACTACTTCATCATGGATTCAGAGCAGATAGTCTCTAATCCCTATCAGGAGTTACACACAGAGGCCTTGGACAGCGTGAAAAAAGCATCTCTTACAGAGAGGCTCACTTCTGTCCGTAACAATGTCTGTGAACATCATCTTAGAACAGAGACCAGTCATCTTGAAAAACAGCGGACACACAGTCTACGTAACCTTCACATGGATACTAGTAACCTTCGCTATCAGGTCAAGGTCATGGACATACATAAACGTAGAAATGATCTTGCCATGCAACAGAGACTTCTGCCCACTAAAGATTTTTCCTATGACCATCATCAGATTTCCATCAGTGCCAAAAGACTTGGGGTGTCCTCTGAGGAATCTTTCTACCTCAATAAAAAGTTACAGTACCCACTTAGGGGAAACATTACTAGAGATCATAATTCAAAACCATTTATTCGGAAAGCGCGCCAAGCAATGGCAAATCATACTTTCAACAAGAAGCAGGAACAGAGAGAGCGATCTCAGACAGCACATACATTTGAGCGCGCACCTACAGCACAAACCATGTCAACTAATGTAGAAATTGTCTCCCCAGAACCTCCAACAACCAAGATTTATGATAGGTCAGCAAGAAGAGGCTCTAAGTCAGCTCCACCCACGGCTAAACCCTCAGCAGGTGAACCCAAAATGTCTAACTCCAAATTGCCAACTGTAATTGATGTACCAGATGCAGCAAAGCTACCTGATATTTCAACACCCAGTGTAGCGACTACATCCCATCAGGCAAAATCACATGTTAAATTTCAAGTGGAAGAACCCCCTCCACTAAGACAATCTACTCCTAACAAACTACAGCGATCCAAAACATTTTATTCTGGGATGACAAGAAAGCCCAGAACTTACAGTAATGCTTGGGATAGTGACTCAGATGATGATGACCATGTGTTTACAGAAAAAGTAGATTTACGTGCATTGTTTTTTGGTGACAAGTCACAAAGTATTGAGAATAAAAGTGCAATTACAGGCTCAACAACACCTAGGACTGTGTTTACTACAATGAGTGGAGAGCTTCCTCTTCCACACAGACCACAGAGTCTTAAACCTCCAACTGAAGAACAAATGATGAAAGAAACACAAGAACTGAAGGAGAAAATAGACAGTTTCCTTGGCAACATTCCTAAACAAAAAGTAGAGAGGAAAGAGGAGAAAAAGGAAGAAAAGCCTGAGAAAAAACAAATCGACACTGAAAAGCAAACACTAAAAGACAATGTTAAAAAAGCTTCCTACATTCTAGGGGTTTTCTCAAAGCCAGTGGAGCATGACAAGATCTGGGGATACCAGCCTGGCAGAGAGAAAGAGGATAAAGATAAGAAAGAGAAAGCAAAGGTCGTAGAAGTTGTTGAAAAACCTAAATCTGCTACAATGGAAAAACCTAAGAAACGAAACCTATGGGAGCTTATCAGCGTCAACATGAAAAACGGAGAAATTGGTAA
The DNA here is from genome assembly GCA_945859785.2 of Tridacna gigas. Taxonomy (NCBI): domain Eukaryota; kingdom Metazoa; phylum Mollusca; class Bivalvia; order Cardiida; family Cardiidae; genus Tridacna; species Tridacna gigas. The sequence goes on along the minus strand of OX244034.2, from coordinate 44,752,399 downwards.
AAAGTACAGCGCTAATGATTTACTGTTACAACAGCTTACAGGCATACTGGTTCAGAGTGAACAAAATCCACCGATACCCATACACTCCGCAAGTCGTGCTCTCCGACATACCCCTACGTTTAAAATGAGGCGGGTAGTCGAGGAATTAATGCGACAAAGAACTCGCTATGAACAGCAGGAAGTGGAGAAATTACAGCAACAGGAGCTGGGTGAAGGAGGTCACTTATTAGAAGATGAAGACTCGGGCGTGCAGCACTACCCACCACGAGCCTGGGCTTCACCCACAAAACAACTGGAACAGGAGTCATGATGTAAACTGCATTGGTTTTTTCTTGGGCCATTTTCACCAACAATTCTAAACTCAGTTCTAGTTCTTTACCACATGACCAAAACTTAAACTTGTACCTATTGAAAATATTGGAAGGACTTGCCTCTTCTGTGCAGTCTGATCTTGATCTATACCATCCTCATAAGCAATTTAAACTGGATTCAGGCTACAACGGTAAATTTCAAGACTAGCCATTTGATTGGTTGAGATAGAAAGTCTAGAATTTCATTGTCTGGTATAGAGCTCAACTCTTTACCATACAACAAAATTATGGGCTAGACCAAATTGAAAGCATTTGCAGACAACAAATCAAATCTTGCTAAAATGATGATTTCTTTCTTTGATAGGGTAGAAAACATTGTGGGAAAGGAGAAAATGCTGGTTACCAGCATTTTCCTCTTTTCCCTCAATGTTTTCAAAAGTCTGATCCACAAGGGGTGTTAAAACTTGGAGTTATGTGGTAAAGGGTTAATTCCTCGCTATGCAACAAAATTTTAACACTCATCTATATTGAAAGCAATTGCAGACAACAGTTATGATTGACTCCAATGGTGGGATTTGTCTGACAGAATAGAAAACATTGTTGGAAGAGGACAAAATGCTGGTTACCAGCATTTTCTCCTTTTCCCACAATGTTTTCAAAAGCTTAAATCTTCAGGGTCGTTATAACTCTTGATTGTTTGATAAGGGTTACTGTTGAAATACATGTGCATGTTCTAAAAAAAGTTTTCTAGGAGTCATATTTTCATACCACAGGGGTATAATTTTATTTGCCAGTGTTGTTTCCTTATTTTTCATTCTGCAGAGATTTTTTAACTCTTTACAGCACGGCAAAGTTTTAGACTTGTCGAAATTGAAAGCACCTTCAGATGACAAAATAAACATGAATAAAAAATTGAAATTTGCTTTTAGAAGGGTTGAAAACATTGTGGGAAAAGGAGAAAATGCTGGTTACAAGCATTTTCTCCTTTTCCCGCAATTTTTCCAAAAGGCTTTTTCTTCAAGATCAATAAAAATCTGGATTGTGTGGTAGTGTTAACTCTTTCCCAAACGACAAAATTTCAGACCAGTCCAAATTGAAAGCATTTGCAGACGAAAAAATAAGTGTGACCCAAAAATTAATATTTGTGTTGGATCGGGTAGAAAACATTGTGGGAAAAGGAGAAAATGCTGGTTACCAGCATTTTCTCCTTTTCCCACAATGTTTTCAAAAGGTTTCTTTCTCATTGTCGTTTAAAGTCGGGATTGTGTGGTAAAGGGTTAAGCTGTTTTTAACCTTTAGAGCACCCAATTAACCCAAGAAATGCTTTCAGCTCAGAATCAAGACCCAAATAAGTGCACTTATTGTGCTTCTTTTGTCCAGAATGTCTAAGCATAGCAGACAGTGAAGATCACTGACAAGACTGCACATGTTGAGCAGCTTGATCTTGATCTTTATCTGCCACAAGGGAAAAGTATGTTGTGAAAAGTGCTTTTATTCACTCTCTACCACACAGTACCAAGTTTGATCAACCCTGAACAAGAAAAGGCTTTTTAAAACAATGTGGAAAAGGAGACAATGCTGGTAATCAGAATTTTTTCCTTTTCCTACAATGTTTTTCTACCCTGTCAAAGACAGGAATCATTTTTGAGCTACACGTCCTCTGCAAATGCTTTCAATATGGTCTAGTCTTAATTTTGTTGTTTGATACAGGGTTGAAGGTTTTCACTTTTCCCCCAAGTTTATTTTCTTGCTTAACCTCACAATCCTCAGTTTTACCAACTGTAACAGAGAAGGCTTTTGAAAACATTGCTGGAAAAGGAGAAAAAGCTGTTCACCAGCATTTTCTCCTTTTTCCATAAGTTTTCCACCCTATCAAAGACAGAAATCATCATTTGAGCCATATTTAACTCTTTACCACATGACAAAAATGTACACTGTTCCAAACTCAAACGCAGACGACAAAATAAAATGAGACTGAAAAATTGAAATTTGTTTTAGAAAGGGTAGAAAACATTGTGGGAAAAGGAGAAAATGCTGGTTACCAGCATTTTCTCCTTTTCCTACAATGTTTTCAGAAGGCTTCTTCCTCAGGGTCATTAAAACTCGGGTTTGTGTGGTAAAGAGTTAATTTGTTGCAAGTCCAAAATTTCATTGACTTCAAAGGATGAAGTGTCTACATTTTTTTCTTCAGTGTTTATTTTTCTACATAACCTGTCTCCACTAACAAAGGACGCTTTCGTCTTACAGCTGATGATTTTGAAAACATTCTAGAGCAATAATGATGACTTCAGTCTTGGTACCATAATACAGGTGTGAGTATTTTTTTGCTGTTTCTGGCATAATGAAAACTTGCAAAATAAAACCTTTAATTTCTTCTATTACCACTGTTTTTTTTTTTTTTTTATGAGCCATGCTCTATGAAAAGGGGCTTGATTCACCTGGAGGAAAAAGTACTGACCTCGTTTAACCTGACAAGGCTGACCTTGGTTGAAACTTTCTGCTGTTGGTCAATGTTCTGCATGCCACTTTACCTCGAGATTCAGTTGGTCGTAAGACGAAATGGATTTTGATGGCACATAGTTATCTCTTTACCACACAATCACTGGTTTTAACAGCACTGAAGAAAAAGCCTTTTGGAAACATTGTAGGGAAAAGAGAAAATGCTGGTAACCAGCATTTTTTTCTTCTCCCACAATGTTTTCTACCCTTCCTAAAACAAATTTCAGTTTTTGAGTCACATCTTTTTCATCATCTGCAAATGCTTCCAATTTCGAGTAGTCTAAAATTTTGTTGTTTGGTAAAGAGTTAAGTGACGACTTGCTAAATGTATAATGCATCACAGAGATGTATTAAACCCCCTTTTCCAGGAGCACTGCTCAAATATATTTGAGCCATGCTCTGTAAAAAGGGAGCTTAATACATCTGCGAAAAGTATCGACCCAGGTCAGCCTGCGCAGTCCGCGCAGGCTGACCTGGGCCGAAATTTTTCGCTACTGTCAATTTTCTGTTTGTCCACGGACCAGTCTACCTCTTGAGTCAGTCGGTTGTTGAAAAAAAGTGGCTTTTATGGATCCATAATTATGTGATGACCAGCATTTTTTCCTTTTCCCACAATGTTTTCTACCTTTCTCAAAACAGATTTCATTTCTTCAGTCACTTTTATTTTGTCGTCTGCAAATGCTTTCGATTTGGACAGGTCTCATTTAGTAAACAGTTAACTCTTTCAGGGCTAAAGGCTAGGCAGGGGCTTTTGCGGACAACTTAGATGGAGACCCAACTGCACAGAATGTGCAGTCTGGGATCTTGGATCTATACTGTTGGCTTGTTTAGTCAAACCTTTGTGAAGAAAATCTTTCTGAGCTTCAGTGGATTATATTTCAACTCTTTACCAAGTGACAAATTTTAGACTTGCCAAAATTGAAAAGCATTTGCAGACAACAAATTCAAGATGGCTCAAATGGCAGATTTTGTCCTTGATAGAGTAGAAAACATTGTGGGATAAGGGGAAAATCCTTGTTACAAGCTTTTTCTCCTTTTCCCACAATGTTTTCAAAAGGCTTCTTTGTCAGGGTACTTAACACGCAGGATTGTGTGGTAAAGGGTTATGCCATCAACAGAAGTGGAATCTATTTACATTGTACATATATGGCACGGAAAGAGTTAAACTAACATTATGATGAATGTCTGACAGAAGACACATGTGTAAATATCTGTATCATAATTTATTATATACCAGTTAATTTTCCAAGTCAAATACAGGCGTTGCAAGCGGATGAAATAACACTCGCAACAGAAAAAAAAAAAAAAAATCTGTATTTACACACTGTGGAATACAGTTCTAAATATGGTATGACGATGTAACTCGGGCATGGACTAAGCATGCATTGATTCGCGATTTGCGAGTCGAAGTGTTACGTTATGGTATTCATCTGCCATTTATAAAAATGAGGTTGTTACTCTCTACACGATTAATTCTCTCAGTTAAATTGTCAAAAGTTGCAAAATTTTGTCGTTGAAATTTGTAGGTATATAATAAAAGGAATATTATGTTGTAGTAACTTTTCTGGTGCTTGTGTTTACTTCTCACTGCGTCAGAAAATTTTGACATCCTGCTCAACCTTCGGTCTTGCAAGATATCAAATTATCTCACACTGCTCAAAGTAAATACAAGCACAAGGAAAGTTACTACTACATAATATTCTGTATGTATTTACCAGAGTAAGTAGAATGTTATCTAATACAGAGGGATAATTAAAAGTCTTTTAAGACACCCATTCTTAATCCAATTATTTATTCGTTTATCTTAATCCAATTATTTATTTGTTTATCTTTTACTTTCCTGGTCCAGTAGGGTGCCAAGTTAACCCTTTACCACACAGACTCGAGTTTTAAAAAGCCTGACCAAGAAAGACTTTAACAAACATTGTGGGCACAGGAGAAAATGCTGGTTACCAGCATTTTCTCCTTTTTTCACAATGTTTTCTACCCTTCTCACTTTGTCATCTGCAAATGCTTTCAATCTGGACGAGTCTAAAATGTTGTTGGTTAAGAATTAAATGATCTCAATGGGTCAACTTAAACAAGGCTACAAGATTTAAAATTTACATCTGTCTTCATTGACCGCATTGGAAGAGGACACATATCAAGGGATGTGTCTTGGAAGGGTAAAAAAGCGAACATGGAAAAGCAGAAAATGCTGATCACTAGGTTATTTCATGAACAAACTGCTGTGCACAATGCCAGTTGCCTGTAATATCAGGTCTACATTCAGTCTGCTTTATCTCTTTTACAAACAGTTCCGTATTTTCACAACCCTGAAGACTTTTGAAACCACTGTTGAAAAAGAAGAAAATGCTGTGCTGGTAAGCAGCATATTCTCCTTTCTCCGCAATGGTTTCTGTTCATTTGAAGACATATATCATGTTTTGAGCCACAAGTAATCAGTCATCTGAAAATACTTTCAACTAGAACTGTCACCAAGCGGACAAATACCCCCACCTGCACCTTGTCACTGAAGCAGCACAATCAGAGGACGGAAATGGGTTTAAAACAAAGATCACCAGTGACCTTGACCTTTGACCCTTGTGACCCTAAAACAATAAGATATCTCCTTGGGTCATGAGCAACACTTGTATAAACACTTGTATTCAGGGTCCTAGGTTGATTGGATTTTAAGTTAGAGCACAGAAAGGAAAAAGTCTACACACGGATGGCTTGACAGACAGACAGACATACATACAGACATGGTGAAACCAGTATAACCCCTCTACTTTGTTGGTGGGAGTATGATAAGGAAAAGCCTAAAATTCTGTTGTGTGGTAGAGTTAACCCACTGCTTGTGAGTCTTTTTACCCTGAAGGACACAGCCTTGAAAATTTTGTGCAAATAGGAGCAGTTGCTTATAGCATTGTCTCATCAAGACAATTCCAATCAGTACCCACAACATAGGTTTTAGTGAAGAAGAAAAGTGATTTTGAGCCAAAAAATATTCTTTCTGTATATTTGGATAAACTCCAAGCCATATACAAGGAAAGTAGTTTGGATTAAGAATTTGGCCCCATTATTTCACTTCAGTTAGGCCAGTTCCACACTTGAACTTTTCAATATATTCCAAATATGGTAAGAAATACATCTGACAAAGAAAAAAGCAGTGGAATGACAAGACAGCATTTAAATACAAAAACAGGCAACAAAACAGAGAGGCAAAAAAAGACATTATTCTATCTACTTTGTTATTTTGCCTTATTTTTTTTTTTTGGCTCAATAGAGCCAATAAATATTTACATAGGGTAAAGGGTTACTAATCACCAAGTTAATTGGATTAAATCACTCCAAATACAAAGAAACATACATTTAATAAGCAATATAGTTTTGTCTTTTCTATAATGCTACTTAAATCTTTACCAAACGACAAAAAATATTAAGACTAGTCCAAATTGAAAGCTTTTCGACAAAATAAATGTGACTCAAAAAATGAAATTTGTTTTGGGAAGAGAAGATAAACATTGTTGGAGAAGGAGAAAATGCTGGTTACCAGCATTTTCTCCTTTTCCAACAATGTTTTCAAAAGACTTCTTCCTCAGGGTTATTAAAAGTCAGGATTGTGTGGTAAAGGGTTAACAAATCATAGTACAAATATGACTTTTAAACCTCAAAACGCCTTTCATAACTATAGTTGCCATTACAGCCAGTTTAGATCAAGATCAGCCCACACAAAAAGTGCAGTCTGATCTCTGATCTACACTGCCTGCTTTCCTACAAAAGCAACCATGGTATTGCAATTATTTGGGTCTTATTTCTAGACTTAAAAAGTCTGCTGATTTTCTTTTTTTTTTTTTTTTTTTTGGGGGGGGGGGTTATTTGGGATTTATTTTGCACTGTAAGGGTTAATTTTTTTATATTGACTAATTTCTATAAAAAGTGTGGGCAATTGCTTATTGCAGGCCATTGCTTGTTTTCTCACAATGTATTTCACTTCCTTTCCAATGATTTTATCACAGCAGTTTTGGGTATGTCTAATTTCTCATTTTGCCACATTCTTTTCGCACAGTCATGCACATAACCTTAACTCTTTACCACAGGATATGATATTAGACTTGTCCAAATTGAAAGCATTTGCAGATGACAAAACAAATCTAACTCAGATTATGACTTTGTTTTTAAAAGGGTGGAAAAACATGGTGAAATAAGAGCACCACATGTGGTGCCAAAGCTGAGCTGGGGTTGCTTGACTTTCAGTGAAACTTTTAGGTCAAAAAGGGATATTTGATGGTTACCTGCCCTTGTTGTATAGGTTCCCCTTTTGGTAGTTAACAACTTGTCCAAATTTGAAGCAAATATCTTCAATAATATCAGAGATATTACAAAATGTCAAACTTCTTGCAAGATGACGACACAGAGCAGGACAATGCAAACAATGACGCCAGGGTTCAACAACACCTTGATGTTTTCTTTGAAAACAGCCAAGCTAAAAAGGAGAAACTGTTACCAGCATTTTCTCCTGTGCCCATGATGTTTTCAAAAGTCTCTCTTTCTCAGCGTCATTCAAACTTATGATGTGTTTTTGGATAGACGCAAAACAGTGTCGGAAAGAGAAAAATGCTGATTACCAGAATCTTTTTCTTTTCCCTCAGTGTTTACAAAAGGCGTCTTTCTCAGGGTCGATAAAACTGAGGATTGTGTGGTACAGGGTTAACTCATGCTGATTGTTACTGTTTTACAAGGATGATTTCATAGTCGTCTGCTCCTGATTCGTTTCAAAGGATAAAGACTAAGGGCACCATGTAAGGACTATAACTCTCTACTGCACAATCTTGACTTTTAACCCTTTACCAGACAACAAAATTTTAGCCTTGTCCAAATTGAAAGCATTTGCAGATGACAATTTCATTGTGGCTAAAATGGTGCAAATTTTCTTTGATACGGTAGAAAACATTGTGCAAAAAGGAGGAAATGCTGGTTACCAGCATTTTCTCCTTTTCCTACAATGTTTTTAAAAGGTTTCTTTCCAAGGGACGTCAAAAGGCGGCATTGTGCGGTAAAGGGTAAACAACCCTGACAGGGAACAATTTTGAAAAACATCGTGGAAAAAAGAGACAACGCTGGTAACCAACATTATCTCCTTTCCCAACACTGCTTTCGGGCCTTTTAAACACAAATCCCATCATTTGAGTCACACTCAACCCTTTACCACACAATCCCTACTTTTAACCACCGTGAAGGAGAAAACTCTTGAAAACATTGTGAAAAAATTAGAAAAAGCTGGTAAACAGCATTTTCTCCTTGTCCAACAATGTTTTCTACACTTTCAAAGACAGAAATCATCATTCAAACTGCATTTATTTTGTCATTTGCAATTTGGTCTTGTCTGTAAATGTTTCCAAATTAGACAAGTCAAAACTTTTGTTCTGTAGTAAGACTTCATAGAATGATTACTTTTTATCACATATCAACCGCAAAAACATGTAAAAGTTTCATCAAAGTTGGATGGGCAGTTTCAGAGAAAAAGATGTTTGAACTAAAAGGAAACACAAGCATGCACAGATGCATACTGTATACATGGATATATAGGCATGCCGAAAAGTTTGCAAATTACCAATTATGGACATTTCACGCATGGTAACATTTGTGGATTCAAGACACTCGATACTTGTTTGTATATTTGTGGTTAAATACGCGAACAGAAATGTTTTCAAACTTTTCGAATTCGCAAAATCGCAAAAATTTACACATCGCAAACATTTTCACTTATACAGTATAACATAAGCTTGTTGGCCTTCAGTCAGTGGACCTAAAAACATTCAAAATTGACCTACCCGGACACCAGCAAGGATGTTTATGCAGTCTGCTATGAGCTCCGTACCAAATTCTTTGACGACAACCATCATAGGCGATAGAAAATTCATCATCCCCTATACCATATCCTTCCTGGAAACATACAAAAGTTTGATCATGTCACACCTTCCATGACATAATGCCCCATGCTCTGTGAAAAAGGGGTTTAATGCATCTGCAAAAAGTATCAACCCATGTCAGCCTGTGCAGTCTGCATGGGTCAAAACTTTTTGCTATTGCTTATTGGTCAATTTTTTGCTTGTCCAAGGACAATTCTACCTCAGAATTAAGCTGGATGTTATACAAAATGGATTTTATGGATTCATAATCATGTGATGACTTGCCTGGTGTAATGCATCATGGAGATGGATTAAACCCCCACCTGCCTGAGCGTGGCTCATATCTATTTATCCTGTCACCTCCTATAACTCCTGTCGTATAACACAGGGTATTATAAATTTGGTGATATACAGTCACTTGACCACATGACTAGGTTTGTTATGTCAGTTGGTCATATAATCAAGGTTTGTTAGGCTAACTGGTCATGTGACCAGCCAGGACTTTTTTTTTTAAGCAATGAAAAAAATATATGCACGAACACATTAACACCCTGCTTTCATTATGTCTGTTAACCCTTTCCCAAACAACAAATTTTGGACTGGTCCAAATTCAAAGCGTTTGCAGACGACAATTTTAAATTTGATGAAAATGGCAGAAAGGTCTTAAAAAAGGGTAGAAAACACTGTGGGAAAAGGAGAAATTGCTGGTTACGAGCAATTTCTCCTTTTCCCACAGTGTTTTCAAAAGACTTGTACTGCAGACACGTGAAAACCAGGGCTTGTTTGGGAAAGGGTTAAATCTATGATGAAAATACTAACCCAGAAAAATCAATTGTCTTCTCTGCCACAACATTTTTTCTGTGGATGTATATCACATTTATGACGTGGTCAATATGATTCATGATGTCACTATTGCAGCTGCATATGCCCAGGCGGCTTTACACAGCTCTTCATTTTTTAATTTTTGTCATGGTGAGAAAGATGTCAATATGTGCCTTATTTCGAGCAAAATATTCAATATGGTCAGATTTTGGATTATAAATGAGAAACAGGATACATAAAATAGATGCTTGGTGTCTTGGATTGTGAAAGTCTATCAGACTCCAATCCGAAAATTTATTAAAGTTAGATCTGTGGTCTTTATATCAATGTTTCTGGGTTTTTTTTGGTTTGTTTGTTTTGTTCTGTACCTTTTGTGTGACAGGATAAATGGAATAAATGGTTGGTGTCTTGGGTGGGTTAAGTTTATCGGGCTCGGCTCCGAAATTAATCCGGTTCACCTTCGGCTCATCCAATAAATTCCTCCGCCTTGCCTGATAAACTTAACCCATCCAAGACACCAACTATCTATTCTCTATGTATCCTACACTGCTACTTCTCCTCACTTTACCATTTACACATGACTTTTCTGTCCTGAAGTATGCCATTTTTGCAAACAGCGTAGCAATATGAGCAAATGCTCCTATCATTCACACTCAAGAGAAGTTAGCACATGATACTTTTATCATGTGGGCACAAAGGGGCCTTTTATGATGTTTTCTCATTTTTTTGTTAATATATTCAGGATATTTCTTTCTTCTGGGGTCGTAAAACCAAGAGAACATTTAGTTCATGATTAAATCATATAGAAAAAAACAATTACATGGTTGAGAAAACTGCTGTCCTTTGTTGCCCATCCTATTTGCATGACCCCTGCTGTTACTATGGTAACCTCATAGTACCAAATGTCTGAATCCACCTGAAATGTGCAGCGGACACTTTCAAAGGAGGAGGCATCACATCTAGCCTGGAAATGGAAATAAGAGAATTTTGTAATAACATGAACACCAGAGAAATTAATTTGCAAACCCTATACAAAACAATCCTCTAGTTTTATGTCCATGAGGACAAAGAATTTTGAAAACATGACTGGAAAACATGAAAATGCTGGCAACATGTATTTTCCCTTTTTCACAATGTTTTGACCCTTTTTTGACATAAACTATCATTAAAACAAAATTCAATTTGCCATATGCAATATGGATAAGCCAAATTTTGTTGCCTAGTACGAAGTTACGGTAACTCTTTACCGAACGACAAAATTTTAGACCCATCCAATTTGAAAACATTTGCAGGTAACAAATCACATGTGGGTCAAATGATAAAATTTGTCTCTGAAAGGATAGAAAACGTTGTGGGAAAAGGAGAAAATGCTGGTTACCAGCATTTTTTCCTTTCCCACAATGTTTTCAACATCTTTCTTCCACAGGGTTGTTAAAACTCGGAATTGGGTGGTAAAGGACACACATGGAAAAAAAAGCATTTTTTTGGAAAGGTTTATTACCTATTTCTTTAAAATCTGCTCATACTTACTTGATGAAATTTTTCCTTCAGATTCTCAACTTGAAAATAAATGATCATAATAGTCAAACAAGAGCACTGCATGCGGGTGGCAATGCTTGCCTGAGGATGCTTGATTTTCAGTGAAAATTCCAAGTCAAAAAAGGGGCAAAACTCTGTCAAAAACACTTTTCTAGACCAATAGGATGCAACTTCAACTTACATTCAGTATGTTAACCATTTACCATACCATCCCTATTATAAATGACCCTGAGAAAAAAAGCTTTTGAAAACATTCTTTTTCAGGGTCGTTAAAACTCGGGATTGTGTGGTACAGGTTTAATCTTTGCTCTGTATTGCTCTGGTTATTTGAAAAGGAAAGCCTTTGAAAACATTTTCCCTTAAAAGGAAAGCTTTTTAAAATATTGTGGGAAAAAGAGAAAATGCTGGTAACCAGCATGTTGGTAACCACAATGTTTTCACAAGGCTTCTTTTTCAGGGTCGTTAAAACTTGGGATTGTGTGGTACAGGGTTAATCTTTGCTATGTATTGCTCTGGTTATTTGAAAAGGAAAGCTTTTGAAAACATTTTCTCTGAAAAGGAAAGCTTTTGAAAACATTTTCTCTGAAAAGGAAAGCTTCTGAAAACATTGTGGGAAAGTCCAAAATTTGTCGTGTGGGAAAGAGCTAATTTACACTTAAAAACACAGTAAATCTGACCCATTCACAAATTGTACTGCGCTTTAACGTACACTTTTCATACACTTTCTGCAAATCAGCATGAATTTCTACTGACAGAAAGCATAGCTGTAACTAAATTTTACAGTAAACCCTCTGTTCAGACGTAATTGCAGTCATATTGAAACAATATTTCAATCTAGTGTATAGATATCAATCAACAGGGGAATGTTTACACTAGCATTGTGTAATAAATTGTGTAATTTCGTAGTCACAATAAAAATGGACACAAATATTCTACGGAAACAAAAACTATCCCTCATAAATGCAGCACAAGGTTTAACCCTTTCCCAGACGACAAATTTTGGACTGGTCCAAATTGAAAGAGTTTGCAGACGACAATTTTAGATTTGATGAAAATGGCAGAAAGGTCTCAAAAAGGGTAGAAAACACTGTGGGAAAAGGAGAAATTGCTGGTTACGAGCAATTTCTCCTTTTCCCACAGTGTTTTCAAAAGACTTGTACTGCAGACACGTGAAAACCAGGGCTTGTTTGGGAAAGGGTTAAAAGAGTGTGTTACAAAATATTGGTAAGCGTAGAACAGATATTCTATTAAAATCAAACTTGTTCACTACAGGACTCCAAAACTGTAAGAAATGACACCAGAAACTCATTACAGCTGTGTCCCTTGGACAATCAAAAGAACAATCTATACATTCATAACTAATACAAGAACAGAAAAAAGGCTAATCCATTGTTCATCAAGTAAATCTGTAATGGCAGGGAGACAACTCAACAAAATCTCACCTCTAGTCCATCAGGAGAAAGTTTCAGGTATTCACTCACATCATTATTGTTTAACATAACATTGATGTTGCTTAAATCCTGAATTTCAAAAGAATAGGCACGTCCCTGTAAAATTGAAGAACATTGAGAGAAATTCAGACTTTTTTTTCTAAAACTTAAAGAATTAAAGTTGGCAAATATGAATCTTGTTATGTGAATGGAAAAAATCTTCAGCGATCTTAAGTGAGGTATTTGGCCCTCAATGTAAATGTATCTATCGGATTGTTGTTCAATTTTAAATCAAATCTTGTCATTTTTCTATTATTTGTTTGTGTCTAAAATCAATACACTCTATCAAAACACACTTTATAATTCAGACTAACTCTAAATTCAATACTTGTCCCTCTCCTCCCTGGCTGCACAATTTTAAATCAAAACTTGTCATTTTTCTGTTATTTATTTGTGTCTAAAATCAATACACCCTATCAAAACACACTTTATAATTCAGACGAACTCTAAATTCAATACTTGTCCCTCTCCTCCCTGGTTAATTCACGTATCAAACAGTTTTTATCACTTTTTTTACTCAAATAGGACTGCAAAAGTTGATCATCATAATACATGTACCTTGATCACACAACCCCAACTTGAGGATGAAAGCTTTAGAAGACATTGTGGGGAAAGGAGAAAATGCTGGTTAGAAGCATTTTCTCCTTTTTCAGCAATGTTTCCTGTCATATTTAATACCAATCTCATCATTTTAGCTACATTTAATCTAATCTGCAACTGCTTTGAATTTGGTCAAGTCTATAAACTTTTGTCAACTGGAAAACAGTATACTATACACCCAATAACTTTACACTTTACAACATCATCCTGATTTATAACCCTGAAGAAGTAAGCTTGTAAAAAAACATGTGGGAAAATGCTGGTAACTAGCATCCTTTTTTTATACTTTTCAGTTGTTTATAGAAATCTAACTGTGAATTATATCCTTAAATGTTGTAATTCAACGGTGAATGTTATAACTTTTATTTTTGACATGCCACACATATTTATGGAACATGAATGAATTTTACCTGGTGAACTGTATTTGACGCTCACTTACATTTTTAGTTGATTCCTTTGATAAAAATGACAATACATAAACACTCATGTAAGATCCTCTATTTATCATATAACCTCCCTTGTTTTCACTGTAATGTACCCATTACAAATTTTCTTATACAAATCTTATATCACAATTGTGTGACATCATTTATTACGTCATTTTGTATGTATTTCATAGAAGTGAATGGGTTCTTTATGGATATTACCGACCATGCATCTATAGATGGTTTGCATCTTCTGATATATAATTTGTGAACATTTGTTATGTGATAAAAAGATTCTGACATTCGTTGGATTTTGAGATAAAATTTTATTAAACTTGTCAAGAAAAAATGTCATTAAGCTCGCCAATGGGTCGCACAATAACATTTTTCCTGGACTTGTTTAATAAATCTTTATCTTAAATGCAAACTCATGTCAGATCCTATATGTATTTAGCATTCTTCATTTAATGTCTTTTTTATGTTTTGAAAAGAGATATCCTACAGAAAACAGCAAGTTCTCACCTCAGGAGTAACTGTAAAGAAACAAAACACAACACATAATAGAGCATATATTCTTAAAAACAAGAGGGCCATGATGGCCCTGTATCACTCCACTGGACCAGTTTTGACACCGGGGCTATAACTGGTATAAGGCCACATGGTTTAGGACAAGAAGACTTTAAAAGTTTTCACTATATAAGCTAATGTAATGTTGTGACCTGCACATTAGGGCCAATTTTGACCACAGTTTTTTGTAGAGGCCTATTAGATGAAGCTACATGCAAAATTTAATAGCCCAAGGCCATATGGTTTTAGGACAGGAAGACATTTTAAAGTTTTCACTATAGAAACCTATGTAAAACGTGTGACCCCTGGGCAGGGCCAATTTTGACCACAAGGCTATAATTTGAATGGTTTTTGTTAAGGTCTATTAGGTGAAGCTACATGCCGAATTTGGTATCCCTAGGCCTTATGATTTCAGACAAGAATTTTAAAAATTTTCAATATTTTTCAGTCTTTGACCCACGGGCCGGGACCAATTTTGACCCTGAAGCTATAATATGAAGGATTTTTGTTGACGTCCATTAGATGAAGTTACATGCTAAATTTGGTAGCTCTGGGCCATATGGTTTAGAACAAGAAGATATTTAAAATTGTCACTATATAAACCTATGTAAAACTTGTGACCCCCAGGGCTGGGCCAATTTTGACCCCAGGGCTATAATTTGAAGAGTTTTTGTAGAAGTCCATTAGATGAAGCTACATGCCAAATTTGGTAACCTTAGGCCTTATGGTTTTAGACAAGAAGATTTTTTAAGATTTCCAATATTTTTCAGTTTTGTTGCCATGCCAACCACAGTTTTGATAGGAATCAAATTCTTTGATGAGTTTCTGAAGAGGGCCATGCCAGGATCATCCCTGTGAAGTTTTGTTAAAATCTGATGGGTAGTTCCAGAGAAGAAGATGTTTGAAATAAAAGTTATCACACGCACGCGCACACGCAGGCATGCAGGCACACACGCACGGACGCAAAACGGACACAAGGCCATAACATAAGCCTGCTGGCCTTTGGCCAGTGGAGCTAATAATCACTACATACACTTCAGTCTTTAATCAAATGACAAATTTTTTGGCTAGTCCAAACTGAAAGCATTTGCAGACGACACAATAAATACGACTTGAAAATTGAAATTTGTTTTGGGAAGGCTTGAAAACATTGTAGGAAAAGGAGAAAATGCTGGTTACCAGCATTTTGTCCTTTTCTCACAGTGTTTTCAAAAGGCTTCTTTTGAAGGGTTGTTGAAAGTCAGGCTTGTGTGGTAAAGAGATAAAGCTGTCTTACAGACAACCTGTATCAACCTTCAACCCTTTACCAAACAATGCCACCTTTTAACGACCCTGGGAAAGACGCCTTTTGAAAACATTGTGGGAAAAGAACAAAATGTTGGTAACCAGCATTTTCTCCTTTTCCCACAATGTTTGCTACCCTATCAAAGAAAAATTACACCATTTGAGTCACACTGAAATTGTTGTCTGCAAACACTTTTAATTTTGACAACGCTCAAATTTTGTCATTTGGTAAAGGGTTAAGATGCTAAGCATGACTCACTGACCTTTTGCAGACTATGCAGATCAAGATCAGACTGCAGAGAACGTGCAGTCTGATATTAGATCTACAGTGTCCAATAAGGAGACGTTTTTCTCAAAAAAAAAAATAAGTTTGAAATAACATTATTCAGGTTTTTACCATCACCTTGAATGTTTTATTTAACTTATTTAGCAGGATAAGGAGTAAGCTATCACTGACCACAGAGATCAATGTTTCAATCTTCATTCTTTCCTCAATTGCCTTAACTGAACCTGCATGAAAATACCATCTGCTGTAAGAAAAACTTTCCTTACTTCACAAAGACAAGTGCTCAATGTGGGTACATTCTTCCCATTATAAACAAATGCTAGGTGTCTTAACCCTTAAAGCCCTGGAACCAACTTAAGTTGATTTTGCAGACAGTGTAGATCAAGATCAGACTACACAAAATGTGCAGTCTGATCTTTGATCTACATTGTCTGCTTCTATGTTACATACACTAAGGGAAACAATCCTGAAATACCAATATTTTGGGCTGTTCTTCCTTATTAAACAGGTCCATATCATTTATTCAGCACTTTAACCCTTTCCCAAACAAGCCTTGGTTTTCACGTGTCTGCAGTACAAGTCTTTTGAAAACACTGTGGGAAAAGGAGAATTTGCTCATAATGAGCAATTTCTCCTTTTCCCACTGTGTTTTCTACCCTTTTTGAGACCTTTCTGCCATTTTCATCAAATTTAGAATTGTTGTCTGCAAACTCTTTCAATTTGGACCAGTCCAAAATTTGTAGTTTGGGTAAGGGTTAAGTAATTTGCCTAATATCAATAATATGATATTATAATTTACATTTGGTGATGTTTGTTTGTCTGTAGCTTGTGTATTATAAATGGAAAACTGTACAAATAGTAAAATCTATAACAAATATAAGACTTGGTAGATGATCCATCCCTACTCTTAACGCCTGTGAGGAACACAACCAAAGGCTAACACTATGTTACAAACCAATTTACAGTAGATGATTTTGGAAACAGAAATAATCAACATGAGTTCAGTCCACAAATACATATGAGCCATGCTCTGTGAAAAAGGGGATTTAATGCATCTGTGAATAGTATTGACCTAGGTCAGCCAGATCAGTCTGCGTAGGCTGACCTGGGACAAAACATTTTGCTAAAGGATCGTTCTACCTCATATTATAGATCCACAATTATGTGATTACTTGCTTAGTTGCATGCATCACAAAGATGCACTGAGCCCCCTTTTGCCAGAGCATGGCTCAATTATTCATGTGAAAACATTTTGACAAAATGAGAAATTGTTCCTTTAGCCCACGCTTTGAAGAGTATCACAAAAATTCTGCCTTAAACCTTTACCACACAATCCCGACTTTTAACGACCCTAAAAGAGAGGGCTTTTGAAATCACTGTGGGAAAAAGGAGAACATGCTGGTTACCAGCATTTTCATTTTTTTTTTTCCACAATGTTTTCTAACCTATCAAAGACAGAAATCATCATTTTAGCAACACTTAATCTGTCATCTGCAAATGCTTTCAAATTGGACCATCCTTAAATTTTGTCGTTTGGTAAAGGAATAACCCTTTACCACACAGTTCCCACTTTTAAAGACCCTGAAAAAAAAAAGCCCTTTGAAAACATTGTTGGAAAAGGAGAAAATGCTGGTAACCAGCATTTTTTCCTTTTCCCACAATGTTTTCTACCCTTCCCAAAACAAATTTAAATTTTTCAGTCACAATTATTTTGTCGTCTGCAAATGCTTTGAATTTGGACCAGTCTAAGATTTTGTCATTTGGTAAAGGGTTAATTAAGTTTCATCAATTACTGAAGCTCTGGAAAGTTTTCATAACATTCCTGACATAGCAGATCTTTGGTATATCAGCTCTTAACCTCGTTAACACTTTACCAAACAAGCCTGGGTTTTAACGACACTGGGAAAGAAGTCTTTTTAAAACATTTTGGGAATAGAAGAAAATGCTTGTAACCAGCATTTTCTCCTTTTCCCAATATCAAAGACAAATCTCATCATTTGAGCCACATTTAAGTTGTCATCTACATATGCTTTCAATTTGGACATGTCTGCATTCTTTTCGTATGGTAAAGAGTTCAGCTATTTCATTGCCAAATACTTTCTGTCTACACCAAATAAATGACTATTCTTAGCAATTCAAACTACAGTTAACCCTTTACCACAATAGACACCTTTAAATGACCTTGAGAAAGAAGCCTTTTGAAAACATTGTAACCAGCATTTTCTCTTTTTCCAACAATATTTTCTACCTTGTCAAAGAAAAATTGCACCATTTAAGCCACACTGAAAGTGTCGTCTGCAAATACTTTCAACTGGGAAGAGGCTATAATTTTGTTTTCTGGTAAAGGGTTAAAATAGAATGGTTGGTGATACAAGCCCTGACAGGGCATTGCTTACTTACATAAGTTATCCAAGCACCATTTGGCACAAAACCCGACCTCCCTCTGTAAAAAATCAGGGCTGTGCCACCACACTTCTAAAACTTCTAAAGGATTTGGTTGAGCATTTTCTAACTTTTTACAGATGGTTGTTTTATTCTCACCTGAAATAATTGTAAATAACGATTCTACAATGTTTTGTATCTACATGCTCAGCACAAGTACTTAAACCACAATTTATGAACCTGTAAGAGTGCTTTTCAGAACTAAAGTTGCTTTTGTAGGCAGTGCAGACCAAGATCAGACTTCACAAAATATGCAGCCAAGAGTTAGATGAAGACTGTCCATGGTACTTGGATTTTATCGCAATATGAGCCTTAGAATTTACAAATTATTTGTGCCATTACTACCAGCTGAAAAAAGTCATTTTAGCTTATTCCATACACTAAGGCTTATAGTTATTTGACTCTTTGCCAAGCAATAAGATTTCAGACTTCTCCAAATTGGAAGTGTTTGCAGACTGCAAATTAAATTCAGCTCAAATGATGTGACTTGTCTGTGATAAGGTAGCAACCATTGCGGAAAAAGGAAAAAAATTGCTGGTAACCAGCATTTTCTCCTTTTCCCACAACGTTTTTGAAAGTGTTCACTGATAGGGTAGTTGGAACTTCAGGTTGTATGGTAAAAGGGCTCATATATATAAATAAACAGATCTACTCACTTGTTTGTGCAAATTTTTCAAGAGCTACCATGGAATGTAAAATGATCACTGGTGGATGTGAATTAGACTGAAAAAAAACCAAACACAAAAAGAACAACTTTTTCTCTCTCTTTGCAAGATTAATCATCCAGATTAATTTCGTGGAAAGAGCAAAATAATGCACACACACACACAAACACACACAATTTGGGAATGGGAATGAAGAATACAAAACATTATGGATATTCATTTTCAGGTCGCTTTTTTCTGATATCAACAATAAAAAATTTTAACAAGAGGGCCATTGGCACTAAAGCTCTCACCTGAGTAAGGTCATCTAGGACTGATAAGGCTGAAAAGATCCTGGTCGTGATGATGTAAAACGCATGAGTGTGAGTGATCTACTTTTTTTGACTTATTTAGCCTTTTTTTGAATTTCTAATCTGGCTCAAAATGTTGCCTCTTAAGTCACACAAGGTTTTCCTAAGATTTGGCCCTGTGACCTACTTTTTTGACTCGACATGACCCAATTTCGAACTTGTCCTGGATTTTATCCAGACAAACGTTCTGACCAAGTTTCATGAGTATAAAGCTTCAAATGTGGCCCTTAAAGTGCACACAAGCTTTTTCTAAGATTTGGCCCCATGACCTACTTTTTGACCTGATGTGACCCAATTTCAAACTAGTCCAAGATTTTATACAGACAAACATTCTGACCAAATTTCATGAGTAGCAAGCTAAAAAAGGGGCCCTTAAAGCGCACACAAGCTTTTTCTAAGATTTGACCCCATGACCTACTTTTTGATCTGATGTGACCCAATTTCAAACTAGTCAAAGACTTTATCCAGACAAACATTCTGACCAAGTTTCATGAGTATCAAGCTGAAAATGTGGCCTCTAGAGTGCACACCAGGTTATTCTATGATATGGCCCAGTGACATACTTTTTGACTCGACATGACCCAATTTTCTTTGTGTCCGAAATTTTCACAAATCAAACATTCTAACCAAGTTTCATGAGTATCAGGCTGAAACTGTGACCTCTAGAGTGTACACAAGATTTTTCTAAGATTTGGCCCAGTGACCTACTTTTTGTCCCGAGGTAACCCAATTTCAAACTTGTTAGAGATTTCATCAAGACAATCATTTTGACCAAGTTTCATGAGTATTGGGCTGAAAACATGACCTCTAGAGTGCACAAAAGGTTTTTTCTAAGATTTTGCCCTGTGAGCCAGCATAAACAGATTTCAAACCTGCAAAGATTGACCCAGTGACTTACTTTTTGACCAGACATGACCCACTTTCGAACTAGTCCAAGATTTATCAAGACAAACATTCTGACCAAGTTTCATGAGTATCGGGCTGAAAATGTGGCCTCTAGAGTGCACACAAGCTTTTTTCTAAGATTTTGCCCTGTGACCTACCTTTTGACCCAGCATAAACTGATTTCAAACCTGCCCAAGATTTTATCCAGACAAACATTATGACCAAGTTTCATGAGTATCAGGTTGAAAATGCGGCCTCTCAATTGCATACAAGCTTTTTCTAAGATTTCACCGCCTGACCTACTTTTTGACCCCACATGACCCAATTTCGAACTTGTCTGAGATTTTATCCACACAAACATTCTGACCATGTTTCATGAGGATCTGGCTGAAAATGTGGCCTCTAGAGTGCACACAAGGTAAATGTTGACGACTGCACAACACATGATGGACGTAGGACTCAGCACGATCACAAAAACTCACCTTGAGGACTGTGCTCAGGTGAGCTAAAAATCTGAGAGCTTGATCTAAGAATATTAAATTAACCCTTCACCACAACAACTGGAGTTTTAATGACCCTGAGAAAGACAGCTCTTCAAAACATTTAGGGAATAGAAGAAAATGCTGGTAACCAACATTTTCTTCTTTTCCCACGATGTTCTCTAGCCTTTCTGATACAAATCCCATCATTTGAGTCACATTTAATTTGCTGTCTGCAGGTGCTTTGAATTTGGAACAGTGTTGAATTTTGTCATTTGGTAAAAGGGTTAAACATGTAGGTAAAATTTCATTAGCTGGTTATCTTTACATGACAGAACAGTCTCCTGTGAATGCAGAAAGTGAAGTCTCCTGTGCTATAATTCAGTTTTCTCCCAGCAAATACTTTCCCATTTATCAATGTAAAGTAAAAGAGCAAGGTCAGAGTATGCTGAATATGATAGCAAGAAAACGTTTGCCCTTTTCCAAATGACAAATTTTACATTCTCCCAAGTTCAAAACATCTACACATGACAGATTCAAACATTGTACAAATGAGCCCAAGTTCTCTGATAGGGTGGAAAACATTGTGGGAAAAGGAGTAAATGTTGGTTACCAACACTTTTCCACACTTTTCCCACAATGTTTTCAAAAGCGTTCTCCTTCAGGGTCGTTGAAAGTCTGGATTGTCTGGTTACCAGCACTTTCTCATTTTTCCCACAATGTTTTTAAAGGCGTTCTCCCTCTAGGTCATAAAAAGTCTTGTCTAGTAAAGGGTAACTTCATCTAGGTTGCCCATATGGAGTGAGAATTCTGTTCTTGCAATTTTTCATGGATATCAAATTATCTTTATTAGAAATGATATTAAATCTTACCAAATTATGTACAAGGTAGTCAAGCACTTCTGCTGACAATAATGCTACACTGTTAGGACCTATACAAAAAAAAAAAGGTAAACAATAAATAAACTGCCAAATAAATGAAAAGCGTAATTTCAGTCGGTAACTCTCTGACAAAGACAGAACTGGGGTTGTGAGGTACAGGGTTAATCTTTGCTCTGTATTGCTCTGCTTATTTGAAAAGAAAAGCTTTTAAAAACATTTTCCCTAAAAAGGAAAACTTTGGAAAACATTATGGGAAAAGGAGAAAATGCTGGTAACCAGCATTTTCTCCTTATCCCACAATGTTTTCTTCCTTATCAAGGAACTTATGTATGTTTCTACCAATTTGTATGTGTCATCTGAAGATGTTTAGAATTTAGACAAGTCCAAAATTTATTGTGTTAGAAAAAGATAATTTACAGTTAAAAATAAAGTAAACCACTGAATATCACATAGAAGGAAAAACTAATACACTGCATATCTCAGCTGTTTTAGTAAGACTTTTTACAAAATATTAGAAAGTGTGGTATTTAGGTATGGCTGCAAGTTCCAAATACATGTACATGTACATGATCTACATAATTTACAAAAACATCTGAACTTGTTCTCAGCATATCTAGAGTTAAAAAATAAATATGACATACCAGCTAACTTTTCTGCTAGACATCCTAGGAGAACACAAATATTTCTTTGACAAAAACAATCTTTGTACAGAGATAATGGACCAACTGTTGACAGTGAAAGATTCCGCCTTAACTCAACAATAGCCTCCTGCAATATAACAAAGTGACACTTTCTGTCTATAGAGCTATATACCGTAGACACTTTACCATATGATCCAAGGCCTATACTCACCAGCCATTCTTAGGAACAGTCTTAGTCTTATTCCCAAGAACGTCCTAAAGTTGAAAGTACCACAACTTCTGATTGGCTAACAAAATGGTTTAGCCAATCGCAATTTGTGTAACTTTCTTAACCTTTTACCAGACAACAAAATAAAAACCTTGTCCAACTTGAAAGCTTTCGCAGATGCCAATTTCCGTGTGGCTCAAATGGAGCAATTTTCTTTGATATGGTAGAAAACATTGTGGGAAAAGGAGAAAATGCTGGTTGCCAGCATTTCTCCTTTTCCCATAATGTTTTCAAAAGGCTTCTTTCCCAGGGTCATTGTGCGGTAAAGGGTTAAGTCTACCATCAAACTTAGAGTAAATTCAAAAATGGATGGTGGAATATTATTATGTTCTTTCACAAACCTGAAGAAGACACCTTCTTCAAAAAAGCTGTTACAATCATTTTCTCCTCTTCCTACAGTGTCGCCGACAAAGTAGTAAAAGCACAGGACCATTGGGTAAACAGTGATCTACAAGCAATACCGAACCCCTTAGTCATTCTACACAAATCACTTAGTAGTAACAATTCTTTTACTAAGGAACATTTTGTCAATGTCTACCCAGCAGTTCGAAGAAATACTTAGTTGGCAACATTTATCATTTTGTGTTCAACACAAGGTGCATTTTTTTTAACACTTCCAATTTAAACAGAATGTTTGTTCGGGACAGGGGTGTTTGTGCGATTCATGCTAAATCATCCAAATATTGTTATGTTATGTGCAACAAGGGGCGCACATTTTTGAAGGAAAAATAAAATGAAAGGTAAGTCCCAGCCTTGTATTGTGAAAGACAAACAACAGGAAAAAGTGAGCTGTCACCTATCTCTTTCCCAGACAACAAAATTTAAAACTGGTCAAAATGGACAGCATTCGCAGATGACGAATTGAATTTGGCACAAATGATCAAATTTGTCTCAGAAAGGGTAGAAAACATGCGGGAAAAGGAGGAAATTCTGGTGTCAAGCATTTTCTCCTTTTCCCACAATGTTTTCAAAAGCCATTTTTCTCAGGGTAATAAAATCTCAGGTTGTGTGGTAAAGAATTATACATGTATTTCTATAACACTGTTTAACTCTTTACCAAACGACAAAATTTAAGAATCATCTAAATTGAAAGAATTTGCAGACAACAAAATCAATGTAACTCAAAAATTGAAATATGTGTTGAGAAGGGCAGAAAACATTGTGGGAAAAAGAGAAAATGCTGGTTACCAGCATTTCTCCTTTTCCCATGATGTTTTTAAAAGGCTTCTTTCTCAGGGTAATTAAAAGGTGGAATTGTGTGGTAAATAGTTAACCGTTTACCACATAACAAAATTTCGGACTTTTAAAAATAAAAAACATGTGCAGACAACACATTAGATGTTGCTGCAACTGTGGAATTTGTCATGAAAAGGCGAGAAAACATTGTTGGAAAAGGAGAAAATGCTGGTTTCAGGTATTTTCTTCATATCCTACAATGTTTTCAAAAGCCTTCTTGTTCAGGGTCGTTAAAACTGGGGATTGTGTGCAAAAGGGTTAAAGGGGCTTAACCCAGTACCACACAATCCTGAGATTTAAAACCCTGAGGAAAAAGCCTTTTGAAAGCATTGTGGGAAAAGGAGAAAATGCTGGTAACCAGAATTTTCTCTTCTTTCCATGACGTTTTCTACCCTACCCAAAACAGATTTTAATGTTTGAGTCACATCTGATTTGTCATATGCAAATGCTTTTAATTTGGACAAGTCTAAAATTTTGTCATTTGGTAAAGAGTTAAATTGTGTAATCTATACATCCTTATGAAAAAAATATCTTGATTTCATACCTTTGTTGGAAGGGGACATTCATCCAGTAAGAGTGTTATAACCGCTGGACCCAACGGGTCTGTCATCGGTATGACTTGTATTAAAGCTTTTGCAACATCTAACCAGCCCTGTTCTGTCTCAGCAATTTTGTGAAGTTGTAACATGGCTTGCGGTGGTTCAGTTTCACTGAAACAAAACAAAGTAAGAGGGAAAACTGGCCCTAAAGTACTCGCCTAAGTCACATCATCTAGGATTGATTAAGATAGAGAGATCCTGATTGTAATGATGTAAAACACGTGAGAGTTAGTGGCCTACTTTTTGATCCAATGTGACCCATTTTTGAACTTGTCCAAGATTATTTAGATATCACCAAGACAAAATTCTGACCACATTTCATGAGTATCAGACTGAAAATGTGGCCTCTAGAGTGCACACAAACGTTTTCAAAGATTTGTCCCAGTGACCGACTTCAGACCCTATAGGTCCCAATTTTGAACTTGTCTGAGGTATTATCAAGACAAATATTCTGATCACATTTCACGAGTATCACACTGAAAATATAGCCTCTAGAGCACACAACAGGTTTTTCTAAGATTTGTCCCGATGACCTACTACATGTCACTGACCTGATGTAACACAATTTTGAACTTATGCCAAAAATACATGTATCTTCAAAACAAAAATTGTCACTGAGTTTCATAAGCATCAATCTGAAAATGTGGCCTCTAGAGTGCTCACAAACTTTTTCTAAGATTTGTCACCAGTGACCAACTTTTTGACCATGATACATGACCAAATTGTGAATTTGTCCACGATATCATCAAGAAAAAATGGCGAGTATCAAACTGAAAATGTGGCCTCTGGAGTGCTTACAAATTTTTTGGAGATTTGTCCCAGTGACCATCATTTTGACACTGTGTGACCTAATTTTGAACTTGTCTGAGATATTATCAAGATAAATTTCTGACCAAGTTTCATCATCATGAGTATTTGAATGAAATGTGACCTATAGAGTGCACACAAGGTACTGGTTACACCTTGGACACCTAGACAATTGACACAGCACTTTCTGCTTAGGTGACTGAAAAACCAAACCTTTCCTTAGTATATGCTAGTATCCGTTTAACCCTTTACCACACAATCCTGAGTTTTAATCACCTTGAGGAAGAGGCCTTTTGAAAACATTGTGGGAAAAGGAGAAAATGCTTGTAACCAGCATTTTCTCCTTTTCCAACAAAGTTTCCAACTCTGATTAGAAACTTAAGTTCATTTGTACCACTTCTAATGTTGTCGTCTGCAGATGCTTTCAATTTGGAAAGGTCTACAATTCATCATTTTGGAAAAGGTATAGTTTGTCTAAAAGACCATTTTAATATACATGTATTTAAATCCCTTATTATTTATAGATGTATACACTTCACTTTCTTTGTATCTATTTCACCTACTACCACCAAAGTAAGGGTGCAGGACAACTTGCCCCAAAGACAACTCGCCCCAAAACAACTCATCCAAACAGAACCTTGCTACAAGACAACTAGTCCCACCTTCAGAAAACAACTTCTCACCCCACTTTTCTTACTATCAACTGTAGGTAAATAAGATACACGTGTAAATCTGTTATGATTTTCGTCAAAAAGAAATACTTACATAAAAATGATTTTATTAAAAAATACACAAATACAGAGAATATATTTTCATTTTCATGAATTTTATTTCAATTGATGAAACAAACAAATGTTTTGAACAATCCATTCATACTCAGGGCATCAAGCCAGAACCCGTTCACTTGAGGTGAATATTTCTTTCTCAAGTTTCTGCCTTTGTTTCATGCCAACATCTAATTTGCCAAGTCCTGAGAGCTCAGTCAGTAGCATACAAGACTTGAGAACAGGGAGTCAATTCCCAGCTCAGCATGTTTGATCCCAAGCTTGGCCGATTTCTAAGATTGCTCTGCAGCCAGACTGCAGAGAGAGGTACATCATATACGTGCACAGTAATTTGAGACCATCTTTGCTTGTGAAACAAAGCTAACTTTAGGAGTACTTGCTACAAGACCCAAGACATAACACTTTACCAAACAATCCCTGGTTATACGGCCCTGTGAAGGCAGGCTTTTGAAAACATTGTGGGAAAAGGAGAAAATACTAGCAACCAGCATTTTTTCCTTTTCCCACAATGTTTTCTACCCTGTCAGAGAGCTTAAGCTCATTGAAATTTGTCGTCTGCAGATGTTTTGAATTTGAAAGGGTCTAAAATTTGTTGTTTGGGAAAGAGTTAAGGCTTACAAGTCCTACCATCACCCACTTGAGCTATGCAGCTGGTCAACTCAGAAAATAATTAACCCTTTACCAAACAATCCTGGGTTTTCATTACCCTAGGAGAGAATGCTTTTGAAAACATTGTGGGAAAAGAAGAAAATGCTGGTAACCAGCATTTTCTCCTTTTCCCACATTGTTTTCTGCTCTATCAGAGAGCTTAAGCCCGTTTGTTCCAAAGTTGAATTTGGCATCTGCAAATGCTTTGAAATTGGACTAGTCTAAAATGTTGTCGTGTGGTAAAGAGTTAAGGCAGTATGTCAAGAACTTTATATGTGAACGTGCCGTCAGCATGTTGTTTAATTTCATGTAACTATAACAATTTTTTTTTGTGAAATCAGAATATGAATACAATATATTTTTAAAGCTTTACGGCGGTATTTTATGTTTTCTGAGTAGTCTAAGATCCCTTAAAGTGGTCTCATTGTGACATTATAAAAGAACACTTTGATTCACCCACACTTTATACATTAATCCTTTAATGATGAATATTGGCGTTAATTCAGGTGTCAATTTCAGAATCATATTTCATAATGATTGAGACTGACGATTTAATAACCTTCAGCAGACGCATTACTGACCATGGCATATTTCAATTGACGTTTAATCACTTCATTAAAAAAATAAATAAACTAAACATGGAAAAACGAAAAACTGGTATGGCCAATACCATATTCGGCAAAAAAAAGTGGTCTTGCCATGGCCGGAACTGCCGGACCGCTGTTCACGGCTTTGCAGGTTATCTCTTATTTTTCTAAAAAAAGTTTTCTACATCACTTGTACAGTTTCGTCTTTCTCTCAAATATTTCCCCTTTGTATTTCTTGTGTTAATTGTTCAATCGTAAAAGTTAGCTTACACAGCAAATTGTCATTTCAATATTTGTAGATTCTTTCATATTCAAAACAATGTAACATGCAAAAAATATTAACCCTTTAATACATGACAAAATTTAAGACTGGTCCA
Organism: Tridacna gigas; assembly: GCA_945859785.2. NCBI lineage: Eukaryota > Metazoa > Mollusca > Bivalvia > Cardiida > Cardiidae > Tridacna > Tridacna gigas. Next base: position 44,725,032 of record OX244034.2, on the reverse strand, counting down.
AATTGAGAGCAATTGCTGATGACAAATGTGGCTTAAATGATGAGATTTGTCTCTGAAAGGTCAGAAAACATGGGGAAAGGAGAAAATGCTGGTTACCAGCATTTTCTCCTTTTCCCACAATTTTCCAAAAGGCTTCTTTTTTGGGAGTTGTTAAAAGTTGGGACTGTGTGGTTAATCGTAAAAAGAATGACTGTACTTATAGACGAAAATTGATACTGTGAATATAGTCTGGAAAAAGGGAATAATACCTGATATTTCACTAAACCAGTGACTTTTAAAAAGTTAGCTGCTGCATAATTATCATTAACTCTTTACCAAGTGACAAAATTTTGGACAAAACCAAATTGAGAGCATTTGCAGACGACAAATGTTGCTAAAATTATGATTTCTATCACTGATAGGGCAGAAACCATTGTGGGAAAAGGAGAAAATATTGGTTATCAACATTTTCTCCTTTGCCCACAATGTTTTCAAAAGCCTTCTTTTTCAGGGTTGTTAAAAGTTGGGATCATGTGGTAAAGGGTTAATAATTCATTTTCGAGAGATTGTGCTATCACAAATGAAGAATGTTTCATAATATTATGACTAGGCTAAACCTGTTCAAGAAAATTCTGAATTTCAAAACTAATCACATGATTGGCTGCAACAAAAAATCTCAGCCCATCATATGGCTGGTGCTGAGGTTTAACATTGAAAGAAGCATGTTTAGAATTGTAAAAGAAAATAATCTTTGCAAAAAGTCTTGGTTTGAACAGCCTGTTCTTGAAATACACATATAGGTGGGATTCTTTTAATTCTTTGAGCTAGTCCGAGTTTTAATAAATTTAGGGTGAGCTGTCTTTGGTGTGGGGCGAGTTGTCTTCAGTTTGGGGCAACTTGTCTTCTTAATGTGGGGTGAGTTTTTTGTGGGGCAAGTTATCTTCGTGCAAGTTGTCTTTTGGGGAAATTGTCTGTAATTCTTAAGTACAACTCTAAATACTTCACCAGTGGGCAGTTTTAAGAAACATATTTGGAAAATGAGTACTTTGTATTTTGCTCCCCCCTTATACTGACAACTTTTGAAAATTTGTAGGAATAGCTGTAAATGCTTGTAACAAGGCTCAGCTAAAATTTAAATGATTAAATCATAATTCACCTTTCTATGAAGAAGGATTCTGTTCTGAAGTTCTCCACATAACTCTTAACTTTTTAACTGTTGCATACTAATTCAATACAGATAAAAAAAGCAATAAAGAGATATTACATTAACCTATTAAAGTAAACATACTTGTCAATAAGGGTTCGTATCACAGACAGCGTTTCTAACACAAGACCAGCAATGCCTCTTGCTAATCTCTTCGATGAAGACTTTGATACAATAGCTTGGCTTCCATGGTAACCTGAGGATGTCGAACTTCCATGATCAGAGCGTACAGAGTCTGTTTGATCATACTCATCTACAGATGATTGACCACGACCTCTCCCTCTTGTATTATCTCGGCGCCTTGATGTCTTCTCTTTACACAAGCAGCTTCCCATGATCAACAAACAATATTAACAATTTAAACCTTGCCACATTTACAGTACATGTTTCAAGCCAGATTTCTCCTTGTATTTACCGTAACTGTTTGTACCACTTTCATCTTATTACAAATTACAACTGTGCCTATGTCGGGCTATGCATGTCTGTTGGCTATAGAAATAGAGTACCGTAATCTCTTATTTTGAAAAAGAGATTAAGATCATGGGATGTATGTGGTTGGGCATCACAGACGCTAGACATGTACCTTGGATGAGGGGTGTTAAAACACAAATCGAACACTCTCCTACACTGAATCTCGTAATGTTAGTAAATACCTTCCCCCTACAAAGCGCCTAAAACACGTCTGAGCGTTTATGTAGTCCTGACGAGGAAATAGATTGGTCGAAATGAACAGTAAACATTTGGTTTCTTTTCCAGTTTAGTTTGATAAACGTTCATAAATACGTATCAAGAGACAAGTCACGAGGGGCGTTAAAACACAAATCGAACACTCTCCTACACTGAATCTCGTAATGTTAGTAATTACCTTCCCCCTACAAAGCGCCTAAAACACGTCTGAGCGTTTATGTAGTCCTGACGAGGAAATAGATTGGTCGAAATGAACAGTAAACATTTGGTTTCTTTTCCAGTTTAGTTTGATAAACGTTCAAAAATACGTATCAAGAGACAAGTCACGTCATTAGAATTTATTGTAGGACAAAGAGGCTAATACATATAACGTCTTGAAACGGATTTAAATGAGTAAAACGAAGCAAAACTATCTGACAGCTTTAATATCTTAATCGAGTCCATGTGCGCTGCCATCTTGGATTTGCCAAGCACTTCGGGTAATATGATTAATTAATTTACATAAATATCAATCGAAACACATTTCTGCATGCTAGTCGTAGAAAATTCATGAGTACCACTTGCAAGAGGGGTCCGCTTGCAAGAGCAATATTTTCCATTGGAAACTGACCCTCCGTCCTCTCTGGCAATCATAACCCCCTGAAACATTTAGATCCGTAGCAGACGAAGCATCCTCATGTAGTTTGCGGGGAATCCGTTTGCGGGTGATGGTGTGTCACCTAGCAAGGATTAAACCTGTTGATTAGTGAAAGCATGTTTAAAAAAAAAAAACTTATTTGCTGAAAAATGTAGATGTACATTCTAAAAATCAAAGCAACAAATTAAAGGGTTTACAGTCAAAACGTCCCACAGTAAAGGGACATCACAGATATAAGATTTACTTAGGTAGAGCTAGATCTAGATCTACCACAAATTATGTTTTTTGTCAAAGTGCGGCAACAATACCCACTGGACAGTTACGTTGGTAAAGGCAATGTCCTAATGCCCGTTACGCACAATACGCATGTGCATATTAAAAAGAAAAATGCGCCCAAAGTTGTAAATCACAATACCATATACATTATACTGATTTTTCTGTAGCCCTTTCAAACTAAATAGATGGTTTAAATTGATGCACTCATTAATATGGAATTGATCTATGCAATACTATAAATGGTGACGTTGAACATGTCACGTCATGCTGTCGAGTAAGCGTCACCACTGTGTGTATAAATAGTTTAATCCTGGCTATGCCTATGACCACAGGGATTTTTAGCGTTTTTTATGTTTTACATGTAAAACATAAAAAACGCTAAAAATCCCTGTGCCTATGACAGGTGTAATTACGTACTGCTCTTTGAACAATAATGAGATGATCGTATTGCAGTCTAGAATTCCGCCTTTTTTTTCATGAAAATGTATGTCGTCATCGCACTGATATGAATTTTTCATAATCGACGTCATTTGGCAAACCTCGGGTGATCCATTGATCCAGTTAGTTGTAAAGTTTTACGGAATCGGCTAAGACATCACGACGAGTGATTCACATGGGTCATTTATCATCTCTCTCCCCAACAGGCATTTGTAAACTATTTAGTGATAGATCTAGATCTATAAGCACCAAAATCAAAATGAAACGACAGCAGCAGGTCACTTATCCCATTTAGAATATAGATTAAGGTCTAAAACTTTTAAAGGATTGATTTCTATACTTTGTTTTTTTTTACTTATGAATTAGATCTACATCTCGATTTAATGACTTGCTAAGTGCATCTAGTTTGACTGCCTTATTTTGTAGAGCGATGTTTTTTTTTTTTTTTTTTTGTAGGATGATGAAAATCTAGAGATACCCGTCCCTTTTAATGCATCAAACACTGATGGCCATTGCAAGACAATAAAAAAAAAAAAAAATGGGAAAAGAAGACTTTCTCCTTTTCGCTTCATGTTTTCCGTTGAAAAGTTGTTCAAACCAATTTAGAAAACCCTGCAACGTACATGGACTATAGATACTCATTCAGAGCGCCTCTATCGATCGACTGTAGCAGTTTGGTACTGGATAGGTATCATGATAAGGCCAGTAAGGGCCCGCAGACTAAACAAATCGTCGAGCACCTGCCACCTGGCAACGGAAGTATACCATCGCCATTTAATTTGACAAAATATGGAGGAACTGGACCAAAAGAAAGAGCATGGTTTACGCGTGCAAACAGAAACAGATGAGTTTTATCTGTCGGGTAGACCATGTGAACTGTCCTCATTTTCTTTCGTACCAGTCTCAAGGGATGATCCTCCGGAAAGAACTGCATTTAATTCAAGAAAACCGGTAGTGTACTGCATAACATTTTTTACCTTACTTTCTTAGCACTTGCCTAGACGAATAGATCTTACACTTCTCAAAATTGAAAGCAGATCTATTGGCAGACGGCAAATTGAATATGGTTAACCCATCACCCCACAATGGCTCATTTTAACGCCGCTGGGAATTAGACACTTGAAAACATTGTGGGAAAAGGAGAAAATGCTGGTAACCAGCATTTTCTCCTTTTCCCACAACGTTTTCTAACCTCTCAGAAACAAAGCCAATCATTTGAGTCTCATTTAATTTGTCATCTGCAAATGCTTTGAACTTAATTGGACCAGTCTAAAATTTTGTAATCTGGTAGAGTTAAATGATATAATTTGTCTTTAAATGTAGAAAACATGGGGGGGGGGGGGGGGGGGGTGAAGGAGAAAATGCTGTTTATTAGCACAATGTTCTCAAAGCCTTCCTTAAATCATGGGGTCCTTAAAACACAGTTAACATATAATTATTTGGTAAGGGTTAAAGTTCAAAACAATTTTTTTTTTAAATCTTAAACTTCAACTAGAGAGAAGATGTTGCATCTAACTCTTTGAAGTAAAAGACATTTCATGATCAAGGCAAAGATGATAAGCAGAAACTTTCTTATGCAGATAGAGTCAAGAGAAAAAAAAAATGTTCATTAATTACTAGCATTTCCTCTTTCTACCTGTTTTCAAAAGTGGTCTGCTACAAGATAAAAACAATATTGTCTGTAAAAAGTACCTTGCTTGACTAAATAACTTAACATTTTTACAGGAAAATCGAAAACAGGTAAAATAGTTTGGAAAAGATTTTCTTTTTTGTATGCAATTAAAAGAGTGAATTTGGAAACTTTTTCAAACCTCTCAGAAATTAGAAAATTTAATATATCAACAGATTATGACATATGGTGTGTTTTTGTTGATAAAGCATTGGATTCAGGTGCGTAGCCAGGTGGAGGCCCAGAAGCCCAGGCTTTAACATTTACCATCAAAGCATCAGATAAACGAAATGCGCTTTCTAAAAAAAAAGAAACCAAATCATCTCAACTACAACATTTGTTTAGCCAGAAAAGAAAAACTAAACAGCAGACATTGTAAATCAAAGATCAGACTGCACTTTCTGTGCAGTCTGATCTTGATTTGCATAGTCTAAAAAACTGCCAATTTAAGTTATGGTTGGCTCTTAACCTAAAGATGCAAGTATAATCTATAAATTTGCTAGGGGAGACAACAATGATAGAGAGAGAAAAAAAGAGAGAAGAAAATTTAGAATAAATTGAGCCTCATCTCGACTACATTCCCGGCTACGTGCCTGGAATTTATTTCTAAATAATGTTTTAAAATTTGATGCTAGGCATAATTTACTTTTGATTCTAGACCTTGTAAACTTTTTCTGCTACCCTGTCATGATACTGTTCATTATTTCTGGGACTATGCAGACGGAAACTAACATTTAGAACAGTAATTATTATAGCTCCGTTATAAATAATGTCATACAATGAAATTTTCAAATAAGTGATGGGTAGTTCAATAACATACAGTTTGCACTCTGCAATCAGTTCTGGGAGGTTTGAAGCTCTAATAATATGTGTGTGTGTACTGCATGCGTTTTGGTAATGACAACCAAGATTGTATTTTGTATTTGGTTGATTAAAACATGCATAACTATTTGAGGCCATGCAGATCTAAAATGCATTGTAGTTGTAAGCTTGTTACCCATGATTATTCCTGAACTCTTCTGATCTAAATTCAATAGAGAATATGTAACTAAATGAAATCTAGAAAAAGTTGATTCCAGACAGACTTAAAAAATTTGTGGTCTATTAAAAGATGTCTCTATATTGACCATTTCACCATTTGTCACAAAATTCCAAAATGTTAGCTGTATCAAATGCCCCTAATGGTAATCAGATGAACCATTAATTGTTTACAAAGGAGAAGTTATGCCTGGTGGGCTTTAATCAGAAATGTTAGCAATTTTTTTAAATAAATGAAAAAGGACATTCCCAGTCAATACAAATGATGCATATATTGCAATTTCAAGGTTGTTTTTGTCAGAATATCTGGCAAAGGTGTGGGCAGTGTAGATCAAAGACTACCTGCATCAGCAATTTCATCCTGTTTCAGCGCTACAGGGAATAAGCCTTCAGGCAAATAGCAGTGAGAGCTTTTGTAGTAATGCATATTGGTACTTTCTCTATAATATTTTGCTATTTTTGTATAACGTTTGCACTTAGTAGTTGCTGAAAAAAGGTACCAGTAGCTGCTAGGAAGAAAGGGCAGATATTTTTTCTCCAAGTAATTTCAGTCAGGATGCATGTGCTCACTAGTTGCTAGAAAGGTAGAAACAATGTTTTTTGGTATGTATTTCAATGTTCTTAATGTAAACATACAATTAGATAACTGGTGGTAACATTGTGGGAAGAGGGTAGTTTGCATTCGCTTCCTGTCACACAATATTTTCTTAATTTCAAAAACATAAGTTTCCATTCCTTAATTTATTTCCTCATGAATACATATCTTTTTCCTTCATGCCGGTTATGGCATGCCTTAATTCTGTCTTTACTAGAAGATGAAATTTTAGACTAGCCCAAATTGAAAGCATTTGAAGATGGCAAAGTAAATATGGCACAAATGCGGGATTTGCTTTTGAAAGGATGAAAAACAATGTGGAAAATGGATAAGGTAGAAGTTTCTTGAGCATTTTCTCCTTTTCCAGAATGTTTTCAAAGCTTTCCTTCATATAATCATTAAACAAATTAAGGATTATTTGGTAAAGGATTAAGCCTAAATGGATTAAGCCTAAATGGATTAAAGCCAATAAAGGAACTCTGACACATTGATTTACTATTAAAACTTGAGGATTCACAATGTGTGGTTTGTCATGGATTGTTTGGGTTGGGAGTTTGATTGCATATTGTCCTGCTAAGACCTAACTTTCAGTATTTTTTCAGGTATTTTCAAAAGATAAATGTACTTTGTAGCTGTGTGAAATAATTTCAGTCAGTTGTCCTTAACCCTTTACCAAACAACCCAGGGTTTTCACGACTCTGAGAGAGAGACCTTTTGAAAACATTGTGGAAAAAGGAGAAAATGCTGGTAACCTGCATTTTCTGCTTTTTCTACAAGGTTTTCTACCCTTCCCAAAACAAATTGTAATCTTTGAGTCAGACTTATTTTGTTGTCTGCAAATGCTTCCAATTTGGATGGGTCTAAAATTTTGGTAAAGATTTAGAGATTCATTCTGCTGTGTGTACGAAACAACTTTATAGTGATCGGTGAATCGCTTCCTCTATCAGTGTGAACTGACCGGCTTTAATCTTTTATCCCAGACAGAAAATTATGAGACTATTTCAACTCGAAGAATTTTGGCTAGAGAACAAGAAAAAGTGTTGATGATTTAGTTATATTGCAGATCCTGACAGCAATTGCTAATTGGGAATACATGTATATGTATGTGACATTCACAATGTAGGGGTTATATAATTATTATAGCCTATTTTGGCCTCAAATGTATAAATTTGCTAGGGGAGACAAACAGACAGCACAACTAGTATATAATACTACTACTTATTTTGCATAGGTTATTTTAACCCTTTACCACACAATCCGGACTTTTAACGACCCTGGGAAAGAAGCCCTTTAAAAACTTTGAGGAAAAAGAAGAAAATGCTGGTAACCAGCATTTTCTTCTTTTCCCACAATGTTTTCTACCCTTTGAAAGACAAATTTTTTGTTTTAAGTAACATTATAAATATGTCATCTGCAAATGCTTTCAATCTGGACCAGGCTAAAATTACGTCATGTGGTAAAGAGTTAAGTATACTCTCATATCTTGTGAACTCAAGATATTCTGACATATGGTCTAATATTCCAATTTTGCACATGAGCAGTTTTGTAACAGAAAATTCTGATACTACCCTGGACAAGTACAGAAGTTATGATTCCGGCCCTTTTTTGCCCAGAGCATAATATTTAACTCTTTACTTAACGACAAAATTTTAGACTGGTCCAAATTGAAAACATTTGCAGACGACAAAATAAATGTGACTGAAAAATTGAAATTTGTTTTGGGAAGGGTAGAAAACATTGTGGGAAAAGGAGAAAATGCTGGTTACCATCATTTTCTCCTTTTCCCACAATGTTTTCAAAAGGCTTCTTTTTCAGGGTCGTTAAAATTCGGATTGTGTGGTAAAGGGTTAATGTATGAAATGGTTGGTCAGAATTTCAAAGATTTGCAAATTTTTTTTTTTTCATTGGCAAAGGCAACATTTAGATCTAAATCTACCAAAGTTTGGAAATAAACACCAAGTAAATAGGGTTAAAAAAGTCCATATTTCTCACCTTTAACTCTTTACCAAACGACAAAATTTTAGACTGGTCCAGATTGAAAGCTTTTGCAGAAGACTACATAAATGTGACTCAAAAATTGAAATTTGTTTTGGGAAGAGTAGAAAACATTGTTGGAAAAAGAGAAAATGCTGGTTACCAGCATTTTCTCCTTTTCCAACAATGTTTTTAAAAAGGGTCATTAAAAGCTGGGATTGTGTGGTAAAGGGTTTAAACATTATCTTATGCACTACATATCCATGGTGATCCTTTTAGTCTTTACCAAAAGACAAATTGTTCTACTTTTCAAATTTGAAAGCATTTGCAGATGACAATTAGATATGAATCGAATGATTTTGATTTGTCTTTTAAAAGGGTAAAGAATGTTATGGGAAATAGCCAGAGAAAATGCTGGTCACCAGCATTTTCACTTTTTCCCACAATGTTTTCAAAAGCCTACTTTGGGTAGCCCATGAATTAATTTTACATTACAGGACAACCCAAATGGAACATATGATCGACTTTTCCGCAAGGAGATAGGTTACAACAATAAACTGCATAGAGACGACAGGGAACATGCTAAATCTCGTGGACTCGAAGTTAATAATGAGGTAGGTTTTTTTTTTACATAAAATTTCTTAAATCCTTTACCATACATGCAAAATTTAGACTTCTCGAAATTGAGATCATTTGCTGATGACAATTTAACTGTGGCTCAAATGATGGAATTTGTTTTTGTTAGGGTAAAAAACACTGTGAAAAAAGGAGAAAATGCTGGTTACTAGCATTTTCTCCTTTTCCTGTAATGTTTTCAAAAAGCTTCTTCCACAGGGTCATTAAAACTCAGGATTGTGTAGTAAAGGGTTAAACTAACAGAACCACATAAGTAAGCATATTTCTGTGCAATTTTCTTTTTTCAGAATCAATGTTTTGAGTATTGAAAGGCAGTGATTTACACAATTTTTCAATGGAACAAAAGTTTGTTGCTTTTCATAATATCACTAAGTTTATCAATGAGTTAGTAAATTTATCCTTTTTTGTCTTTGTGCATCGCAGTGTGAGGCATATACATTGTAATTAACTCTTTACCACACAATACTGAGCTTTAACAACCTTAACAAAGAAGGCTTTTGAAAACATAGTGGGAAATGGAGAAAATGCTGGTACCAGCATTATCTCGTTTTCCCACAATGTTTTCTGCTCTTTTGAAACCATGCAAATTTCAATGTTTGAGTGGGGTCTATTTTGTCCTCTGCAAATGCTTTCAATTTGGACATGTCTACCGTTTTCTCATTCGGTAAAGAGTTAAATAAAAAAGTTGATATCTATTCATTAACTCTTTACCAAATGACAAAATTTTAGACTTCTCCAATTTGAAAGCATCTGCACATGAGAAATTAAGTGTGATTCAAAATTTGTAATTTGTGTCTGGAATGGTAGAAAACATTGTGGGAAATGGAGAAAATGTTGGTAACCAGCATTTTCTCCATTTCCAACAAAGTTTTCAAAAGGCTTATTCCTCAGGGTCGTTAAAACTTGGGATTGTGTGTTAAAGGGTTAACCCTTTACCGCACAATGCCGCCTTTTAACGACCCTGGGAAAGAGGCCCTTTGAAAACATTGTGGGAAAAGGAGAAAATGCTGGTAACCAGCATTTTCTCCTTTTCCCACAATGTTTTCTACCCTATGAAAGAAAAATTGCACCATTTGAGCCTAATTGAAATTGTTGTCTGCAAATGCTTTCAATTTGGGCAGGGCGTAAATTTTGTCGTCTGGTAAAGGGTAAACATATATAGAAAGACAGATTCTCCAACTACAATTTTTTTCTGTATCCAGGAAAAGATCAAAGCAGTTCCAACTCTAGCATCATCGGAATATGGCCACCGTCTTGATCAATTTGTTGACCATCCCGACAGAAAACATGTACGCATAGCGCATGTGCGAACTGAATTTTATCGCCGTAATGGAATACCAACCTCTTAAATGTGATGTTGAACAGTGAAATGAATGGTTTTGAAATAATGAAGAAAGTACAATTGAAAATGCATAATTATGGAAAGTGTTGGAGTTTGAAAGGTTTAATAAGTATAATTTCGCAATGTTAACTGTTCAAGATTTTGTCATCTTTCAATGCTGTATTGTTGAATTTGTTAGAATGTTCTTTTTTAAAAAAACAGTACAGGTAAACATCTTGCCTATTTGTTTCTTTCACTTATTAACTCTTTACCATACGACAAAAATATCCATTTGTCCAAATTGAAAGCATTTGCAGACAACAATTCAAATGTGGCTTAAATGGTGGATTTTGCCTTTGATAGGGTAGAAAACATTGTGGGAAAAAGAGAAAATGCTTGCTTACAGCATTTTCTCTTTTTCTCATAATGTTTTCAAAAGGCTTTTTCCTCTTTGTCGTTAAAACCCAAGATTGTGTGGTAAAGGGTTAAGACAATTTAATCAACAGCTCTACTCAAAGTTGGAAGTGTTCATTTGAACCTTTTTTCTAAACGTTCCCTTTTTTTAATGATCTGGAGGAAAAGATATTGAAATTATTGTACAAAAGGTGGAAAATGCTGGTAACTAGCATATTCTCAATTTTCTACAATTTCTTCTATCCTACCAAAGGCAAAACCCTTCATTTGAGTCACATTTCATTCATTGTCTGCAAAATTTTATGCTTTCAGTATAGGAAAGTCTACAGTTTGGATGTTTTGTACAGGGTTGTTTGTCTGTACAATGATACTTCCATGACCATGTGCTTGTGTAGGAAGTCAAGTGGCTGAATTCAGTTTATCCTTTTCTTGGGTTAACCCCGTACCTAGCTGGGGCTCTGAAGTGTCTTGCACTGTGGGCCTCGAACCCGAAGCCTCCAGGTTGCCAGTCCTACACCTTACACTGAGCCAGGCAGGATCGCCTGAACCTTAGAAAATGCTTTATGACATGCTTGTAGTGCAAAATAAAAGCATGTGGATTTTTTACTATGTTAACTGTGTTAAGATATGTTCATATTTACATATTTCTTTCAGTTTAAATTGCCTTGTAATCACTTATCGAGACTATTTATTTTTTTAAACCTGTTTGATTTATAGTAATATTTAACCCTTTGCCACACAATCCCGACTTTTAACGACCCCGAGACAGAAGCCTTTTGAAAACATTGTGGGAAAAGGAGAAAATGCTGGTAATAAGCATTTTCTCCTTTTCCAATAATGTTTTCTATCCTTTCTATGACAATTATCTTCGTTTTTACCACATTAAAATTGTCGTCTGCAAATGCTTTCAATTTGGACCAGTCTAACATTCTTTTGTTTGGTAAAGAGTTAATACATGTAAGAGCTATCATTTTTTTCTTGATTTTTTTTTCTGAATACATGTTCCAAAAAGTAGGTCAAAAGCCAGCTGATATAGCTATACCGAAAAAGTGACAGTGAATATTATATGGGTGACCTATGTATATAACAGGCCATGCTATGAGCCTTCATTGGTAAAAAGCACTTTTGTTAAAGTTCATTCATATTCCATGAGGGCAGTATCAAACAAGCTGTTGTTTTCCTTTTTTCTCTCTTTACCTCTTTACCTTAAAATTTTGGACACAACCAAACTGAAAGCATTTGCAGATGACATTTTAAATGTAGCCCAAATAATCATCTTTGTCATTGAAAAGGAGAAAACATTGTGGGAAAAAGAGAAAATACTGGTTACCAGCATTTTCTCCTTTTCCCACAATGTTTTCATAAGGCTTCTTCCTCAAGGTTGTTAAGGGTTAACCGTTTACCAAACAGTCTCTTCTCCATTGGACTAAGAGGAAAAGGGCTTTCGAAAAACAAAGTAGGAAAAGGAGAAAATACCTTTAGCTTTTTCTCAGTGTTTTCCACTTTTTGCAAATCTCATTATTCAAGCCGCATTTGTCAGCCAATGCTTTTAATATTTCTTCTGCTGTGACAGAGTTAACTTTAGATTTTATATAAACAATTATTTTGATGCATCTACCAACAAGAGGGCCATGATGGCCCTGTATTGCTCCCCTAGACCCGGGGGCTGGGCCAATTTTGACCTCAGGGCTTTAGTATGCAGAGTTCTGGTAGAAGTTTATTAGATAAAGCTAAATGCCAAATTTAGTAGCTCTAGGCCATATGGTTTAGGACAAGAAGACTTGAAGTTTCCACCATAGAAGTCTATGTAAAACTTGTAGCTCCATAGGTGGGGCCAATTTTGACCCTAGGGCTATAAGTTGATGAGTTTTTGTAGAGGTCCATTAGATGAAGCTACATGCCAAATTTGGTAGCCCTAGGCAATATGGTTTATGACAAGAAGATATTTAAAGTTTTCACTATATAAACCCAAGTAAAACTTTTGACCCTCGGAGTGGGGCCAAATTTGACCCCAGGGCTATAATTTGATGAGTTTTTGTAGAAGTCTATTAGATGAAGCTACATGCCAAATTTGCTAGCCCTAGGCTATATGGTTTAGGACAAGAAGTTATTTAAAGTTTTCACAATATAAACCTATGTAAAACTTGTGACCCCCGGGGCAGGGCCAATTTTGACCACAGGGCTATAATTGGAAGAATTTTTGTAGAGGTCTATTAGATGAAGCTACTCACCAATTTTGGTAACTCTAGGCCTTATGGTTTCGAACAAGAAGATTTTTGAAGATTTTCAATATTTTTCTGTTTCATTGCCATGGCAACCAGAGTTTTTAGCTAGCGAAGCTAGTCTATAGGCATCATGACTGACCTAGATTCAAAGTAAACAAAAAACTCCACAGTTGCCAAATACTGCCTCACAGAAAATACTTTTTTCTGTTAGAAATCTTAATTCTGTTATATATGACAATTTAGACAAAAACAACTAAATCTCTACCTCTCTAAGTTGAACATGTTGTCTTACAAAGTAATCAAGTGAACAAGATGTCATTTATAAGGTACATGATCTTTGCTTGTATGTAAATTAAGTGACCTATGCAAAGCAGAGAATGACTTATTCCTACACCACTGTAACATTATGAATGAATCTATTAATGGATACACCTAGGTATTATTAACTTGTAGCAAATGCCAGGCTATATCAACCCTCACTAGACAGAGAACCCTTGTCATTCATTATTTACATCATTGTGTATAGTTACACTGTTACGCTGAACAGTTATTCTACCTCTTGAGTATTAACCCTTTACCAAACAATTCCATGTTTTAATGACACTGGGGAAGAATCCCTTTGAAAATATTGCGGGAAAAGGAGAAAATGCTGGTAATCATCATTTTCTCCTTTTCTCACATTTTTTTCTGCCCTTTTGGAATCACATTTCATCAGTTCAGCTGCATTTAATTCATGGTCTGCAACAGCTTTGAATTTGGATGAGTGTAAAATTTTTGGTTTTGTAAAGAGAGTTAAATAGTTAACTACATCTTGTGCTACTGGATATTGACTCATTGATTGTATTGTGTTTAACACCGTTTTCAACATAATTTCAGTGATATTGCGGCAGCCAGAGCACCTATCCATGCTTTCCTGGAGTTTCTTTTACCAGCACTATCGCAACTCAATGACCTTTTGTGGACAGTGTGGACTAAGATCAGACAGCACACAGTGTGCAGTCTGATCTTGGATCTACACTGTCCGATAAGAGGATATTTTTTTTCAAAAATGTAACTTTGAAATAGCAATATTTAGGTGTTTACCATCGGCTTGAAAGTTTCATTTAACATTTTTAGCAGGTTGAGGGTTAAACTTAAATTGGATTACAGTTAACCAATAGCAGGCATAGCCCCAGCAGCTCAGTCATTAGTGTACAGGACTTGGGAACAGGAGGTTGCTGGTGCGATCCCTGACTCAGCAAATTTCTTTCCGAGGATTGACGATAGTCATTGTGACAGGATTCATTTCTCTCTCACGTTTCGACGATGGTTATAATATAAATGTGGGAAAGCAGCCAGTGGCTTGGAAAGAATATTGTGCGGAGTACTGATAAAAGAAACACCAGGAAAGCATGGATATGTGCACTGTCCACTGCTACATAACCGAAATAATGTTGAAAACAGGGTTAAACACCATACAAACAATCAATCAATCAAATTCGCTAGCCTGTCAGTACTTTCAGTACTTTGATTATTCTTTGAAATTCTTTGAAGAGTTTCTGAGGAGGGCCATGGGAGGATCATTTCTGTGAAGTTTCCTTAAAATCTGATGGGCAGTTTCAGAGAAGAAATAAAACTTAACATACCCATACACGGACGGATGCGTGACGGGCCAAGGGCCATGACATAAGTCCCCCAGCCTTCAGCCAGTGCAGCTAAAAATCTGACTTCAAATTTGGTTGGTTGGTTGGTTGTATGGTGTTTAACGCCATTTTCAACATTATTTCAGTTATATCGCGGCGGCCAGTGCACATATCCATGCTTTCCTGGAGTTTCTTTTACCAGTACTCCACACAATATTCTTTCCAAGCCACTGGATGCTTTCCCACATAACCATCGTCGAAACAATGGTCAGCAGCGAGAGAGGAATGAATCCTGTTGCAATGACTATCATCAGTCCTCGGAAAGAAATTGGCCGAGTCGGGGATCGAACCAGCGACCTCCTGTTCTCAAGTCCTGTGCGCTACCGACTTAGCTACGGGGGCTCGGTGACTTCAAATCTGGACTTTCTAACGTAACAAGAAATGGAAATTTTCAACTTTAAATGGCTACTTTTCCATTATCAACTGATGATAAAAAGCAAGTGCAAGTTTCATGAAAATCTTGATAACAAATGCAGACTTTATTGCGTAAACAAGAAATGGAAACTAGAGAGAAGATGTTGCATCTAACTCTTTGAAGTAAAAGACATTTCATGATCAAGGCAAAGATGATAAGCAGAAACTTTCTTATGCAGATAGAGTCAAGAGAAAAAAAAAATGTTCATTAATTACTAGCATTTCCTCTTTCTACCTGTTTTCAAAAGTGGTCTGCTACAAGATAAAAACAATATTGTCTGTAAAAAGTACCTTGCTTGACTAAATAACTTAACATTTTTACAGGAAAATCGAAAACAGGTAAAATAGTTTGGAAAAGATTTTCTTTTTTGTATGCAATTAAAAGAGTGAATTTGGAAACTTTTTCAAACCTCTCAGAAATTAGAAAATTTAATATATCAACAGATTATGACATATGGTGTGTTTTTGTTGATAAAGCATTGGATTCAGGTGTGTAGCCAGGTGGAGGCCCAGAAGCCCAGGCTTTAACATTTACCATCAAAGCATCAGATAAACAAAATGCGCTTTCTAAAAAAAAAGAAACCAAATCATCTCAACTACAACATTTGTTTAGCCAGAAAAGAAAAACTAAACAGCAGACATTGTAAATCAAAGATCAGACTGCACTTTCTGTGCAGTCTGATCTTGATTTGCATAGTCTAAAAAACTGCCAATTTAAGTTATGGTTGGCTCTTAACCTAAAGATGCAAGTATAATCTATAAATTTGCTAGGGGAGACAACAATGATAGAGAGAGAAAAAAAGAGAGAAGAAAATTTAGAATAAATTGAGCCTCATCTCGACTACATTCCCGGCTATGTGCCTGGAATTTATTTCTAAATAATGTTTTAAAATTTGATGCTAGGCATAATTTACTTTTGATTCTAGACCTTGTAAACTTTTTCTGCTACCCTGTCATGATACTGTTCATTATTTCTGGGACTATGCAGACGGAAACTAACATTTAGAACAATAATTATTATAGCTCCGTTATAAATAATGTCATACAATGAAATTTTCAAATAAGTGATGGGTAGTTCAATAACATACAGTTTGCACTCTGCAATCAGTTCTGGGAGGTTTGAAGCTCTAATAATATGTGTGTGTGTACTGCATGCGTTTTGGTAATGACAACCAAGATTGTATTTTGTATTTGGTTGATTAAAACATGCATAATTATTTGAGGCCATGCAGATCTAAAATGCATTGTAGTTGTAAGCTTGTTACCCATGATTATTCCTGAACTCTTCTGATCTAAATTCAATAGAGAATATGTAACTAAATGAAATCTAGAAAAAGTTGATTCCAGACAGACTTAAAAAATTTGTGGTCTATTAAAAGATGTCTCTATATTGACCATTTCACCATTTGTCACAAAATTCCAAAATGTTAGCTGTATCAAATGCCCCTAATGGTAATCAGATGAACCATTAATTGTTTACAAAGGAGAAGTTAGGCCTGGTGGGCTTTAATCAGAAATGTTAGCAATTTTTGTTAAATAAATGAAAAAGGACATTCCCAGTCAATACAAATGATGCATATATTGCAATTTCAAGGTTGTTTTTGTCAGAATATCTGGCAAAGGTGTGGGCAGTGTAGATCAAAGACTACCTGCATCAGCAATTTCATCCTGTTTCAGCACTACAGGGAATAAGCCTTCAGGCAAATAGCAGTGAGAGCTTTTGTAGTAATGCATATTGGTACTTTCTCTATAATATTTTGCTATTTTTGTATAACGTTTGCACTTAGTAGTTGCTGAAAAAAGGTACCAGTAGCTGCTAGGAAGAAAGGGCAGATATTTTTTCTCCAAGTAATTTCAGTCAGGATGCATGTGCTCACTAGTTGCTAGAAAGGTAGAAACAATGTTTTTTGGTATGTATTTCAATGTTCTTAATGTAAACATACAATTAGATAACTGGTGGTAACACTGTGGGAAGAGGGTAGTTTGCATTCGCTTCCTGTCACACAATATTTTCTTAATTTCAAAAACATAAGTTTCCATTCCTTAATTATTTTCCTCATGAATACATATCTTTTTCCTTCATGCCGGTTATGGCATGCCTTAATTCTGTCTTTACTAGAAGATGAAATTTTAGACTAGCCCAAATTGAAAGCATTTGAAGATGGCAAAGTAAATATGGCACAAATGCGGGATTTGCTTTTGAAAGGATGAAAAACAATGTGGAAAATGGATAAGGTAGAAGTTTCTTGAGCATTTTCTCCTTTTCCAGAATGTTTTCAAAGCTTTCCTTCATATAATCGTTAAACAAATTAAGGATTATTTGGTAAAGGATTAAGCCTAAATGGATTAAAGCCAATAAAGGAACTCTGACACATTGATTTACTATTAAAACTTGAGGATTCACAATGTGTGGTTTGTCATGGATTGTTTGGGTTGGGAGTTTGATTGCATATTGTCCTGCTAAGACCTAACTTTCAGTATTTTTTCAGGTATTTTCAAAAGATAAATGTACTTTGTAGCTGTGTGAAATAATTTCAGTCAGTTGTCCTTAACCCTTTACCAAACAACCCAGGGTTTTCACGACTCTGAGAGAGAGACCTTTTGAAAACATTGTGGAAAAAGGAGAAAATGCTGGTAACCTGCATTTTCTGCTTTTTCTACAAGGTTTTCTACCCTTCCCAAAACAAATTGTAATCTTTGAGTCAGACTTATTTTGTTGTCTGCAAATGCTTCCAATTTGGATGGGTCTAAAATTTTGGTAAAGATTTAGAGATTCATTCTGCTGTGTGTACGAAACAACTTTATAGTGATCGGTGAATCGCTTCCTCTATCAGTGTGAACTGACCGGCTTTAATCTTTTATCCCAGACAGAAAATTATGAGACTATTTCAACTCGAAGAATTTTGGCTAGAGAACAAGAAAAAGTGTTGATGATTTAGTTATATTGCAGATCCTGACAGCAATTGCTAATTGGGAATACATGTATATGTATGTGACATTCACAATGTAGGGGTTATATAATTATTATAGCCTATTTTGGCCTCAAATGTATAAATTTGCTAGGGGAGACAAACAGACAGCACAACTAGTATATAATACTACTACTTATTTTGCATAGGTTATTTTAACCCTTTACCACACAATCCGGACTTTTAACGACCCTGGGAAAGAAGCCCTTTAAAAACTTTGAGGAAAAAGAAGAAAATGCTGGTAACCAGCATTTTCTTCTTTTCCCACAATGTTTTCTACCCTTTGAAAGACAAATTTTTTGTTTTAAGTAACATTATAAATATGTCATCTGCAAATGCTTTCAATCTGGACCAGGCTAAAATTACGTCATGTGGTAAAGAGTTAAGTATACTCTCATATCTTGTGAACTCAAGATATTCTGACATATGGTCTAATATTCCAATTTTGCACATGAGCAGTTTTGTAACAGAAAATTCTGATACTACCCTGGACAAGTACAGAAGTTATGATTCCGGCCCTTTTTTGCCCAGAGCATAATATTTAACTCTTTACTTAACGACAAAATTTTAGACTGGTCCAAATTGAAAACATTTGCAGACGACAAAATAAATGTGACTGAAAAATTGAAATTTGTTTTGGGAAGGGTAGAAAACATTGTGGGAAAAGGAGAAAATGCTGGTTACCATCATTTTCTCCTTTTCCCACAATGTTTTCAAAAGGCTTCTTTTTCAGGGTCGTTAAAATTCGGATTGTGTGGTAAAGGGTTAATGTATGAAATGGTTGGTCAGAATTTCAAAGATTTGCAAATTTTTTTTTTTTCATTGGCAAAGGCAACATTTAGATCTAAATCTACCAAAGTTTGGAAATAAACACCAAGTAAATAGGGTTAAAAAAGTCCATATTTCTCACCTTTAACTCTTTACCAAACGACAAAATTTTAGACTGGTCCAGATTGAAAGCTTTTGCAGAAGACTACATAAATGTGACTCAAAAATTGAAATTTGTTTTGGGAAGAGTAGAAAACATTGTTGGAAAAAGAGAAAATGCTGGTTACCAGCATTTTCTCCTTTTCCAACAATGTTTTTAAAAAGGGTCATTAAAAGCTGGGATTGTGTGGTAAAGGGTTTAAACATTATCTTATGCACTACATATCCATGGTGACCCTTTTAGTCTTTACCAAAAGACAAATTGTTCTACTTTTCAAATTTGAAAGCATTTGCAGATGACAATTAGATATGAATCGAATGATTTTGATTTGTCTTTTAAAAGGGTAAAGAATGTTATGGGAAATAGCCAGAGAAAATGCTGGTCACCAGCGTTTTCACTTTTTCCCACAATGTTTTCAAAAGCCTACTTTGGGTAGCCCATGAATTAATTTTACATTACAGGACAACCCAAATGGAACATATGATCGACTTTTCCGCAAGGAGATAGGTTACAACAATAAACTGCATAGAGACGACAGGGAACATGCTAAATCTCGTGGACTCGAAGTTAATAATGAGGTAGGTTTTTTTTTTACATAAAATTTCTTAAATCCTTTACCATACATGCAAAATTTAGACTTCTCGAAATTGAGATCATTTGCTGACGACAATTTAACTGTGGCTCAAATGATGGAATTTGTTTTTGTTAGGGTAAAAAACACTGTGAAAAAAGGAGAAAATGCTGGTTACTAGCATTTTCTCCTTTTCCTGTAATGTTTTCAAAAAGCTTCTTCCACAGGGTCATTAAAACTCAGGATTGTGTAGTAAAGGGTTAAACTAACAGAACCACATAAGTAAGCATATTTCTGTGCAATTTTCTTTTTTCAGAATCAATGTTTTGAGTATTGAAAGGCAGTGATTTACACAATTTTTCAATGGAACAAAAGTTTGTTGCTTTTCATAATATCACTAAGTTTATCAATGAGTAAGTAAATTTATCCTTTTTTGTCTTTGTGCATCGCAGTGTGAGGCATATACATTGTAATTAACTCTTTACCACACAATACTGAGCTTTAACAACCTTAACAAAGAAGGCTTTTGAAAACATAGTGGGAAATGGAGAAAATGCTGGTACCAGCATTATCTCGTTTTCCCACAATGTTTTCTGCTCTTTTGAAACCATGCAAATTTCAATGTTTGAGTGGGGTCTATTTTGTCCTCTGCAAATGCTTTCAATTTGGACATGTCTACCGTTTTCTCATTCGGTAAAGAGTTAAATAAAAAAGTTGATATCTATTCATTAACTCTTTACCAAATGACAAAATTTTAGACTTCTCCAATTTGAAAGCATCTGCACATGAGAAATTAAGTGTGATTCAAAATTTGTAATTTGTGTCTGGAATGGTAGAAAACATTGTGGAAAATGGAGAAAATGTTGGTAACCAGTATTTTCTCCATTTCCAACAAAGTTTTCAAAAGGCTTATTCCTCAGGGTCGTTAAAACTTGGGATTTTGTGTTAAAGGGTTAACCCTTTACCGCACAATGCCGCCTTTTAACGACCCTGGGAAAGAGGCCTTTTGAAAACATTGTGGGAAAAGGAGAAAATGCTGGTAACCAGCATTTTCTCCTTTTCCCACAATGTTTTCTACCCTATGAAAGAAAAATTGCACCATTTGAGCCTAATTGAAATTGTTGTCTGCAAATGCTTTCAATTTGGGCAGGGCGTAAATTTTGTCGTCTGGTAAAGGGTAAACATATATAGAAAGACAGATTCTCCAACTACAATTTTTTTCTGTATCCAGGAAAAGATCAAAGCAGTTCCAACTCTAGCATCATCGGAATATGGCCACCGTCTTGATCAATTTGTTGACCATCCCGACAGAAAACATGTACGCATAGCGCATGTGCGAACTGAATTTTATCGCCGTAATGGAATACCAACCTCTTAAATGTGATGTTGAACAGTGAAATGAATGGTTTTGAAATAATGAAGAAAGTACAATTGAAAATGCATAATTATGGAAAGTGTTGGAGTTTGAAAGGTTTAATAAGTATAATTTCGCAATGTTAACTGTTCAAGATTTTGTCATCTTTCAATGCTGTATTGTTGAATTTGTTAGAATGTTCTTTTTTAAAAAAACAGTACAGGTAAACATCTTGCCTATTTGTTTCTTTCACTTATTAACTCTTTACCATACGACAAAAATATCCATTTGTCCAAATTGAAAGCATTTGCAGACAACAATTCAAATGTGGCTTAAATGGTGGATTTTGCCTTTGATAGGGTAGAAAACATTGTGGGAAAAAGAGAAAATGCTTGTTTACAGCATTTTCTCTTTTTCTCATAATGTTTTCAAAAGGCTTTTTCCTCTTTGTCGTTAAAACCCAAGATTGTGTGGTAAAGGGTTAAGACAATTTAATCAACAGCTCTACTCAAAGTTGGAAGTGTTCATTTGAACCTTTTTTCTAAACGTTCCCTTTTTTTAATGATCTGGAGGAAAAGATATTGAAATTATTGTACAAAAGGTGGAAAATGCTGGTAACTAGCATATTCTCAATTTTCTACAATTTCTTCTATCCTACCAAAGACAAAACCCTTCATTTGAGTCACATTTCATTCATTGTCTGCAAAATTTTATGCTTTCAGTATAGGAAAGTCTACAGTTTGGATGTTTTGTACAGGGTTGTTTGTCTGTACAATGATACTTCCATGACCATGTGCTTGTGTAGGAAGTCAAGTGGCTGAATTCAGTTTATCCTTGTCTTGGGTTAACCCCGTACCTAGCTGGGGCTCTGAAGTGTCTTGCACTGTGGGCCTCGAACCCGAAGCCTCCAGGTTGCCAGTCCTACACCTTACACTGAGCCAGGCAGGATCGCCTGAACCTTAGAAAATGCTTTATGACATGCTTGTAGTGCAAAATAAAAGCATGTGGATTTTTTACTATGTTAACTGTGTTAAGATATGTTCATATTTACATATTTCTTTCAGTTTAAATTGCCTTGTAATCACTTATCGAGACTATTTATTTTTTTAAACCTGTTTGATTTATAGTAATATTTAACCCTTTGCCACACAATCCCGACTTTTAACGACCCCGAGACAGAAGCCTTTTGAAAACATTGTGGGAAAAGGAGAAAATGCTGGTAATAAGCATTTTCTCCTTTTCCAATAATGTTTTCTATCCTTTCTATGACAATTATCTTCGTTTTTACCACATTAAAATTGTCGTCTGCAAATGCTTTCAATTTGGACCAGTCTAACATTCTTTTGTTTGGTAAAGAGTTAATACATGTAAGAGCTATCATTTTTTTCTTGATTTTTTTTTCTGAATACATGTTCCAAAAAGTAGGTCAAAAGCCAGCTGATATAGCTATACCGAAAAAGTGACAGTGAATATTATATGGGTGACCTATGTATATAACAGGCCATGCTATGAGCCTTCATTGGTAAAAAGCACTTTTGTTAAAGTTCATTCATATTCCATGAGGGCAGTATCAAACAAGCTGTTGTTTTCCTTTTTTCTCTCTTTACCTTAAAATTTTGGACACAACCAAACTGAAAGCATTTGCAGATGACATTTTAAATGTAGCCCAAATAATCATCTTTGTCATTGAAAAGGAGAAAACATTGTGGGAAAAAGAGAAAATACTGGTTACCAGCATTTTCTCCTTTTCCCACAATGTTTTCATAAGGCTTCTTCCTCAAGGTTGTTAAGGGTTAACCGTTTACCAAACAGTCTCTTCTCCATTGGACTAAGAGGAAAAGGGCTTTCGAAAAACAAAGTAGGAAAAGGAGAAAATACCTTTAGCTTTTTCTCAGTGTTTTCCACTTTTTGCAAATCTCATTATTCAAGCCGCATTTGTCAGCCAATGCTTTTAATATTTCTTCTGCTGTGACAGAGTTAACTTTAGATTTTATATAAACAATTATTTTGATGCATCTACCAACAAGAGGGCCATGATGGCCCTGTATTGCTCCCCTAGACCCGGGGGCTGGGCCAATTTTGACCTCAGGGCTTTAGTATGCAGAGTTCTGGTAGAAGTTTATTAGATAAAGCTAAATGCCAAATTTAGTAGCTCTAGGCCATATGGTTTAGGACAAGAAGACTTGAAGTTTCCACCATAGAAGTCTATGTAAAACTTGTAGCTCCATAGGTGGGGCCAATTTTGACCCTAGGGCTATAAGTTGATGAGTTTTTGTAGAGGTCCATTAGATGAAGCTACATGCCAAATTTGGTAGCCCTAGGCAATATGGTTTATGACAAGAAGATATTTAAAGTTTTCACTATATAAACCCAAGTAAAACTTTTGACCCTCGGAGTGGGGCCAAATTTGACCCCAGGGCTATAATTTGATGAGTTTTTGTAGAAGTCTATTAGATGAAGCTACATGCCAAATTTGCTAGCCCTAGGCTATATGGTTTAGGACAAGAAGTTATTTAAAGTTTTCACAATATAAACCTATGTAAAACTTGTGACCCCCGGGGCAGGGCCAATTTTGACCACAGGGCTATAATTGGAAGAATTTTTGTAGAGGTCTATTAGATGAAGCTACTCACCAATTTTGGTAACTCTAGGCCTTATGGTTTCGAACAAGAAGATTTTTGAAGATTTTCAATATTTTTCTGTTTCATTGCCATGGCAACCAGAGTTTTTAGCTAGCGAAGCTAGTCTATAGGCATCATGACTGACCTAGATTCAAAGTAAACAAAAAACTCCACAGTTGCCAAATACTGCCTCACAGAAAATACTTTTTTCTGTTAGAAATCTTAATTCTGTTATATATGACAATTTAGACAAAAACAACTAAATCTCTACCTCTCTAAGTTGAACATGTTGTCTTACAAAGTAATCAAGTGAACAAGATGTCATTTATAAGGTACATGATCTTTGCTTGTATGTAAATTAAGTGACCTATGCAAAGCAGAGAATGACTTATTCCTACACCACTGTAACATTATGAATGAATCTATTAATGGATACACCTAGGTATTATTAACCCTTTCCCAAACGACAAATTTTGGACTGGTCCAAATTGAAAGAGTTTGCAGACGACAATTTTAAATTTGATGAAAATGGCAAAAAGTTATCAAAAAGGGTAGAAAACACTGTGAGAAAAGGAGAAATTGCTCGTCACGAGCAATTTCTCCTTTTCCCACAGTGTTTTCAAAAGACTTGTACTGCAGACACGTGAAAACCAGGGCTTGTTTGGGAAAGGGTTAACTTGTAGCAAATGCCAGGCTATATCAACCCTCACTAGACAGAGAACCCTTGTCATTCATTATTTACATCATTGTGTATAGTTACACTGTTATGCTGAACAGTTATTCTACCTCTTGAGTATTAACCCTTTACCAAACAATTCCATGTTTTAATGACACTGGGGAAGAATCCCTTTGAAAATATTGCGGGAAAAGGAGAAAATGCTGGTAATCATCATTTTCTCCTTTTCTCACATTTTTTTCTGCCCTTTTGGAATCACATTTCATCAGTTCAGCTGCATTTAATTCATGGTCTGCAACAGCTTTGAATTTGGATGAGTGTAAAATTTTTGGTTTTGTAAAGAGAGTTAAATAGTTAACTACATCTTGTGCTACTGGATATTGACTCATTGATTGTATTGTGTTTAACACCGTTTTCAACATAATTTCAGTGATATTGCGGCAGCCAGAGCACCTATCCATGCTTTCCTGGAGTTTCTTTTACCAGCACTATCGCAACTCAATGACCTTTTGTGGACAGTGTGGACTAAGATCAGACAGCACACAGTGTGCAGTCTGATCTTGGATCTACACTGTCCGATAAGAGGATATTTTTTTTCAAAAATGTAACTTTGAAATAGCAATATTTAGGTGTTTACCATCGGCTTGAAAGTTTCATTTAACATTTTTAGCAGGTTGAGGGTTAAACTTAAATTGGATTACAGTTAACCAATAGCAGGCATAGCCCCAGCAGCTCAGTCATTAGTGTACAGGACTTGGGAACAGGAGGTTGCTGGTGCGATCCCTGACTCAGCAAATTTCTTTCCGAGGATTGACGATAGTCATTGTGACAGGATTCATTTCTCTCTCACGTTTCGACGATGGTTATAATATAAATGTGGGAAAGCAGCCAGTGGCTTGGAAAGAATATTGTGCGGAGTACTGATAAAAGAAACACCAGGAAAGCATGGATATGTGCACTGTCCACTGCTACATAACCGAAATAATGTTGAAAACAGGGTTAAACACCATACAAACAATCAATCAATCAAATTCGCTAGCCTGTCAGTACTTTCAGTACTTTGATTATTCTTTGAAATTCTTTGAAGAGTTTCTGAGGAGGGCCATGGGAGGATCATTTCTGTGAAGTTTCCTTAAAATCTGATGGGCAGTTTCAGAGAAGAAATAAAACTTAACATACCCATACACGGACGGATGCGTGACGGGCCAAGGGCCATGACATAAGTCCCCCAGCCTTCAGCCAGTGCAGCTAAAAATCTGACTTCAAATTTGGTTGGTTGGTTGGTTGTATGGTGTTTAACGCCATTTTCAACATTATTTCAGTTATATCGCGGCGGCCAGTGCACATATCCATGCTTTCCTGGAGTTTCTTTTACCAGTACTCCACACAATATTCTTTCCAAGCCACTGGATGCTTTCCCACATAACCATCGTCGAAACAATGGTCAGCAGCGAGAGAGGAATGAATCCTGTTGCAATGACTATCATCAGTCCTCGGAAAGAAATTGGCCGAGTCGGGGATCGAACCAGCGACCTCCTGTTCTCAAGTCCTGTGCGCTACCGACTTAGCTACGGGGGCTCGGTGACTTCAAATCTGGACTTTCTAACGTAACAAGAAATGGAAATTTTCAACTTTAAATGGCTACTTTTCCATTATCAACTGATGATAAAAAGCAAGTGCAAGTTTCATGAAAATCTTGATAACAAATGCAGACTTTATTGCGTAAACAAGAAATGGAAATTTTCAACTTTAATGTCTTCTTTTCCTATACCGATTTTTTTCTAAAATTAATAGGTTTCAAGCTATTGATGAGATAAACAAACTGTGCAAGTTTCACAAAATATACAACCACAAATGCAGACTATCGCGTAAACAAGAAAAAGACTAACAGATGGATGGATGACAGAAACCACATCATGACATAAGCTCTGCTGGCTTTTAGCCAGCAGAGCTAAAAATGCTTGTAACCAGCATTTTCTTTACCCTCAATGTTTTCTACCCTTTCAAACAGAAGTCCATTTTTTGAAAAACTTTAAGTTTGTCGTTTGTAAACACTTTTAACACTGACAAATCTCAAATTTTGTTTGGTTTAGATTTAAAATACATTCATATCTCAGTGTTTGTGGTACATCTATTAACCAATTGGTCTTAAGAAAGCAATGTGGGGCAAATGGGGAAATCTTGATTACCAGCATTTTATCCCTTTTACCAAAATGATTTAAAAACCCCCATTTCTATGGGTATTTAAAACTTGGTATTGTTTGGTAAAGGGATTGATTATATCGCCCTTTAACGCACAATGCCACCTTTTAACAACCTTGGGAAAGAAGCCTTTTGAAACATTGTAGGAAAAGGAGCATTTTCTCCTTTTGTAACATTTTTTTCTATCCCATAAAAAAAAAACAAGAAGGCCCTTATGGCCCTGTATCGCTCCACTGGCTTATAAATATAAACCATAAATACTAAACATTTCAATTCTGAGCCAAATGGTTTCAAAATGAAGACTTATAAAGTTTTCTCTGTAAAAGCCCATGTGAAAGTTGAGACCCACAGGGCAAAGCCATTTTTGATCCCAGAGCTATAATTACTTGAACCCTGGTACAGGTCCACAAAATAAAGCCACAGGCCAAAATAATACATAGAGGATATTTGTTTTTTTCGGTGAAAGATCGAAATTTATTTCATCCAGTGAACATCATCAGTAATATTTTCACTCATATCAAGTGAACATCATTGGTAATATTTTCACTCGTGGAGAAAATATTACTGATGATGTTGACTCAATGAAATTAATTTCGATCTTTCACCGGAAAAAACAAATATCCTATTTATTTCATGCTTCTAACGCCCTTTTTTGTCGAGACTTCCATAAAAATCAGTACAAACACCCCGTGGTCGGTATTCTCACTGGTTGTACCCGTGTAATACAGAAAAATATTTTCACCGCTATTTCTCGATATCCTACCGGAAAGCATGAAATAAAAGTCTATGCTGTATGGTTATAAATAAGGTGATTTTCAAGTTTCGTCTATATGAAGCCTCTGTAAAACATAAGACCCCTGATGCAAGGCTAATTTAAAAAAAAAATCAAAAAGTGATCCAGATTTGGTAGCCCTTGGGTTTGCGGTTAGGAGCAAAAAGATAATTTGAATTTTCACGCTATAAGCACATGTTTATGACCCATGAGATGGGACTAATTTTGACATAACTTGAACAACTTTGGAAGAGGTTATTTAGATTACACTCATACAATATTACAGCTGTAACTCAAGGAACAAGAAGACCTTTTAAGTTCTCACTATATTAGCCTATGTAAAGCTTGTAACTTATTGTGTGAAGCAGTTTCAGAGACAATAAGCTTGATGGCCTTAGGCCTGTGGAGCAAAAAAGCAGTATCTTTTTCGTAAGCTACAATGATGTTAGAAAATGCAAGCTTTTGGAAAAGATTTTTCAAGGTTTTTCAATACTTTTTCAGTTTTGTAGCCATTGCTACCATAGCTTTTAACTTAATTCTTTGAAGACATTCTGAAGAACATAATGGCAAGATGATATCTGTAAAGTTTGGTCAAAATTGGAAGAGTGGTTTCAATGAAAAAGATGGTACAATCTTGGTAGAAGTCTACAATATGAATCGGCATGCCAAATTTTTATAGCCCTAGGCCTTACAGTAAGGATAAAAGAAGATATCTTAAGTTTTCACTATGTAAGCCTATCTAAAATTTGTGAACCCTGGAGTGGGACAAATTTTGATCCCAAGGCTAAAAACATGCCAAATTTGTTAGTCCTATGCTTTATGGTTAGAAACAAGAAGATTGTCGAGAAGTCTTCACTATATAAGCCCTTATAAAACTTTGACCCCAGGGCCACAGTCGGACTAAATAGGGAATATGTGTATTAGAAGAATAACATGCCAAATTTGGGAGTTCTTGGCCTTATGGCTAGTAACAAGACAGTTTCTGAAGTTTTCACTCCATAAACCCATGTAAAACTTGTGACCCCTGGTGCAGGGCCAAACTTGATCCTAGGGCTGTAACTTGGGCCCTCTTTGTAGTTGTCCACTAGATAATGCTATAATTATGCAAAATTTGGTAGCCCTAAGCCTTATGGCTATGTACACCAAGATTTAAAAGTTTTCCCTATATAAGCCCATGTAAATCTTCTGAACCCCACCCCCCCTGCCCAGCATGAGGCCAAATTGACCCCAGGACTGTAATTTGGGCACTTTTGGTAGACCCCCACTAGATCAAACTAAAAGCAAAATTTGGTAGCTCTAGGCCTTATGGCTAGGTACAGGAAGAATTCTTAATTTGTCACTATGTAAGCCCATGTAAAACTTGTGACCCCTGCGGCGGGGCCAATTTTGACCCCAGGGCTAACATTTTGGCCCGCTTGGTAGAGGCCCACTAGATATAGCTACATGCAAAATTTAGTAGCTCTAGGCCTTATGGCTAGGTACAGGAAGATTTTTAAAGTTTTCTCTATATAAGCCTATGTAAAACTTGGGACTCCTGGGGCAGAGCCAATTTTGACCCCAGGGCTGTAATTTGAAGAAACATGATAGAGGTTTACTACATAAAGCTACATGCCAAATTTGGTAGTCCTATGCCTTATGGTTTCAGATAAGAAGATTTTTGAAGATTTCCAATATTTTTCAGTTTTGTTGCCATAGCAACCGAAGTTTTTGAAGGAATCAAATTCTTTTAAGAAATTCTGAAGAGGACCATGGCAGGATCATTTCTGTGAAGTTTCATGAAAATTGAATGGGTAGTTTCAGAGAAGAAGATGTTTGAAATAAAAGTTAACACAGACGGACAGACGCACGGACGGATGCACAATGGACATCGGGCCATGACATAAGCCTGCTGGCCTTCGGCCAGTGGAGTTAAAGAATTCCACCATTTGAGCCACAATGAAATTATCATCTGCAAATGCTTTCAATTTGGCCATGAGTAAAATTTTGTCGTCTGGTAAAGAGTTCACCCTTTACCACACACTTCCATGTTTCAACAAACCTGTTGGACAGCTCTTTGGAAACTATTGTGCTAAAGGAGTAAATGCTGGTAACCAGCACTTTCTCCTTTTCCCACATTGTTTTCTATCCTATCGGTGACAAATACAGTGGTGTCGGCTACATTTGATTTGCTTTCTGAAAACAAGTTCAATACAGCCAAGTCTAAAATTGTTTTGCTTAGAAAAGAGTTAATCCTTTCTGATACGACAATTTTTAGACTCCAAAATTCAAACATCAGAAGACAACAAATAAACAAGAGGGCCATGATGGCCCTGTATCGCTCCACTGGCTTATAAATATAAACCACGAAGAAAAGTCTTCACTATATAAGCCCTTATAAAACTTTGACCTCATGGCTACAGTCTGACTAAATGGGGAATATTGTATTAGAAGAATAACATGCTAAATGTGGGAGTTCTTGGCCTTATGGCTGGTAACAAGATGGTTTCTGAACTTTTCACTCCATAAACCCATGTAAAACTTGTGATCCCTGGTGCAGGGCCAAACTTGATCCTAGAGCTGTAACTTGGGCCCTCTTTGTAACTGTCCACTAAATAATGCTATAATTATATGCAAAATTTGGTAGCCTAAGCCTTATGGCTATGTACACCAAGATTTAAAAGTTTTCCCTATGTAAGCCTATGTAAATCTTGTGAACCCCCCCCTCCAAGTATGAGGCCAAATTGACCCCAGGACTATACTTTGGACACTTTTGGTAGACTCCAACTAGATCAAGCTAAATGCCAAATTTGGTAGCTCTAGGCCTTATGGTTTCAGACAAGAAGATATTTAAAGTTTTCTCTATATAAGCCTATGTATAAAACTTGTGACCCCTGGGGAAGAGCCAATTTTGACCCCAGGGCTATAATTTCAAGAAACATGATAGAGGTCTACTACATAAAGCTACATGCCAAATTTGGTAGCCCTATGCCTTATGGTTTCAGACAAGAAGATTTTTAAAGTTTTCTCTATATAAGCCTATGTAAAACTTGTGACCCCTGGGGAAGAGCCAATTTTGACCCCAGGGCTATAATTTCAAGAAACATGATAGAGGTCTACTACATAAAGCTACATGCCAAATTTGGTAGCCCTATGCCTTATGGTTTCAGACAAGAAGATTTTTAAAGTTTTCTCTATATAAGCCTATGTAAAACTTGTGACCCCTGGGGAAGAGCCAATTTTGACCCCAGGGCTATAATTTCAAGAAACATGATAGAGGTCTACTACATAAAGCTACATGCCAAATTTGGTAGCCCTATGCCTTATGGTTTCAGACAAGAAGATTTTTAAAGTTTTCTCTATATAAGCCTATGTAAAACTTGTGATCCCCTGGGGCAGAGCCAATTTTGACCCCAGGGCTATAATTTGAAGAAACTTGATAGAGGTCTACTACATAAAGCTACATGCCAAATTTGGTAGCCCTATGCCTTATGGTTTCAGACAAGAAGATTTTTAAAGATTTCCAATATTTTTCAGTTTTGTTGCCATGGCAACCAGAGTTTTTGAAGGAATCAAATTCTTTCAAGAAATTCTGAAGAGGACCATGTCAGGATCATTTCTGTGAAGTTTTAGTGAAAATCGGATGGGTAGTTTCAGAGAAGAAGATGTTTGAAATAAAAGTTAACGGACGGACGCACGACGGACACCGGGCCATGACATAAGCCCGCTGGCCTTTGGCCAGTGGAGCTAAAAATTAATACAGATGAGCTTAAGTTCTCCGATAGGATAGAAAACATTGTGGGAGAAGGAGAAAATGCTGGTTACCAGCATTTTCTCCTTTTCCCACAATTTTTTCAAAAGCCTTTTTGTCCAAGGGTCATTAAAAGTCTGGATCGTTTTTAGTAAAGAGTTAACTCTCTACAAAACAAGAGGGCCATGATGGCCCTGTATCGCTCCACTGGCTTATAAACCATAAATACTAAACATTTCAATTCTGAGCCAAATGGTTTCAAAATGAAGACTTACAAAGTTTTCTCTGTAAAAGTCCATGTGAATGTTGAGACCCGCAGGGCAAAGCCATTTTTGATCCCAGAGCTATAATTACTTGAACCCTGGTAGAGGTCCACAAGATAAAGCCACATGCCAAAATAATACAAGTCTATGCTGTATGGTTATAAATAAGCTGATTTTCAAGTTTTGTCCATATGAAGCCTCTGTAAGACATAAGACCCCTGATGCAAGGCTAATTTCAAAAAAAAAAAATCAAAACAGGAAGATTTCTTAAGTTGTTACTATGTAAGCCGATGTAAAACTTGTGACCCCTGCGGTGGGGCCAATTTTGACCCCAGGGCTAAAATTTTGGCCCACTTGGTAGAGGCCCACTAGATATAGCTACATGCAAAATTTGGTAGCTCTAGGCCTTATGGCTAGGTAGAGGAAGATTTTTAAAGTTTTCTCTATATAAGCCTATGTAAAACTTGTGACCCCTGGGGCAGAGCCAATTTTGACCCCAGGGCTATAATTTGAAGAAACTTGATAGAGGTCTACTACATAAAGCTACATGCCAAATTTGGTAGCCCTATGCCTTACGGTTTCAGACAAGAAGATTTTTAAAGATTTCCAATATTTTTCAGTTTTGTTGCCATGGCAACCAGAGTTTTTGAAGGAATCAAATTCTTTCAAGAAATTCTGAAGAGGACCATGGCAGGATCATTTCTGTGAAGTTTCATGAAAATTGGATGGGTAGTTTCAGAGAAGAAGATGTTTGAAATAAAGTTAACGCACGGACGGACAGACGGACGCACACCTGGCCATGACATAAGCCCGCTGGCCTTCGGCCAGTGGAGCTAACAACAAAATTTTAGACCAGTCCAAATTGAAGGCATTTGCAGACGACAAATAAAATCGGGCACAACCAACATTACCTTTCTTTGACATCTTTGAAAACATTGTGGGAAAAGAAGAAAATACTGATTACCTGCATTTTCTCCTTTTCCAACTATGTTTTCAAAAGGCTTCTATCTCGGGGTCATTAAAAGTCAGGATTGTGTGGTAAAGAGTTAAACATCTTTTGCTTTGGTGATCTAAGACAAAACTCAAAAGCTCTGAACATGCCCTTATGATAGATCTCTTTATTAAGATGAAGCAACATTACAATATTTATGTACACACAGAGAGAAAACATATAAATCTTCACTCCACACCGATTTTTACGCTGTAACAAAAATCTGTAGAAATGTGTCTCTAATATAGTATGTGTAATAATTATGATATAACAGCTCAATCTCCCTTAAAACTTCATAACTCTTTACCCTGACCACAAAATTTTGACTTGTCCATTTTTAAAAGCAAAGAAAACATGCTTTTTCGGCAATGAGCAAATGCTGGTAACTAGCATTTTAATGCTGGTTACCAGCTTTTTCTCCTGTCCCCACAATGTTTTCAAAAGGCCTCTTCTCCAGGGTTGTTAAAACTCCGGATTGTGTGGTAAAGGTTTAAAAACATTTTAACTCTTTTACCCTGACCACAAAATTTTGACTTGTCCATTTTCAAAAGCAAACATGAATACTTGTTGAGCAATGAGCAACTGCTGTTAACTAGCATTTTCTCCTTAACAATATTTTCAAAAGACCTTTCAGGGGTGTAAAAACATGGGTGAGTTTCGACATGTTGAAGAAATACATGTCAAAAACAAAACAGAAGTGCCATTTTTTCTTCATTAAAATTTTTAAAGTGGCTCAGCAGGTAACAGCCAAGCCCCAGTAGCTCAGTCAGTAGCGAACAAGACTTGAGAACAGGAGGTCGATGGTTTGATCCCTGCTCAGCCAATTTCTTTCCAAGGATTGATGATAGTCATTGTGACAGGATTCATTCCTCTCTCACCAGTGATTATGTGGGAAGTAGCCAGTGGCTTTGAAAGAATTTTGTGCGAAGTACTGGTAAAAGAAACTCCAGGAAAGCATGGACAGGTGCACTGGCTGCCGCAAAATAACTGAAATAATGTTGAAACCAGCGTTAAACACCATACAATCAATCAATCAGCAGGTAACCCCCCCCCCCCCTTGTTAAACCTTAATTCTAACACGACACATGAATTGGGCTCCACAAACACAGTGCAAAAGAGGTGTGGTAAAACTGGTGTCATTCTCTGTAAAGTAAGTCGCCTGTGGATCTGGCACGAGTTTGTGTTTGAGATGTAATTTTATTAAACAAGTCTACAAAAAATGTTATTAAGCCAGCCTTTGGCAAGCTTAATAACATTTTTTGTAAATGAGTTGATTTAAGATTTTACCTCAAAAGCCAACGAATATGAGATCCTTTTTATCACATAACTGTACGTTAAGAATTATAGGTCAAGACATGTTAAAACATAGGCCTACATGTGCATGTGTATTGGAATTTACATAAAGCCTGTTTGTGTCTTTGATGTGTGTTTACATGACAGAGAAAAAATAGTACTAAAGAAAGTTGCATGTTATAGTTTTGTTTTATATCTAAAGATACTAAAATTTGCATCTTTGTCACAATCATCCGTTTTGACAGTTAATTTCACACAGGAATCCTGGTGTGCAATGTTTTAGAAATGAGGCATATAATTACAGAGTGCTGACCAAATACAGCACTATTCTCTTATCTCACAGGTGGCTCAGACAACAATATTTGTAATAGCTGTCTTACACTGAAAACAAGGGGAAGTATGTGATAAAAATTCTTCAAAGGGGTAAAC
Organism: Tridacna gigas; assembly: GCA_945859785.2. Lineage (NCBI taxonomy): Eukaryota > Metazoa > Mollusca > Bivalvia > Cardiida > Cardiidae > Tridacna > Tridacna gigas. The sequence goes on along the minus strand of OX244034.2, from coordinate 44,691,047 downwards.
CATTGTAGAAAAAGTAGAAAATGCTGGTTACAAGCATTACTAATAATCATGTCCCATTTTCAACAAGCTAATAATTCAGGGAGAACAGGGCTTAAACTAAACATTAAACCTAGACCCCAACAAGAATAATACAGAATTCTCTCTGACACAATAATTTATGCTGATGGGCTAGTATACTAACATCAAGATGTAATTATTTAACAGTTAATGTAAGTCCTGCGTCAAAATTCTCAAAAACTGATTCTCATCTCTAACAAAAAAAGAAAATCCCAAGTCTTGACTCTTTAATATACAGCAAAATTTTAGACCGGTCCAAATTGAAAGCATATGCAAGCAACAAAGCAATCTCACTCAAATGGAAGTTTTTGTATGTGAAAGGGTGGTAAAGATTGTGGAAAAAGGAGAAAATGCTGGTTACCCAGCATTTTGTCCTTTGTCCACAATGTTTTCAATAGCCCTTTCCATAATGGTCATTTAAACTCAAGATTGTATGGTACAGAGTTAAGTAACCCATGTTCCATTTTAACCAATTACTGTACAAATTTGACTTCTTACTCCTTAAGTTGAAGGCTTCTGAAAATATTTTCGAAAAAGCAGCAGGTGCATGCTGCAAGCAATCACTCCTTCTTCAGTGAATTTTTCTAATGACAGTAGTTTCCTTTCCATCCATTTTCCTCTACTGTAAAATTTCCAAATTAGATTTTAGTCAAAAATAGCCTGTACAGTATTGTTTTAACCCTTTACCAGACAATCCCAAGATTTAACAAGCCTGCGAAAAAAGCCTTTTTAAAACATTATGGGAAAAGGAGAAAATGCTGGTTATGAGCATTTTCTCATTTTCCCACCAAGTTTTCTACCCTATCAATGAAAAATTCCATCATTTGAGTCACTTTCATTCTGTCATCTGCAAATGCTTTCAATTTGGACAAGTCTACATTTTTGTTATTTGGTAAAGAGTTAAAAATAACAACTGGACAACCAAAAAGGCCTGTCCTGTAAATGCATGTTTTTTTTCACAATTTCTCAGAACCAAGATTTATCAATTATTATATATACCATAGTTTAAAGCAACACATACAAAAAAATCTATTTTTTTACTTTCAAGCCTATCTCACATCCTACATCTTACAGAGGGTAACCCTTTCCCCCCCAAAAAAAATTCCTGAATGACAAATTTTAGACTACCAAAGAACAGCATACTGCAAATTTGAAATTTGTAAAAAGAAAAATACCTTTTTTCATAATGTTTACTATAGCCTCTTTTCTAAGTCCTAAACTCCAGGGCCCAGTTTCACAAAAAACTTAAGTTTCTTGTTTCACTCAAACATACTAACAGTCCCTGGTTCTGATTTAATTTGAGTTTGTTATTTAAGACACATTTCAGCAACATTAACAGAGCGTAGTAAGGTTCTCAAATCCAGAGTTGACATTATGTTTCATACTCGACTGGCCATTATTTTACTGAGTTGAGTCCGAAACGTTGTGTCAACACAGGACTTGAGAATGTTGCACAGTCTATTAATGTTGCAGAAATGTGTCTGGAGTAACAAACTCAACTTAAGTCAGAAAATAAGTCTGTTTGCAGATTTGAGCAAAATAACAGAGTTTTTTTTTTTTTTGTGAAACCAGGCCCAGATTATTTGGTATAGAATAAATAATACATTAAAACAAAGCTAAATATTTTGGTATTACCTCAGGCAGACTCTATATTTCTTTCCCCAGATCACTTTTAAAAAACAATGGCAAAAAACCAAATTACTGGTAAATTGAAATTTAATTCTTCAGGATTGTTTAACTCTTTACCAAACGACAAAATTTTATACTGGTCCAAATTCAAAGCATTTGCAGACGACAAAATAGAGGTGACTCGACCATTAAAATTTGATTTGGTAAGGGTAGAAAACATTGTGGATTAAGGAGAAAATGCTGGTTACCAGCATTTCCTCCTTTTCCCACAATGTTTTCAAAAGCTTTCTTTCCTCAGGGTCGTTAAAACTCGGGATTGTGTGGTATAGAGTTAAACATGAAACTGTTTTGTAATGGGTTAACCCTCCACCATGTTTCACAACAAAATGTCGAACTCGTCCCAATCAAAGGCATTTGCAGACAACAAATCAATTGTGGTGCAAAATGACATTTGATTCTGATGAGGAAAAAACAATTGTGAGAACTGGGGAAAACGCCAGTTAAAAGCATTTTCTTCTCTTCCCCAAGTGCTTCCGAAAGTTTTACTCTTTGGATTCCTTAGCGCTTTACCACACAATCTCAAGTTTTAAAGACCCTGAAGAAGGCTTTGAGAACATTGTTGGAAACAGAAGAAAATGTTGGTAACCAGCATTTTCTTCTTTTCCAGCAATGTGTTCAATGATCTCAAAAACAGAAACTGTTGTTTGTGCCCCGTTTTATTTGTCGTCTGAAAACGCTTTAAATTTGGACTAGTCTTAAATTTTGTGGTCTGGTAAGGAGTTAAAACATGGGATTGTTCTTTAACCCTTTCCCAAACGACAAATTCTGGACTGGTCCAAAATGAAAGAGTTTGCAGACGACAATTTTAAATTTGATGAAAATGGCAGAAAGGTCTCAAAAAGGGTAGAAAACACGGTGGGAAAAGGAGAAATTGCTCATTACGAGCAATTTCTCCTTTTCCCACAGTGTTTTTAAAAGACTTGTACTGCAGACACGTGAAAACCAGGGCTTGTTTGGGAAAGGGTTAACCCTTCACCACACAACAAAATGTTACACTTGTCCAAACTGAAAGCATTTGCAGACGACAAATTAGATAAAGCTCTTAATGGTGAGATTTGTCTGTTAAAGGACAGAAAACATTGTGGGAAAAGGAGAAGATGCAGGTTACCAGCATTTCTCCTCCTCCCACAATATTTTCAAAGGGCCTCTTTCTCAGGGTCGTTAAAACTTGGACTTGTGTCGTAAATGGTTCAGGGATTAATGAATTATAATCATCAGATGCAACCAAAGCACCAAGATTGCAGTAAAAAAAAACAAGCTAAATTCAACCAAATACCAATACAAGCGACATACTGCAAGTGAAAACAGTTGCTCTTTCTTCCTAAATCTATTCAGCAACTGTTTATCTCCTTTACCGAACAATTCCATGTTTAACTGACTCTGGAGAAGTTCATGAAAACATTTTAGAAAAAGAAGAAAATGCTGCTTACCAGCATTTTCTACATTTCCCAAAATGTTTTCTACTCTTATACAATTCCCATCCTTTGCATAGCATAAAATTCGTCCTCTGCAAATGCTTTCAATTCGGTCATCTAAAACTTTGTTGTTAGGTAAAGGGTTAGAGCATGGTTATAATGTATGTACCATATAGTGGGGCTTGATGTTACCAAACAACAAAATTTTGGACTAACCTATATTAAAAGTATTTGCACACAGCATAAGTAAATGTAATTCAAAAGTTGAGATTTGTCTTGAAACTGGCAGAAAACATTGCTGGACAAAGAGAAAATGCTGGCTACCAGCATTTTTCTCCTTTTCTCACTAAATTTTCAAAAGCCTTTCTCCTCAGGATCATTAAAACTAGGGAATGTTTGGCAAAAGTTAACAAAATAAATGTACCAGTTCAAGTGATATACAGCAAGTAAACAACTGTAGCTCCTTTTTCCTACATCTATTCAGCACCTGCTCACTGCACAGTAATAATGGATGTATTTGAACAGTGACAACTTGACCTGTTACCACACAATCACCAGTTTACACATTCAAAGATACAAGGCTTTTGAAAAAAGTGAGAATTCTGATGATCAGCATTTTCTCCTTTTACCACAATGTTTTCTTACCTCTAAAAGGCAAATCCCATCTTCTGAGTTACATTAACTTTCTCGTCTGCAAAATGCTTTCGATTTGGACATGTCTAAAATTTTATAAATTGCTAAAGAGTTAAATATGAGCCATGCTTTATGAAAAGAGGGCTTAACTCTTTACCACACAATCACGGGTTTTAACGACCCTGAAGAAGAAGACTTTTGAAAACATGGTAGAAAAAGGAGAAAATGCTGGTAACAAGCATTTTCTCCTTTTCCCACAATGTTTTCTAACCATCCCAAAACAAATTTCAATTTTTGAGTCACATTTATTTTGTCGTCTGCAAATGCTTTCAATTTCGGCAAGTCTAGAATTTTGTCGTTTGGTAAAGGGTTAATGTACCTGCTGAAAGTATCTCATGTCAGCCTGTGCAGTCGAAGCAGGCCGACATGGGTCGAAACTTGTTGCTATATGTAAATTTTCTGCATGTCAAAGGATTAGTCTACCTCATGATTCAGTTTGTTGTTAAACGAAAGGATTTTATGGATCCATAACTATGTGATGATTTAATCGGTATAATGCATCACGGAGATGCAATAAACCCGCTTTTCCCAGAGTATGGCTCATATAATTTCACAATCAACCAACTTTCAGTCAAGATTCAGACCTGTTTACATAACACACATACTTTACTAATTATGTTACGTTTCTCATGAACCACTCAAATACTATTTCAAGCAAGCTATCTTTAGACAAACCAAAAGCATCAGACACTACTGGAATTGCAATCCTGACATTACAAAGAGAAGATAGTCCTGCAGGTCAATACTGAATAAGGACAAAAATGTCGTTTTCCACTGTTACTTGTAAGACAGAAAGTGAAGTTTTTTTTAACATGATTAACTCTTTACCACATAATCCCGACTTTTAACGACCCTGAGAAAGAAGGCTTTTGAAAACATTGTGGTCAAGGGAGAAAATGCTGGTATCCAGCATTTTCTCCTTTTCCCATGTTTTCTACCTTTCCTAAAACAAATTTCAATTTTTGAGTCACATTTAATTTGTTGTCTGCAATTGTTTTCACTTTAAACCAGTCTAAAATTTTGTCATTTGGTAAAGAGTTAAAGACTGAAGTAACTTTCTTTTTGGACACAAAACAATTATTTTCAAGGGTGGTAAAGTCAATAACCCTGTTTCCAATCAATCCTGTGTTTTAACGAACCTGACAGTAAAGGCTTTTGGAAACGTCATGGAATGAGAAGCAGATGCTGATGAAGAGTATTTTCTTCTTTTCACGCAATGATTTCTACTATTCTCAGTTCAAGCCACTTTGAACAAGTCATTTGCAATTGTGTTCAATATGAAGCGGTCTACAATTTCTTTAATCTGGTAGAGGTTTAACCCTTTCCCAAACAACAAATTTTGGACTCAACCAAACTGACAGCATTTGCAAATGACAACTTAAAATGTCAGTCAAATATAGATTTCTGTCTTTGATAGGTAGAAAACATTGTAGGAAAAGGAGGAAATGCTGGTTACCAGCATTTTCTCCTTTTCCCCCAATGCTTTCAAAAACCTTCTTTTCAGGTCGTTAAAACTCAGGATTGTGTAGTAAAAATGTCAACGAACATAGCACTTTTGATCCTCACTCAGTGAAACAAAATTTTCGGACTTTTTTCTCAACCCTTACCAACAGTGACTCTGGAGAAGGGCGCTTCTAAAAACAAGCTATTTACCAACTTTTTACAGACCTCACCATTTTAGCCACATTTCATTTGTCAGCAAAATCTCTTCACCAAACAACAAAATTTTAGATTGGTCCAAATTCAGAGCATTTGAAGATGCTCACATGACAATATTGGTCATTGATAGGACAGAAAACATTGTGGGAAAAGGATTTTCTCCTTTTCCCTCAATGTTTTCAAAAGCCATCTTCCTCAGGGTCATTAAAGTCTGGAATGTGTGGTCAAGGCTTTATTGGTACAAGTCTAAAATGATGTTGTCTGGTGAAGAGTTAGTGATCTGGAAAACATTACGGAAAATTAGTATTTACTTGTTCTTTTTCCCAAGTTTTCAACAGCTGTCCATTGAACCGAGCTTCATAATTTGCGCAATAATTGGTTGATCACATGTGCTTAGAAAACAAACTTCTTCAGTCTACCAGATACACGTATATCCAAAAATTTCTAAGTTTGATTTTCATAAACTTTCTATCTCCTGCCCACTCTTTCTACATGTAAACACACACACACCTACATATTCACAACATTTAGATAAATGTCAGTAATACATCATTACAGAACAGACCCATGGCTACTTTCAGCCAAACAGTGACTGACCATTCCAAAAACATTGTAATGTTAGTATTTGCATTTTACACCAAGGGGTCTGTGGCACTTGATTTCACTTGACTGGTTATTCAAATTCAAGCAAAGATAACCTCTTTACCTCAGGACAAACACAGAATTATCTATATTAATTCTTTACTGAACAATCCCGGGTTTTCAAGACCCCGAGAAAGAAGCCTTTTGAAAACATTGTGGGGAAAGGGAGAAAATGCTGGTAACCAGCATATCTCCTTTTCCCACAATGTTTTCTACCCTTCCCAAAAACATTTCAATTTTTGAGTCACATTTATTTTGTCGTCTACAAATCCTTTCGATTTGGTTCAGTCCCAAATTTTGTCGTTTGGTAAAGAATTAAAAGAGTTTGCAGATAACAAATCAAATGTGGCTCAAATGATGGGATTTCTTTGAAAGGTTTGAAAACAGTATGGGAAAACCAGGAAATGTCTGTTGCCAGCATTTTTCTTTTTTCCAAACAACGATTTCAAACTTTCTTCCTCTGGGTAGTAAAAGGGTAAAGGGTTCATTGGACAAATCTTTAGTAAAGCATAATTTCTTGTTTCAAAAATTACGAAAATATGTGTATAAATGCTCATTTGAAATCTGAAAACAGTGTCTCACATACCTCTTACACACATTTCACCCAAATAAGTTATATTTACATATATGTAACCTAAATCTAACTCTACAAGTCTATATTAACATTTAAATCTGCTTGATCCTCTCCTTCAGTACTGACAGTCTCAACTAATTTCATACGCTTTACATCACTCTCTGAATCTTCAAGCAATTCTTTTTCATCTAATTTGCGCTTTCTTGTCTCTTCAGATTCATTTGATTCAGAGTTTGGTTCTACAGAGAGTTCAGCTGCATCATCATTTGATTCTGACTTAGGTGCATCACTAAGATCACAGCTTATTTCAGAACCCTTATACTCATCATCCTGTACACTTTCAGGCTTTGCCATGTCTTTTGAATAACTGGAGTTATCATCCTCGGACTCATTCCCTTTACAGCTTGCCTCATCTTTCTCATCGTTATCTTCAGATCTGTTCTCACATTCATTTTCATCTTTATTTACAGTGTCTTGCTCACCATTTGTAGCTTCATCCTCTTGAGATTCCTCTTTCTCATTCTCCTCTGTTTTGCTTTCTTGTTTTACATTAGCAGGTTCAATTGTAGAACTCTCATCACTTTTAAATGGTTTCTGGGAGTCTTTGGGTGCGGTGTTCTTGTCAAAAATTCCTTGCTCAGAATCTTCATCTGAATCCAAACTAATCACATGAGGTTTATATTCCTTTTTTATTTTTTCCCTCACTGTATCTATCTCTTGGTCGCTTAATTTATCAACATGTACATTACAGGGTTTAACGTGACTCTTAACATGCGCCGCATACACTTCTGGGGCAATATTTTTCAGTCCACATATGATACATTTACGCTTCATGACTTTGCAGCTGTGGTACATCAGATGTTTTGTTGAAGCTACAACCATTCCACAACCGTTACAAGTGGCATGTACTTTGATACAGTGCATGGTTAACTGAATGTTGTCTGCAAACTGGATTTGACAGAATACACAGAGGTTTTGCCTTGCAAGATTGCTAGATTTGCCTGATTTTGAAACTGATGGCTGGTTTTGTGGTGATGGCTGAGGGGAATTTTGTGAACGAGTTGCTGCTTTTTCTGTTCCCAGCAAGTCTGTGGCTTTCATAAGTATCCCGTGAGCTGTTGCAAGATGGCTCTCCAATGAGCGCTTGTCATTTGCTGTTACTCCACACATTATGCATTTCTTCATGAGAACAAGATCTTTCATTGACATCCCATGGACTTGTTCTACATGTGTAAACAGGCTGGGTACTTTTTTCATACACATGAAGCACATCTGATTAGTACCAAATGCTGCAGGAGTTGGCCCTGTAGAGCTAAAGTGTCGTAGTGTTGACTTGTGCTTTGATAATCCCTGGGTAGTCCAGAACTTAGCCTGGCAGACATCACAAACTAATGGAGGTGTGGGACGAGCAAAAATGGCCTGTGGCATTTCAACTTTATGAGCATAATAAAAGTGGATTCGAAGAGCTTGTCTGTCCTTAACATAGCCACCACATAATTCACAAACTTCAAAGCCTTGCATTTCCTTATTGGTTGTGTGTCGCCCACCTCTATTTGGTGGAACTGCCTGCTTTGGTGGATAATTAGGCATATTTGCAGCTGCAGTACGAAACTTGGCTGGTGTAGGTGACTGAAACGGAGATTTTGGTGGAGGTTGTAGTTTAGGTATTGGTGGATGGACAACTGGTGGTGCAGGTCTAATAGTTCTGTTTGTCGGCACGACTGGTGGAGTTTGTTGCTGATTAAGGCCAGGTCGTGGGCCACTATTGCCAGCCTGGATAGGTGTCCTTGGTGGAGGTGGCTTAGGCAGAACGGGCGTACTCTGCTGTGAGGCTGGAGATTTAGCAGGACCTGCTGGAGATGCAGATTTTGGAGGAGCGACCTTTTTGGGCTTATAGTACATATTCTTCATACAGAAGTTAACATCATGAAAGTAAGGCTGGAGGTTAGACCCAAGCTTAAAATGCTTCTCGCATTTTTGCTTGTGTTTCTCCAATTTATTTTTAGTTGAGGTACTCAGTGGACAGAGTTCACAGTTGAAGGAGTGTTCCTTCTCAGGAAATTTAGCTTGACATTTATGAATACTCTCCATATGCAGTACAAATTGAAGTCCAGTCCGCGTAGAGAATTTACAATAAGAACATCTCATCAGGCCCTTAGAGGTATCCCAAGGAGGATCATAGTGTGGAAAGTCTTTGTGAAAAGCAAGTATAATTGAGGACTCTGTCTTAAACTTACAGCGATCACAGCTTTTTGTATCAAGAAACAGATGTTCCACTTTTTTCTTTGTGTTATCATACACAGTTTTCATCTTTTCTAAGCTTTCAATTTCATTTTCCTTCAAATCTCCATTTTCTTTCTTCTTTGTCTGAATCTGGATGATATCTTTATATACAGCCTCTTTCACCACATCATGTCCAAGCTCTAACAAGAAAGACGTAATGGCACTTAGCTCATCTTTTTTTGGATGAAATGCTACAGACCAATTGAAGTTGTCAGGTATTCTATTGTAGAGTTCCCATCTCATCAACTCTATCATATCCATACTGGACTTTGGTTTCAGATCTTCCAGTTTAAATGGGAGACCTTGAGAAGCCTGCTTACCAGTTTTCAATAAACTGTTTTGTTTGGAGGATGTAGGTGTAGTGGTATTACTAAGTGGAACAAACACATTTTGACCCCCAACATTTGCTAGATATCCTATTTTACCACCCTGTTTAAATACTTTTGCATTTGGAGGTATTGAATTGGAATCAATCTCTTGGATTGGTATTGAACTAGATTTATTTGTCTCTGAAGTTGATGGTACTTGTACTGCTAAAGGCTTATCAACTGGGGTTTTTGTTACATCTCTATCTTTACTTTCTTCCTCTGCAGAACTTTTCTTGTTTTCAGCCTCCACTGGGGCTCCCTGGCTGTCCTCCGCCTCTGATTCTCCTTCAACTTTGTCATTTAGAGTTATCAAAATATCAGTACCTTCCTCATCCTTAACTTTACCAATAAATCCATTCTTTTTACTTGACTCAGCATCACTTCCAGATTTGATGCTTGTACTATCCACCGAGTCTCTGGAGGAATCTTCTGACATGACACTTGCTTGCTTTGAATCATTGTCAACTGACACTGGGGCACTTACATTTGAATTTGATTCAATTAGATTAGAATCTTCATCGACTTCCATTTCTTCAGCAGCACCATTCACTTCTGATGTTTTTCTTTCCTCCTTGACCATTTCAACATCTGTATCCTTCACAATGTTTTGTTCTTGTGCATCATTACTTTGCACAGATTCTCCACTTGAATTGAGAGTTGTTTTATCATCGTCATCTTTGGGCCCATTTGATACTTGTTCTTTCTCATCAATGTTGTTTTCAGATTCCGCAATACCATTCTCTTTAATCGCCTTATCCTGTCAAAGAAAGTGAAGTGTAATGAGCATTAACCCTTAACCAAACAATCCTAGGATGTAACAACTCTGAGGTAAATTAAAAACTTTTGGAAACATTGAGCTGTCAATATAGACAACTTGAATATTATGTTGTCCAGTAAAGGGTTAATAATGAAAGTTTTAATCTCAATCAATTTTAATTCTTTGTTCTTTATTCTTTCTTCCTGGTATACATATACAAGAGGTACATTGTGGTCTAACAAGAGCTCACCTGAATAAGATAGCAGTTTAACACAATGAGAAAAACTGCTTTCCCCTCATCACGCTTCTTGTAGAGAGGGGACATTTTTTATGGAGAGTGAAAACCAAAAGCAAACCACACATAACTAGCTTTCCAATCTTTGTCTACACTCACCACCTCTCCACAAATGTTTCAGACATGTGAATCCCATCAAATGCCAATAAACTAATGAAATGTAATTGTGTATTTGACAACGATCAGGGTTCAAATTTGGTTGTTTTGTCTTTTTAAATCTACTGGAAATTTTTCACTGGTGGCATTTTTTTCCCATTTGCAAAATTAATGTAGGACTGGCATTTTTTGAAAACCCTTTTGGAAGCATAATTTTGGTTTCACATTCAGTGTTTCTCCAGATGTAAAGTTTTGATCCCCTATCCAGAAAAAGTCAAAAGTCAAAACCTGGGGACAAATTTCTTTGTGTCGTATTCAAATAAAGGATGAATAAACAAATATTCAATATTCCTTTGTTGGTGTTTGTTTGATATCACCAAAATTTCAATAAATTCAGTCATACAGTGAACTTTGTAACTTCCTGTGGAAAATGACAGGCTACATCAGAAACGCTATCAAAAGTTGTCAATTGTTCCATGCTGAAGACATGTTAGGCCACGTAAAAGTCAAGAATCAGTACTTGGGAAGGTTGAGCTGACAGGATTTTTGTTAGATTTACTAATGAGATCAGCTTGTTTTGCTTTTCGGTGCTAATAGAAAAATACTGCAGAAAACACTGCACATTACTTCTTTTGTAAAGTTTTAAAACCAGCGAGAGAAATGAATTACAGCAAGTTCAAACATTTTTAACTTTGTATATTTATCTTTAACCCTTTACTGCACAATGCCGCCTTTTGACGCCCATAGGAAAGAAGCCCTTTGAAAACATTGTGCGAAAAGGAGAAAATGCTGGTAACCAGCATTTTCTCCTTTTCCCACAACGTTTTCTACACTATCAAAGAAAAAATGCACCATCTGAGCCACACTGAAACTGTCATTTGCAAAAGCTCTCAATTTGGACAAGGCTAAAATTTTGTCGTCTGGTAAAGGGTTATGAGTTAAATTTTAGTAATAAACTTTAATTCCTTTCTATTCTGTTTTATTTATTTGTCACTGATTTTATTATTGTAAGAAATAGTATTGGCCTCTGAAACTTCATGGGTCTATTACAGGATAACAAAATTTTCCTTAGCGGACACCGTTATTATAAATAGCACATTGGCAACTACCTCTATATTATATATAATAAGACAAGCTGTGCAACGAAATCCAAGAAAATTGCTATCCCTGTCCCCTTTCAGAGATAATATTTAACCGCAAACGGAAAAATAAACTTAAGTTACCATTGCAGATGGGTTCATATGATTTTTCTTGTGCACACTGACCTTCAAAAGTTCCAAACGGCTCTAGCGATCAAGCAATAGCTCTGATCTAAAACAAGAGGACCATGATGTCCTATATCGCTCACCTGAGTACCAAGCAGTAAAGCTCTAAGATGAAGATAAATACCAAATATCGAAGTGCAAGGCCAAATGATAAAGAAACAAAGAGAAATCTCACAACTGTTACAGAGGTCTAGGCCCTTTGGCTACCCAGAGAAATTTTTAATAACTGCTTGACATAAAGCTACGTACAAACATGTGAGCCCTGGGGCAGGGCCTGTAATGATCCCAGGCTCATGTTATGTTCAAAATTTGTAGAGGTCTACAGGGTGATGCTTCATGCAAAGTATCAAAGCTCTAGGTCTTCTTGGTTCAGACAAGAAGATAATCTTTCCAGTTATATAAATATTTGTGAGAAGTTTAAATGATATTTGTCCAATAGCTGTTGAAAAATAGGAAGAACAAGAAATTTCATCAAAGGAAAATAACTTCGTAAAAATTTAATGAACCGTCACCAAAATATAACATGCACATTCTTGCTTGGCACCGAGTCTCTCTAAAGTTTGAATGAAAACTGTCCTGTAGTTGTTGAGAACCAATTTTTCTAATTTAAGGGAAGATACTGTAACTCCAGTTGTTCTGTACCTATTAGACCTATAATCAAACTCATTTGAGATCTTACGGTCATATATATTTTGACCAAGTTTGGTGATGATTGGTTTATATTTGTAGATGCTAGAGTGTAAACAAAGTCAAACGTAGCAATTTTTTTAATTCAAAGGCAGATAACTCCAGTTGTTCTGATCTGATTAGACCCACAATCAAACTCATCTGAGATCTTATGGTCATATATATTTAGACCAAGTTTTGTGCTGATTGGTTAATATTTGTAGATGCTAGAGTGTAAACAGAGTCAAATATAGCAATTTTTCTAATTCAAGGGCAGATAACTCCAGTTGCTTTGGTTTGATTAGACCCATAATCAAACTCACCTGAGATCTTATGGTCATATACATTTTGACCAAGTTAGGTGCTGATTGGTTAATATTTGTAGATGCTAGAGTGTAAACAAAAAAATGTAGACGGACAGACAGTGAGTATTCACAATAGTTCATCCTGAGCACTTCGTGCTCAGCTGAGCTAAAAATTTAAAAAATATTCCACATTTTTCCGATGGCCATTGGAAGGATTTTTCTTGAAATTTGGACTTACATTTTACAAACTGTAAGTCAACAATATTCTATGGTATTCTTCTCCATTGGCTTTATGAATGCAAGTTGTTCCAACTTAAAGACATTAATTTGCTGACTCATCAATCCAGCCTGAGTGTTAACATTACTTGGTAAGTTATTTTTGTGACCAGAAGTGAATATAAGAATAAATTATTTTGCATATGCAGGGGTGTGGAAATCTTAGAAATTTCTACTTGTCCGCGGACAAGTAAATTACAAAAATCTACTTGTCCGCCAGTGTGGCTTACTTGTCCAAAACAAAACAATTTTAAAAGGTATACATAAGTGACATGTCCACAACATGGGGATACTCTCGAGAAACTTAAAAATTATTGTTATGATGGTCTGCATTCAACCACAGAAATTCTTTCAAGCACGCCTCATTTAAAAAAAAAAAGTTTCTGTCATATTTCTTGTCATGGTCCGTTTTATGTTTGGAGCCTCCAAATGGTTCGGAATCTCAGACTTCCCACTTTCGTTTGCATCACAAATTTTTATTTGATCTAAAAAAAACACATTTTCTCCGATTTTACACACCAATCGATCGCTGAATCGAAAACTTTTGGATGTTGAGACAGCTTCCGGCACAGGTGTTAAATCATGGCCCATTTCACACCGAAGCTGTTTAAAATCAGATTAAAGACTAAAATTTTCACGTATGAGACATTGTCATCAAAGATCTCTGAATCGATATTAAAATGATACTAATAAAATTATTTTAATCCATAATGATGATCTTGATGGTGTTTACACATTTTCAAAAAAAATTGACGTACAAACACAGCTGCATATTTTACCGATCTTGTCATATGCGGTGAAAGCGGAGGTGGACCAAATGTGTATTTTGGGTTTCCAGAAATCAGGGATCATCTCAAGACACTGTTTATCATTCGAAATGTCATTTTGTACAAATTGAGAGCATAATGTATTTCACTAGATATGAACAACAGATTTTTGTTTCAAAATTTTTCTCATATTTTCTACTTGTCCGTGGACAACTAGACTAAAAAAAGTCACTTGTCCGACGCTGAATTTTCCCAAGTCGGACGAGTCGGGCATAGTATTTCCACACCCCTGATATGACCAGAGCTCAGAGATTGTGCAGTCTGATCTTGGATCTACATCATCTGGTGAGGAGATATTTTTCTCCTAATTAACACCTTTAAAATAGCAAAGGTTGGGGCTTTTATCACCGGTTTGAAAGTTACCTTTCACTTATTTAGCAGTTTAAGGGTTAAGAAATTTCGGAATTATCAGTTTTGATCGATTAATTGGTGTGGCAAACCAAATAACGCCTTAAATTACATTCGCTCACAGTAAACTACGGAATGATACCAGTCAACATTGTCAATCAACTGGTGTGAAAATCAAGGTTGGTCACAGGTTTTTTCATACCTTGTTGCAAGTTTGCAAGCGGACTGATTATATACCAGTTAAAGGTAGGAGTCTGTGTTCAAAAACTACTTCCAGGGCATGAAATACACTACGATCTACTGACCACGAATGTTCAAAGTATCCAGAAGAATTTAACAATGATAAAGAAGGGTATAAATCTGGACCGGAGATAGCATGTGAACCAACATATAGCTTTGAACAAGCGACGTGTGAACAAATGAAATTCTACTGTATGAACAATAGGTAACAACTAAACAAAATTTTCACAGACAGCTTCCAATATTGTTGAATAAGAACAGTCATCTTGAAGATACGATAACCTGTTTCATAGAACATTGAAGACAATGATGAACAAGCATTCTGATAGTATTGCATAGCAATACACAGTCCCCTACCGGCCGTATGTATCGCTGGCATGTCAGTGAAATTTTTTAAGTCCAAGGCCGGTAAATGCGTCAAAAAGCAGTGGAGTGGGACGAAACTCGAACTTGATGTGTAAGTCATGGTGGTTGATGTACACACCAAAAATCAGCTCTATATGTAGCAGCGTTTAGGAAAAAAAGTGCGGAAAAATGTTTTATCTGTGAAATTTTGTAAGTCCAAGGCCTGTAAATGCGTCAAAAAGCAGTGGAGCAGGACGAAAGTCAAACTTGATGTGTAAGTTATGGTGGTTGATGTACACACCAAAAATCAGCTCTATATGTAGCAGTGTTTAGAAAAAAAGTGCAGAAAAATGTTTTATCAGTGAAATTTTATAAGTCCAAGGCCCGTAAATGTGTCAAAGAGCAGTGGAGCGGGACGAAAGTCGAACCTGATGTGTAAGTCATGGTGGTTGATGTACGGTGGTTGATGTACACACCAAAAATCAGCTCTATATATAGCAGCATTTAGAAAAAAAGTGTGGAAAAATGTTTTATCAGTGAAATTTTGTAAGTCCAAGGCCAGTAAATGCGTGAAAAAGCAGTGGAGCTGGACGAAACTCGAACTTGATCTGTAAGTCATAGTGGTTGACTTACACAGCAAAAGTGAGGTGAATATCTACCAGCATTTAGAAAAAAAAGTCCGGAAAACTGATTTATCAGTGAAAATGTGCAAGTCCAAGGCCTGTAAATCCGTGAAAAACCAGTGGACCAGAACGAAAGTCGAACTTGATCTGTAAGTCATAGTGGTTGAGTTACACTGCAAATCTGAGATCAATACCTACCAGCGTTTAGGAAAAAAGTCCGGAAAACTGATTTATCAGTGAAATTTTTGTAAGTCCAAGGCCTGTAAATCTGTGAAAAACCTGTGGACTGGAAAGAAAGTCGAACTTGATCTGTAAGTGATGGTGGGTGACTTACACACCAAAACTCAGCTCAATATGTACCAGGGTTTAGAAAAAAAGTCCGGAAAACTTAATTGCCAAACTGACGAACAGACAGACAGACCGACAGACGGAGTGCAAACCTAAAGTCCCCTTCGGCTTTGCCGGTAGGGGACTAATAATTGCCTTTATTGTTCCCAATGATAAAATAGGGACTCGTAATATACAGTTGCAGTTGACCTTTTCACACTTCGCTGCCCAGAAGGGATTAGTGACACAGTTTATTTGATGGTATATTCGGCGGCAGATATCTATGTAGTCTTAAATAGACATGTGGCGTAATTTAGAAAACAGTACAGTACTGGTTAACTCTTTCACTACTAACTCCAGAAATTACATGTTTTTTCCCAAGCTCTAAAAATAGATTTCCACTGCCATTTAAAACGACATTCATCATAGTTTAAAAATAACATTCTGTGCAGTCTGACCTTGATCTACGCTGTCCGCAAAAGGTAGTCAGGTCGTCAGTAGCAGTGAAAGAGTTAACATGGAAGTCTACAGCGCAGTTATAAACAGCATGATGTTTAGAAAAAGGGCAGGTGTCAAGGAGAAGGGACAGGATGCCGCGCCCTTCTATTTGCCGCTAGCTGGAACACTTTTCATGTCTTTAAAACGTTTGCTATGATTGCTGTTTGAGGTATTTTTTATGCATCTCTGAAAATTTTTAGGGGTCAAAATGACCGCTTGATGGGGGTATTTAAGATTTCTGTGTGTCAAGACCTGGATTTACGTGTCAAACTAAAGCCCTGCTATGTATCCACACCATAGGGATTACCCAAGACAGGAGAATAAGTGTCTAAATATCCAGTGTAAAACATAAGAGAGATACAGAAAAGAAAGAAGTAAGTGCACAATATATGTAGCATATTCATACATAAATGCAGAACACAACATGAAAAAACACCATCCAATCACAGATCCTTCAAAATGGCTTATATGTCTTTCAAAGATAAGATTACTTCATTTTGTTTTTATTATTTGCTAGGGATTCCAGTATTAAAAAATATTTGAATAGTAACATACCTCTTGTCCCCATTTTTTCAGGGCTGACTCACTTGTACTCTCATTTCCCTGTGAAAGGTTGGAATCTGTTTCCATCAACTCTACATTTTCTTCCACTTCTGCCATAACCAATTATTTCTTCATATCCACTCTAAAAAATATAGAAATATGAAGACATCAGATTGTTTTGATTCATTGGTGTCCATCAGTGTTTTCAATGTTAACCTATATCCTGCTACATAAGTGAAATGAAAATTTCAAGCCGATAGTAAAAAACCCAAATTCTGCTATTTCAAAAGAATTTTTGGGGGGATAGATATCTCCTTATCAGAAAGTGTAGACCCAAGATCAGACCACAAATTCTGTGCAGTCTGTTCTTGATCTACGCTGTCCACGTAAAATTTTCCTGAAAACTAGACACAATCAACTATTTTTTGTAGACCAAATCATCTTTATTATAATAATAAAGTTTATACAGCTATACATGGGTAGTTCTAGCTAATTTACGTTTCAGCATTAGAATTTTCCATACTTTTTCTTAAAATTTCTGAAATATTCAGAAATACCCAATGTCTGTGTTCAGCAGTGTCGACTCGTTTGGTAGTGATCTCTCTATAGTAGGTACTTTAAAAGTCTTTATTGGTAGTGACCTCTCTACGGTATGTACTTTAACATATTGTTACTACAATTGAATCGTAGATGACCTTACTCAGTTGAGCCCTTTAGCGTCAATGGCCCTCTTGCTTTTTCCCCTCATCTAACTATCTTTTGGTGACTGAAAATTGATTTTAGTTCCCGCATTATTTTCTATATGATACTGTATGTATGCAAGTCAGCTCTCTTAGGTCATTATCAGGCTGCCAGTTTAAGTGGTAGAAAGCGGATTTGATATCTGTAATTCTGCAGGATGACTTGAAAATTTTGTAAGATAAATTGAATCAATTTTTATGTTACTTTTTAGTTATTTATGTTGCGTCTAGGAATATGCGGTGTACTAACTCTGTTGCATCAGACTTCATTTAGCGCGTCAAAAACGCATACTTTCTGGAGCGCTGCATATACATCAAAGGTGAGAGATGAAAAATTGTCTGAAAGAGTTGTCACAACCATGTATCGAATCCGCAACCACCAGGTCACAAGTCAGATACACTAACCACTGAGCTACCTGACTCGATGTACAAATAATGGTTGCTAGAGAACTCGAACCCTGGAAAACTTGTACCCCAATCTGAAGGGTACGAGTTCTCCAGAGAACTTTCATTACTTTCATTTTATTCAGATAAATCATCCTCTTGTGAAATAAATAGAATATCTAAACCAAGCACATATGGAACAATGATTTACGGTATTTGCAGTGAAATATCAGTTTTGTTCGGTTTTGTTAACGGGTACGTTTAAATGAAAAGGAGGGTAAGGTTAAGGGGTAGGTAGCTTTTAGAAAAATGAAATTATAATGCAGATATACAATGGGCATTCCGACGAATCACCGAAATACCCCTATTTTTTTCAATATTAAGTTCAGATAAGTGATATTAATTTGTAGTATTTTTCTTTCTTTCTTTTTTCTTTAACCCTTTCCCACACAAGCCCGGGTTTTCATGTGTCTACCTTATCTGGACAAACCCGGGTTTTCACGTGTCTATCTTATCCGTACAGACCCGGGTTTTAACGTGTCTACCGTATCTGAACAAACCCGGGTTTTCACGTGTGTCCTATTCAACGTAAAAAAAATCGGCAATTTACATTACCAAAACTATCTACGATGTATGAAACAGTAAGTATAAGATATCGTCGTTATTTTGACAGAAAAAAACTGGTATGGTTGTTCTTCGAAAAAAAGAGTTATTTGAAGTCAAAGAGGACTGGGGTCCAGAAATGTAACCGTGTACATGTGTAAATGGAGTACGTGATAAACAGCGTCGTCTGTTTCGATGGAAAGTACTGGAAAAATAACCGCGACGTCGTCACGTAGTCAAAATTACACCTTCAACAATGTTGCATATATACCAATTACACTTGAACAAAAGTTTAAATCACATATTTCTTACCAGTCGGAGGTGTTAATCCATCTCTTATTTACGTGTAAACTGACCCGAGAAAAATCACAAAATATTCAGTAGGCTAGGTCTGATTTTCTGTTTACTTTACTCAGACGTGAATGAATAAAATGAGCCACAATGAAATAACTGTCCCAACACGATTAAATTGTGACTTACGAAATATTAGGAAAATGGAAATTTCTTTTTCTGACGTATATTTCCTTTATCAGATAAACAAATAATGAGGGAAGAACAAGAGACCAGAACCTGTGCACTGTACAGCCCTAAATTCAACAAAAGTTGATTAGATTTTATTACCCTCCCGATTGAAGTTTTTTTTTCGGAAGCATTGTGATATACACTTTATGGCCTTTAATTATCGATTTTTACTGTTTCTGTCTCGTGGCCAGCTGCACCGTTACATAATATTACGTAATGACACAGCGGTCATCTACGGATTATGAATGGGCGGTATAGATCTACCATGCGATCACAAGGTTGGTGAAAAAAAATGAACGGGTAAGCCAATTAAATTTCACATTCAAATTAATCAATTCAATTAGCCAATGAAATTTGAGCGATTCAATCCCCAAACTATCTATTTTCTTGCAGTTGGTATGAGAATATGAGCTAATAAGCACCAAAATTTCCTCCTTAGATTTTCGAAAATAACGGTAGCATTTGAAATCGTACACTATGGTTCAGAATTCAGGGTCTGAATTTAATTTTGACACTGATATTTTGGATTTCTCTGGGTTATCGGCTGAGGAATCTTCTGATCCGACGTTGATGAGATAGATGAGGCACTGGAGGCCGATCTCAAATGGCAGTTTGCACCTCCGACAGTGTGTTTTAATTACTTATTCTGGGGTTTTTCATATAGTTGAAAGCATCTACTTGAAAATTACATTACGCCATCGTTCAGTTTTTACACTAAGTTTAAGATACACATGATTTGGCATTTATATTTGCAAACAGAAAATTAATATCGTTAGGCGTTCTTTTCTTTTTAGACGAATGCGTACATGAGTAATAACGAAAAATATCGCTACGAATCTTATCCTTAAAAGCCGCAACATCTCGGAGTATGGACTTTTGAATAAGACGGAGTATTCCAAACATTATGTTGTCAAGGGCGACTGAAAAACAGCAACTACATTTTAAGCTTGAATTATGATCTTTTAGGCCAAAAAAATGGCAATTTACATGTTTATCAACATTTGTATGATGTTTAATCGAAAATTACATCTTCTTAACCTTGTCCATGTTACCGATAATGTCAAACACGGCGTTTTTCCCCCTCATCTGCTTCAGTGAAATCTTATGTCGATCTACTAGCGACATGTTTTTCTGTTGCAGGTTGAAACAGAAGCCCTCTTTCTTTGGGTTGTAAAATCTCTGATTTCTTTGTTTAAGGGTTAACCCCTTATGAAACAACAGATTTTACATTTTCCATATTTAAAGAGCCTGCAGACAGCAAATCAAAACCTGTTCCTTCTGAATGTCAGCTCTCCAATTGGGTAGAAAACATTGCGGGAAGGAAAAAAAATCTTGTTTCCCACAAAAGGCTTCTTAGAAAAGCTGACATCTGTCATGGATTTATTCATTAAAAGAGTCACTCACTTGTTCAGCATTTTTTATTATGTTCTCTTTATTAAAAAAAAAAGAAAAGATTTCATAGATTTTTGTATTGGTAACCTACAGGAAATATGATTACTGAAACATTAAAACAATCTCTTTAGACTTTTAAACCCATTACAAAGTGAAATTTGCATTTTGACTGCATAAAATGAGTATACAATGTGAAAGACAATCTAATTTTCCAAAGACCTTCCTATAATAAGATTTGTTCAATTATTTAACATAATTATAAATCACCATTTTCATGACCCTATTGCATGAAAATAAAGGAAAAAAATTGTTAAAGAATTGAGAAAAAAAACAAACACTAACTTTATTCTCATTTTGCTGCATAATTTGCATTAAAACTGTAAAAAAAATCATACCATGAAAAAGAGCAGCCTTTTCTCTAAAAACTTTTTATATACCAAAATAGTGTGAAATAAGAAATAATAGCTCTATTTTAACATTTTTTAGGACATGTGTGAAAAATTGTCAAGAAATTAACAAAATCCAATATTCCCTGTTCAGATAGGACCATAAAATGTCTTATCTCCATATGTGGTATAGGTTATTGATTTTTCCAGGTCAGTGTTCAATAGAGGTAACAGTTTTGGCTACCTCTCCGTCTGGGAAAGGGTTAACTGAAAATGCTCTCAATGAAAGTATCAATCATTGATGAGGAGAATGATGTTGTTAATATATTCTGATCATTAATTTACGTGGAGAAAAATCACCAAAGCACTCGTGCGTCTGGTCCGTTACACACCAAAATACCTGATCTTGATTACGCTGGTCTAGACCCGAAAAATTATCAGTATCATATGATTACATGAATTTATTATTTCTTTGAATGATAAACACGCTTACGAAATCATTTGCGGACCAAGTAGACCCAAATCAGACACTGCATAATGTAGGTCTCCGATCCATCGAAACGCACAAATGGCTCCGTTCTGTTCTGTTCTGTTAAAAGGCGTTCGGCTGATATGATCCAACTTATTTGATGTGTAAGTTTGTCATTGTGTTTTTTAAAATGGCATGGTTATTATAAATAATCTTATCGGTGGAATTATAATTGTCTTATCAATTTACGCCTGGTAACGTGTTAACCACAGATTTAAAATGACCAGATACGCGAGTGTTTCGGTGATTTTTCTCCACGTAAATTAATGATCAGAATATATTAACAACATCAGATAAGTATGTCTGAATACTGTTTGTCTTTTGCTGATGACAGATAAATCGTTAATAAAAAACATCGCTGAGGACATACATTTCCAACTTAAATACCCGTTTTAACCTCGTAGATCGTTCGTTCGTAGGTAGGGTCCGATCAAGAAAAATGTCAAAATTTTGACAGAGTATAGGATCAATAACAATATATGTATATTTTCTTTAATTTCATCTTTTTGTACGCGTCAAAGAAAAATATACAATTTCATCCAGACTTTTGAAAGAAAACCGCCCTTCATCTACGTGAATGTACCCAGCAGCCATTTTGAAATTGAAACATGTGACTTGGCTAAAAAATCACTTATAATGTGACACACTCGGCACCAATTTGTAGTCACATGATTTACAAAATGTTGTTTTAAAAGCAAGGTGCCGATTTCAATTCCGGGACATTAAATAAACGTTGATGTCTGAATCAGGGTTTTACACTGAAAAAAGATGCCAGACAAGCTGCTAGACGGCGCCGATGTTTGTTATGACGCAAAAACTACTGGTTGAACTTCGCAAGAATTTTAGCGACTTGACGGGGCAAAGGGGTTAATTGTCGGTTAAGATGATACACATACCAATTAAGAAGGGGGATTTGGTACCAGAGAAACTAATTAACAACTGCTTGTCAAATCGTACAGTTGAAAACAATTAATTTCGCTGATTGGACACCGGCTGTGAATCAGGTAAAACACACTGTTAGGTAATAGATCTACAAACACTGATTGTGTATCGAGTACCCGACACATGGTCAATATACGCGAGACGACTTCCCGATTTTTTCAGGCGACTTCGATTTCGCTTTGCCCTGCTAAATGGGCGAAGTTTTTTTTAAATCAGGCGACTTTTTTCACCTAAGTCGCCCACTCGGCCGAGGCCTGATGATTACAATTTGTGTCAAACACCACAACTTCAGTTGTTTGAAATCAAAAATAAAAAAAAAAAAAAAAAAAATCTGGGGTATTTCAGTGTTTCAGTGGCATTTCGGTATTTCGGTGATTCGTCGGACCCGGTGCGAGTTCTCCAGGGCAGTGTTCTCACTAGGATTTTGAAAGTTGGATTCCAGGAATCCAACTCAGGAAAAAGTTGAATTCCAAACTGAAAAGTTGGATTCCAGTCTGAAGAAGTTGGATTCCTGTACAGTCAGGATGAATTTCCATGATACAAGTAATAAACATATAAAAACTGTAAACTTTAGATTGGTGCATTATGGAGACAATGTCTGTAATGGACAAGTCCGTGTTTACATTAGAAATTAGTAGCTAGGACTTTCTTCGTAATTGCGCAAAGGGTTAAACAAGTTTAATAATTCTTCACTAAATATCTTTTATTTAGACTAGAGCTGTTAAGTAATTAAACATGATAATGCATACCTTATATATTCATAATAATAATGGCAACATTTATGGACCCATCTTCACAAACATAATTTTATTTTTTTTAAATTCATTTCTAATTCCATTTTAATTGCTAACTTGAACTGAATTTAGAATTGTTTGTCCATATGGACCATGATGTCAATTAAATCTTTTCAGTGGTGGAAAACTTTGTGGGAAAAGAACAAAAAAAATGCTTCTTTACCCACAATGTTGTATCAAGCTTTCCTTCGTAAGGCTGTTGATTTCTGTATAATGGATTGTTTGGTAAAGGGCTAATTAGCAGACAGCAGCTATTGACAATGATGGAGGAACCAGTTGCATTAAGTTAGACTTGTAGTAAAAACAAAGTATTAGAAATTTTCTCTTGTCTTAATGTTTTCAACTTATAATTAACTAGAGTCTACTGAATACAAATCAAATGATAAATTTTATCTCTTTTCATTCTTTCCTTTTATGATCAATATGGCAGCTAAATTTTCTTGGAACATTTTTCTTCATTAGGTGTTTTCTTTAATCGGGCATTGATCCATTATCCGTGTAAAGTAGTCTTTAATTCATGCTTTTCGGTACTTTATCGGGATATAATGGTGGATAATGGTTGGATAATTTCACCATTTGGACCAGTGTATTTACCGATTGATAAACACTGAGAACTCCCCAGTAATTCGCAAACTCCAACAAAAAAGGGAATATTAAGAAGCATTAAATAGATTTTTATTTCGGTAAAAGATCGAAATTTCTTTAACCCTTTACCAGACAAGTTTTTAGACTGATCTAGATTGAAAGCACTTGCAGACGACAAAATGAATGCCATTTAAAAAGCAAAAATTGTTTTAGGAAGGATAGAAAACATTGTGGGAAAAGGAGAAAATTATGTTTACCGGCTTTTTTCCACCATGTTTTCAAAAGGTTTTGTTCTCTGGGTCCTTACAAGTCGGGATAGTGTGTGTGGTAAAGAGTTACTGGTAATCTCGTGAACATCATACGGTAATATGATAGCGGGCCACCCGTAAATATATTACCAATCATGTGCACTTGATGTAATAAATTTTGATCATTCACCTTTAAAAAGAAATATCCTGTTATGTAATCCATTGATCAATGCATAATTTGCAAATATGTCAAACAACATGCCTGGCAGTTACGGTGTTAGCTATTTCTCACCCACAGTTTAATGGGTACTGGACAAGTGATAGAGAATAATGCATTCCGACTGGTTGTTAGTCTCTCAGAAGGCCACGCCTACCCCTTCGACTACCCGAATTAAGAGATTACCTATGTATCGGATTTTTCGCCTCATTAAACATATCTTAAACAATAACTTGATGAACAAACCAAGCCAAGCAGCTGACTAGGGGCTGATTCGGGATGCATGCCCTGAAAAAACTTTGTCGTCCGGTGGAATCCTTTGTTAGGATTTTATGTCGTCCATCGGAAAAAGTTGTTGACTCGGACGACAGTATTGGCGTTTGAGAACTCTGTCCAGGGTACAAGTTCTCCAGGGTATGAGTTCCCCTGATACCCAAATAACAACCTAGGTACAAAACATAGCAGAGTGAGTAAGTGCACCTCAAATGCTCAATACAAGCAGTGATGTTTCCATTACGAACTATTCATTAAAGTTGACACACAAGTCATAACTTAATATCTTAGAGCCCAATTTGGGTAAGGCACTGGTCATTGTTTGTTTCACTACCCTTCTTCAGGCATCATTGTCATAAACTGTGAAAGATGCGGTCAAAAAAATTGATTGGTCAAGAAAAACATAGATGTCCAACTGCATTTTGTAAAGCAAAAATATTAGATTCTGAGGTAGAAAAGTTACCAAACCTAATGTAATTGAAGCATGCTACATATCTATGGAAAAACTAACCATTCAAAAAGATTTCAAACATTCATTTTGATCATCAACTAATGGGCTTTGATGATTGTTGTCATTCTATTCTCATTCAGGAAAACAACACATTTATGATCTAAATACTGATTGATTGAGGTTTATAACAGTCTGCCAACTCAATCGCTCTCGTTTCAACAGACTTGAGACATCTGATGACCATTGTTTCAGTCAACAAATTAATTTCCGATACCCCACCCACTTGTTCGTATCAGTTTTGTTTCCAATGAAAACTATACCCGCCAAATTCAATATTTCTGGCAAAAATGAAAGTAAGAAATAAAAACCTTACTGAAAATATACTAAAATAAAACAACTTTTTGTTGTCAGTAAGCACCGAGAACTAACATTTTCGTTTTCAACAATGTTGTTCCTTGTTTACTGAATGAATTGCTCTTACCCAGTGTGCAACTTTCCAAAGCGCGTATGGGCAATCAGATTCACTATCAACTGGGAAAACAATGACATTTCAAGAATAAGAACGAAATAAAGCCCTTCCAAAAGCAAAGTCATAGAAAATACAACGTACCAATTGTTTAAGGTTAACACAGTGTTTGATTTACTTAAATATGAACAGAATCGAACAAAAGTGTGATCGACCCTCACGCCGCACAATGGGATCGGGAACCTCCAAAATGGCGACTAAAAGTCACGTGATATTCAGCTAGCTGACGTCAGTTTCCCGTCATGCATACATTTTTGCTTCTAGACGATTCAGGGGTTTACAAATTGCAAACCAAGGAGCGAAATTGCTTGGTGGTACTTTTCCGTTACTCGTTGCCACATTGGCCATGGTCATGATTTTACTTATAATGACACAAAATTTTTCACTTTCAGCGATTTTTACGATATTAGGCTTTCTTGGGGTACCACCCCCATCAACGCACATTTCACTTTGGAACTTTTTAAAAAAAAAGTTTTTTTCTTACTAAAATCTAGAAATCGTAAAGTTACGCTGTCCTTTCAGTTTCAATAAGCTCTTCTGGCTAAAAAAAAAAAAATCTTTTTTCACCATAAAAAATCTTTCTCATATGAATCGTTTTGCAAACAAAAGGCTTCATGAGGAATGACGCGATATAGGCCAAACTCCTGCTCCTTGCGGGGTATCAGTCACGTGACAGTAAGTGAGAAAGATAAGATTTTTCTCTAGAATATAATGAAAATACATGTACATATTTATATGTAAATACTTCTAATTCCTTTGTAGTCCTTTTTGAGAAAAATGTATATAGATCTAGTAAACTTGTAACTTATTTTAGTAATAATTTGTAAAGATTCACTTTTGAAAACATGATGGAAAAAATAGTAGTAAGCATCTAAAATTGGTGGAGATCTCTTTCGTACAAAAGTTTTTTGAAGACAGTGAATTAATAATGAATGCCATACACCTACTGCACAGTTTTCTGGGGAATGCAACACAAGACTGATGGGACACCATCGTTCTATAGAAGCCTTGGAAAGTGAAAAATTGCTTCTGTTACTTATGTCAGAGTGGTTAGGCCTATTTTGAAGTGTAAGATCAGACTGTTGAGGAACTATTTGATATGTAGCCTTATCTAACTAAAGGCTACACCATTCAAGTTGTAATAAAACACCCGTTTGCTATTAAGATGTATAAAGACGAGATCAAGGCTTATGATATTAAATACTTGGCTCTTGGAGTTTAACTACGCATAAGTAAATTTGTGTTTTTGTATGAACTTCAGATGAGGTGCAAATACATGTATTTTTTGCTGTTTCCAAGGCCTACTGGTTTAAGCATTCGCTTATGGAGCGAGGGGTCGAAGGCTCTAATCCCGATAAAAGAAGAGTTGCTCTGATAGGAGTACAGACAAAAGCCTCACCAAAGTGTCATGCACTTGAAAGAAATACGGACAAAAGCCCCGTGATACTGAATTATGTCTATCTTCTGACTCTTTGGCCCGTTACTCCGTTTATGAAAAAAGAGAGTCATGAAGTTTGCATTGAATGATCTAATATTGAGGATTAAAAACATTGATCAATCCTTTCGATGATCACAAAACACGTGTATTACGAAAGATAAAAATGTAATAATATCCCAGCACTTGATTTGCAAGGACACGTACTCGTATGTTCATGAATTCACTATCTTTAATCTCTGATTGACCTAATCACATATAAGTTAGAAAACATTCTAGTAAAACAGAAATATCCAACAGAAAATAAGGTTCAACCTGTTACCGATCTATCCTGTCTTTTCTTTTTTGAAACCATAAAAGATCAGAAGGCAATGCTCTTTTAATGTCTTCACATCTATTTCAAAATGATTATCATTCGTTGAAAACAAAAGGAAAGTGCGAAAAATTTATATCAGCTCATACACCACAATAGTTTCTCTATTTCTAGAACAGAAAATTGATCGCTAAAACCAAACTTAGTTTGAAAACTAGGCGGATACGAAGTCACTGCTCATAATGTATTACTTTCTCAAGTAAAATGGGGCTATTGTCCCATGAGGCAATGTCCGGGATACCTTTTGTCCCATGAGGCAATTGTCCCGAGTGGCCATTTGCCCTATAGGGCCTTTGTCAATAGGAAGTTTTCCTACGCAATTTCGTCGTATGGGGATTTTGTTTAACATCCGCCGGTTGGTGAACCGCAAGTTAATTAAGAACATATGCCACAGTTTTTGCCTACAGACATATTTTTAATTTCGCTCGAATGATGATATCATGAACGTGGAGTCAAAGTATGAAAAGAATATCATATGTTGCGGGACAAAATACAGTGATACAGTTCTTCAAAGAATATAACTCTTGTCAAGATTACAGAAAACAGGCTTTAATTTCAAACCTGAAAAAAAGAAGGTTCTTAGAATAACGAATACTGCTCAAATAAATTATTATTCTTTAAAAAATGTGATGTTTGTCTATAGTAAAAAAGATTAATGATAAGAATTAAGGCACTTGACAGATCACAGTAGCAATGAGAAATATTCTAACGTGTCATCAGACTTTTTCTGATCATTTTTCTGCAATTAAAAAAAAAAAAAAAAAAAGCGGACAGACTTTTTTTCTCAGTTTTGCACAGAAATATTACTTTCAAATATCATGTAAAAAAAAAAGTGAGGCATTTTTAAGAGATACTGTGCATTTTTAAGAGTTATTGACAAGATGATTTACCTCCCTTTATAGCGAACGTTTAGTTTGGCGTGATTTGCCACCTGATCATTTATAGTTATCTCCCATTTTTCTTCTGCGTCTGTGATTTCCACATTTTTAAAAGGCAGTCGACGTATTACACAGATAAAAATACTAGTATACTATGGAACGCCTGAGCTGTCTGATATAACAAGGTTTCGTGATATTGAGATATCATTCTATTATATAAAAATAAAATTTCATGATATGAACATGACATAGTTTGTGATGAAGGCAAATGTTTACCATGTGCGGCACTTAGGTCTGTATGTACAGAAATGAGACCCATGGTTTTTGAAACATAATTTTTTCATTTTTAAACATAATACCACAATTACATAAACTGTAACATCTCTCACGTGTACAAAACGAATATGTCAATAAGGCAAAAAATTAATTACGTACTGTTTATAATAAATTTTCAAAAGGTAAAAGTTTATGACGCAAAGGCACAGTCCTTTGGATGAAGGCAATAACATATTACATGCCAAAATATGGAAATACCATCTCACTGTCATAGTAACCAATGGAATATGATAAAGTTAAAAGAAGGAAACATGCGCAAACCAGTGTGCAGCGAAAACTGTGGCATTTGTCGTAAAAATATAGTTCCCGAATGACTACCTACCCGGTGCCTTAAAGTTTAAGACTCGGGAAGATGATGTCTCACTAAGACCATGAATTATATGTAGGATATTCTAACCTTGACCCTTTCTAATACTAATGTAAACAAACATTATAGGCGTTCTATACACTTTGGCTAACCACTAAGCCTGAGTTCCAGTCTGGTCACCTGTTTTCATTTCATATATTCTGAAGTTACTGTGTCAAAAATGACCAATAATTACGGAACAGACTGACAGTCTATTGCCATAGATCTGGGTCCGTATTCAACAACCATTCTTTAGAACATTCTTCGTCTAATATATGACATTTTCTGAATTACAAAGTAACAAAATACCGATTGGCTAAATCAAATAGCTCATCCAATCAGAAGTTGTGTTACTTTTAAATTTAGAAAATCGTGGAGAATAAGACTGATAATAATGTTCTTAAAAACAGTTGGTGAGTACGGACCCTGTATTGACCGTGAAAGGAAATATCGATAAGGAGTGATTAAAAAACTATCACCGCCTGGACAAAGGCTATGTTCTCCCCGCCGCCCCCCTCCCTCCTTTACACCACTGGACTTATATTTACGGTAGTAAAATGCGTTTACAAGACACCAAAGTAAATCTACCTACCTAAGTATCTACATACGTAACTACATGTACGTAATGCATGCATGTGCATGAAGCCTTCGCTATTTACTTGCACATTTATTGCTCTAAAGTTTATGGTGAAGACTGATAAGTATTCAAGTTAAAATATTGAGTCTTGTGAAAACATTGACTTACGCATGTAAAAATTTTTCTTGAGTAAATTCAATTTAGTAAAAGTTTATGCGCACCACGTCTGAATGTCGTGCAAAAGTATACCTACTTAAAATATACTCCATAAAGTAAGTATGTCAAGTGAACAGACCTTACATTTTAGATGTAAGCAAATTTATGTTTCTTAACTACATAGATACTGTAAGAATCTATAAATAGGGATATATACATATTAAAAAAAAAAAAAAGTCCTGCACCCCCTGTGTTTTTTAAACGACTTTGATCTTCTGGCGTGAATAATATAAAATGGGATAGGAACAAGTTGGCTTCTTTAAAAAAGAAGCCAGGAGAGGTCAGCACCAATGTTTTCAAATAGCTTATTGCTTTTAACTACAGTATATTTTGGTACATGTAAACAAATAAGTAAGGCATTATATGATTGCCGCTGTATAAAAAGGAGAAACCTCTTATGCATTACATGACAGACACGTGACCTTCTTCCCACGTTTTCAAGTGATCTTTTCCCGCGTTGTTCTCTTTTTTTAACGAAATTCTTTTTTTTGTGTGTGTAGCTTTATTTTTTTAATGAAAAATTACAACTACTGGAAAGGTTATTTGCAATCAAATCAACAAAACCAATCCTTTTTGAAATCCGTCGAATAAAAAAAAAAAAAAAAAACACATCTATTTCCTATTTCAGTTTTTTGATTTCGGTTTATTTATAAAACCATAACGAAACAGACTGTGTATCAGAACAATTTCGCAAAAAAGCATGGAGTTAGGCAGCAATTTCTTAGGCAGTCTGCCTTTTAAACTCACCACTGTTGGAGAGGTCTGATGACCTCTCCAATTAGAACCCGGCTGCTGCATACACCCACAGACCAGTCTTTTGCCAATGAAAGGAAATGAACTGATGCATCCCTTGACCTTACGATAAGTAAGATTTTTTGCTTAGATATTGCTTTCAAATT